>OX104063.1:135059020-135261464 GCA_944474145.2 Dicrocoelium dendriticum
AATTTTTCGAGCCTTCCAGAGATCTCCACAGGACATCCTCAATTGCAAAGTTGAAGAGGGATGGAGACGAAGGGCATCCCTGTCGCACACCACTAGTGATAGCGAAGGGTGTGGAAAGCTTGCCATGGAGCCCCACCCCACCGGACACTTAGAAGTAAAGCATTCTAATGATGGTAGTTTACTTCTCGGGGACTCAATTTCTTAGTAAACGGTGTCATAAGACGAGTCAAATGCAGCTCTAATGTCCAGGAAGATGACAAGGGTTGGCCTGAGTTAGAGATGACGGGGTTCAAGGATTTGTCGTGGCGTGAATATCTGGTCCAAACATCCTCGACCGGGATGAAAGCCAGCTTGTTCTTCGCGGTAAAGCAGTTCAACTATCGAGGATAGTCTGTGGAGAAGAATGGATACCAGCAGTTTGGAAGAAACTGGTATGAGACTGATTCCCCTGTGATTAGCACAGGATGTGCAAGCCCCTTTCTTGAGAGTAGAGACAATTACTGACTCACCCCAGGAGGGTGGAACCTTCTCTGCGTGCCGTATCTTGGAAAACGGCGATTTCAACTGCTTGACACGTGCTGCGCTGCCAAACTTAAGTATCTCCGGAGGAAGTTTGTCCGAGCCTCGAGACTTGATTCTCTTGAGGTGTCGAATCTCGACGGAAACCTCCACTTCATTAGGTGGCTCCAATGAAGTGACCCAGGTTATGCGATTGGGTGTACTTGGCATACAACCGGACAATGGATGGTGATTGAATTGGGAGTGTAAATGTTCGGCCCAACGCTCTACGCGTCTTCGTAGGTTTGTGATTCGTGACACCATCCGCTTTGCAGATAATGTCGCTGACATCAAGCCTTTTGGGGCCGGTTAACCGAATGAGCTGGAAGAGCTTGCGGAAATTGCCGGAGAGAGCAGCGGTCTCCATTTCCTAGGCGCGCTGAGACCACCAAATCTTGCGGTCATTACGCAAGTTTTGTTTGAATTGGCAATTGAGAGTTAGGCGCACAGAGTTATGAGGTGACTTTGGGGTCGCGCTTCGACTGCAGCCAAACAGTTCTAGCAAGCGAGCTGAGAACTAACTTTTCAAGAGATGTTAGGTGATAAATGAGACTTCCAAGGTGACGTTCATGTGGAAGCAAGCGACCGACCCGTGCATAATAATTGCCAGCAATTATAACGATAGCCGACTTGTACACTTTACACAAAAGAAGTTGAAGTTCACGGTACAAATTGTGCTTGACGGAGTCGCTGCAGCCAGTTGGGGCTTACGCAGAAACGACAAACAACTTGCGTGTTCCTTGTGATGCCTCTTGACATGACATGATCCCTGAAGCCGAACTGCGCAAAGAATACTGTTAACTGGGAACCGGTTGAGCAACGTAGCTGCGGCTTTCTTACTTAGTGCTACCTCAACGCCAGCCAAATCTGATGCAGCTGCTTCTGCATCGATGGAGAGACGCAGCTAGTATATGTTTCCGCGACTAGAAAGGGGACGTCAGCCTGAGCACATTGCTGGGATCATGAAATCCGGTTTCGAAAACGCAGTAAACGTCAGTGGCGAGAGACCGGAATACGCGCCAGGCCGGCTGGTTTGCCAATCTGTAAAAGCGTTCGTACGTTGATGAAAGCCAATTAGAACATAGATCGAGGTTGAAGGATGGCTGTCAGTTGAGGTTTTCGTATGTCGGTAAAACAGGGATCGGAGTTAGAATCAACGGATGTGTTGCGGTGTAGTGAAAGTTGGCGAACGATAAAGACAACACTAACCAAAGCGTGAAAATAAGGCAAACATATGGTTTTTCTCAACCGACATGATACTCCTCGGTTACCCAGACCCAGGTAGAGTTGACTTAGGGCACTCTGCCCCGAGCCTTTGGCTCAATAGCCTACCCGCAAGGCAGCGGAACGAAATCAGACGATCGCATCCAATGGGCGCCAGTGATCGATTGTTCGTTTTATACGCCTTTTGCTTTTTCGATCTACCAACATGGAGCCCAGTCCACCCAGAGATTCAGCCTCCAGCTGAGGGATTACAATGCTTTATTAAAGCAAAGCAAGGGACGATGACTTTATTTATCTGCGAATCACATCCACTACGTCACATTGTTGTTTAACAGACATTTATGACTTTTATAGGGATAACGCCTGCCAGGCGAAAACCCACCACCTCATGGAACACTACCACCGAACTTTCCGCTGGAACGGAGTAAACCCGAATCACTCAGCTGGCGCCACGAGGAGGTAGTTCGGCAAACCAGTCCAGGTAATCGGTTCACAACACAACATTTGTCGACCATCTGCCTGGGTCTCGCCACAACAGGCCTCAGTGAATTATGGATTCTCCCGCCGGACGGTTGAGGTGCATGTTATGAATCGATCCATATGTTTGAACGGGTATGTGTAAGGGAGATCGTCACAGCCGACTGAACCATGCAATTACACTACAAATATTCAGGAAGGCAGTGTTTGTGTCCAGTGGCAACTTGACACCGTCGGCAATGATGCTTGTTGTCCCGTCTAAACATACACGCAATCCATTGACGTTCCAATGCACATGCACTTACTGACCTCGGACTCCAACAAGGCGCTCATGCACTCCACATGTTCATTGACATTAAGTCAATGATTGGCAACGCATTTGTCGTCAAAAGCACTCAATGGGCGCATGGAGAATACTCTTTTAGAATGAATCCCGGTGAAGATCCTTACCAACCACTTGGAGCTACTCATCAGCGATTATGGGCATGCATTTTTATCCTTTTGCCATGTACTCCCATCTATGTTAGTCTGGGAGCCTTCCTTAATTCTTATGTTGAAAAGTACAAATATCAAGATCATTTTGGGTGACAAGAGTGCTCAAGAAGCCGCTTCAACGGTCGTTCCCCCTTTTTGTTGATTGTCGCACTTATAGGAGGGGCCACCCTTTAACTAAGTACTGGATGCATCCTCTATGGTAATACTTGAGCCCTCATGCACGGGCGTTTGCATCTTGTTACGTGACGTCTAACGAATGACAGGGTGTCTTGGACTGAAGACGAGAAATTCAACATCCGCCACCGGTGATCCTCTCAGTACTAGATTATCAGTCAACCTGGGGTCTACCTTGCTCCCCCTCTCGGTATCCTGTGTGCAGACATGATACCCGCTCTTCCTGCATTTTCAAACTAAGAATCTTCAATGTGGTTTGTTTTTCAACTACACCCGTCATCCGTCTACTTGCTTTTGTTTCTTCACTGTTATTTTCGGTAGTTTACATGCTTTCATAATGTAAACACTAAGTCCGCTTCAATCATTTCGTCATCGCAGATGGAAGTACTTAGGTTGCGCTATGTCAACCTTTCGACTGTTCTCATCAATCGCAAACACAATATAAGTAGAATATATATATATATATATATATATATATATATATATATATATATATATATATATATAATGTCCTAATCAAGACCAAGGCAACCCAATCGATCATCATAAGAGTTTTGTGCACATAGCACAGGTAGATGCATCCTAATTAGCACTGCCTCGCTAATTGCCAATATTATCGGTCTTTGTTGCACAATAACACCTTGAACACGGTCTCCGGGTTCACATGATGACGAGTTACCCTGAGGCGCTTAATAATACATGATACTGGGTTCCGGTTCATCCTCGGATTCGCTTCGTTTTGTCTCGTCATTACTTGTCCCAATCACTCTGGCAGACTTTCAGGTACCATAAGAGCTCATGGACTGTCAGTTCTGTCCATCTAAATGTTACCGCAACTGCAGGTGAACTAGAAAACAACATGAGGGGCCGAATTGCCTGATGAGCTGCCCTGACTGTGATGAAGAACAAGACTACGCGTAGTCTCAACTAGGCGGTCGTGTAAGTGCGCGTTAGAGCGGACAAGAGCTTGTGTCCGATATCATTTGCTCCATTGTCCGCCTTTAACGGCGAGAACAATTAAACATCATTTTTCACCATATCTTTCCCATTATTACTGTCCGGCGAGACCTTCCGGTAATTTGTGCAAATTTGCGCGTTCACCCTGCAATGCTTCCAGATTGTACTCGCTTGCCTGCTACCTATTTTCAAACGACGCACAAATCCGCCCCACTAGATGTCTACCGTTTGCTAAGAATTGTTGCGCTCTATTCCCTCGCCTTAGCTCGTTCACTCTTGCTAGTTTTCTAGCAAATGGTCAATTGCGAACATTTCACATCTGGAGCCCATTTCCACTTGGAGACTTGAATCAGTGGCGTTTCTCCCATTTCGTTCATTCCATTTGACTTATCCCAGACTGCTTCTCCATTCCGTTCATGTGTCGTCGTACACACTGTTAAACTGTGAACCACCATTGCTTTCCGATATCTCTCTGTTATCTATAGATCGTCTGCGTGGTGATGAGGCGCGAAGACACCAAGCCGCAATGGAAAATGTGCAGTCCCAGTTGAATTCACTACGCTCGGAAAACGAAGATCTTCACTCACAAGTCAGTCATCTTCAAAGTGAACTAATGGTGAGATTCCTGTTAGTGATGCATCATCCGAACATATTTTGGGCCCTTTTGTGTCAATTCACCCCACGAATCACTTCATTTTCCGTGCTGGTTTTATTTACTTTGTACATCCCGTCAGCTACGAGCACAAGTCTGCCCCATTGGTCATGCGCATATCACTTCTTCATTTTCCGCAGGTTGTCTCATCTACTAGGGGCGAAGAGTCTTCAGCTCTTCAAGCGGATGTATCAGATTTGCGATCGCAAGTCTCGGACCTGCAAGCCAAATTGGAGCAGGCGACGCGCTCACATCAGCATCCAAACAAAAGTCAACCATCCTCTGGTATATTAACCATCCATTCGGAAGATGCATCGGCGGATCCCAGCAGCACGCAGCAAGTAAGCAGGTTTCCCTTCATTTCAGCATATTCTCTTCACGTTTTGTGGTTTCAACGTTATGCTGCTCTTTTTGAGGGCAAGAAACTCCTTTACGACCTCACGGTTTGCAACCTCCTCTTCTTTCTTATTGAAGGTGTTCTCTTCGGAACATAAGGCTACTAGCTATCATTATTTTCTTGTATTCCTTTCTGGCAACTTGCTTTTTATTGGCTTCTGAGTTGACCTGATTGGATTCTCTGTAGTGTAAACTGCAAATTGCAGGAAAAGCTATCCGTTACTTTTGATGCTCAATGCTTGACTAGACCTAACTTCACTCGAATACTTCCCGGCAAACATGATGTTAATGATTTCTAACGATCCTCCGTCCTCTGGTCTCTTTAGCACCTCTGTCATTGTGCTCCGACCCGATTGATACTTAATGTCAGGATTCATTTATGCATCCCAGTCTTATCCACTCTCCATTTTTGTCCACTTTCTGGATGTTTATAGATAACACGGACGCAAATTCAAACGACTGCTCTTCCCCGAGACTACACGGACGTTGCTCCATCCTCGGACTTGGTGCGCCAGCTGCGAGCCGAAATTCTACGCGCGGACTCCATTGACTCCTTGTGAGTTCCCTTTCATTCGTATTCTTTTCGCATTTCCTTATTCCTACATAACTTCGTGTTCACTACTTTTTGCTCTTTTTCCTTTTCGAAACCAGCCTGTGGCGCACCAGAATATGCTCGTTATATGACTTAGATAAGCTACTAATTTTAGCCTTGCCATGCTCATGTATATCAGTAAATCCGTTTGGTTCCAAGACATCACTCTTTAACGTCTGAGTACGATTGTCCGAATCTGGTGACAACCAGTGGTTATCATGGTTCCTTCATGTTTCGCAGCTATCCTGCTTGAGTTTTAAGTTGTTGCTGATCTGCTTGTGATTACCAAGTGCCGCGGATCCCTAACTCGGTATCTCGGTCTATGCTTTCGCACGTTGCGTTTCTAATGTCCAACCGCTGAACCAGTTGATGTGCACCACTTGCCAGACTAATCTTACCTTGGTTTTCACTAAATTGCAATTTCTCTCCTCAGCTCCGAAGTGCATTGCTTTCAATTT
Source organism: Dicrocoelium dendriticum (assembly GCA_944474145.2). Taxonomy (NCBI): domain Eukaryota; kingdom Metazoa; phylum Platyhelminthes; class Trematoda; order Plagiorchiida; family Dicrocoeliidae; genus Dicrocoelium; species Dicrocoelium dendriticum. The sequence continues at coordinate 135,065,004 of OX104063.1, forward strand.
TGATTATCCAGTGGTCCATAGCTATCGTTTCGTTGCTGCTATTTCCTACTAACGGTTCTTTGTTAACTGGCTTGCACCATTTTACGAAGCACACCTAGTGACTCATTATCATCATCAACAACGACAGCCTCTTAGTACTCTGTGATCTTGATCCACTGTAATGTGTCCGTAGACTAATGTGAACGGTTTCCTCGTTCGGGAATAAAAAGGGAGCTAACACAGAGCCTGAGCATATTTGACATGCTTGGGGTGAAAGCGCCTTCAGCCTTTCAGCATGATAATGCTGGTTTACACGGGATGACAAGACGACAGCAGGCGATACAGCTTCAGGCTTTCACGTCCCGACAGTATACTTGACCCTACTGGACGCACATTGTACTATACACCCTTTAGACAGCCAACCGTGTTAGGATACGGTAGCAAGCACCTCTGCTTCCATCTCGATTGAAATCCTTGACCATATCTTCTGGTTTAAAATCTATACCGCGAGGTAACTTGAACTTTGGCAATTGCTTGAAAGCTGGGCCTTTTTCTCATTAATGAAGGGGCCACCTTTGCTCCAATCTGTAAGACCGAGCTAATGCGTTTATATAACATGTAGCTTGAATGTCGTCAGTAGTCTTAAAGGCACTCGTCAACGCCACTCATTGCTGCTCAACAGATCAGAAGGGTATACGATACTTCGTGTGTTGTTATGGTCCAGTTTACCCGTGACAATTGTGGTTCACATTAACCCTCATGAAATCCCAAATGCCGGAATTAACCAATGTCTAAACGCTAAGACGCCGTATCCGTGCTCACCCTATTTTCCTGCACTCTCTCAGACATCCTTCGGTGCGATCAAGTCATTACTCCAACCAGGTGTTTATGCAGGATTACGAAGCACTGCATTTACACAATGCCGACCTACAAGTAGGTCCTCCGTTCATCCTGTTTTCCACATTTGATTTATCAAGAACATTTTGCCGTGTTTCATGCTTCTCGCCAGTATTTTCGCATGTCCTGGAACTTCACTACTATGCTGTAATTTACACTCCATCTTTCCCATTTCTGTCTTAATTTGGCATGCGTCGTCTTTCTGCGTTCGATAACGGTTGCTTAAGGAGGATCGCTCGTGTTTGGTGGCAACATCGAGTTAATAGTAATGACGTTCGATGTCGCATCTTGGGGAATGCGAGTATTCTCTTCAACAAACTGGTTTTGTTGCGCCAGTTAAGATGGCTCGGTCACGTCCTAGGCATGTCACCTGAGCGTCTACCGCGTCGCGCACTATTCGCTCGTCAAGGACCTGGCTGGAGGCGACCGCATGGTGGTCAGCCTTCCACTTGGTGGCAGCACATGAAATCGCTGACGTCGTGTTTATCCGCTGTTGGACCCGTACGTCTTCCAGGATGGGGACCCAAAGATGAGGAGTGCCAATGGCTTAGCACTCTTGAGGACATGGCCCGCCACCGGAATCAGTGGAAGAATTGTCTACAGTATTGTATTGATTCACATGTTAAATACTACAAACATTAAAATGACAAAAAAAGCACAAAAGCGGCGTGTGAAAAACAAACTAAAAATGTTTTGTTCTACTTTTTGTCAAAATGTTCCATTCTTCCTGCGGCATATTGGTTGAAGTGTGTTGCTCACCTTCAACTAGCATGCCACGATGATTATGACGCGATGACTTGCTTATCCACTGATCTCCATGGTTTTATGTTGGCTCCGTGTCTAGCTGATAGACTGTTGAGATCACATACATACTTAATTTGACACGTTGTTAATCAGTTTTGAAACCCTTTTATATTTCTCTCCGGAGCGTTACTGTCGCCCCGCACACTGTTCATCGCGATTCGTGTGTTTTTGGGTGGTGTAGTTGTTTGCGAGCATCTATGATCAACAGTCGAACCCGCTTTATTGCCCACCATCGAGATATTTCAATAGTCGGCAATAAAGCGGGATGGGCAACGAACCGATATTGCCATCTTTCTCAAAAAGATGACAACCATTGACTTATTGCACAATATACCATTTGAATTGTAACGTGCTAAGAAGGATAAAATACGTACTTGTAACTAAAGCTTACAAAAAGCGTTGAAAGTTAAAAATTATAACATAAAGCATCCTAAAGTTTGACTTGGAGTGCCAGTGTTGGGAGGAGCAACACCAAAATATTTCCATAAAACATCCTACCTGGATAGCAACAGAAACTGGCGCTGCTGTATGTTGTTGCTGAGAAAACAATCCAACGTCAGTTGCACATTATCTTGAGCTGCTACTCCAGTCACTTTTGCACTGATGCAGTCCAATTTAGACAAGAAATGGTTGCCTAACTCATGCAAAAGTCCTTAGCTATACAGATCATTCACACAGTTCTTTGCTCTTGAATGCAATACGCGCTGATTGCTGTTACTCACGGAGACATCCGGCACCTCATCCTCTGTGTCACTGCTTTCTTTCTGTTCTAGTCGGTTCTGTGAAATTTTACTGATGATTTCATCTTCAACAGTTATCAGATCTGAGGTACATTCCACATCGTTGCCAATGGCGATGAACTCTTCTGCATTTATGACCGGGATTGTGCAAGCGCTGATCTCGCCCTCAGCGATGACGGCGTCATCATAAAGTGCATCGGGATCCCAGCCGACTGTAGCTAGCATGCCGAAAGCGCCTTTATTGTTACACCGGTAACTTATCTACAACTTTTTGAAACGAACTGAATAGCATCGAGCACATAAATCTTGGTGTTGACATCCACACTGACGATGAGCCAGCTAACACGTTTTCGATGTGATGAAGAATTCGGTCCACAATTTCCTTTCTGTAACGTATTTTCAATTCCATAATCACATCTTGGTCGTGTTTGCCATCGAAAATGCTATTTGAATGATTTTGACGCCTGCCTATGGATGCACTGTGCAATTATCCAACAGTAACATACATTTTTAGTTACTGTGGCCTAGCTCCTTGTCCCATTCGTTAACCCACTCGATGACAAATTCCTTCGTTATCCACGCATTTTTATTAGCTCTGTAAGTTACGGGAAGTGTGTCCACTTTCACGCCATTAAGACTTCATGGTTTCTTATTTTTTCCATTCAAGACTAGTTTTTCTTTATTCGAGCCTGACATATTCGAGCAGCACAGGATAGTGCTCCTAGCTATGACCTCTTTCGTCCACTGAGCTTACTCGATAAGAAAACCTGTTACCTCTGCATTGTATACGTTGCCTTCATCAAGTGCATGTAAAAGTTAAGACGGTCGATCTTACAGCCAATTTACACAGTCTGCTTTGTCCGCGGAACTCTTTTCGCCAAATACACGTTCATACCTAATTTGATTCCTATTCTTCCATCTTTACAACCATCCTTCTGTGGCATTCAAGGATTTTCCAAATCTTTCCCCGAATTCTTCCTTTTTCTTCAGAAGCGGTCTGTAGATGTTTGATTTGCTCACGAACCGAAATTATCCAGTTCAACTTTTCTGTCAAGGACAAATTCTTTCTGTTACTGGCCATACTTGTGTGTAACCAATAGACTACTGACAAATGTTGAGCGGAAAGATTACGCGACTTTGCTCAGTTCTCGAGTTTTGGATAGGGCCGAGGGCTTGCCCACAGCCGTCTGTATATTTAGGTTGCTTGTGTATTGAATGACGTAGGTAAGTTTCTCTGATCTAGTAATAACGTCGCCGACATCTTTTTCTTAACTCTATCGGGCTGGCTAGCTGTGGGGTAACCATAATAAAACAGTCGGAGCGAGGGCGTAAAATTGACAAAGCGACGAAAGCACAGCCATGGCAACTAGGAAATTAAGCGGTGGGATGACTTCGGCGATGGGCAGTTAGACGTGGAAAATTTAGCGTATTTATGAGAAAAGAATCTGATATTTTGAGAAACTGGGCAATAAAATGGGGGTATGCTATAAAACGGGTTCGACTTTCGTTGGTTTCACTAGGTGGCGCAATCCCAGCACACTTTAATATTCCTACGGTGGAGGTCAGACAGACTTGATGGTAGGGAAGCGGTGAATCGCCCTTGCACTCAAGAATTAGTTACGAAAACAGTTTTTTATGAATTAACGTCGGTCAGATTGGAGTGGGACACCATCGCTACGGCTCTTCTCCAACTATTCTTACCCATCACTTTGTTATTGCTTGCTTTAAACTAAGCAGATCTTGACTGATGAGGTGAACATTCGTCTTTGTTCATCTGCTGTTGACCACCATTATAGATGTGTCACGCACGTCGAGTATTCTCGTCCTTTTAACGGGCCCCATGCAAGTCCCTTTGACATAAGCTATATTCTTCGCCTGTCTGACATTACGGAGTAGATAGCCCGAAATATTTATGGTGTCTGTGCGTCCCTCACTAGAAGAAATTATGAGAACCTACCTATTCAGACCCTGGTAGATAACTACAGGTGTGCAATTGATTTTTGAATCCCCGTCAGGTTTAACGCAACGTTAAGACCGGCCTTACTGTATGGATCGGAGATCGAGCCAGTTCGCAGTGAAGACATTAAATGCTTGACCGTATTTGACCACCCGTGCATGCGCGTTATTGCTCACGTTTGTTACGAACACCGGGTGGGCAATTCTAAGGTTCTGCTGAGACTTTCGTCCCAATAGTTCACAAGCTACATAGCGGAGCCTAGTCCGGAAAAGCGCCAGACGCGTTTCGCCCTATTGGGGCTCGTCAGTGGCGCGCACTCCCTCGAGCCTCTAAGGAGGATCGAACCCATGACCGCTAGAGGCAGATGCCAACTAGCCAGCAGCTTAAGCCACTGAGCCATGGGGGACGTTGGCTTGGCTACATAATTTGCAAACTAACTGGGATATAGCACCACCTATCTACCACTGTCACTGACAGTGGTTAGCCTGCGAGGTGATGACGTCCTCTCACTAGACGCTATATCCATACCATTTGAAACTAGGAGTGGTTCGCCAGTTGGTTTTTGGCAAGAAGCCTTCTGGTGCCTCTCTCGAGTGTTTGATAAAACTTAGTCGTTTGCGTTGGCCAGGCCATGTCTTCCGTATGTCCGTTGATCGGCTTCCTCGACGTGCATTACACGCCATGGCTGCACCAAGTTGGGCGAAACAGCGAGGTGGCCAGTCCACGACGTGGCACATAGGTATGTAGAGAAGGACTGAGAGATTTGGTCAGCCTGGTGCGTGCCCTCTTCGTGGTTGGAGGTCTCGGGATGGTTCACGTCAATGGTTGGAGACCGTGTCAGACATGGCGTAGTCAGCGGCGTTCCTCTATTCGGATTCTTTCCTCTGGTTGTTAATTTTCTTTCTGTTCTGCTTAGTCTAACGCATTTCCTTCTTCGTTTCATTTTCTCTACATTCTATATGCACCCAACCCCAATATTCTGCCGTTGTTAGTTGTTGTTATTCTTACGGTGTGGGTCGTAGCAACTGGATCCACCGCATTTCGGTTTTCGGATCATAGTTGATCAACTGAACTAAACTGACCGTCAGGTCTAATGTGTGCTGTTTAGGACAGTGATCTTTTTTTGTTTTCATATGGGTCCTCGTCTACCGCAACCTTAAATTCTTTTGGCAATCTCTTTCCTCACTTATGTGGTTAAGGTTAAGAAAATCTTGTTTGATACTAGTGACACCATTACTCGGTTAACTCACTAATCGAGTTCCCAATAATGCCTTGTAGACGTGTCCAGGTCGATGCCTGCAAAAAGGCTGTCGTGTCAGTTCCTTCAGCTATGTGCTAACCACCTTCCGCGTAGTAATATCACTTCTAACTCAAATGTCCACACCACTCTATCTAGTGTCCAGCGAACGCAACGATGTCCCAGATTCAGGTTTATGATATTGTCACCAGTTCCAACCGGCGCATCCAACTACAGAGTCCTCGTTGGTATGCATCGCCTGTCTGAATCCCAATAATACCTCTCTACCCCAACTGATCACCTGAATTCGAGTATCTTACGCATTCTCTGTGTTATGAGTCTACTAAAACAGAATTACCAGGCTCTTTAGGTCGTCAGCTTTCAGTAACGGCTATGTTAAATAGATCGACTACTGTTTGGAAACGTTAACATTTCGCTATGAGGAAGACATTGAGAGTGTAAGTGCGCATGTATTGCATGCGGGAAAACTGTTCATTATTTTTTCTGTTACGTGTTTTCACGCCACTACCCACATCCAGTCGTTGTTAATCCCTTCCTGTTTGCTCGCAAGCACTCGTTCCGATTTCCGCTTGACACTAGGCAGTGTTTAAATCTGAACTCAAGCTACCTATGTCTGAGGAGCCGCTGACTGGCCCGTTCCAAGCCCCATGTTTGACCTTGTCAGAACCATAGGTAGTTAACATTGTCTTTGCCATTGATGCAGTCGCGTTCAAATCATCTTGTTCGATAACATGTACTCGCACCAAAATTATTGAGTCCGAGATTGCCTGCTTCAGATGCGTGCTACAGCTTCCTTGCGCACAACTACCTTCCCGCATCGCACTCCATGTTCGCGCACAGCTGACAGCGCCCTCCGTTTTGATGTCTATCGATTTGTGTTGTGCAGAGAGTGTGGCCCTGCTAGATTTTCTCCTTTGTATACGAATCCGAATGAACTGATCTTGTTTTTGCAAACTCCAATCTCAGTCACTCGATGCAAAGTACGTTGAAGAAGCAGCTACCGAAACGGTACAAGTAGTGCGGAATTAAACGTACGTCTATAAATCAACCCAAGATAGTCCAACTTCTGGAACAGCTGGGTTAACTGCCCAAATTAGCAGTTTGCTTCCACTCCGACCAATGGGGAGGTAGTTGCATGCGTCACGTGATAGACCTGTATGTTTTTTAAGTATGTCATACATTATTGGCTCGAACCGTATCCCCATGAAAATGATAGGTTTTCTAGGCAGAATTCTTCCCCACCAGGCCCCTTGAAAACTTCTAGTCCCACATGGCTTTTGCCCCTCATTCACGCATTGCATTTGTCGTCTCTGTCGATGCTTGGCCCCTTATCACCAATTTGACTAGATGTGCAACCTGTTGAGCATTATTGTAACGCACACAATGACTTTGTTTTACTTCGTAGTTTTTCTTTGGATTTGGGTGGTTCTTCACGACAGGTCAATTCGACGTAGGCAGGTGGTGGAACTCGCTCTACCGTTGTTCATCCCGCCATGGCGCTGCACTGATTCGTAGTTCATTTGATGCATAGTGCGTGAAGACTCCACTGTATGGCCTCTTATGCACTTCGACACTGCCATCGCATTGTACACATAACGCCTTCACGTCGGCATCTCAAAGTGGGTGTGCTAGGAATTCTTTTGTTTGATGAGAAGATGCACTGAATTTTGACATTGTGTTGCACATTTCACTGGTCAATGAAGTGTCTTTAGAGATAGCGAAGTGGAAGTTCTCCATTAGCATTGATTGGACTTTGTACTTCATTACTTGCCTCCTGAAGTCATGATTTTTGTTTGTTCGTTTACGCACCAGCGTCTGCCTTACTTTGCTCACGGTCATCTTTCAGAATCAACTGCATCAGCTGGCTGCCGAATTCGAAGCACTTCGGTCACGTTGTCCCACGTGCAATGGCTCACGCGATCCCGATTCTAGCATCCGATCTTACTTCACAACCACTTACAGCCCGTCCAACTGCTCAGTTGGGTTTCCTTTGCATGAGTCAGTGGAATATGAGGTAAGTCTTGACTACATTTTTCTTTTTTCATATGCCACTTCTAATACGGTCAAAGTTGCATAACAATAAGAGAGCGTGACAGTTCTCATCCTTTTTTATTTACTTGTGCAAAGCACTACCATACATTGATGTCACATAGCGCCGCTTCATCATCCTCAATTGCCTCTCTTACAACGTGGATTTTTCCCGCTAGTGCCTGATCGACCGCAGTTGTCAATTGAACGTTAGTTCGGGACATTGACGTTTCCTTGAATTTCGCGCGTGCTTGGGGTGTGATTGACCTGTATGTCCTCCCCATCATTACAATCTGTAGGTGGAACCACTGCTATTGCATCTTTGGTCTTATGTAGGCGCCGTGCTTCTTCGACTAATATTGGCCTAATTCGATCGTAATTAACCTGGTATCTTAAGTAAGCAGTCATGTGGAGGCGACGCTGCAATTTTTCATTCTATATTTGCTCTTTTGTAGCCTTAAAAGCAATGCTCCTGTTTGTTAAAATCATTTTTTTCCACTCCATTAAGCGCACACTTTACATTTGGGCTCTTATCTGACGTCTCGATGAGACGCTTTGCTCCATTTGTGATCGAGCGATGCGTTCGTCATTCAATCAAGGTGGTCCGCTGCATTCTTCCTTGTTTTGTGCTCTATGCTTTTCGGGTGCTCCCTTGGGGAACGAGGTCTTGCTATCTGTGACCCGCGTTGGCTAGTTTCATTTTATGAGATTACTTCGACTATCTTATGGCTTTGCTTGAAACTGGACTCGCTGCATTAGCGCCGAAAGCCTTTCATCAACACCAGCAGCTCTTTAGAACAACCGGACTTGTTACCGATTGAATGGGAGCAAGGCGATAGTCCCGCTCATTTCTAATGACTCCAGGCAGCATCTTTATATCGCATTTCTTTCCGACGACATTTTAACTTGTTGTCGCCCTTTTCCAGCTCGAAAACCTGAGAAACCGGGAACCACTTCTGTCACAGTAATTCGCCTAAACCGCCTCCTAGCTTCTAACTTTCAATGCTCTCACATTTTTCGTGCTGATTTACCTCACCTGATTCTTTCCGTGGATGGCGCAACCCGTTTCTTGTTTCTCTGTGTTACCAACTGAAACAGATGTCCTTTGGCTGTGCATATCCTCTCTAGTCCAGTTTTGAAGTGGCTAGGAACTCGAAATTCTTACTTTGCAGTCTGTTACTTAGGAGACTGACAACCAAACACCATCCTGTTCTTCCTAACTGATAAACGAGACTCGGTGACGCACATCACTTGGTCGTCTTCTGTGAATTCCATACTCCTTTGATGGGACTGTCCAGTCGAACTCGATATTTGCTTGTCGTGTGGCGTCTCCTAAGCTTCACGGCTACTCCGAATTGGCGATAACCTGCAGACGCCGAATATTGATGCGACGGCAACAATGGAAAGGAATTACGTGATCCCATCACTGGGGTGCGAAGGATCGGATCTCCATGCCGATACATGGGAGCAGTAAAAGGAATGAGCGGAAAGAAAAGAACAATAACTCGTAAAGATTGTATGGAAGAGTTGACTTTTGAAAAGTATAGGCCACATACAAGTGCATCACTAGCTCCGCGACTGAATTGTGTCAAATGAGTCTTCAACCAGCTGGTGTGGCCGATTTCATAAGCCGTACTCCCGTCAGGCTCTTGTATACGGCATACACCACGAGCCGCATATGGCACTTGCACATCGTTCCTGCTACTAACTTCAATTTTCAATTTACCACATCTCAATTTTTTGTGCACATCGTTTGATTATCCTCATGTTCCGTTGTATTTGTTTTGTACGCTACGATAGTCTGATTCACCACCATCCGATACTGGGATCATGTTTACTATCTGGACCGAATCGACGGGACTAGTGGATGCAACAGATGCAGTTTGGCACAGTCTTATCGTCAAACTTTTCCTTCTCTCCAACTTACCTCGACTTTGGCCGTCCATGCGCATTATCTAAAATTCGCTCACTTGTTGTTCTGCCTTTCTACCTAAAATATCATTTTTCTGTTTTTACTGCACGAATATGTTTACTATGGCCTTTGCACACACTCGTTGATGCCTTTGTTCAGCGATGGTTGATCTTTGGTAAACGATGGCACTCTGCGCTCGGTTACTCAACTGAGGAAGCCTTCGATTTAGTTTAACTCGCTCAGTACATTAAGTATACAGGATCTAAGAAACTAGTATCTACTTTCTTCCCTGTTCCTAGACCACTCATCAAATTTTTCTCTACTCGTATGCGCAGTTAAGCTCCGTCGTGATTCTTGGAGTTACCTGACCTATTGGGAATTTGTGTACTATTAGCTTCAACTTGACAGCCACTTGATTCACCGTTGCTAGTGCGGACGGGAGTGACATTTTCTTTTTCACCCCCTCACTCATTAGTCCTGCTTTCAATTTTGTTCCCTCTACATCCCTCACAGTATCTGAAAAATGTCCTTTTCGAATACATGATGGGACGCGAAACTTGGGTACGTTATCTCTGTATCTGTGGTTATTCTTTCTGTACCCTGGTAGCAGGATGTTTGCCTCAGTAGGAGAGCAACTGTCATCGCACAGTTGCGCGCAGCAATGTTCCCATTAGCCAGCACCTTAGAGGCATTTGTCATCCCGAATGGTGTTTAATTGTCTCGATTTCCAAAAACTGTCGCTTCGTGTGTGGAACTGGCTGCATGCATTGGAGCTGTGCACGTCACTATCACGTGCAACAACTTATCGGGTCGCTGTTGCAGCATCAACATCACCTGTTTAGGGTGCATTTCTGTGCCACCTTCCTTGCTTGTCTGCACGTTGTGCGCGGATCGTGGAGTCGTTACCAAATGTGCATCAATGTCAGCCTGGCCGCTCATGTGTGAACGATAAGGTGCGGTGATTCGGTGCGAATGGTGCCCACCTACTCAAGTCTAGTGAAAATAAGTTGAACTCCGACCGGTTTCTCTATCTCATTAATCACCATCCAGTCGGACGATTTAACCTCTCGTACGTTTGCAAGATGCGTTTGACGAGCTTGGATACTACTTGGGATATATATGAATATATACAATGTTTGAAGCATTTAGTACGTGAATTGTGGTAATTCCGCATGCAGTTCTTCCACTTATTCCGGTTGCGAGTTATGTTTTCAAGCATGTCAAGCCACTAGCACTCTACATCCTTTTGGTTCCCATTCAGGAGCACGTACGGATCCAACGGCGGCTAGACGTGATGTCAAGAATTTTAAGTGCTGTCATTAAGTAGTAGACTGATCGCCGCGCTGTCTCTTCCAGCCTGGTCCTGCACAAGCGAATATAGTACGGCGCGGCAAACCCTCTTACGCTATGCGTAGGATATGACCGAACTCTGTTACCTGGCGCAATGAAACCAGTTTGTTCAAGGGAATGCTCGCATTCCCCAGGACGCGACGTCTAATGCCATCACTCTGAACTCCGGGTTGGCACCACACACGAGCGATCCTAATCAAATAACCATTATCAAAGGCAGAAAGACGGCACCTGTCCTCTAGACGAATTTGCCAGGACTCGTTCTCATGCACTGAGCGAACATAAGCACTACAAACTCAGCCGTTTACTGAGATGGAGATGTCCCGACGACGCTACAACTGCGGAGAGAAACGTCCTTACCAATATTGCTGCCAGCAGGAGCACAGCTCCAAAGGTAGGCGAAACTACCTACCTGATTGAGCTGTGCACCTTCAAGATCGAGCACAGGAGTGGGTATTGACCAATCCTGGAGTAGCACTTTACACATCGAGGGGACGAAACACATGCCATACCTAATTGTCTCAACTGCCAAGCGGTTCAGAATGAGTTTTATACTCTACGGGTTATCACCATTTAAGGCGATATCTGCATAATGCAAGTCGATCGCGTGCTAACTATGTAGAAGCTCCAAGCCATAATTTTGGAAGTCTTCTATGGCTCTCAACAGAACGTTTTCCATTGCAAAATTAAAGAGGAACTGAGAAATGGGGGAACTTTGTCGCACACCGCTATTGACAGCGAAGGACTGAGAAAGCTTGTCCTAGACCCTCCGCTTAACGAGAATGTGAAGGTAAAGTGCGTGTTAGAGGCGTTAAATTTCTCTTGTACCTCTCTCTTTAGCAAACAATGCATAAAGCAGTTCGATCAATTGAGTGGAATGCATCCCGGATGTCTAAGAATGCGACGATGATCGGCCTGTTGTAATGGTGGTGGTGTTCGAGGATTTGGCGGAGTGTGAAAACTTAATCCACGGCCTGCGCGAAGACCATGTTGTTCTTTGAGGTAGTCTGTGAAGTAGAGTAGATGCCATCAGCTTAGCGACCGCTTAAATGAAACTAATCCCTCGAGATGACTGACGCTTGAACTGCGAGCGACTTTCTCGGCAACTGAGACAATAACTGATCCGTCTCAAAGGGATGGCACTTCTCTATTCCGGATTTTAGAGAACAACAATCTCAGCTGGTTAATGGTTACTACGCCGCCGTACTTGAACACCTCCGGAGGAAGTCCGTCCGAGCCAGCAGCCTTGATTCGTTTCAAGGATCCAATTTCGAAGCAAACTTTCGCTTCACCTGGTGGATCCTATGGGACAAGGTAGGGTAGGCAACTGGGTATACTGCGTGCACATGTGGACAGTCGGGCTAGTTAAACTGTAATCTGAAATGCTGGGTACAGCGATCCAAACGTCCCTGTTTGTTGGTGATCGGAGACCCATCCTCTTCGCACTTAGCCTCATTGTCACCAGGCTTCCTGAAGCCGGTGGACCTAATGAGTTGGGAAAGCTTACTAGTATTGCCTGATAGGCAGCGGTCTCCATCTCCAAAGCATGCTTAGACCACAGGCTCGCGCTCTTTGCGCAGGCTTTACTTGAGCTGCCGGTTGGCAAAGCGGTGCCGGTTATTGTAATCTGGTTCTGCCGGGATGTCTCTGCGACGATCGAACAGCTCCAGAGAGCGAGTAGCGATCCAGTTCCCAAGGGGCGTGCAGCTAGGCCGCAGCTTAATTGTCCAGAACCGATCATTGTCTTCTGTATATAAGTTCAGTGTTGTTCAATGTATTGTGATCGATCGCAGTAGACTGCATCCGTCAATGAGGACTGATAGCTCACCTGGATCGCGAAATAAGTTGCTCTGTTCATATCCATTTTGCGATGTTTCGTTTATGGGGGGATAGACTTCTTCCCCCGAATCACCAACAACATTCATTTATTTATGATCATGTATCTTTTATGTGTTTTTGAGCAGGGCTAGTAGTAAAAGGACACTTCATTGCCGCGCTACCATCAGCGGTTGCAAGTGAGCTGTACTACTGAGTAGTCGTGTCCATTTACGCTGGTTCTAGCTAGTGACCAATGGGTTAAAGGAGTCACCGGGTCACGCTGCGAGTAATGAAGTCAAGTTTATCGCTCACTGGCGTGCCATGATTCGTCTCGATTCAAATTGGCACCTGTTCGATTACTGGCGCACACAGATTGTTCCAAACCTGCCGGTCCCAGACGCGCGTTCACGCTGCTCCGCCATTATGACCTCTAGCTGATTTCTCTGTCTACTGAATAGTGGGTCTGCTTTGAGTTACGAGTTCCATCTGAAGGCCGCCCAGCTTTATATCGCTGGTTCTTGCGCTGGGCTTTTGTGTTAGCTCCTACCGTAATGAGTACTTTCGAATGAAATTTTCCATCCGAGTTAACAATTTGGGAGTAGTGTCTTCCTGTAAAGCTCCATCGTTTGTATTTCCCCGTCTCTTCTTCGTCCGACCCTTGTCACCGGTTCCTTTCAAGTGTGTTGACGGAACACCTTCCTGGACTTTGGGACTCACGCTAACAGCCAGATCAGCTCGTCTTTCAATTCCAGCTCCTTTACGCGGTTTTCAGGGTCTAAGCTTATTCCCTTATGAAGCACCTGACGCATTTTGTAACACACAAGCAACTTATGCTTTACCTTAGACACCAGCTCCACCTTGTTGGCCATTATTTGACCTTTGTGATAATCAAAACATGCATACTCGCTACCTTGTAAACCTTCTGTATTACACATTCCAGCGTACCTCGTTTCATTTCAGACATTGTCGAAAGTATTGTGCTCCATCATGCAATTCAACCCCGAGCAAACCAAACGAATACTGCAACACGAGGGGTCCAAATCTCGAGTAAGTGTTCTCATTGATCATCTTTCCCGCTCACCTTTGAAAACAGCGGCTCTCTGTATGTACACCATCTCTATTCACTGTTCATGACGCCATCTATTTTAGTGACTTGGCTAAGCGTACTGATTTGTCCCTGGCTGACATCTTAGACAGCCTCTTCATATTTTTGTGTCGCTAGCAGGTTTACCACCTGCTACACTTGGTAGCTGGGACAGTATCTTTTGTTTGCCATCCGTCTGGCGCATTTTTTGCGCACCTTGCTATGGTTAGTACATCCTGGTAACTGCAGGCGAAACAAGCCACCCGTACCTATTCTCGATGAGTTTTGGCGTCCATCGCTATCCAGATGCTTCTCGCTACACGGACGGTTGCGCTTCTTACGGTTGGGGCGTGCAGGTTGTTGCATTTTATAGCCGGTATTCTTGTTTTCTGAAAGTTTTACGCGATAGACTAGTATACCATTTGATGCATGATGCGATGGTTTGAGTACCCCCGTGACCCATTGAGCTACGCCGGGTAACACTTTCCCCTCATATTAAACAGGTCGATGGTTAGGGATCAGACTAACAGTCTCATAATCCAATCCTCTTCGGTGGTAAAGGAGAGATCGATATCCCTCTTCCTTTAAAACAGACATGGGTGACAAGAAGTCTACAGGTTATAAGCTCTCAACTCGATTGGCGTAGAGCACGAGCGCCACGCATTGTCACTGACGGTGTGAGAGTATCTTCGGGTGCTCCATGTTGTGCTACCGCCCGCCTCAAGTCAAGCAGTCCCTGGCCAAATTGTTGGAAACCGGCCAACTTCCACCTACGGCTGGTCGTGGTCGCAGATGCATATCATAATACGGTACTAAAACACGTGTGCACTGTTCTTAATCTTTAAAGCTTGTGTGTGACAGGCCCCAAGTAGGTCCCAGTGGGTCTGCGTGATCACACTCTCGAGCTGGACTTGATCCTCACTACCTTGTGGGTCAAGTTATTGAGCCAATTGGAGTCCGTCAAGCAAACCTCCATGTGCCACACTATCTTGTGGTCAGACTGTTGAGTCGTAGGCTAAAGGCAGGACACCTCGAGCAAAACCCTTCTCTCGGAATGGACAGCCGAAGGAGTATCATCTGCCCTCTCCACACCGTCAACAATACTCCCTTCTTATCTCCCATCTCCCCCGTCTATTGAGCAAGAGACTGCCACTGACCTCGTAGCTGCTGCTGTTCCATCAAGTCCAGAGTACCATTTCACTCTAGGTCAGATCAGCAAGCAGGCAGCACTGACTCTGTTCACTCTCTTAGTATTGATGTATTGTGTCTCCGAAATATGCATACAAAATAACGTCGTCGTGACAGATATTCTACTCCCTAGTTATGATTAAGTTTCCCATGGTTGCAATCTTCGCTTCTCTGTCGATGCTGAGTCAATGCCTCAAGGTCTTCATGATGTTGGTATTGCCCCCAGCAGACATCCTGAAGGCCGTCTGCTCGACTGGATGCCAGTGAACGGCTGCATATGTGCGCTTCAACTTCGAATCTCTGTTGGAGTTAATAAGCAGCGTCTCAAGCCAAGGAGCCTTTTCGTCGCTTCGGTTTATGCCCTTACTGTATGCACTTCGGAGGGTATCAAATATGATTTTTATTGACAGCCCTCATCTTCTCTTCACATGGCGAAGAATACTGACATCCTGGCTGTTGCTGGTGACATGAATGTCCAAATGAGTCGTCTTTTAGGCTCTGAACAACACCTGAGAGGCCACTTTGGAGTCGATGCTCGCCAAACAGACAATGGTGACCGATTCCTGCAACTGCGCGCCTACCACAACCTTCACCTTAGCATTACTGCTTTCCAGCACAAACGTTCACACGCGTCACCTGGCGCCTATCGAATTCCTCATTGACCTGGACCCAAGTTGACAATATTGCTATCAGCTACAGATGGTGCACACCAGTCCAAGACTGTTGGTAAATTTGGTGCACAGGTGCGCACACGCTTAGCGCACACTTATCCCACTTCAGAGAAGCACCTCTCTTCTACTCTACCTGGAACTCGAACTCGCAATCGTAACGAACTGGCTCACTGATTGTCAGGAATGAATGAGGTTGCTGTACCGAACGCTGACTGGATCGTTTCAAATGTGCAATGTACAATGTCTTTGACGCATGCTGTGCACACAAATTGAAGCGTCATAACTGTGAACGGATGTCTGAGACATCGATCAGTTTGGTCGAAGCACGGAAACACGTTTCGGAACTCTCTGAAACGATGTCTGACAATGAGTCTTCGTGTTACCTGGTAATGATGAATAGCAAAGGCCCGTGAGAAGGAGAAAGCCGGTGCTATTAGGAACAGCCAAGTGCTATTCCAACTCATCTTGTACACCGGTCCGAAAAAGCCATCAGTTAGCGAGACAATGACTGAGAAAGATGGACAGTTGATCCATTCACAGCATCGTCAACTAGCCCGTTGGGTGGAATATTTTGAAGTGCAATTCAGCAGACCTGTTGCGACGCTGTTGCTTGTTGACCGTCGCAATGTTGCTGGACCTTACCGCAGTGCGATGGTTTGTGTGCCTCAGCGATCCATTGCGTTATGCTGAGTAGTGATTTTTTGCACCTTCAGAGCCACTCATAGTAGATTGGTCAATGGTTAGAGGCCAGACAAACTATCTCCTGGCCCTCCACCTTGGGGGTTGGAGTGAGGTTGGCTCCTTGTTCCTTAAAAAGAGACTCCTTGTAGTCCATTGCCAAACCCGCTGCATTTCATTCAGCTTTTTGAACCGAAGGCTTTGGTTGAGAGCCCTAATCATTCTCCTGTCTATGCCTGGACAACCTGACAGTATTCTACCCACGCAATAATATGAAACCTTTATTAAGCAATTTATTGATGCTCTGGCCATCACAGAGGATAATCAACGGTACCTTATCTGCTGCATCGAGCAGAGTAAATAGGGGTTTGGATACCATTGCTCAAGCCTTCCCGTCTTCTTATTCACCCCCCTCTTGCGCTTTTTCACCCTTATCGTCCTGTTCCAACTTCACTTTTATCCCCCCGTTTCCAATCCCACAATTCTTCGCCCTCCACCACCTTGCTTTGATAAGCGTTTATCCGCTGGTTTCAACTAACATGCAAACGCAGAGAACCACTCTTGTCATATCGACAAGCTCATGTCTAACCAAGCTGTCAAGCCCAGGTTATTGGCTTTTATCTGAAGCCCCCTATCTTCCCTCAGATTGGTATGCCTCATTGTACGCACATTGTTACAGAGCCGTCAATAGGCAGCACTTGCCCAAACATTAGAGACCCTCTGGATCGATAGCTATTGCCTATCGGAAGCCCGCCTGCAAAACCTGAGCGGTGTGCTCGCTCTGGGACTTCCTTCATTACTTTATCATTGTGCCTATCCGATGATGCAACTTCGAGTGCAAGCCAAGCCACTGTTGGTATTACCTTGAGTCCTCGGACTGAAGCTGCTCTGATTGCTTGAATCCCAATCAGTTGCCGGATATGTGCGGTCCGACTGGCTGCTTCATTCAAAGCTTCGAAGTCCCGCGGGACTAATATGTGTCTATTCGTCATCGCGGCCTACACCCCCACAAACTTTGGCGATGATTCGGCAAAAGACGACTTCCATCATCAACTGAACGAGCTCCTTCGCCATAGAAGAAGCACGGACACTGTAGTGCTGACTGGGGATGTGAACAGGTTGGGAAATTGTCCACTAATGAGCCGCATCTGGGCGACCAACATGCTGTAGGCTCTCGTAATGATAACGGTGAGCGGTTACTTCATTTGTGTGGAGATGCTCGCTTATTTCTTGCAAGCACTTACTTCCGGCACAATACTCGTCAGAAGGTGACATGGCGCCCACCAGCCTCGAACCAGTCATGGATGCAAATCGATCACATTGCGACCAGTTATCGCGGGAGGGGCTGCGTCCAAAACTCTCCCCGGATTTGGAGCACATGTGTGGACGCTGACCATGCACTTGCATGTGCTGAACTGCGGGTGCGTTTTGGAGGGCGCTCTTGACGACTCTGTGACCGCATAGGCATCAGCCAACTGGCGAAGCCAGGCAAATCCTCATGTGGTAAGTCTAATAGCCAACATGGATATTGGGTCTCTTCGCGGTCTCTGGAACTTATCGATACTCGCCGGCATATTCCGGCTGGAAGCGAACGCAATGAAACTCGCAAAGAGCTCCGGGCAAAACTCGGTGCTAACCTTGAAGTGAGACCGCGAATCCTGGTGGTCTCATCGTGCGCCTGAGATGGAAGTGGCTGCTGCGCTTGGTAACCATCGGAAGTTATTTCGTCTGATACGGGAAACGGGCAGCAAAGGCCCTGGAGTTAGTGAACCAATTTATGACGAGTCTAGACAGCCTATCCACAACTTGTCAAAACGCTTGGAGCTTTGGGCTGAGCAGTTTGAAATGCAATTTAATCGATCGGAGTTGTCAGATTTTTCGCCAGCCACTGATCGCCCTGCTCCTTGGTCTGTCCCTTTGGATCCACCCTGTCGCTCAGCAATCGAACGTGCGCTTGGACTGTTGAAGTTAAATAAAGCTGCTGAACCAGACGATCTTCCTCCAGCCCTCTTCAAATTCGGGGGTCCTGCTCTTGTTGATAGTTTACACGAATTACTAGTGAAACTGTGGGAACAGGAAATTGTCCTAACCGACTGAAGCCGCTCCGTTATTGTCCCGATCTTCAAAGGATGTTCGCGTTCGGAATGCGGCAACCATACAGGAATCAGTCTGATCCCAATCGTCTCCAAAGTACTTGCATCTGTCATCCTGTACAGACTGACTGGCAATCGTGAAAGCCATATTCGTGAAGAGCAAGCCGGGTTTCGTCGAGATCGTGGCTGCATCGACCACATCTTCATTTTGCGTCAGCCTTTGAGCATCGTCACATGTATTGGCGGCCTACCGTTGTCGTGTTCCTCGACATCAAAGGTGCCTTCGATTCTGTGGATCGGACTGTCTACTCAGGAAAGGTGTACCCGCGAAATATATAAATATTATTCGAGCATTATATTATATGCGCGTAGCCCGGGCAGAGTGAGGGCTTACAGCCAGCTGTCGCCGCCCTTCAATATCCCGGGCGGTGTGAGACAAAAATGTCCACTGTCACCTTTCCTCTTCAACTTCGCTATTGACGAAGTCATGGAGATCGCGTTCACTGGACACGTCCTAGAAGGTGTGGATCTGCTCCCAGGAGAATGACTTCTTGACTTGAAGTATGCTGACAATATTGCCCTCATATGTGACAGCTCAACAAACGTACCAAACGGTACTGGACCGGTTAGCGTTGGCTGTCAATCGTTTCGGGGTATGCTTTACACCATCAAAGTGCGAAGGTTTCCTCCAACATTGGTAGGATCCTACCCCTGCTCTGACCCTTGGTGATGATCAGCTAGAAGTCGTTATAAAGTTCAACTACCTAGGTAGTTGTATCAGCGCCATTGGAATTGAAGACGAGGTCACAAACCGCATAGCAAAAAGTTGAGACGCATTTGTCAACCTTCCCCACTTATGGCGCCGGCGCGACATCACTCTCGCCCTAAGGGTAGAGTGTACAATGCGGCGGTACGTTCCACCCTGCTGTGCGGTTGTGAAACCTGGCCCCTTAGATCAGCGGACATAAAGTGGCTAGTTACGTTCGACCACCGGTGCGTTCGCAGTTTGCCTCATATCTAGTGGGTGATCGTGTTCGATGCCTTGTTTATGTCACAGGAAGAAGAAGCGAACCGCTCAGCACCGTTATTTCACGCACCAAACTCCGATAGCTAGACCACGTGTTGCGCATGCCATCCCACCGGCTCCAGCGATGTGCCTTGTTTGCGCGCAACGGATGCGAATGGAAGAAGAGGAAGCCAAGCGACGACTTGCTCAGGAGGAATGAAGGGCCTTAGTTCAAAGTTGGCGTCGGTTGGAGCCTCTCGGCTCCCTGGTTGGGGATCGAGAGATGATGAACACGTTTGGCTGGATACACTTATTGACGTGGCTGGGAGCCGACGTCAATGGGGTTTGTGTTGTGAGTTTCTTCGTCCCTCCCCTTCCCGCTGTGCCTCCCCTTCCAACCACCGTCTCAATTCATATGCATAGTATATTCTTTTTTCAGCACAGTAGCCTACTGTTAGCTCTCCGGAACGATGTCCATCTGTTACTGGTGACTCAGTTGGCGTGCCCTTGTTGCATATTTTCTTTGCTAATGTATTGCAGCACAATAGTTTAGGTATTTTCCACCTCTAACTAACGTGTGTAATGAAAAAGTGAATAATGCCGTTTGCTATATCGCCTGAGCCGAAGTGGGAATTAGATTTCACACCCACTTTTTTAAGAAATTCGACATGAGCTTTCCATGTTGAAATGAAACAAGTCTCCTGGACCCGACCACCTTCCTCCATCTTTACCGAAATACGGTGGTGACCCTGTGTTGATTGGACTCGCTTCTGTAGTTAACACAATTTGGAACACTGAAGAGGTGTCTTCAGACTGGCGACTGCCAACTGTCGTGCTCATCTTCAAGAAGAGTCAGCGTACCTTGTGCGAAAATCATCGAGGCATTAGCCTTGTTTCCGTTACCTCCAAACTTCTCACGGTATCATTCTCCGACGACTTACTGGTTCCCGTGAGAACCGAATCACGGGAAATCAGACTGGCTTCCGCCCTGGTCCTGGTTGCATTGACCACATATTTACTCTTCGCCAAGTTTTAAAGCGGAGACACATATACAGAGGACTTGACTATGGTGGTTTTTCTTAACTTGTACGCCGCGTTTGACTCTGTTGACCGCTCCAAGTTGTGGCAATGCCGGCTGAATTGCTTTCCATTGCGCAGTCTCTACCATGACTCCCGAGGCCGTGTCAGGGTCTACGTGAAACTGTTTTCTTAGTTCCCCAAGACAAGTAAGGTTCGCCAGAGTTGTCCTATATTTCCTTTTCAATTTCGTAACGCAAATGCTCGGAAATGACTTAGTTCTCTCAGACTTCCGGAGTGGGACTTTTGCTCGGTGACCGACTGACAAAGGTTGTATGCGACGACGAAGCTCTTCTTGGGTCTGACGCAGCGGATGTGCAAACACTACTGGATAGACTAACATGTTGCGCTGCACGCTTCGGCATGTGCTTTGCACCTTCAAAGTGCAAAGTACTGCTGCAGGACTGGACCGACACACCTCCGGTTCTAGCTATCACCGAACAGCCACTGGAAGTGGTGGATCGGTTCACTTACCTTGGTAGCTGTGTCACCTCTGGTGGTCACATCACTGAGGAAGTTACTTCGCGTATCAGCAAGGCCCGTGTGGCTTTCCAGAGGCTCAACCATCTATGGAGACGGCGGGATATCAGCCTGTCAGTGAAAGGTAGGTAGGATATACAACGCTGCGGTAAGGCCGGTCTTACTGTATGGATCAGAGACCTGGCCAGTTCGCAGTGAAGACATTAAACGCTTGGCCGTGTTTGACCACCGGTGCTTGCGGAGTATTGCTCACGTCTGGTGGGAACACCGAGTGAGCAATGCTGAGGTCCGCCAGTTGGTTTTTGGCAAGAAGCCTTCTGGTGCCTCACTCGAGTGTTTGCTGAATCTTAATCGGTTACGTTGGCTAGGCCATGTCCTCTATATCCCTAGTAACCGGCTTTCTCGGCGTGAATTATACGCCGTGGCTGCACAAAGTTAGGTGAAACCGCGAGGTGGCCAGTCCATCGCGTGGCATAGAGGCATGTAGAGTAGAATTGAGAGACTTGCTCAGGCTGGTGCGTGCCGTTTTCGTGGCTGGAGCCTCGGGAAGGTAAGCACCAATGGTGGGGGACCGTATTAGACATGGCGTAGTCACTATGTCAGTGACGTTCCTGCATTCTGTTTCTTTTATCTGGTCGTTAATTTTCGTTCTGATTAGTCTAACGCACCTCTCCCTTGCTTCCACTTTCTCTGCATTCTATTTGCCTTTAACCCCATTATCTTGCCGGTGTTATTTACTATTGTTCTTGCGATGTGAGTCTCGGTAACTGGATCCACCGCACCACGGTGCTCTGATCATAGCTGTTCTGTGGAACTGAACTATTTGGTTTTGTGCGAATGATGACGCCAGTCGAGTCAAAGTAAGTCAATATAAGCTTTATCTAGGCGTATGGGTGCATTAACAGCATTTTATTACTAACACTACAGAATATAGTGCAACAAAGCATCAATGAGAACTAACAGTCTACCGCAATAAACGAACAATTGCATCTTGAATCAAGCATACAGTCAAGAAAGTGGTGTTCCATTTCCGATGGTTTGCTTAGTAAGCATTGAGCTATCATACGACTAAATACACGAATATAAAACTTTAACTTTTGGCCGTGTGAAAAAGTAGTTCTACCGCTGGCTAGGATTGCATGTAAAGGGTGAGAGGAGTCAATTGAAATCTAGGATGAAAGGTTGGTGCATGATGCATCGAAATGCATGTTAACAACGAAATCAATGAGAGGTTCTTTCCTCAGTCCAGGGCAGTGAAACATAGCTTTTAGCGAACAGACGAGAAGGACATGATCTTTTTTGTAGGTTTCCGTTGAACATGACATGGGAGCAGTATAACCAGTGAGGGAGGATACATACACTTACAACCCTTAGAATTAAAGCACGGAGAACAGAAAGCATTTTGAGCTTAAGATGGTAAGAAGAGAGCCTTCTAACTATTTTAACTGTTTTAGGAATATGAGTATACCAAGATAACTTGTGAGACAGGAATCCTCCGACCTTTTTTCCAGAATATGTGCAAGGTATGTTTTGCTCATCCACAATCATAGTAGGAAGCATATGTACACAGGACTGGTTTGTTGGGATGTAGAAAACAGCATGTTATATCACTGCACTTTGAACGCTCGAGAGAGAGGAATCAGGAGCTCGACTAAGTCACTAGTTCGTCTAACCCTCCTTGATGTTTCAGAGAGTCCTCAGTGATTGTGGTTAGGTAGCCAGAACAACGTCAACAGCACGTTTACAGTCCATGAAGTTTGGTGGAATAAGGTGACGTAGGCAGGGAGAAGAGCAAAGGGGGATAGGATGGCTCTCTACAAAACATCGCAACTGCCTAGTAGTACAGCAGATTTTCTGCCGCATAGCTACGTGGAGTGGATGTCAGTTACTAGGATGGCTCGGTGGTTATACATAGCTCCCAACCAATTGTTCCATCATTCTGTTTTACCATGGGCAGTTATCCTATACATTGTCAGCTCCTTTATGGTCTCCAGATTCACAGACATCTTTTGCTGGGAACATGACTTACCGGTGACATCTGCCGATCGGAACTAATTATATGCAAAGAAACTTAGAACTATTGGTTGCAACCAAAACGACTTCCATCCAGCTATTTACGTGGACAAAGGCGTGCCCCGCCAGGATGAACGCTTTAGTTTACATAGATTGCGATCGCCTGCATCCGTACGCATTTCGAACGGAGATTATTCCTCACTCACACTTGTTTTCCATTTATTGTCAGGCACGCTCCTTCGTATAATAATAAACTGTTTTGCTGTCCTTGGTGCGCAGGTAGTCGCTATCTTCTGTGTTTGTCAATTTAACTATACCTGCGGTTGTATGTTCTCTGGATGGAATGAGACAAGGCTATCAACCGGGATTATGCAACACCTTGTCTGAGGCTAGCGATGAATGGCCCTAAGGTGCCCATAATTCGATTGCTCGGCATTTGCTCGCTTGTATAATGGGCCAATCATTCAGGGTCATCAACAAACAAGTGCTCGGATCCTGCTCTGGTTTGCCGAGGCTTCCATCATCCTATGATTGATGCCAGACCTTTGCAAACAACTTGATCTCGTGGTCAGCCTATCCTTACACTAGTAAGGCATAGGCTCAGTCAGTGGAAAATACGACTCCGATCGTCACAGGTTCCAATTGGTTGTTCTTACCGATCTCCTGTCAGTGAAATTCCTCTGCCGAATGGCAGTTTTGGCCCTCTTGTTCCAATTGCTTATCCCCTGAATTGAAAATAAAGGTTGAAACGTTGCCGACATGTCGCTAAATCGTCTTCAGAAGTTCTCAAGAAGTCTGTTCTCCTCTGTAGTAACGTCCATCTAATTGTTTTAGTAGACGCCCTCGCGGTTGTCTAAATAAGGTCCCTGTACTAGAATATGGGACCATACCATTTTCGCATCTTATCCACTACTCCATGTAAACACTAACACGGACATGTTCCATTAGGTTTTCACGCTTTAGTTTTTTTCTTTCAGACTTGGACACTGCAAACGCGAATTGAATGAGTGTGAGTTCATGGACTCGCAACTATGCCGCCATCTCCACTGTTTCGACAAGTCCAACCCCTGGAATCCTTCAACCAGTGTGCTTCCACGTCATTGTCTCTACTTTAAACTTTAACCACTGCCCAAACGTGCTCATCCTATTTCGGTACAAGTGCCGATCAGATACACTTTTACTTTCTTCTCTGTGTTAGGCTTACTTGTTTTTAGCCCCATACTGGCTGTGCTCACATTTTCTACACAAAATCGATGCCACTCGATATCTGCTTCCATTGCCAAATATGGTGCCACGCTTACGTGTGCATCTATTTCATTTCGTTTCCTCGTCCCTCTAACCTGGCCAGTCTGTGCAAAGCCTGCTATTTGTCATACGACTTTCCTATTTTGGGATATTCTTGTTTCTTCCTAGGCTGTACATTGGCGTTTTCTTTCTGAGTTTAAATGATGTGTTATCACCTGCGTTTTCTGTCCATTTTGTGCATATTTAGTTTGCTGTCGGAGTATCATGTTAGAATTTTCACTAGTCTACTCCGTTTCACTTTATGTTGCGCAGGGGTTCCACGTCCCCTCAAGTGATGGGGCCGATGGTTCACTTGTACGTGCGGTTACACCGCCGCCAGCCACACTCATGTGCGTCATCCGTGATGTTATGGTAGTTGTATTCCGGAGCTTCCATGCTCCAGTTTGCTGTTTACTCAGTTTCCACTGTACGCCGTTAAGATCACACCGTAGAGGATGGGAAATTGACAAACGGTACGCCGTATCGAAGCCCCACTGCCACGTGACCATCAACAGTCATTTACTGGCTGCCTGCGGATACTGCCTGGCCATCTGCACCTGCTCAGCCTCGACCTGTTGACCTGCGGATTACGGGCCGAACCATTGAAGTACTCGGTCATCTGTTACTACGCCGTACTGTACTTTTCGGGATCATCAACGACATTGTACGTCAGTTGGCTATCTTTTTGACGCTCTGTCTTAACCGAAACTTAGCGGGTAGGGTTTTAGTATTGTTTTGGTCTTTCTTCCTTCGCCACTATCGCGATGAAGTATACACGACTCCACTAGTTCTTGTTAATGTTTAGCTACCTCACTGAATGTGAAGCGAGTCTGACATAACATAGGCTAGGCATAAGTTGTCTCTGTACACATCACCGGCCAGCTGGACTCGTTGTTGCCGCATGTAATCGTAGCTTAAATAAGCGGACACTTGAAGACACCAAACCGTGGTCATTTTGCGGGCCCTTGGCTTGTATGTTGCTCTCGTGGAACAGCTCCAGTGTCCTCTTTTCGTATCGAGTGGGCGCAGCAACGATAAGAAACCCAGACTATTCGCGTCATACGAGAGGTAAACGGGGACTACACTAGTATACCTAGACCTTGCGCACGGTCTAGGCATAAATAATACGCAAATTCCTGTAGCCGTGGTTCTAGACTGCAATTTAAGGACAGTAGATAGGTTGGGAATCCTAATGAAGTGGAACAGACCCAGGAAGGTTTGCGGCAACATGTAAAAACGTTATAGCATACCAGTCCGCCTATCGGCAGTCTGTCCAAGATAGAAGGTTTCGATCTTGAGGCCTCAAGCACATGCCAAGGGTTCAAACCATACAGCTTTACATGTCTAAAAATGCAGATGCTTGTAGCGCATCAGCATGAAATTCTTTATGGGAATGATGGAAGCGTTTGTGCGTAAGACTACCATGTCCTCAGATAGACAATCCAGTTTGACAAAGAAATCAAAGTTCAATTTGGACTTCACAGTACGGGTGGGCAATTTAGCACCTTACCTACTCAGACCTTCCACCAGTCAGAATTGTATGGCCCTGTCTGTTCGGCTCCACTTCCGCTGGGGTGTTTGCATGCGCTTTTTGAATGATATTTATCAACATGATTTTCACTAGTGTCTACGGTCTTGCACGACGTCTCCCAGTATTAACTTTACCTGTCATAGCCACCACTTTACCTACAATTTATACACTAATATTCCTTCATTTTTGTGGTTTCGCGCATCCACATTTTGGTCATACTTCGAGTTGCGCCGTTCCGGAATGATGCTTTCCGCAGTTTATTGCTTGTTCGCAACACTAGTTGACTCTCCATCCATCTTACACGTGCCCTAAGTGCGAACATATACTGTTTCCACAATCGTGTTGTGCATGTGCGTTGTCAACATGAATGCATCAACCAGCTCATTCTGGTCTCTGGTAAGCATACACTCCCCGGAGTCCATGTAACTTCGGATTGATCTGTTCAGAATGACTTGCCATTCAAAGTAAAAAATATTGGATTGTCTGAGTACGCCACAAGGCTTTGGGCGAACAGATTACAGACCAGTCCACAAGAACGCGTTCTTTGTGTCCTCATACAGAATGGCCTCAACTGTTGGAAAAGTCCGACGCAGTTGCCAAAAGAGGAAACCGGCACATCAGCATGCTGCGGAGAATATTCGGGACTTTGATCCACCACTTTTCCCCGTGATTCGCACCTTTTACGCGCGCCCTCAAGTCGGACATGCTGTCCGAACTCGAAAACCTTGGTTGAAGCGCGACCTCGAAACACCAAAACGCAAGGCAAAAATGAATGACAAGAGTCTACGCAATTATTCTCACCAGCAAAGGCTTAAGTTATTTAGAGTTTTCAGCGAACGCTACCGACGGTTACGCGGGAATTTCGTATTGGGATACGAAATCTTGAATAATCCCAGTTACATATGCCGCCACTTGCTGTAACCCAGGTACAACATCGACCCCAGAAGTAGCTGCGTGAAGCAGAATGAGCGATGCAGCCATTCAAAGTCCCGACGGAATTAATTCTCTCCTCAGGTCTACCAACCCTGAAACTCTTTCTCAAAACTCATTTGTCTCCCCAAATTTGAATCTTTCCAAAAAACAATTGGTTATTGCCCTCATCTACTAGCACTTCGTTGCATAAAGTGGGATATTGTGGAATATCTCTATGCTGTACTGTTGCTGGGTTTATGTATCACATGGGTACTAGGAAACGGTACTTGAGGGCGCGTTTTTGTCTTCCTTTTCTCAGAGGAAACGTTAAGTATCGATGTCCCCAACATTGAATTACCATTTCACACTATCACATACAGCAGTTTATTTAAAGCGGTAAACGCTTAAACCGATGACATATATCGCTTGATCTTGTAGCTCTCACCTCAACCATCCTATGGGTCTGATTTAGCGCCCGTGTTTTTTTCGTAATCAATCACTGTTGATTATGCATCACTCTTCCAAAATTGCTCGATTGTCCGGGTGTGGAAGACAAGCGTTCACTGTAAAGTCCAACCTCCTTAATGTATGAGCAAACGACAATGTTGCTTGCTCGGCGATCGGTTTGTTTATTTTGTTGGTTGACACTCGCAATCCTCAACATAAGCGACCCTATTATCGTCGCACGCGTTAGACCCTTGTCACCACCTCGTCGCGGTGTGTTGATGTGAAAGCGAATGCTCATTGTTTTACGCATAGTAGCACGAATTGTCTCAATAGATCTAATGGAGTTAGCATAGCGGAATACTCCTAATTGGCCTCCTTCCGAATCAAGTGACTTTCCGTATAAGAATGAATTTGTTGACCACAGCTCTAATTCAATCGAATAAGAATTCGTCCAACCATCAGTCTTGTCATTAGGCTAGTTTAGACAGCCGAAACTATACGCCCCAAACGGCTAGCTAAAACGATGACTCAATGGCCAACTCTAAGCTGTTGCTCAGTAGTGGTGAGAGCTAGCGATGCGCTAGCCCCGTTCTGCGTTACTGCTTGCACTTTTAAGAAACGACTTCCATACCTCTTTGGATGAACTTACACGAACACCTAGTTCGACTCTACGTGAGTCATGGTATTCATGTACTCTACGATTTTCAACTGGCCATTTACTTACTTGTGCACTTCGGCAGTGGCAGGTAGGTAGATGTGGCAGGAGGTAGAGTATTCTATGATGTTTTTGATCCGAAAACTGGATAAGGAAGATAAGATGAGGCAACTTCATCGCGCTCTATTTATGGTGAAGTCGATTTACATGCATTTAAAATAGTACGTATCCGATACACCGTTCGGCCTGTGGCATAAAAATCACAAGCATGCCTTGTGTTCCTGAGGCCGCGGGTTCGAGCCTGCGTAGAGGACCGGGCGACGCTCGCAGTATCCTTAGCCCACGCGCGACTGGTGGTGCTTGCGCGACAGTGGAGCGTCGGTACGGCGTACTGCTAATACCTTTGCCCGCTACAGCGTTTGTAACGGACAAATCAGTCTGTTGGATTACACTAAAGCACGCTACAAGTCCCTACCTATTCCCTTGTTCTTAGCTGTCCCTGACTCTTATCAGCTGACATTTTTACGGTTTGATTGCTTGGACTATCGATCGTTTTGCTTTAAATCGGATCTGACTGAACTGCTTATTCGGCTTAGCAACCAGCTGGACTTCGGTTAACTTTTGCCGGCATTTGGTCTTGTTTGCACGTCCGGTTTTAATTTGAGAACAGAACTATTGTACATTTGTGGTGGACAGTGTCAAGCTCAGTATACAATTTGTTGCCGTAACCCTCTGTAAAAATAGCACCGTAGCGGATTTCTTGGCTTTGACTTTTGAATTGACCCGGGAGTCTTACATCTTGCTTGAATCCACCGCCGATTTGACGGTAGCACCGTTGAGGGATAACACCGATCAACCAATCTATGGACGGACGTAGTTTACGTCTAGAAAGGCAACTGTGGCAGGTCATTCGTATAGGTAACGCGGTTTCAGAAGCTATAAAATGTACCTGCACTGTCATCACACTCTTTGTCGAGAGAGAAGCTGACCCGACTCATTAATTTCAGCTTCCAAATAGCCGGTGGATCGCTTGCTGTATCTCGCATGTGTTAAGTTTTCCGCTAAGTACGGTGGAAAATTACTCGTCCTTGATCAAGCGCTGGGGCAGCCGGCAGTCTGATGTCTCTTCTTCGATGCCTCATATGGTATCGAGTGGGGCGTCCAGCAGCCACCGAATCGCTACCATCTCCCATCGGCGGCGATCATCTCATCCAAGCACCTCGTCTCACTTCAAAAGTGCTGGTTTATGTCGAATTTCTTTTAACACCATAGGTTGGTGATGACCATTTCGTCTCGGTTCAAATGATTCAACAGAACGACTAAGATATGGTTGAACCGCGCTTTAAGGCATTCAAGTTTACGAGTCTGGAATGGACTATACGTTCACTTCTTATTGATTATCTAACTGTACCTTGGATACGCTGGTAACGGAAAGCACAGAAAGTGGCGAAGGTGTACTTTATGTTCCCCGGTTTGGCACCTTGCACCACAGTGTATTTTATCTGGACCACGACTACTGCCATCGTCCGCGACGCCTCTTCTCATAGTCTCGGATGCAAGTCGATCTCATGTTGACCTACCGTATTTTACATCTCGGTGGCTTCTCGTACTGAAGCCGCTGCTCCAAGTACGAACATTATTTTGCACCACACCAAACATGACTAAGCTTGTTTTACAGAATCTGTAACGAGTTCCCCACTCCCTGTATTTCGCACGGAGTGGTCAAGGTTTGGAACAGTCTTCTGGTATTGGTGTAAAACGCTGCTGCGGTTCAAAACATTGCCGGATTTGCATTTCTCCACTATGAGGTTGAGAGAACGATCACCCACTGACAAAAAATCTCACATTCTCTTCGCATGTTTCTGCGTGTGTAACATTTTTACGACATCACTTGGTAATTTGAAGAACGATTCGAATATTGGCGAATTTCGGATAGTTTTTTAACGTTTCTGATCACATTTCAATAGAGTTGTAGATTTAAATTTCTGTTTTGTCCCACACTCCAGTATTCACCATACTTGTAGGGCACCTTTTTACATTTTGCCACAAGCTTTGCTAGGACATTACCCTTAGTCAGCTGACATTTTCACCAGGTGCATCGACCATCTTTCAAAAGTCCAGGCAATACACAATCGATACCCTCTTTGAATAACTGACAACTAAGGTGCACCATCAACAGCGTACGTTCCCAGGCTTTCCTCTGTTCTTCTGTGCGTAGTATGTGGGAGCATTGAAATACTACAATGCGCATACATGCTTTTACTTCATTTTGGCATCCGCGAACGACGGGGCATTAATTCCGAAATTCGGACCTGAGAAGTGCTCCTATAACTGTACTCTTATCAACTGATCTGGTTTGACTTCCCTCTCTCACATCCCGGGCCAATGTCGATTTCCCATGGTGTACTTCATTAATGGGAACCTCAAGTTCACCAGTTACTAAGACTCCATTGTCGCGTGTCCATTCAGTGTCGATTGCGACCACTTACATTAGTTTGATGCGACGCAGGTAAAATCTTCGGGGCCCTTAGACAATGTTCGCAGCTACTTCAAAATGCGGTTACTCTTCCCTGACACGTTCCACACCATGTGACCCCAACTCTGCGACGATGCATGGCTCCATGTTTCCTGCTGCCGTTGTGAACCATCTAAGATGTCAGCTGTCAGTACAGTTGCTTGTGACGAACACATTCCGCTCTATGCCAAACAGCTCCACACTAGACCCATTACATGAGATGCAGTTTCTGCTTTTCCTCCTTATCTCTAAGTGAGTTTGTATGGCTCAAATAAGCATTGAGTAACATGCGAACATTATGTGCCAGAGTCAACGAAGTACTTGTTCTCACTATTCTGATTGGCCGCCTCTGCTCCACTGGTCCAATTCGACCTGTCGTAAGTTTTCTACGCCTTACGCGGATTACAAATTATATTGGTTGATTGAAAAAGGTTATTCTCGACAATCCAGCGGGCTACGTTGGTCCCATTGTGAACCGTGTTGCAGTCGTGGTGTAAACCTCAGTTTATCTGCTTCCGTTTCTATTCACTTTACAGCTGTGGTTAGGCGCCACCGCAATTTTTTGGACTGAGTTACCACTTCACCCTGTATAGCCGTGTGTGTCCACTACCTGATATAGTTCATGTTCACCGACACAACGTAAACAGACGATGCGCTTACCGCATTTCCCCATAAGATCTAGGTACATGCATTTATCTTGCTACGCAATGTGAGCGCATCAGTGATGGTTTTATTCTGTTGATGCGTTTATGGTTGGTTTTGTAACTCACCGTAATTCCATCCTACTGTACTGACTAAGCATCTACTTTTTGATCCACCATAAACAACAGTGTTATTCGCAGGCCTTATTGTATATTCGAAAGAAACAAATGCATTTGAAAATTTCTACCGAAATTTAACTGAAACGAGCACATAATGGTATATCGGCTGCGGCGCAGGACAGCGGATGCTGGGAGAAACTGGTTTGCAAATTATAGGAAGGGTAAGCCGCGCCTATTCGCACATTTAAAGTTTGACGAATATCAGCCTCAGAACTGGCTTCACGGTATTGTTAAGGGGTTATCACGGACGCGATTGGTGAGGGAGGACCACCCATGCAGTTCCTCGGTTTTGGTCTTCGAGTGTGTTGTGGAAGGATGCGGGGGCATGTACAAGGTTAAATACGTTTGAATATGTTCGTTCCCCTATCACATAAAGCACGGGAACCAATGCTGCCATGTATGCGATAATCTCCCGTTCACACGGGGTGTTTCTCCAGTTGTCTCTAAGTCGCCGATCGATTTGTTGTCCTGAGTGAACAGATTTGTGAAACGGTTTTCACTGCCGGCTCCCTCGTGCCTGTTCAAATGCAACCGGGTGGAGTAGAGAACTTTAGGATTATGGCATTGTGACTGATAAATCTTGTTTTTCGAATTTAATTGGCTATATACCTAAGCCTGTAACGATAGTGAATAGTTTAGCGGGGAGTGGTAACGAGACTTCAATGGTTCAAATGATTATCGAGACTAAGATAAAGCAGAAGCCACCAGACCTCCGGACAAATACCGATTGGTCGTTTGACTTTACTACTGCGGTATGGATCACCCATCTGAAGGAGCATTCGAAACACGGTGAGATTATCGAATCGGGTGCCATTATCACAAGTCATTGGCGTTTTCATGGGGGCGGACCTCTCTTTTGGAGCCAGCCCTATCTTTGGCACATTAATAATGTGCGAATCCGTACAAAATAAAGTCCAGCACACAAGCTTAAATTACTTGGGCATACTGATTTTCTGCATCCGCCGTGGTTAAGACGGTTCAACTTCTACGCATAGTAGCCAAGTCTTGGTTTGGAGCGCCCATCTGACACCACCTCGCTAATTCTTGGCTTTCCGGCCAGATCCACTTCTGCTGGACTTTAATTGGAAACTTCGAAGGCAACCTCAGACACTTCAGGTAATCTGTTTCACACTTAATCGGGAGTTTGGTTTGCACTTGATATAAATACGTATGATATAAGCCACCGTTGCACGGTCAATTTGTTGAACTGTTAGTCTTATTCAGTTCGAGCCATGTAGTTCTTCTGGTTAACAATCAGATTGATACGCCATTCATCCAGTAATGTCGGATCGCTATAGGACAGACAACTGTGTCTTCAAGTGGGATGAGGTGAGCTTAGTATCCGCGTCCACGGAGAAACAGTAAGCGGAGTTCTCTGCCATGTCTCTTTCGCGTGTGCGGGGCTACGTGGAATACAAAGTCTCTGTCCCTTACTCGTCATTCTGTGGAATCAGTGAATACCAGGAGAGATAATGGCAACATCTACCTCTATCCCTCAAAACCGGCATCAGATCATCTACCAATATCCAGGGTTATGATGATGTCGATAACATTGGCTCCACCTACAGACAACTGTTAGGCACTGCGCATTTTCTGTGACACTGACAATGCAAGGAAATCTTTAATCATTCCAATAACGTGGGTCATTACAACTGCAGCCGACAAAGACCTACTCCTGAAAATATGCAGTCCAAGTCTTCCAGCAAGCTTTACTTTCTGAGTGATCTGTTGGATGCAACGGGTTGAGTCAACCTCGTGTACTGTGGGCATCGTACGTAACTGGCTTGCATTAAACTCGCCGCCTAGACATTAGGGACATTACTCATCCCCCTGAATTCCCCTATTTTTAGGATTGTAAGTGTGGCAAACGTTCTAACATGGTAGTATGTGGCAACCCGCAGTTTTGCATTGAGTTAACTTTTGGGCACATGTGTAGGACTTCGTGAAATGGTGATAAGAGCACACTTGGTTTGTTGATTTACTTCATACGTGAAAATCCATCGGTTAAACCCCATGACTCTCTGTGCAATCTGTGGTTGCAAAATTGCCAAAGAAAAATTTTATATCCTCTATGAAGTAACTTCTAACAACCTTAAGATATGTTGGCACATCACTCACGTGAAGCGTACAATCGGATTCCGGAGACCCGGAAGCGGTGACACTGTACTTGGCCGTCGTGCTCAGCGATGTGCGTCCCGCGTTTGTGTAGGGCACCATGACGCACAACGCTTGTTGCGGGGAATTTACTTTGGCCGGTGGACTGAGATTATCCCCGCTGTTCGTGGACTCCTCGGAAAACTTGGACGCTTCCTCGTCATGCACAATACTCGAGTAGGCATAGCAATTTCCGGCGTGACCGCCTGGTGTGATGGAGCCTGGTGCAGTGGACAAAGAACTTCCATGTCTTCCGTGTTTTGGACACACCTCAGAACCGGGGCCCATGTTCTCATGCTTGTTACGGTATTGCGCCCAACAATATGTGGAATCGGTGGTGGCCATCGGTATACTTCCCGTCCCGCTTGGACCATGATGTCGTTTGTGAAATGGTTGAAGCGAAAATCTGGATAGTATTGACAAAAAATCAGTGTCCTTTAGCTATTTGTCCCTTTGTGACTTTAGTGTTTATCAAATAAGCACCATCACTCCTATGATTGTCTCACTGGATCACGCATTTTATAGTCTATCGCCCAAATGCTCCCGTGTTTATTCCGAGCCGAAGTTGTTGTGTGAGCCTATCATTCTGCGTGAATTTGAATCGTGACTTCTACTTTCTACAATCTTTACCCTACTCACAAATATCCAAACTTAGACTATTGTTTAGGGACAGTAGAGACACTACTACTCCACTGAAGTACTAATCGGTAACCCTCTAGAGATAGTGCTAACCTGAAAGCAACGACTTACCACGATCCATGGGATTGAACTAGTGTGCGTGAAACATTTACACGGTGAACTCCTAGCTCAACGGTACATACTAGCAACTAGGATACCTATTTCGGTGATGGGTCCTGCAATACATCGTTTGAGCATCACTTGCAGTGTGCTGTTAAATTGCTGTTTACCTTTCACATTAGACGGGGAGTGATCATAGCGCTCGGAAGTAGGGTTGCTCATCATCGTTGACGGATGACATGATTACTGCTTTTGTCGGGAATAGCCGAGTGCTGTACGAACGTATCCTAAACACAAGCCCATAAAGGGTCTCAATTAGAGGCGAAAATACTCGATAAATGTTGGCTCATGGCATATTCGCTTACCTGTCGGCTTGAAAATTTGGTGGAATGGTTTGATTATTTCAGCAAACTTAGTGTACCTCTATCATTTCTGACATCGCTTATGTCTCATTTCGCCTACCTTAGTAGAAATCCCATATGAACGATCAATGAAAATGGTTTGGGGCATGAAGAATTTGATGGCAACGATTCGTCTGGCTGGTGGGCACCGTATCCTAGATGGATTCCACTCGATTAGCTACATAAAGAACTTGAATGTATCATCCGACACAACGCGGTCGTAAGTCCATTGGCACCGCTGCACTCATTCTCTATCTTCGCTGAATCTTTCACCCGACGATTTTCTACTTTTTTTGCTGTTTTCAGTTGGACTCTTCTCTAAAATATTTTTGCTTTTTCTCCTGTCTCCACCTTTCTTTATTGCCATGTTAGTGTGAGCCATGGCAACTGGAGTCACCACGATTCGGTGCTACTACCTAACTAACTGGTTAAACTAACTGATCTCCATGAATGTACTAGACATCCGTTCTCGAAAACTTATGGGATGGTGATTTGGACTCGTAGTAACACCGTACAGTGTAACCTGCGCTACGCCTCTTAAAAACGGAATTCACAACTTTCACTCGACTATCGGACTACTTGCTCCTGGTCTATCTCCTCACTATTGATTGCACGCTTCTGGAGATTCTGACTCGGTAACTACTGGATGACCGTCGCTCTCAGGTCCCCGGAGTCGAACTCTCCTCAGTTGGTTGGGTTCCCTTGCGACAACGCCTATCGAGCCAAACGCACGGAACAGTTCAGTGAATCTAAGCTTTGAAATCTTTCCACCTCTCTCAATCATTTCCTCACCTTCGATCCAAATTGTAAGCTAGCGATGCTGTTCACAGCTAGTGATGAAGTCGTGTGTGGGGAATCGCCTTCTTTATTCGAACACGTGAGAGTCGGAGTTTCTCTCCAGTCAAAATGAGGCGAATGTATTACATGAGCAATATTCTAGAAAACATTTGTATTGTTTACATTAACTAAGGGACTGTCATGTACGCGCTAGTGGTCTTGTTTGTGATCCACCGCCTTACTATGGAACTGCAGGGCAAGATGAGAGAAGAGTATGTGGGTTTTTGACTGGAACAGGGCTTCATAAATCGCATCTTCACTCTGAGGTAGATGCCAGAGAAAGGTCACATCGCAACCCGACTATGATTATGTTCAGTTCCAATGGGTGTTCCATTCGTTGTACTCGGGCTGACATATGTTTGTACAAAGTAAACGGTTTCTCATACCCACTTGGTTCTAACAGGTCAGATCGCCGTCAGGCCGACGGCGGGTTACTGCATTTTTCCACTACAGTTGCTTTTCCTCATGTTTGCTCCGCTACTCAGGCGTAGCAAAAGGTAAATGGAGTTACTTCTACTTGAGTGACTAAAGCAAAACGGCACGTTGCTTCTGGATTTGCCACTAACGGCCTACTACGATGAATCTGGCCTGTGAACTAAGGTATCAGAAACACTATCTTTTCAAACCACTTGCTATTCTGCCGCTGTTATTTCGCACTGGTCGTTTTGCACTATCTACTGCGGATTTGTCAGTTTTCTCCGACTATTTTTGACACTTTTTGACTATTTTAAGAGCACTCATGCTGGCGTACTGCGTCGACTTAACAAAACAAGCTTCGAGATACCAGGCGCAATCCGGAATTTCCTGACTTCGGTCATTAAAACATGAACCCATTAAAACGTATCATCACTAAAAGTTATTGATAATGTGAAGATGCATCATATTCGTTGGCAAAAATCATCCTTCGACACTGTCCCGTCAACAGGAAGCAAATTCGGATAATACTCTCTAGCAGTGTGCAACCGTTACTTGCTAATGTGGAACCGTTTATCCAATTGACACGTATGCACCGTGTTCCTTTTTCCTATCATACATCTTTGATGATAGGATTTTACTCTATCCTCAGTCGATATTGCAGAGTGCTTGGAACGCACCCATCCAGGTACATGAAGTTTCCGTTGACTTTGCTTGACTACCTTGGGATGCCTCCCACTGTGGTGCTCCTTATAATTTGCAAAATCCGACCAGCAATAAAGCAGAACAGGACTAAAATAAGTGTCTTTGCTCCTTCCCTTATACTACCGAGATCCAAGGTCATTGGTCGTCGTATACATTGTCGGTCAAGCCTCCCTCATCCGCGTGAACTGCACACAGTGTATTTTTGTTGGGATCACACAGACCATGAGGTGAGCGCATTACAGAACGAAATTCCCCGTCTATTAGTAATTAACAAGACACTCAATAAATCACATCTTACCTTCTCTGTTTTCGACCGCCGCGACGCTTGCTTATGTGTGGATTGTCCTTGCGCATCGCCTTTGTTTTGTACAGTTCGATTTGCGTATACAATCGCTTTAGTTCCCGCTGGAACAAAGGGTGTAAAAAGTTAGCAATTCGGGTGTTGCGAGATCATGTTCGCAACTTCTTAATCATGGCAAGGAATCTAACAACATCTCATCCACTAGACCATACTACTCGAATGCTGAGGGCCTCCTCTTCTTAATCTTGAGCTAGTAGCAATTACCAAAGTGATCACTACAGCAAGCACTTTTGTACGTGAAGGCCCAATTCTGCTAACTTCACCACAAACTGGTCAACCATCTTTCCAACCGTGTGTGTAGTTGCGCAATTGTTACATCTCCCATGTGTGGCTTCTACTTTGTGGCACACAATCTCCGGGTGTTCACGTTTGAATTGGTGTTGCTGTCAAAATCAACGAAGCAGAAATAATAGCTTAACTGAGATGGCAATCGGTGGTCTTCTAGCTACCAGGCTGAACCTTTCCGTATCTCCTACTTAGATATACTGGAAACATCTGTGGTTGTCGAAGAGTCCGTTATTGGTGATGCGACTTGGTCTTCTTTGGGACGGCAAGTCACAATAGGTTGAATTGCAACAAACTCAGTCACCATGCAAGTGCGCATTTGAAGTATCATAGCGCTTGCGGTTGGAGTAAAGGCTTGGCTAGGCCAGGAACCTCCACTTTAGTTAAGTGCGAGAATGCAGTTCTCCAGCTTCACATGGACGCACCAAGGTGATCGGAACAACCGCCATCGAATTTCCTCATGGTCACAGTTTCCATTTGGATCAGAATTCGCAGTTTGCCCACACAGTTGACGCTTCCGATAAGGTAAGTGTCACTGGTGCATGGTGCTCTGGCAGAAAGTTGTTTCGTATTTTTACGATCATATTTAATCCCAGACCCTACGGAAATCCCAATAATGTTGTGTTGCAACGTAGTTAATACTTCAAAGACGATCATATTGACGAGGTCCTGTGAACTAGAGTATTACAGTTCACTCCTGCCAAATAGGGTAACTCGATCAATTCGGTCGACACACATTCTATGTAAATTATCTACTTCTGGGCCCCCATTTAACGAACTGGTAAAATGCCAATGGATGTCCGAAATGCTGTTTGTGACGGCGTATTACCTATTAGGTAAGTGTGAAGAAGCTGTCGTCAGTGCCTCATTGCATGGATCCGCAGGCTAAGTATAATAAAGGGTACTAACAGCCTAACAAAAAGCATCGCGCTTTGATGCAACCTTGAGTGTACATCGGAGAACGGCAAACATCACCCGCCTACACTCGGGAAAGGTGTCCACTGCTGACCACCAGAGACAGCTCTGCTCTTTCCGGTTGGGTAACGCGGGATTCTTGTAAGTGTCTCGGTGTGTTACATCAAGCAAACTCCTTTCTGCCCTTGACCATCCATTGGCACTGTCTGCTCATTCGTTGTTACTCGTTCGTTTGACTTAACACACGAAGCTCAGTTACGCGCTACCAATTACCTGCGTAGACCGCTTTCCTCCTCGGCTTCAATTTAGCTGCGGTTGTGTTCCACTGCATCTACCAACACGGATGCAATCGTTCCCGCTGGCCTATATCTTGTTACTTTGACTACCTCTTGCATTATAGTTGGTCTAAACTCCATTTTTTGTCGTGAGAGTACGGTCCTACTGGATCAGTTGCTAACTCCAGTTGAGGGAAAGAAATGCAAAGAGCACATTTCCCATGAGAGTAGGTTTTCTGATGTCTATTCACTGAGAGCGTTCAGTTGACTAAGTGGCTCTCATTAGTGTATACTAAATTAGTTGGCAAGAAAACTGGTATTGCGTACTCCTCACCATAGCATGTGCATTGGAATCGTTATCTGATTGCAATCCAAAGGAACAAACTCACACCTAGTTCTCAAGCAATTTGAGTTTTTTGAGTATATTTGTGGGATAAGTAGGTTAAAATGTGCGCGGAAAATTTCTGGTATGTACTTGTCTTCCCACTCTAAATCGATCACCAAGTTGGGATGGCTCTGCTGGTCATGCAGTTTGCCAGTGTGAGGGATAATTGACTACAGGTTTAGAGGCGAAAGATGGTTCGATTGGATAGACTACGAGAAGAAAAACACTAAAATATTGGGTGTTTCCCGTTTGCGACATTGCACCCTCCGACCGCATTCGCACTTGTTTGTACTCGTCAGATCGAGATAGTTGGACTAGGACTGGACGTGGGGGGCTACCAACGGAAGCATTTAATATGTCTTCCATAGAAGCACACTTGGGTTGATATCGTGACGTTCAGGCCGTGATATGTCTAGTGAACTGTTGTCCACTGCGTTAGATTCTGATGCTGAGTCACCCGAATCACAGCACGGTGCCAGATCAGCCGATGCTAAAAGCGTTGACTCGTGTTTCTGGTTCAAGGAATTGCCACAAATAAAAAGAGCTGAGACCGATTGGGAACCCACAAAGCCAATTCCTGCACACGGGAAAACGTTTTCATCCAGTAAATGACTAAATTTCACTCAGTGAGTTGCGGCTATCCAGCGGGATGGTTGCCTGGATCACAGAAGACTCTAGGAAACTTACTATGTGTTGTATCGCCTTCAACCCCCGTAGGTAACGAGAACACCTGAAAGTGGCACTGTTTACATAGTAGCCAGTCTAGCAGACAAGCAACAGTCCAGACCAACTAAAGCAATGCAAACACCGGGCTGGGAAAACCAATAAGAGAGCAGTCACGTACAACACCAATCAGATGCACTCAGCGCGAAAAGTGATTGATAGTGCAGATTCGGGAGGAAACTGTGGTTACTCACTATGATTTAGCATTGTATACATTAGCTAGGTGTGGAAAACACCTCAGCTATCGTGCTACAGAAGCGACAACAGTCGACGACTATTAAGGTTGCCAAGATGATGCGTTGAAACAAACCTCAATAGATGCACGCAACACAAATAAAAGCGTAAAGGTACAAACTCTCATACAAAGCGTATCTGAACTAAGTGTTTCCTCTTCAACGACGGTTGGAGCGATGGGCCGAACATTTTGGCTCGCAGTTTTGTTGGCCCCCAGCTCCATCTGCTACCTCTGGCGCTCGCGCTGGGGCTGAGTGGTCTACCCCAACAGACCCTCCCTCTTCCCAGGAAATCGAGCAGGAGCTCCGGCACCTGAAGCGTTATAAAGCTCCCGGCCCTGATGGTCTTCACCCAGCTCTATTTAAAGATGGTGGCGCATCGCTGGTCCGAGAACTCACCGCTTTGTTCTAGAAAATTTGGTCGAAAGAGAAGGTTCCATCATCTTTGGGTGAATCGATAGTCGTACCCATCTTCAAAAAGGGCCTGCGCACAATCTGCTCCAACTACAGAGGAATAAGCTTAGTCCCCGTCGTTTGCAAGCTGCTGGTGTCCATCATACTTCGCAGGCTATCCCCAACACGCGAATCGTTGCAGCGAGAAGAACAAGCTGGGTTTCGCCCTGGTCGCAGCTGCATCGATCAAATCTTCACACTTCGCCAGATCCTCGAGCTCCGCCATGTGTATCAAAGGCCAACGATTGCTGTGTTCCTGGATATCCGTGCTGCCTTCGATTCTGTCGATCGTACAGTATTGTGGCAGTGCCTTCTGAGGAACGGTGTCCCCGAGAAGTTCGTCTCCATACTGCGCGCTCTATACAGTCTGACCTCGGGCATGGTTAGGGCTTATGGCATGCTTTCGCCTACCTTTGTGGTCTCCAGTGGAGTTCGACAAGGATGCCCTATCTCTCCGTTCCTATTCAACTTTGCCATTGAGGATGTCCTGAAGAACGCTCTGAGCGATTTGTTGAACGCTGGCGTTGAGCTCCTCCCAGGTAGTCGAGTTGTTGATTTGGATTATGCTGATGATATCGTCTTGCTAGGTGACGATCCACAGGTCGTCCAACGTGCATTAAACCGCTTGACGATTGAAGCATCAAAGTATGGTATGTGCTTTTCGCCATCCAAATGCAAGGCTCTCCTTCAAGACTGGCAGGTGCCTCTGCCTGCACTCACGCTTGCTGGTGAGACACTGGAGGTTGTGGAGAGCTTTGTCTACTTGGGAAGTTGCATCACTGCTGGCGGGGCTGTTGGAGACGAGATTTCGATGCGCATCTCGAAAGCACGCCTCGCTTTTTCTAGGCTGAGGCATTTGTGGCGTCGCCACGACATTCGTCTCTCCATCAAAGGGCGGGTCTATTGTGCAACTGTTCGTGCTGTACTGTTGTACGGATGCGAGACCTGGCCCATTCGTAAAGATGACTTGCGCAGGCTATCCGTCTTCGAGCACCGCTGTCTGCGGTCCATTGCCCGTGTGTGGTGGCAGCACCACGTAAGCAATGTGGAAGTTAGACAGCGTGTCTTGGGACGTGGAAGCCACTCGCTCGAGGAGCTCCTCTCACTGCATCAACTGCGGTGGTTGGGACACGTATTGCGCATGCCTGTCCAGCGTTACCCCCGTCGTGCGTTGTTTGCACTTGCTGGACAGGGCTGGAAGAGACGGTCTGGTGGACAGCCTACAACATGGAGAAGCCGCATGAAAAAGTTGACGAAACAATTGGCCTCGGCCGGTTGTTGTCGACTACCTGGTTGGGGTCCGAGAGACGAGGATACTTGCTGGTTGAAAACCTTGGAAGTTATGGCTCAAGATCGATGTCAATGGCGGACTTGTGCATCAGTGTGTTGCGGTGTCCCTTCCTCCTCCCCCTAAAAACGAACAAACTGAAAAAATTTCAAAAACTGTGAGTGGTAAACTTGACAAAAAAAGCATTTCTTGTTGCTCTTTTCTTATCATTCATATTGTTTTCCTATTCAGCCATGATTCCGATGACACAATATCTGTACCACAGATTGTGTATAATATATATATATATATACTAATAGTGTTGGTCGATGATCCCCATCCGAATAAGTGAATGCAAGGCACACAAGTTACGTGCTCGGCAGATTGTCTTGAAGTGCTTACGTCAGACCTCGTTCACAAACTTGCGCAAAAATATCATGTGTCTCCATTGGCCCGGTGCGACTCCTCTTATATCGGAGAAACGCGGTCATTTTGGCAAATCTCCGTAGCTTATACAATACCGCATGTATTCACGGCCCTGTACACCAAAACATCAACTCTGCTGTCTGCCATGCCCTGAGTGTACTTGTATAGTTGGCCGTACAAGATAGTAGCCGATTTCTGCGGTAGTGCTGTTATGCACCACCTGTCCTCCACTGCCTGTGAACTATGCGTTTACATCTACAAGGTCGTGTGGATTAACTAGGGAGCAGAGTCACCTGGTAGCCAGAGTGCACAACTGATAGTCACGAGTGTAAGCGACCAATTCGCTTGGAGTCCGCGTGACACGTAAAAACCCCCGGGTCCAACCAAGGAAGGAAGCCGAGACGTTAGCTACGGTACTCAACAGTACCCATTAAGTCCCAAAACAGCCGGTTCTTTGCAAAGCACAGAAAAAAGCCAGGTCACCTCAATTGCCACCGTGCAACACGATCACACAGTACAATGTCCGCGAGCGGAAGTAACTCGGTTCTGATAATGGGTTCAGTAACCCTACGCGATTGGTTCGCTATATACCGCATAGCATGATGGGTTTAATGTTTTTCGAGGAAAATGGGGATGCAGGGAATAACACGGAAGGATAACCCCCTCTGACAGGGGAATACCTCATGTCGGTATGTGGTTCGACACCTGAGCATGTTACACAGTATTGGAGCGATCGCATCCAACGGTATGGGGTGGAATGAAACCATGTAGACATGGTATGACAACGATGAATGGCACAGTAGTCCGTGGGAGCAGGTGTCAGATAAGTTTATCCGGAACAAATCTCGATACCTATGGTGCGAAATGCAGTGAAAACATGGAGCATCGCGTTGTTAATCGCGTGGTGACAGACAAATAATTAGTATCCGGAGTCTCGGCAGACAGTGCAGGTGATGTGATTATCTGGCATATGATCTTGATATCCAGCTTTCCGTTTTCATGGCAATTTTTCTGTCTACAACGTGGCCATTGATTCTTATTCCGGTTTGTTATTCCTACCAAAAGAAATCAGCGAAGAGAAAAGCCAGCCGTCCAGTACGATATCGAGGGCGAGCAATGCCAGAACATTCTTTCTGGATGCCGCCCCAGTGATCGTCACCACTGAGGTGTGGTCCAAAGTGAGTCGTGGTCCTGACAGGGCTGGTGTATCGCCATCCAAATACATCGCACGAAGTCGGACACTAAGCTTCTCTTACGTCCATCAACTTCTATTGGTTCAAGCACTTCTTCACCCCTAACCTTAACCCCACCGCACTTCCCTCATCAATGGGACCGGATATCGCCTCATTTGGGAAAGACCATCAGACCCAATTCCAGTCAAGAATTCATCATCATCATTACACGTTAGCTGGAGGTGGAAAACACCTCAGATATTGTGCCGCAATACAAAAGACAAGAAAAGGAAAACAGTGGCACGCCCGCTGAGTCCCCAGTAACGGATGGACATCGTTCCGGAGAGCTAACAGCTGGCTGCCGTCAAAGAGAGTCACATTATGCCTAACAAGTGAGATCGTGATTGGAGGGGGATGCTAAACAGGAGGGGGATGGATAAAGGAACTCACAACACAGACGCCACTGGGGCCGGCTCCAAGCCATATCAGCAAGTATGTCCAACCAAACGTGTTCACCGTCCTTAGGACCTCAGCCAGGCAGTCGGGATGCACCAACTGACGCCAACTTCGAAGTGAGGGTTTTCATTTCTCTCGACCAAGTCATCACTTGGCCTCCCCTCCTCCTCTTCCAACTGCACCCAAAACGCACAAACAATGCAGGTCGCGGGAGTCGGTGTGCTGGCATGCGCAACACGTGGCCCAGCCATCGGAGCCTGGTGCGTGATATAATCGTGCTGAGCGGTTCACTCGCT
Organism: Dicrocoelium dendriticum; assembly: GCA_944474145.2. Classification (NCBI taxonomy): domain Eukaryota; kingdom Metazoa; phylum Platyhelminthes; class Trematoda; order Plagiorchiida; family Dicrocoeliidae; genus Dicrocoelium; species Dicrocoelium dendriticum. The sequence goes on from OX104063.1 coordinate 135,108,698, forward strand.
CTTCCTGCACCAAATACGCGACGTCGAACACGCTCATTGCTCACGCAGTGTTCCCACCAGACATGAGCTAAGCTGCGAAGGTAGCGATGATCGAATGTGACGAGCCTCTTTATGTCTCGACCTGATGGGCCAGGTTTCACAGCCATATAGGAGAGTTGAACGGACGGCTGCTCTTCAGGGCGAGAGTAATGTCGCGTCTGCGCCACAGGTGGCGAAGATTGGCAAAAGCACCTCGAGCTTTTGCTATACTGTTCGTAACCTCATCTTCAATCCCACGGGCGCTAATATAGCTGCCCAGGTACTTGAATTCCTGAACGACTTCTATCAGATCACCACAAAGCGTTAGCGCAGGGTTGGGTCCCTGCCAGTCTTGGAGAAGTACTTTGCATTTCGATGGAGCAAAGCATAGCCCAAAACGATTGACAGCCAGTGCGAATCGGTCCAGTGTTGTTTGGCATGTTTGGCAGCTGTCACAGATTAGGGCAACATCGTCCGCATACTCCAAGTCAAGAAGTCGCTCACCAGGAAGTAGCTCCACACCTTCTCGGTCGTGTCCAGCGAACGCTGTTTTCATGACTTCATCAATAGCGAAGTTGAAGAGGAAAGGAGACAGCGGGCATCCTTGTCTCACACCGCTGGTGATACTGAAGGGTGGCGAGAGTTTGCCATAAACCCTCACCCTGCCCGAACTATGCGCGTACAGCGCTTTGATAATGTCTACATATTTATCAGGCACACCTTTCCTCAACAGATAGTTTCAAAGGGCACATCGATCGACTGAGTCGAAGGCACCTTTTATGTCAAGAAACACGACAACGGTGGGTCGCCAATAAACATGGCGGTGCTCCAACACTTGTTACAATGTGAAGATGTGGTCGATGCAGCCCCAACATCTACAAAACCCGACTTGCTCTTCACGAATCTGGCTTTCACGAGTGCCAGTCAGTCTGCGGAGAATGACAGAGGCAAGCAATTTAGAGGCAATCGAAATCAGACTGATCCCTCTATGATTGCCGCATTCCAAAGCGGAGCCTCCTTTGAAAACTGGGACAATGACGGAGCGGTTCCAGTCTGTCGGGACTGTCTCCTGCTCCCCAAGTTTTACTAGCAACTCGTGTATATCATCTATTAGAGCAGGTCCCCCGAATTTGAAGAGGGCTGGGGGAATTCTATCTGCCCCTGCGGCCTTATGCAATTTCAACAGCCTGATCTCACGTTCGACTTCTGCACGTGATGGCGGATCCAAGGAGACGGCCCAGGGAGAAGGGCGCTCAAAAGCCCGAAGAAGAAAGCGATAACTCAGGTTGATTAAAGTGCCTTGCAAAGTGTTCAGCCCAACGCTCCAAGCGTTTTGACAAGCTGTGGATCAGATGCCCACTCTCGTCGCGTATGGTCTCGCTAACACCAGGTCTGCCTGTTTCCCGTATCAGACGGAATAACTTACGATGATTACCAACGGCAGCGGCTGTTTCCATTTCCGATGCACGATGAGACCACCAGATTTCGCGATCCTTCTTCAGGCTAGCACGTAGATTTGTCCTGAGATTTTTGCGAGTCTCATTGTATTCGTTTCCAGCCGGAATACGTCGGCGAGCATCGATAAGTTCCAGAGAATGTGTAGAGACCCAATGTCCGGTTTGGCAATTTGCTTTGCCACATGAAGACATGCTTGCTAACAGCAACGCTTGACGAATATGCGACCAGTGGTCTGCGACGTTGTTTAGTGGACGCTTACTCAGCCCAGATGTCAGCGCACTTTGGTACACGTTCAGAACATCTGGCTTCGCCGGCTGGCTGGTGTCAATCCGTTCACATCGACGTTGCGGACGTCCACCGAAACGCACTCGGAGTTCGGCGCAGACAAGTGCGTGGTCAGAGTCCACGCTCGTGCTCCAAACCGAGCGACAGTTTTGGACACAGCCTCTCCAGCGGTAACTGATCGCGATATGATCGATTTGCGTCCATGGCTGGCCCGAGGCTGGTGACCGCCAAGTCACGCTTCTGCGGGTGCTGTGTCGAAAGTTAGTGCTCGCGAGAAAGAGGCTAGCATCTTCACACAGCTGTAGCAATCGCTCACCATTACCATTACGGGAGCCTACACCATGTGGGCTGCCCAGATGAAGCTCATCATAGGACAATTTTCCGACTTGGGCGTTTAGATCGCCAGCCAACACCACAGTATCTGTGCTTCTTCTGTAACGAAGGAGCTCGTGAAGTTGCTGATAGAAATCATCTTTTACCGAATCAGTGCTACAGTTTGTAGGGGCGTAAGCCGCAATGACAGACAGGCACCGTTTGTCCCCGCGCGACTTCGTAGCACGGAACGATCCAGCTAACCTAACGGCGCACAATTTACTGTTTACTGGGATCCAATCAATCAGGAGAGCTTCAGCCCGGGAACTCAAAATAATGCCGACGCCAGCTTGACCGGCATTTGAAGCTGCATCATCGCCAGACAGATGCAATGAGAATGTGTCGCCAGTGTCGCATGTGGGGGATCTCAGGGTAAGCACAGAGCTCGAACCTTGCGTGCGGGTTTCTGATAAACGGCAAATATCGATCGATAGGGTCTCTAGTGTGCGGGCAAGTGCTGCCTGTTGGCCAATCTGCAGCAAAGTGCGCACGTTGAGGCATGCCAGTCTTAGCGAGACACGAGGACTCCAAAGGGAAATGGATGAACTGACGTTGTCCGCTTGGTTGAACATGGACTTGTCGACTGGATTGGAGTGAGGCCCTGCGATTGTGTGTGATTTGAAATTAGAAGACAAGCGACTATTGAAGTAAGCTGGGGGAGGGCCAAGAATTGGGGGATTGAAAATGGGGGGATATAAGTAAAGTTGGAGCGGGACGATAAGGATGAAGAAGCGCAAGAAGGGGTATAAGAAGACGGGAAGCTCTGAGCAGTAGCATCCATACCCCTATCCACCCTGCTCGATGCAGCAGATAGGGCGTCGTTTATTATCCTCTGCGACGGCCAGAGCATCAAGAAATTGTTGTAGGGAAGGTTCATTGTATTGCGTGGGCAGAATACTGTCAGGTTGCCCAGGCCTAGACAGGAGAACGATTAGGGTTCTCAACCAAAGCCTTTGGTTCAAAAACCTTACCGCAATGCAGCGGGTTTGGCACTGGACTACAGAGCCCGTTTTATGAAATGAGTAGCCACCCCCATTTAACCCCCAATCTGGAGGACCAGGAGGCTGAGTTTGTCTGGCCTATAACCATTGACCAATCTGGTATGAGTGGCTCTGAAGGTGCAAAAAAAGCACCACCCAGCATAGCTCAATGGATCTCTGAGGCACGCAAACCATCGCACCACGGTAAGGTCCAGCCTCATTGTATTCACGTGATCACAACGGAAGTATCCATCGATTTGACCGTCAATGCAAGCATGAAGGTTACATTCGGTCCCCTGTTCCATGGAATTTCTTCAGTGCAAACATTCGTTGCATTAAGCCATGGGGTCCAGAGCGATTTAACCCACAGATTCGCCCACTCTGGCCGCATTTATGCCATATACAAATCAGGATAATCGATAGTGAGTCCAAATCAGCCCACTGGCAAACGCATCCCCATGTTTCAATGGGATGCGTTTGAGTTATCGACATTGGGAACGTGTACGGAGATCCGTTAATTAGGACCTAACTTCGCGCCCTCGCCCAACGTCCATCATCTATGGTTAGGTGTCACTTAATTAAGAATGACAAGTAGCGTACTACGGATCACCCTGTATTTACCGTATGTTATTTATGCTTTCTTGATGAGCTTTTCAAGCTACTCACTCGCCCCATGCTCGAATACTGCAGCATAATATACGGAAATATGAGAAAGAGTGACAGAATTTCTGTGGAGCACCTGCTTTGATCATTTACTAAACATCTGATTGTTAAAATCTGCTATGAGTTATGGAGAACGTTGAAATGTACTTCAACTCGAACCATTTTGGATTCGATGATTGAAGCACAACTTGTTGCTCCTTTTCAGCTTGTTACACAAAAGGACCTATACCGACCTGCCTACATTCAAGTTATAACACTGCTCAACTTGAGCGCTTCGCAATAAAGATTTTACACTGAATATACAGAAGGCTAGTACGAACGTCCGCTCTAATTTCTTCCTGGCCAGATATAGCTATAAATATATACACAGTCGATTCCGGTTAATCGGACCACATCGGGACCAGACCATTTTGGTCCTATTAAGCGGCTGGTCCGATTAACCGAAGTTACCCGATGTAACTAGACGGGACGTGCTATACATAACATAGGAAACTATTATTATGACCTGTATTGGCGGCATACATTTATAGCAAACACACAAAAAAGAACTGCTTTGATAACGAACTTTGTTCGCTGAAAAAGAAATTTACAGACAAATTCTTCGTAACGACCTACAAGATATTCAGCATGCGAAGTACAGTTTTATACAAAGGGATTACCGAATTCCATTCTGCGTTTGAAGACCGTATCCAGTGTGGTTTGACGCATTCTTTTAACAGACTGCATTCGCATAAAATCACCACAAACATGTAACGCAGTAATAGGACTACCTTCATTTCCTTCCTGCATGAAATAGCGGTGCAATGTTTCAATGCATTTCCTTGCATCTTGTTTTGTGACTGGCATCAACACGTTAGGGTTCTCTTCATCACTTCCATGGTCTTCTGTTGCTGTCGTGTGTTTCGCTGCTATTGAGCAACAATGGCAGCATCGCATTCTTCATTTCCATCATAGAGTTGAAGTTCGTTGTCGATTAACAAAAATTCTTCGTAATTTCCAACTTGCTTCAGCTCCACATTCTCGCCGTCATTTTCAGTTATAATCACCATATCCACATCCATCTCCGAGACGATATGCTTAAAGCCACAGTGAGAAAAACAGTTCCGAATTGTCGCACTGCTCATTTTTCGCCAACTTTCGGCCACGAATGTAACGGCTTGCAAATGTTGACATTTGCACTGATTTCCCCGGCCGTCGAGGATGAGGTCAGCGAGCCTTCCTCAATTGATTCAAGGATGTAATTCACCAACCTTCAACGATAAAAGGTCTTCAAATTTTTTATGATGCCCATGTCCATTGCCTGTATCAAAGATGTGGTGTTGGGAGGCAGAAATTCCATCTGGATCTTCTTCAAGAAATCCAAATTTGAATGTGCTGCACAATTGTCGAGAAGTAATAACACTTTTCTCGACTGGCGTTGTAGCTCTGTGTCCCAATCATTCACCCATTCTTTAAATAGTGTAGAGCTCCTCCATGCATTTCTGTTCGCACGATACACAACTGACAAACTGTCCATTCTGAGTCCCTTAAAGCAGCGAGGCTTGGCACATTTTCCTATAACCAGCAACTTCCTCTTGTCTGTTCCGGACATGTCTGAGCAGCACAAGACAGTTACGCGATCCATTGCTTTTGTGCAGCCAGAGAGAGTAACATGTTTGTAACTTAAGGAGGCGTCCGGTGTATCCCTATAGTACAACCCGGTTTCATCAGCATTATAGATGGCATCTGCTGGAAGTTTTTCAAGAAGCTCTGGTAGTTTTGTTGATTTCCATTCTTCAGCTTGAGCGCTATTGGCACTTTCTTTCTCACCACGTGCTTTCTCAAATTTTACATCATGTCTAGATTTCCATCGAGACAACCAGCCGTCCGTAGCTATAAAATCTTCGTGGCCCAGCATTTTAGCGAGTTCTTCTGTTTTGTACTTTAACATTGGGCCACTTACTCGCACGGCTCGTCCAGTAACAAAGGCAAACCAATCATTAAGGGCCTCATCGACGTCTGGATCCTTGCCTTCACGTTTCCGTTTTTGGGAAGTACCTCGTCGTCCTTCACATTGTGCTCATTCTTCTCGCAGATCTTTCTCTTGTTTTATCAGGCGCGATATTGTGGATTTTGCCAAGCAGGTAATTTCCACCAATCGACGCTGACTAGTGGTTGGTCCCTGTTCCTTGATCTGATCTAGGAAACGAATCTTCTCAGCTAACGTCAAGTCCCGTCGTGGCATTTTCTTAACATGCAACAAGACACGCACAGTTCACTGAGGTGAACTCGAGTCTGTCTCCCGCGTATTTCTATGGTTGACCTAGCCACCTGCTGTCCTATGATTTGCCGGACCTGTGTGTCCGCGATCACTTGCCGTGCTCGAGAGTAGACCCGCAATGCGGGCTCAGGGCATTCGGCTCAATGGACGTGCGGTACATCGATCGAGCGGTTAACGACATGTGAACAAGCATGTATGTCTTCGCTCCGCCTATAAGTCAGTTTCGGGCGGTTCTGAAGCCAATTAGGTAGATGTGTCTCAAGGTTGCCACAGTTCAGTTTATGCAAAGGCCAACTCGGATTACCGTAACTGAATGATACGCTTTCTTGCCCGACATATGAACTGTGGGTTTAGTCCAGACATCCAGGCGCAGAACTTGATTTTAACACCTCTGTTACATGCCACCTATCGTCTGTTCCGATTAAGCGGAATTCCGGTCCTAATAAGCGGCTAAAATTAGGCTAGCGTAATAGGATACGTTTCGGTTCTTCAGAATTTGGCCCGAATAAGCGGCTGGTCCTATTAACCGGAATCGACTATATATATATATATATATATATATATATATATATATATATATATATATATATATATATATATATATATATATATATATATATATATATATATATATATATATATATATATATATATATATATATATATATATATATATATATATATATATATATCATGTGACAATGTGGCAACAGTTAGACGCAAACTCTCCAATTACCTTGATCTAAATACCATGATCATTTATTCACATGGGAAAAATCCCTCGATGAATTATTCCAAGAGGGGCCCAGAATCATCTAAACACCAAGGTTTTCAAAAGTTAGCTTTTGTTTCAACCATCCACTGGAACGTTACTACATGGAACGCACAACCCAATATTCCACCTGTGGTTTGTCACCCATGCAAGAGCATGGATTCTTCTGTGCCGCTACAGACAGTTTCTCTCATCAGGAGAAATATACTTATTATTATTATCAAAGTCGGGAGCTGTGCAAGAGCGGGTGCCCGTAAACGGAACGTGAAGGTTACAAGCTAGTCGCGGACCCTCCCTAAGACACAGGGTAACACCAGGTGCACCGCTGCGTTGTGCACTTACTCCTTAAGCAGTGAGACCGTTGCATCCTTTGGTATTCATAAGCCACTGAATGCTTTGAGCGGGAACAGAACCAAAACCAACGCACGCAATAACCGCTTTGGTGACGCGAGCACCAGCGGTGATACGGTTAAGTTAACAGGTGAGGCAACCGACAAGTTGATTGCCCATTAACTGTACGAACAAATCCTTCTGTTCGATCCTGTAGCGGTACTGTACATGCTGATTGTGCGAGACACTCGCCGTTGTCTACGACTTTCTGCGTTACTCTTCCCAGAGTCACTTGTGCACAAACTGGTTCGGGCTCGAAGGGGACAACGGTGTTTGTGCACACTGGGTTTACACATTGTCAAATGTATGGTGGCCATGTAGAATAAACTACTTTATCTCCGGCAATCAGATGATCATATGAGTTGGACCTGCGGGCTGAAACAATCTGGGTGACAGCACTGATACTGGGCTTCCATTATACAGTATGGCTTTTTCGGTCTTATCCCATAGACGACACGGTAGCGAAGGAGAACTTGAATCCGGTTGCTGATTGTTGCATGCAGAAAGTTCGAGGTGGTTCATTAAATAACAACTGTTTATTTAGGTGGCTAGATGTCTACTGGGAAGTCCGCTACACATTTGGTTATGATAACTCCGGTGTATCATTGCTATCGTTATACGATTTTGTTTTAAGTCACCTGGTATGTCCACTTGGTATAGCATACCGTTTAACAATCAACAGTAGCATTACTTTTAGAAACAGATACGCCGAGTTTTATTCTGTTGGGGCGATCCACACAGTTTTGATGGCGAACGCGTACTGGGCCCACGGAACATTTGTCGCAATGGTGGAAACCTTCGTGTGTACGTAGGTTTTGTGCTGTTAACCCCTCACGCGCAGCATGATGACCGCTATTGTCAGATTCATGCAAACCAAATTTTATCCTCGTTGGGGTGAGCGTCCGCGCGGTATACTCAGCCCGCGTGCGGTTGATGGTGGTCGTACGGCATCGAAGCACCATTACAACTTACAGCTGACACACTAAACCGAATTTTAGTTGGCATCACCTGGCAAATATCAAGAGTTTCCATAACACATCCGTCTAAAGTGTGCAGACACATCACAGTGCCATGCAGGTTGATGTTTTTATTTCAGGCAAACTTTGAGCAGTCTCTATACACGCAACACAAGTCCACAATTTCCTCATAACGTGTCCCCATCCTGAATTATCTTATCACCTTACTATATTCACACACTTTCTTTCTCAAGACGCGTTCGCTTGTTGAAACGATTAAGTTAAAACGTATCCTCCAAGTAGTTGTAAGGCACTTACTCGTATCACTTCTGGATTCATATCGGCCAAATTTATGTCCGCGATATCGAGGTCACCGTTCAACGCCAAGTTCAGTTTGCCTGTGGAAGCCAGGTTTGGATCGGCGGAGTATGGAGCAGCGGTCTGTCCTCGGGAACGCGCAATATTTGCTATCGTATTCGGCGGACGGTATAAAAACCAGGCCTTGTTCGGAAACAAAGAGAATACAAATAGTGAATCGGGAATGGGCTTCGATATTTATGCACTCTCTGTCTTAAACCAGAAAAGAAAATGATTCTATCTACCAAACGCATAAGAGGTAACCAGCTAGAGTAGACGCGATTCATTGGTCACTTGAAGTTAAGTTACTTTGGCCCCATTGCGCTCCAAGTGACTTGTGAGAAATCGGTGTATTCAGACGCCACTGAGCCCACATGTCAAGGTGTCCGCGATGGGACCATTCCACCAGGTCGCCTCCCGCATGTCGGAATTAGTCTCCTACCATGCCGTCACAACCGATGCTAAAAATGATGGGGGAGGCTCGATTAGTGGGGGCAGAACTAATCACCTTTTCGCCACCAAGTTGCTTGGCAGCCCATGGCCCCGCAAAGAGACCATTTGCAGCTGTCTCTCGTGTACCCCGGTTCCACGACGTTTCTTCTTCGAATCCACAGCAGAATTCGTCCTACTCCACATTTATCACTCTACAAACGACGTACTTTTTTACACTAGCTTCAGCAGATTGTTTCTATAATACTAATCTTGACCGAATGGAGGTAACGAGGAGTGTATTCGTGGGAAAACTGAAGTCGCGTTACCAGGACATGATTAAGGGGAGTTTATCACAAACTAATGTTGATATTAGGCGTCGGCACTCAAAGGCAGTGAATCGTCGCCAAGGGCTTAAGCTTATTAGTAGGGCGGTTGCTCAAGTTCAGTAGAAAGCACTGTTGCATGCGACAGGCGCCGGTGAAGTCTAGCTCATTAACGTCTAGCGCATGGTGCTGTAGCACATATGGTCACGAGTGCCTGAGCCAAGTTGGTCTGGTAAGCCACCAGCGTGTCCACGCGGAGCCACCATCTAAGAGAAGACGATACAGCTGATTCGCTAAACATCATCAGCGCAACGCTTAATTTGTACGCTGCTTCAGATTTCATTTACTAACTTAGGCGGTTGATTTGGTGCATGTGTTGCATCATCGCTGCAGTTGGTCTGCACGTGCGGCTGCCGGCGTGTTGATTTTGTTGCATTTCAGGTGTTCCTTGTTGTTTGCATCAGACCAGAGGTGATTGTATCATGTTTCCTTCGCTCATTACTGTTAGTCGTCTACACATTCCCTGTTTATTTTCGGCGTTTTTCCGTGTTAAAGTTAATATCCCCTGACGTAACGTTACAGTTGCCTACGATCACAATTATACAGGGTCACGCTTAATACAGATGTTTGATTTGCTGTCTTCTATTCGGCAGCACATTTAATGTTCATTTGCGTGTTCATTTTCTTTAGTATCCAATAGTGGTTGTTTGATATCCCCGGTTTGAATGCACTTGGTATGAACGTTGTAAAGGTACCTACCAGTCGAAAAACCGCTACCTCAATTACTGGCTTTAGGAGACTGCTAATCTTTGCTGGGAAGATGGGTGCACGGTCTTGGTGACCGTATGCGTATGCCTGGTATGCATTGTCCCCCAATTATGCATAATTGCTTCTCCTCCGTGGGCCGGCTCTGTTGATGAAATGTGGCTCTTATCCACATGCTTTCCGGTCTTATTCCTTCGGGTTTACACTGGATATGGGTTGTGTGGATGGAGCTGTGAGTGGTGCAGAGCAAGCCACCCATCGTCCCTCAGTAAACGTGGGCGTAGGTGTCCTGTGGCTGTCCCCATGCAGGCCGCAGTGACAGGCAAATTCGGAACCGGATGCCCACCAACTATTTCCCGGGCAAGACCTCACATTCCATCACGTGAGTGACTGACTGATTGATCGGCAGCTAAATGTGCGCTTTGGCACGGTGGGAATGCACAACTATCAGGGCACGCAGAATATCTCAATATGCGTCACAGGACTAAAATAAGACTGTAGCCTGCCAGTTATTGCAACGGTAGCAGGTTCGCAAACGTTCGGATAACGCGCCATTAGAATGACGTGTTTGATTCTTCCGTTATCGGACTAGTGGCGCTGCACAGTTACATGGGCTAACGACGTCAACTGGTATAGACAAACGCTGACACGTTATGGTCTATCTACTTACCTCCCCGGCACGCTGACCTTAGATCCCTCTATCTCGTTGTTGTCTCACGCTATCAGTTTGCCAGATAGCGTTATCCACATCTTCGTATTAAGCCCGACCTCTTAACAGGTGGTTGTGATAACGGCACCCAACCGCCTACGGAGTATTTGTTTTTGCTTCCAACTCTACAACTCTATTCAACCCTCTTTACGCATTGAACGCAGATTAACTCAGAATCCCGAGGCGGATGCATATTATGGCAGCAGTGATGGTGTCTGATAACTACAACTATAGGTCAGACTGTGCCTCAGGTCCATTAGTTCGCTGGACAACAAACACAGCTGCTGCGGCTTGTAATGGTCCCACTATCGGAAGGTGTCGCCTAACATGGGGATGAAGTTGCGCAGCCAGTTCAGTCGGATCGGAAAAGCAATCAGAAAACCAACACAACCGATTGATCCTAGCTGGGAATGTCTGATAGTCATGTCACAAGGAAGCATGAAACGATTTTGGTGCTTAGCGACCAACACATCACCGTTGCACCACCTGATAGCTTCCCGCTGAAACTGCAGAAGGAGCTCGTCCGTTGATTATAGGGGTCATTGTGAAAGATTTGTTGTGTAAATGGGTTGCGACGCGCAATCTCAATGTGGACCGCGATTCGAATTAAACTGAGCGTTGGTATTTTTGATCACGGAAGCAGGTGAATATTGGGTGTTGTCCGCTCGAAGGGACCGCGCTCCTTTAATTCCTTTTTGTTCGTTTTGGCTCCTCTCCGAAATGTTTGCGCCGTCAGTTTGAGGCAACCAAACGCAGTGCTAAGCGTAAGATAATTTTCCGGTGATATGAAGTTTATGCCAAGCGCCTTACGAATATCGGTCCAGCGAACTTTGATGTGGGGAATTTTGGCACCTGTATCCCTCACGAACACTTGCAAATGTTTTTATTTAAGGTATTGCCTTAATAAACGGAATGACCGGTATTTACGTAAAAGTGACTACTTGTGTTGCACTCACTGCGCAATTCGAGCTCAGACTGCCCCTTCTCTTATGATCACTGAGCTCATCAGCATCGAACACGTTACATGCAGTAAGTCTTCATCTGCCACTTATCTATCAGTGGACACAAGCGTGTGCCTAACATTTCATCTGAACGTGTTATGAATGAGCACATCAAAAGCAAACATGTCAGGTTAAGCAGCCAGCCGCCTGTTGAGCACCACGTGGTCCAAATCCGGTGATTTTTCCCGTGTCAGAATGAACTCTGTTGTCTCGCAAGAACAGACCATTGTCTATGCGATGGAATAAGATCAGATTACATCCGATTTGTGTTCCCACCTCAGTTGACCTACCCCATGACCTGTGAATGCTACATACACTGCTTCGCGGCTCAGTTTACACGGAATAGTAATAATAACTATGGTGGTTAAGTACACGATTCACGCCACTTCACCAACCGCGAAGGATACCGTACTGGCGAGTGCAACGGGCGGTCAGGGAGATTCACTCTGTGCTTCCTAACATGTCCACGCTTGAGTGGGTCAAAGGGATTAACGTTCGTCACCAGAAAATTGAGGCCGTGGTTTCGCAAAAGCACCTGAATGACTGACGAACTTTGTATGTTAACATTTGAAACACAGTGAACAAGTGAACGTCGATTTTCGCTTGAGACCGGGTCTCTGAAGGTCAAACGTCACTCAGATCCAAGAAAATCAGGCACCACCCAGAATATGTGATCGATCAGATTGCATCGGCCCTAAAAATTCTATCATTAACAAGGATGGAGCAACCGAAAGCCAGTCTACTACATCTGCCATTCAAGGGTCTGCTCGAGTTCAATTCTCCCGGGAATTCCGCCATCTATGCAGAGATCGCTGCAAATGTCACCTGACATGCCACACTTGTGGTCTCGTCTGTTTCAAACACTGGTAACGCGAAGAGAGAGACAAACAGCAGACTGTTACCACCTGACACAATGCCAGGACTAACGATCACCCGACTTTACAGCTGTACAAAAATGGGATCCAACAATAATTGCCTGACTGCTGTGTGCACAAATGCTAACGAATCTGCCGCCGTCGTATTGAGGGGTAAGTTATCTGACCACCAAGACCTGTGGAAGTAATTGTGCATTTTGATGAGCGTCAATCCAAACCCACAAACCTAGTACGAGTTACCCGTGACACTATAATAAATCGGGACTTATTAGGGTTAAGTTATAATCCGCCACTAATGTAGCAAACGTTTTACATTCTGGAAGTGTGCTGTAACAAGGATCTTGTGAGATACGCATTTATACTGATGCCCCCTTGAGCAAGCGACAAATGAAAGACACATCTCGGAATAACACAACAAACAGTATTGCCTAAACACTATTTTCATTCATGGCGTGCCACAGCTTCCTTCACAGGACAGTCAAGAGGCCGGAAATCACGATTCGGGACAGTGGCGGTTCATTTAAGAAAAACTTCTGGGATGAGGTCGTTGCACTATCGCTCAGAAGGCTGTCTCTTCACAAAATAATAGAGAATGCAGCCCAAAAATCCTAAAACTCGTGGTTCACTCAGAGCAAACAGCGACGGAAGTGTTAGAACCTTGGCGAAGAAATCGGAAATGCCCTCCATCTGAACTTCGATTAAAATCTGCCGGAGCCTAGCAAAGACCATACATAAACTTAACTGAAAAGCAAATCTACCGGGAATGACACAGGAACTTCACTTTACATCTCGTTCGCGCGATTCCGCAGTAGGTGCGGTGTAGAAATGGGACGTACTTTAGACAAATCAAGCTGCGGACGATGTATCATTATCCCATTGAAAAACGTATAACGACCGACTTCACATTGGTCGGTATACTCCAACACCTAACTCATTTAGCCCCATATGGGCTCCTAGAAACCGAGAAACTAGCCTGAATTTATACTAATGCTCAAGGCCTTTTCAATAAACTGGCCGAACTGAAAGATCGTCACGTTTCTAAGCCATGCGATATTATAGATGTCACGGTGAAAAGATTAAACACTGAAATGACAAACGCTGATGTCTCGCTACCAGGAAAGTCACTCATCCGCAAAACTGGCTTACAAGAGGAGGAGGGGTAATACAGTGCTAGGCCGTGGGAGTTCCCGACTCACAGTTCCCCGATTCTCTTTGGTGCCAGCTGCAGTCAAAAGACACTTGCCTTATAACCTTGGTGTACCGTCCCTTAAATCTCTACCCGAAATGAACTGCCGCCTTGCGACTGCTCTACGACGCATTCTAAATGGAAGATACACATTTTCTTATCATAGATGATTTCAGCGTGCCTTGCTTGGAAATCCCTGCCATAATCGGAGAACAAATCAAAGCCGATCTGCAGGAGCTCGTAACTGTCGTTACGCTTTACAACTTCGTCACCTTACACAGTCGGTTCAGAACAGATAACAAACCAATTGTGCTGTATCTTCTACTTACCAACAAGGAGTATATGAGTGATACGCTGGCTATAGACTGCCCATTGGGTTGCAGTGATCAGGCAGTCATTAGTTTCAACGTGGTCAGCTATGCGGAATATCGGAATCAGAACTACGGGACGGTGTGAACTATCATAAGCTACGATCGATTAACCCAGCTCGTCAGCACCACAATCTGGTAGTTCTTTGCGGAAGAACCCCTGGAAGTCGCTTGGCTTGAGCTCATCGACAAATTTAGTAGTCTGATTACAGATACTTCAGAGACAAGAGTTTGCGGTGAATCTAACTCGGTTTCTTTTCTTAAGAGCAGAATTCGACAATGGCGAACATATAGATTGACTTCAACGCTATAAACTTGTGACAACTACGTAGTTCAACATAACCACTGCACTCAACTACCCAGACAAAACAATGCCACATGTCAGCATAACATAGCGAAAACCTTCAGCGTTAACCACAAACTGCTGTACAAGCTCCTCAATGGTTTACGAAAAGTAAAGCAGGGATTCACTACTCTGGACGGCTGATGTCCCAACAAGAACGGATTTAGAAACAGTAAACCCGCTGTGGAATCAATATGCCCGTACGTCGCAGTGGGTCTTGCCACCAAGCGATCTTCCAGGACTCACCTACGTTCCTTTATCACTGAAGCTCTTTCGCAAATGCTAACGTCTCTGCGCAACCACAGCTCCCCGGTTATCGATACCATTAGTCCAGATGCAATAGGAACAACAGCAAGACAACTGGCAGAGCCTTTGTCTCAGTTCTTCCAGCATTATTTAGATCAAAACCAGATTCTTGTCATGTGGAAGTTTAGTGTAATAACCGATTGACAAAGTCGGAAGCAGAACTGAGCCTTCAAACTGTCATCTAGTATCACTTCTCCCTATACTGTTCAAGGTTATTGATCCTATCGTTACCAATACGCTGGTGTGCTATCTAGTAAACCCTAAGATTGTTACTTCCGAGCGACACGGCTCTCATCGAGAGCGATCGTGCACAACAACACAGTAGTGACCTTGTCAGTGTTCGTGTCAGCAGTGCAATGCTGTGCTCTATGTTACATTGGACTTATCCCCACATTCTTGTGCCACCTCCTCGGAAGTACGCTCAATCAATTCGGATCACCGAGCTCTATCCAATGGGATCTAACTTTTCGAAGTACGTCCAAAGACACGCTTGTACACCACAAACGATGTCTTCGACAGTTTAATCGCTAGGACTAACACGTGAAACCTTGCTTTTGAGTTTCTTCAAGGCCTTTGAGATACCGTTCGACAGGATTTCTCTAAGACTGCTAGACAAGATATAACTCAGTACTGTGCACCACTGTTCACCGTAGCTACATCCTATTTTGTCGTCTCACATTTACCACTGTATTTTTTCGTGCATCTTACTGCGCAAAGTCTGTGTGCTTTTGATCCACCCATGCGCCGAGGACGCACCAATACAAAACCCGCTGAGACCGCAACAGTTCCGGCTGACCAGACAGCAACCGAGACAGCCCAAACAGTGACCAGCGTGACCTAAAAAGTAGTTTGTCCGTCGGAACTCCAGTTCACAACACAAAAGGTCACTCGTGGCGCAGATAAGCTGACAACAGATGATTTCAGGAGTCACGCGCTCGTTCTGTGCTATTTACTACGAAGTAACAAAAGTAACCATAACATGTAACGGAAAGAGCAGCCTACCGACAGATAGGTTTTGATACTGTGACGCATATTCAGCTCGTCCCATAGTTAGGATTATTCAAACGCTTACGAGGAGGTGTGAAACGTTAGCTGTTACGTCAATAAGGCAGAAGGAACTGCTCGCATTATTGGGAGGGATAACCTCAGAACTCGAGTTGCAGATTAATGTAGTAGGTAGTCCAAATTCAAGACATGTTAAGGGACCTAAACTCTAGCTAAAATGCTACATAGTCAGATACCGTCCTCCATGACGCAGTTGCATAAGCTGCGGGCTAGTTGGCAAGAGCCACTAGCAGTCATGGGTTCGATCCTCCGCAGAGAACCGAGGGATGCGCACAACTGATGAGCCCCAATAGGTCGAAACGGCCGTCTGGTGCTTTTCCGGATTGCTGGTCGACATATCTGAATTGTCGGCTGATTGCGACGAACAAACATACTCATCAAAATCCTTCCATTCATAAGTAATACCAATTCGCCCGTACGGATTCCACAAAATGCTACGTCGATTCATAGCTGCCGTAGCCGGGAAGTCCTGACGCCGGAAGGCCGACCGCTGTCATCTGCATGGCAGGTGCCTGCATGACAGTAGAGGATGCGTCGGGCTATATCGCATTTAGCTAACAATTCATGATAGTCAGATACCGTCCTCCATGACGCAGTTGCATAAGCTGCGGGATAGTTGGCAAGAGCCACTAGCAGTCATGGATTCGATCCTCATAGAGGACCGAAGGATGCGCACCACTGATGTGCCCTAGTAGGGCGAAACGGCCGTCTGGTGCTTTTCCGGATAGCTGGTCGACATATCTGAATTGTCGGCTGACTGCGACGAACAAAAATACTCATCAAAATCCTTCCATTCATAAGTATTACAGACTATTTTAAGCTGCACAACAGCAACAACCGTTAACTGGAACCTACAGACGCGCAGGTTAACGCAAGACGCATGAAATGGGGTAAAAATAATAATTCACTGTGTCATACAATCAGCATCGAAGAGTGTACCGTTACCAGCATCGCGCCGGACTATTATTTGAATCCGAAGCAGAACACGTAAATAGATCAACAGAGGAGATGAGATCTAGAGGCAACATTCGCTAAGCCCAAATGATACCACATGAAAAATTTGCAGCGCAGTCAGAAACTACTGCAGCTTCCTCACTTGAGTCGACAAGTACAAATAGCAGGAGACAATGGTACTGAAGTTTACGAGTACCATCAAACTACTATACAGCTATGTGAATGGCAAAAGTAAGGTTAAGCTCGGAATACCGCCACTCAAGTCAGCCAGTTGCTTAACAACTACTGCTGTGAATGCCACGAACGCACTACTCTTGCAGTTTGGCTCAGTGGCTACAAGTACCATGGAATCTTCGCCCTATCAATTCCAAACAGATGTCGTTGGTTTATCCAGCATCACCTTTACCCCAGCAGCTGTCGCAAGCAAATTACAGTCTCTCCTCGGGGAAAACAGTGCCACTGGAATCGACAAGACCAAGCCAAAAAAAGTTTTAAAACACTCCCACCATAGCAATACGGTTTTCAGTCTTTTTCCACGGTCTGCTTGACTCCCATACGCTCCCATCTGAGTGTAAAAATGGAATTTTCACTCCAATATACAAAGGTAAACGTTTGCATCCTACCAACTACCGACATATTAGTCTCCTTCCTGTTTTATCAGAAGTGATTGAATCGGTAAGCGCAGATGAACTGACACGATAATTTGAAGCTTACAGCTAATTACTAATTACCAACATGGTTTCAGACGCAGATGATCTAGTCTCATCAATTTGTTGCTTACTCGGGACGCATGGGTCAGGGCAACTGATGAAGGAGTCTCCATAAATGTGCTTTACTTAGATTTCTCTAAAGTATTCGTCAGAGTCCTTCACTTAGTTCTTCTCCTAAAGCTTGCTGCCTACGATATCAACGGTTCCCTGCCCATCTGGTTGGAAGACTACTTACATGACAGAGCAATCAAGGTAAGAGTACCTGACACTCACTCGGAAATCCTGTGCATCTCCGGTAGTGTACTGCAAGACTCCGTTCTCGGCTCGCTACTGTTTTAGTCTACGTCAATGACCTTCCAGCAAACATTCCATCCTCGATACAAATATTTGTAGACAATGCTAAAATCTGGAGGGCGATTCGCTCAGCATCTGACCATGTCTAGCTTCAGGACGATCTGACTCGGACTACTGAAAGGAAACAGCTCCCACTGAATCCTGCAAAGTGCCACCTGCTGAAGGTGGGTAGCAGCTTCATAAACTCATATCTTTTGGGGCAACACTTCCTGCAACACTCGACTTAGCTATCATCGTGCAAGAAAGTCTTGGCAATTCTCTCCAATATTCGGAAGCAGTGAGTGTGGTGAAGTTGATCTTGAGGCTTCTGTGGCGTGCTCTCGGCATCTTTGAGAGACGGCTAGTACAATTGCTGATTAAGTCGGATGTTCCTCCTCACGCTGAATATGCAATTCAGGCCTGGTGTCCACAATTAAAAGGAAACATACGCCTTTTGGAGCAACCCCAAAGAAGAGCCACATGGGTAACGCGTGGACTATTCGGTCACAGTTACTAACTGCGTCTTCGTTTGCTCCGTGTATACTCCGCAGAATACCGATGGCTTAGCGGAGATCTCACCCTCACATACCGGATACCTTCTGGGCGCGAGCACCCATTTACACCACTGCTTTCCCTAGCCTCTTACAAAAAATGCCGAGGCAATCACCTGAAACTAATGATGCAACACTTCTTTTTGAATCGTAGGAAGTATTTTTAGTCACTTAGAAACTATTCCCACTGGAATGCACTAACAACACATGTGTTGAAAGCACCAGACATCGCGACATTCGAGAGATTAGTAATACTATTTTGATAAATTGCAATGGCTTAACCACTAATAATTCACGTTCCACGTGGGAAAATTTTGATTTTAATTTTCTTTTGCAGATCCACACTGTGGGTCTTGTACCGTTATGCTTTTATCCCATCATACACTACTGAGCTAGTAAGCTATTAATCGCAGGTAGTAGTTGGACCGTGTCAGCTGAAGCGGGAGTGGAAGTTGACGTAATCTATCTGGATTTTTCTAAGGCGTTCGAACATCGAGATCATCAGATACTACTTTCCAATCTCCGGTATTGCGGGATCGGCGATCCTCTCTTAAACTGGATCGTCAACTTTCTCCTTCAACGACAATAGGTGGTCATGGTTCGTAGCTCTCTATCTGACCCCCTACAAGTCGAATGAGGTGTGTCTCAGCGCTCAGTTCTAAGGCCACGATTGTTTTTGGTATTCACTAATGATCTCGCACAGACAATCGTTTCAAACTTCCTAATGTTTGCCGAGGATATCAAGATTTGGTGCAGAATCTAAGCGAATGCCGACCAGCATCTGTTTCAGAGTGACTTTGACCCGGTAAATCAGTGCTCAATCCCTAAGTTACTGCAATTCAACATGAATAGCTGCAAAGTTCTCTCAGTACGCTACCAGATCAAGTACTCATACAGCATTGGAACACAAGTAATGCAGCAACCTTCCGTCACACGTGATCTGGGTGTTTCGATTCAGGACTTTGGTTCCAAGCAATCCGAAAATGCATTGAAAGCTAGTAACCAACAAGTCAGGCTGTTGAAACGGATGTCTGGACAAATAGATCTCTCTATTTTACGACTGATGCTCAGTACGTGTGTTCGCTCCCATGTCGAATACACAATTCAAGCCTGGCAACCATGGTTGAAACTCGACCTCACTGCACTGGAGCATCCTCAAATTCCGGCCTCCAAATACGTCATTGAAACGCGCAGTTTCCTATACAAGCAGAGACTGAAACCATTGAGGGTATCCAGTGGACGATGTTACCGATCATGAGGCGACCTGATGACGGCATACTTGATTTTACACAATCGAAATCATGTGTGCTACTCTTTACTACAACTCAGCAGAGGTCAACATTGAAACTTGCAAAACAGTATAGTCATCTGGAGTGCCACAGAATTTTCTCTCTGCTTCTCATGTCCCCCGTGGAATGCTCACTCCGAATCGGTCGTTTCTGCACCGACATTAACAATATTTGAAACATGGTTAGATGACGCACTCATCCACTTATACTTTGTTGCTTAGCACTAAGTCTCCATCCTACTCCTGAAATACACATTGGATTTATTTACTGTCCCCTGTTTGTGCAGTGTAACCATGCGGATCGCAGGACTACAGCAGAGCACAAGACAAGCCCCACTTTTCTTATCTAGAGTACTAACTGTTTTATTAGTATTTTCGACAAGCCCACGAGCCCACCCAAGGGGACTTGTAAAGCAATGCTCCTTAACCAGTATAAATTCAGTATTTATTTCGCCTGTAATCATGCTATACCTACACGTCCCACTAACCCTACTTCAGGCAAACTAAAGTGAAACAGCGATGGTCACGATCAACATGGCAGACTTAGAGGAACCCTCATTAAGACCGGCCGATGTACCACTTGGGCGTGCAGAGTGGTTTGTAACTCCAAAGCCTGATTCACTTTATCTAACCAGTTGCGCGCTAACTACAGCGCACCCTGCGTTGCTGCTAGGGAATCGGTAATCTCTGAATAGGTAGTGTGGCGCCCGCATCATCCAACTCCGATCACAGCATTGGGACTAGCGTTTCCTGAAAAAGACCTTTGGACTTCCTGTACAAAGACCGCCTTCACATTTTGCAACTAGTATAACACCTTTGCAAGAATGGAGGTTAGCAGAGGACGATGCATCAAGTGGCAGTTTACTGTATAGTCATCACTGTCGATTTTCATCAAATTGGTACAGTTGAGACTGGAACTTACTTTTGGTCCGAATATTAGTGCCAGGTTGACAGTTATTGTGGTGTGCGAACGGATGAAATAGAGCAGAAAAACGTAGTCCGGATGCACAGAGTACCAGATGGCATGGCTGCGAAACAGTAAAAACAAAAGGTGTGAATGTCAGCGATACATACCATCACTTTTGGCGAAATTATGGGGGACAATACGTTAAACTACTCTTCGCAGATGGTGTCCGTCAACCAATTCAACTAGGTAACTTACCGTATTATAATAGTATACCTTTACCACAGAGATTGCAATCAAGTGTGCTTGCTTTTGATTGCCTTTTGCGGGCTGACTGAGCTTACTGCTCACTCCCGGCTGGTCAATCTATACAGGTAGTCAATCTACTTAAATGATTGCTGTCGGTTGAGAGCATAGTAGATTTTCTGCAAGAGTAAAGGAATACCAAGCGAATAACATCTACACTCACTACACCTACATACTTTCTTCATATAGACTTGAGACGCAAAAAGCAAAGCAAGTAGGAACTGTTGCTATCCAATCCGTGACTGCCCTCGTCCTCACGATGATCGTATCCGTGAGTATTTTCAACTGCAGATTGTCAACCCATTGGACCTCTTCCAGCTAAAATAGCGTGCGATTGGCGCTGCTGCATTTTGCTACCACCTCGCTAAAGAACGCTGAAGCCAGTTGTGTAATGCAGTGCATGGACCTAACAACACTGAAACTCTTGCCCTCCAGGAGTGATGCCGGTTACCGGAATCACTGTTTTGACAGCACTAAATTGTGGTTCAAAGTGAGATTGCAGGTCGTAGTTCAAACACACTGGCAGTCCCAAATCTAAGTGTGACCTGACAACCAAGGTGCCAAGTGTTGTCCGTGGAAGCCAAAGGCCTTGCGGTCGAATCGCCAGACGTCATCCTCTACCCCGCAAGTTCCACTCTTAGCTCCCCCCGGTCCTTAAGGCACAACGATGGACGAAACTGGTTCTGAAGCTTCATGCTGGGGACAAGCAACACCGAAAATGATCACTTATTCACTTAGCTAGATATCGGTAGTGTCTGTAGTTATCAGTCCATTCACTGCGCCTTTCAAAGTGGCACCTATGGAAAGGACTCTGTGAGCTGGTCTAGAATGACCTCAGTTACTCGAAACAGCAGATGGTGTCAAAAGCAGGAAGGCAATACATCAATCTTTTGTATACAAAGCTGTCGGTGATTTCATTATTCAAACTTTCCATTGCGTAATAACTGCTGCGTAGGGTTCCATTGTGAATACGTCACACAGGCTTGGTAGCCTTGACAGAGACACGCTATCGCTGCTTTCAGAAATTGACAGCGGAACATAACTATGTTATGAGCATGTTTCGCTTGTCATATCAACTTGGACTAAAATCATTAGGAAGGCCTGCGGTCAGTATCGGCCACTACGGTGATTTAACATAGCGGTGCATGTCGTCACGACCTGGACTTGGGTACAAGAACAATTGGTTGGACCACAGAGTGCAATAGTACCGGGTAGAATGTCACCGGAACGCTCTGTTCCACTTTGTAATTATTCGACTGCTATTCCAGATTCTGTTTCCTTTGCCACCATTTTGCTGGCGTTTAAGGGACCACGATAACCAGGGACCACGGTAACCAGTGTTCGCTGGAAGGTGCTATAAACAAAAACAGACGGTGTAGTCATCAGGCTCCCACAGGAAAGCCTTGCACTTGCACCTGTCTTCTTGCTGACATTGATGTGGATGCACAGAAGATACATTGTTGTTGACACTTCTCTTTCTGCTCTCCCACGAGACTTGTTAATCATGAATTTTACCTCCATAAAAATATCATCCCATTTTATGTATCGGTAGCACCGTCTGGCATGCTCAACTTCAGTTAGTTATGGTGATAACGACAGATCAATCCATCAGTCAGAATCAGGGTCCGCGGTTCCGTGATACCACTGATAATAGGTGTGAGTGAGCGGAACGGGATGTGAGCGTCGAACAGGCATGTCGGGGTATGACCATGAAATGGCCTGATGGCAGTCGAACTGTTCGCTGAGCTTGGCAAATTTGTTGCAAAGGTTTCATCACTAATCGAGGTGACATCATCAGTGCGTTGTTGAGTAGCGTGTAGCAAGCAGCGGAACGTAGGGGACCTTCGAGGAGAGTAGTTCTCATCAAGGCTTCCCTACGCTACTTGCTACACACTATTAAACAACGCGTTGATGATGTCACCTCGATTGGTGCCGAAACGTTCGCAACAAATTTGCCAAGCTCAGCGAACAGTTCGACGGCCACCTGAACAACCTGAGCTGCCAATTTTCGCTGTTATTCCATACAATGGCCTGCTATAGCGCGTTAGCGTTTCATGATGGACAGGGCTATTATTCATTAAAATAAACACTAGTTACTGAGTTAGTACGAAAAGTACTGTTACGACTGATTTGGTGATTTCAGTGGGTGATTTCGTAACGTTTCAGTGCTACAATTTGATGGAAAGGCTTTTCTTTCCATCCCGCATATAACAACAGTATGGTCATCTCGTTAGAACAAGTGAGGCTATGTTGCATAACCACCAGTGCTCATGAAATGCCTTCCACCTCATGCTCTTTCTTTACCAAGTGAATCGATAGTTAACTCAGACTTACCCAGTCAAAGCGGTGCATGTCATGTTAAGGCAATTGTGTCGATAGGGACAGGAACATGTAGGAGCGAATTGTTAGCATGCTCGAAGAGGATGCGGGGGGGCCAGCACAATGTGCTGTTTGCGCTTGCAATCATCACAGCGGTGCTGACATCGTTTATGGCTCTGAACAACCAAAGAGAATTCCTGCGTGGCACGGTGGCAAAAAGATTAAGCACTGACACCGCGAGTTGAGGACTCAAGTTCAGCAAAGACTGGTTTCACCACATCGGTGTCAAATTAGAGTAAGCGCATACAAGTAGCACACAACCTAGACATGACCTGGAACGGAGGGCAGTGCATGCTCGGGGGCTGGCACCGGTCGGTGCTTTGTCCAAATCCTTCTGGGTCTTGTCTATACATGTCTGTTGATGCCGGTCGTTTGTATACTAACAGTCCAGTCCAAGCGGCAGTTGAGGCATGGGTCACGCAATTGGTCCCACACCGTCGACACGTTAGTATATGTGTACGTGATACTAATACGCCGGGTTCGAAGGGCATTGATAGGTGCTCACACTTCGGGCACCTGAGCGCTGCGATCGTAGCTGTTATGTATACTTGAAAACGCTGTACTGTGGTACATAAATTGCCTCCTGTTAAAGGAACGGTACTTTTAAGAATACCTTGTGTAACGGTTGGCAGCTACAAACTCACCTGTTCTTGTCCCATTCCCTGTCATCTGTTTTAATGTGCCATTCTGCTATTGTGGTATTTAGTCACTTTTCCTGGAATCCGATTACTGTTCTCCCCTAATGTTGATTCGAGTAACTGTTTATCAACTTCATTGACTGAAATCTGATGTAGCCGCTTCTAAGTTGCGTGAGCAGTTTCCGGTACACGATTCGGTTTTTACCGAGGTGCGTCGCTTGATTTTGCCTCAGTAACTTACCACAGTGCTTTACGAACAACGCTGTTTTGCGAAGTATATGATACTATTCTTGCTCACTGTTGTTTTTCTCCCTTTTCTGGGTGGACAAAGCACCTTTTTGTGGGTTAAACCAGTTAATCCGCTTCCGTAGTTTGCATAGTACACTAAGAAGACGAACACTGGTGGATGCGCGAATCACGTATTGTCCTAGAAGTGCCTACTACAATAACTGGAACGGATTTATATAAAGTTCAAGCGGTATTACCAAACTAATCGCATGCGGTGGGGTGATCGGCGACGATGGCCTTACGACCATGGCAGCCGAAGATTGACAACTAATTGTTTTTGCACCCACGGGGCAGATCTCAGCTGGTTTATTGCCATGGTCTCAGCGAACCGCAAGAACCGTGAATTGCGGTGAGGTAATAAAATCCGAAACGCCGTGCCAAAGTTAATCGGACGACGCGGCCGGAAATACGCCTGCCTACTGATGACGCCGGAGGTTTACTTGAACACAGAATAGTGGACAATTTTGGGTTGACCTCACATTGAACCCAGTTGGACAAGTGCTCCTTCAATTTGGAATGCAAAATTTTTGGGCTCTACGTAGGTAGCTGACTCCGCAGTTACTCAACTTGATAAGTAGAGTAATTTGGCGCTGATGCGTTCCTTTTCCTCTACTGAAGGTACCGAGAGTTTCCGAGTCTTGTTGATTACTGCAGCTCCGCGGCACAGTAGATACCCAGAATGGCAGAGATCAAGCGCTTGGTTGTCCTTGTTGGGACGGCGTTACTCTTAAGTATGGTCTCGAGGTATACCCTTCTCTTGAGTGCTGCCAACACCGCACACAACAACAACTGAACCAGTCCCGCTGTCTTAAGCACTAGCTTGTCGAGCAAGACACCCGCACGTAGGGGCCACTCAAATGCCTCCGAGTTAGCTTGTGCTACGTTGGAAAGTCATAATTCTGTAAAATGTAAATGTGTAGTTGACCTATTGTTCGCCCTCATTTCGGCAGGCTGACGACAAGCACATCAGTTGGCTACAGCTTTAAAACTGCGCGTTCAGCTTGCCACTCCATTGACAACGCTGAGCAAACTACCTGCCAGTTTGACGTTTGAGAGTCATGTGGGTCAATGCGGGCACAACGGCACTGATAGTAGACCGTATCACGTTCAATCAGCGCTCTGTTACAGGCACTATTTGAAAGACCACCACAACCGGATGTAGTAACTATGGTTGGGTCGTTTTGTGAGAGCATTCTTAGGCGTATTGTTGAACATCAAACATTGCGCCCTCCTTTCGGGTTCCTTCGCGCTCGTTCATCGATGATATGGACATTACATCGTCTGTTTTCTGTGTCTGACTGTTACCCACCTTCCAGTCAAAAATAACACTGATCATTTAATAGTTCGCTGGATTATAATAATAGATAGCACCACAAGGTTACAGTCTGCTTGTTATTCACTAGAGATCTTAGTTCCTCCGCTAGTCCAATGTGCCCATCATATCCACTGCGGATTGGTGCCAAGATTTAGAATATTGGAGATCCACTGGTCAGGCAGTTTTTGGTCAGCTTCGGAAAGCGAAGTCTAAGGTGTAATCTGCCACAGTCATTTCCCTTCTCAGACTCGCTGACGCATGCGCGCAATCCCTTGAGGAGCGCAAGTGCTTACACCTAACTGGCACGTACCGCCATTTGTCAGCTATAGCTGACGTTGCCGTCGTGGGTCGGGACGACCCACCCACCAAACGCGTCACAACTCACGCTGTCTTCGGAGTGATACTTGCGTGCGGAGCGCACTATTGTTAAGTCAGAAAGCACTAAGTTCGCCCGTATACCCCCAGGTTCCGTTTTCCTCCTTTTACAGGGATTAAAACATACCTAATAGGATCACCATTGCTTTTCACCTGCAACCAACTCCATGAAATCAAGCCAAGTGTGTTAGCACGCAGACCTCTCACCCAATTCAATCAGCAATGGTGTTGCTGGTAAATTGCGATCCCCACGAAGACGAAATTGGATGATACGGATATACCAATTTAAGTGCTTTACTCCCAAGCAGCACAAAAGTATGCATGAACTCCACTACACCCGAAGGTGTACAAATCGAGTGATACACTTGTTCCGGATGTTGACTACCGCATCCTTATCGAGTAGCATAGGTTTCAGATGAGGATACTTGCAAGTTACAACAACCTCGGTGTACTCCAGTGAAGAACGGCTATTCCCAGGTAAAGCTGCTTGTCATTTCCAACCAGAAGTCTCGCTGTACCTCAAATATCACCATCTTCCAGATCCAGTGAGATCTGTGCCTAGTGAATTATTCTACTACGCTGGCTCCCACTGGAAGTGTTCATCTCTTCTAATCTTTCTAACCTCGGTTGCTGGTCGTAATCCGATCCAACTGGACAGCAACCTACATGTAGACAGCGCAACAGTCTAGCGTGAAGGGGCTTGAAATTAGTGCCGCAGTTGAGTAAGAGCAGACACTGACTGGAGGCGGGCGTATGAAATCTCCCGCTTGTACTCCGCGAGCAAACGCCAGCATACTGTCTGTTTGTCCCCACATGTTAAACAATACTCTCACTATCCATGTCCCCTTTGTGGGGTCTACCCAAATTGTCTGTTCTAATTCGCCTACACAATAATTTCGAAAGGTTTTAGAATAGAAGTCGGTTTTGTACAGTGGTTACAGTACAGTGGCTACGTTTTGCACTTGACACAAGAGTTTCTTCAAGTCAAGGACGAAAGGTAGCCACAATACAAGTCTATACAAAACCTATCCGTATTCTAAAACCTGCCGAAAGTATGAAATCCCAGTTGGTTCCAAGGTTACTCTAAGGCATCGAAGGACTTTTACCATACTATTCCATTTCCTTAGTAGCTATGGGTACAAGCACCTGGCTCGTAATCAGTTAACTATTTTTCCTGCACATCCACTCGGGGATGGTAACTAATAAACTTGCCCCCAGATGTAAGTGAGAAATTTCAGCCACCTTGACCATGTTTCTGCAGCGTTATGATCAATGACGTCCGTTTCAGAGTGAAAACAGGCTTCACACTTGTTTTTCTCAAACTTGGGCAGCAGATGTAAGTAACCTTGGTTAATCAGACGGCCAGAAAGGGTTACTATCTCCTGGGCTGTGTCCTTAAGCTCAGACTTTATGGCCCTACAGTAAAGTTCAGACACCTGTCGTGACTGACACAACGATGGCAGGAAGACAGTGTTTGCAGCCAAATGGTTAGCATTTATCAAACATGGAACGAGACTGTCCATCTCTTGCTACATTCCAGCCACAGCAACCTACAGATGTGCTGCTCGGGTACCAAGCATGGAGCTATTATGCTCAAATGAACTGTGCAGCCGAGCCATAGGCTGTCTGGGATTCAGACAAGCCTTCCGGCTATATTGGTCTCTCCCACTATATTACACTTATCCTATCTGGTTAGTGACAAGAAGTCGAGCCTGAAATTTGGTGCATTTAGTTCAAATGAAATAGACCTAGGAATTATCTATATGCACTATAACAATAATTTTTATGGTACTCTTTACAAGATCAATGAACAAAACCTGTTCACAAAAGCATGGCGCAACTAGATTGGTCGGTCTTCTCATGCCGAATGGTAGGCAGACTCATGCCTCAACCTTCCCATTTGCAAATGACTTTTTAAAGTAAACGTCCGCACACACACACGCATACAACCCAATCGGTAAGTACTCCTGGCCGATCCAAGGTAGGTGCGTACGTTTGCTCATGTGTTAAAACGACTGGAAACTGAATCAATACGGAGTGCGAAGATGCATCAGGTTCACCCACTTACCGGACAATGTTCAGAATCCCGGAGACTGTCAATTCGATTATCAATGCGATGGTGATGTAAAGCGTCTCATTGTACTCAGATGGCGCGGTGCGAACCAGGCGACAGTAGTGAATGCTAACGGCCAAGATGGTAAATTCAGCTGCAATCATAAAAACACAGTGTAGAGATGGGACCAATCAACACCTGTCGAATCAGCGGGACTATATGAATCGCACTCAAAATCGGTTGTTTATTGAATTACTGTAGCGCGTCTCAGGACAAGCATAGCAGTTTAATTTAAAAATTCTGGGGATTTTGTTTCGAAGTGTGCACCACGTAACAGCTTATTTTTCTGATTTTTATGCGAAGGCAAACACTTTCCTCTTTTAAAAACAACCAAACTAGCTGTGGAAACGAGGACTGCATAAATCCTCTCTTCTCTTGCTAGTTTCTGAATGGGGTTGTGGTAAACCGAAAGCTTGCTGCACGTTCCTCTCTTGTTTAAACTAATCCTCTTTAATTTGGGGCAACCTACATACACTTTGCCGGTTATCACTGTAGAGTTACAGACCAAGGATCTAGGTTGACACATGCGCTTAAGATGACGACCGCAGACTATGACGCCGAAGTATGGATAAGGGCACATGTTTAAGAGTGAACATACATGGAAGAGGTACGCATGTGGGCTGAGAATCTTCCACTGAAGAAAACTCACCTAGTTCCGCCACAACATCCCATGACATCGCTCGGCATACGTCAAACCGCATCAGCTGCATCCGAGTACGCTTTGAGACTTCGCTGGTGACTATTTCGCTCTGATTCACTGTCCCACTTGCATTTTGTGCTCCGACCGAAGAGTCTGTGAGGGTACGAGATACACTGATATATCCTTGCTGAACAATGCTGACCGGAGTGTTAGAACTAGGGTCACGATTCCAAGGCGCCGAACTGATGTAATCCAAATTGACCGCTGTCCACGCGACCATATAGGTGAATGTCGTAATAATAAAAATACTGAGGAACTTCAAAATGTCTTTATTTCGAACGTGGACTCGATGTGCCTTCCGAGATTGAAATGCGGATAGAACTCTGGAAATAAGGATAAACAGTATGGATCAGCATTTTCGAGCGGTCAAATTGTGGCCAGCGGATTGCTGTCGTTAGATCGTTAAATCGGTTGTTAGCATTTCCAGCACTTGCCACTGTCTCGCATCGAATTTGTTCACCATACATTCGGGTTGGCGTCACAGATCCTTGCTGGTAAGGTTAGGTGGAACAACTGTTCCTGTGAACCTAGACTACTAGTTTTGTATGAAGTGCTAAAGGGTCGCCAACAGAAAACCCGCCAAACGCACACTTTCTGTCTGGTTATTCATTGGCGACCGTTTTCCACGCTGATTACCTTGCACGAGGAAACATATTTTTCTTAGCAATACTCACCAAGAACCACTGAACGCATTGCGTTGAAATAGTATCCATAATCGCTTCAACTGATCACATATCTTCTAGTCCCCCGATGGCCTGCGCTGCCGTTGCTTTTGCTCCAGATTGCCCAGACGCTAAATGTGACGGAGATCTACTCAAGTAACAAGCATCCATCTTGATGAGTTGCACGCGAGGCGCGCATCAGTCAACTTTGTTTCATCCGGTAGTCAATGAGTCCTGAAAGCCGCATTACATTTACCTGCGCACCGCTACATGGTGATCGCGAGCACCTGCAAGGTGCCCGCGCCTATAGGGGATTATGGAAGGGGGGAGCTGTGCCACCCATTTCTTCATCGCTACTCCAGGTGACGTACAAACACCAAGGATTAAGGTCGGTGGACACTGAGGTGTGGCGCAAGGTTGGTTGCATCATGGCTTCCTCCGTTCTCATGACCCAACGGGTTTCGTAGCAGTTGCAGTGCACCGTCTGTGTTGCTCCGGTGCCTCCGCTCCTCGTTCTAGTCGACACTATGTGTTATCGCTCGAATACGATACCGGAGCAGACCCTCGAGTATTTTAGAAAAGTTCTGTATATTTATACCTAAACAACGCTTTAGGTCCAGTTGCCTGTGCTGTTAAAACTGGAAAGTGGTTGGGAACATGGTCATTAATTTCACTTGGCACGTGCAATGCACCACAAGGTGTATCTCGGCTGAGCCAGTGAACATGACCTACATGTCGCATGTAGGATGCGTGTTGCCGCGGTATTGCCAACATACCTGCCACGATACGAACGCGAATGGGGTTCTCAGTAGTCTGACGCCACTATCTGGTTGCTCAGCTCAAGGAACCTGTTAAAGACTTCAGCTGAAGATGGGGCGAGCAATTTTTGAAACTGTGCAAGCTTAAATGAATGCTTATACTTGTGTGCAAACTACGGTTTAGATGTTGTCTTTCGGTGGACGCAATTTATCCCAAGTAAATAGGTGGTAGGTACTGATTTAGCATCAGCCGATGGCTCAGAAACACCCTGCACGATTGTGGTATGCGTTGTATCTGCGATACAAGCAGAAACACATACACAATTATATACATGGCAAAAAAATTGGCAAACCAATCAAAACGTCAAAATCAAGTCCAAGGCAATCGGATTGATTGCCGCAAGAGTTTCTGTGCATATAGCACTGGTTGATAAACCCTAATTAGCAACTCTTCACTGATTGCCAACATTATCGGATTCCGGTTACGTAATAGCACTTTGAACGCAATCTTGGAGTCCACATTGTGACCAGTTGTCACGAGGTGCCTAATGATAGATGATGACAGAATCCGGTTACTTCTGGGAGGCGCGCCATTTTGTTGCGTCATCATTTGCTCTACCCACTTTGGCAAGTGTTCAGCCACCCTCTGAGCCAACCAACGGTTAGTCCTGCCTATGTAAACGTCACTGCAACTGCAGGTGAACTGATAGACCACATGCGAGGGCGAACTAGCCGAAGGGTAACTCTGACGGTCATGGAAAAAAGTTTTCGAGTCGTGTGCATGAGACGCAACTGTGCAATCGTGTACGTGCGCGTTAAAGCGGACCTGAGCTTGTGTCCGATGTCGTGTGCCATCTGGTCTCCCTTGAAAGGAAGGAACAGATAAACAGCTTTTTTCTGCCGTTAGCCCGGCAGTTTCTTTTTGGGGAGTCTGCTGTGCACTTGGATGAAGTTTTCAGGATAACTATTTGCAACCAAGGCCGACAATATGTTCAGTTGGCAGTACACCTCCAGTTTGCAATAAACAAATTGACGATAACGAATGGAAAATACAAACATCGAAGAAATCAAGAGCAGTGTCTAACGAACTGAGGCGCCGTAGCCTCATGATATTTCACGCGCCTGAATCAAATGATTCCAACCCTCAGGTGCGCTATGAGCACGACGTCGAGTTTTTACAATCATTGGTAGACAACTCGATGTAAATGAGGGTGGGCTCAAAGTTCAGCAGATCGCCCGTCTAGGAAAAAGAATGGAGGGCAAATGTCGGCCTATGAGGGTAACTTTTGTCGAGGAATCAAGTCCCAAGTTACTCTTGTCCCGTCTTCATAGGCTGAAGGGTCTAAAGATTCAAGTGCGCGCTGACTTAGACCCGGCAGACAGAGAAAAGATCAAGTCTGCTATGATAGAACTAAAGCGACGCACAGAGGATAGAGAACCCAATCTGCGAATTGTAAATTTTCGGGTAGTTGCCCGGATTCCTCCACGAATCCGGATCAACAGGTCTCTAATGCTTCAGGCGCGCCCAGCCGTTCCTACCGCGGTCTGCGCGTAGCCTTTACCAACGTATGCAGTTTGATGAACAAGCGCAATGTGCTGTGCGACTTTGGAAGCTCTCAGCGATCAGACGTATTAGGTCTTGCTGAGACATGGTTAAACTCCGAGGTAACCATTCAAGAAGTGGAAATCACCGGCTACTCATGTTTCCGCTGTGATAGACCATCAAATGATCGCGGTGGCGTTCTACTTTACATAAAGTCTTCCTTGTGTGGGAGACTAGTGAGCGCCTACCAAAGCGCTGATGGTCTATGTGAGCAGTTATGATGTTCGATTTACCTCAGACGCTGCGAGTTGCTCATGGGCGTGGTATATCGCAGCCCACTGAGCCGCAGTTTGGACTGGTTGCCGCATGTCCGCAACCACATGAGTCGTCAGATGTTCCTACTCATGAGTGATTTCAACTTGCCCCGAATACAGTAGCCTGAAGCTGAACTTCTCCCCGGCCACTGTGAAGTCGATAGGAAGTTTACGGAGTTGCTATTTGAAACTGGGACCACACAGCACATCAACCAACCGACATGCATTACTGCGCGCGCGGCTGCATCATGCTTAGACCTACTTTTGACTAGCTATGAGCAGCATGTGCATAACATTCAAGTCTTAAAGCCTCTGGGAGCGAACGGCCACTCGATGATCATAGGCAGCATGGAACTACCACTGCCGTATTCTCCCCCACTGGAGCCAACACTCAACTATTGGAAGGCGGACTTTACTGGCCTCATTCGAGCAGCGAGCCAGACGGACTGGTCTTTACCACAGGATTCATCTATTGAAACCTGTTGGACTATCATTAAAGAGGGAGTGAAATCGTTGTGCGCCCGATTTGTACCCCTCAAATTTCGGAAAGTTGGGCCAGTCATACCACATTGGTTCGACAAAGAGTACAACAAACTGGCCCGACGACGACGCAGACTATGGAACAAGTTCGTGTTATCTGGCTCTGATGTGGATTACAATGCGTATAAGATACAACGAAATCGCTGCAACGACGCGAAAACAAGAAAACGCAGAAGCTTCGAAGAGGAGCTTGCAGCCGCCGCAAAAACTGCTCCCAAGGGGGTCTTTGCATACGTGAAACGGCGCCTGAGTCCTGTAGCCAATGTCCCAGTGTTAGAAGGCTCCGATGGACAGCTTCTAACCTCGAACACAGATCGTGTGTCCGCATTGGCGGCGCACTATGCTTCCGTATTTGCAAGTGACTAGGTGTCTGTAACGAGTTCGACGAGTACCGCACCAGCCGAACTTAACAGCCTGAACTGCAATACTGAGGATGTGCGCAAGCTTCTAGCAAATCTTGACGGGACAAAGCCTGCTGGACCAGATGGTATACACCCACTGATCCTCAAGTCCCTATCGGTCATCATCGCGCCTTCTGTAACTGAATTGTTTAACAGATCCCTATCCACTGGACTGTTACCAGACGACTATAAATGCTCAGTCGTAAAGCCTATACCGAAAGGTGGTAACCCTAGTAAAGTGGATAACTACCGGCCGATCTGCCTGACTGCTGTTTTGGCAAAGACGCTCGAGAAGATCGTGAAGAAGAACCTTCTGCAGCTTCTCGAGTCGAAAAACCTGTTGACCTCCGCACAGCATGGTTTCATGAAAGGTCGCTCGTGCATCACCAACCTACTGTTGACAAGGCACGAGTAGTTACAAGCGATGAACCAAGGCCATTCGGTCGATGTCATTTACATTGACTTCAGTAAAGCTTTTGACAAGGTTAACCATGCAGTGCTCCTTGACAGGCTGAGGATGTACGGTGTTGGTGGTTCGTTACACAAATGGATCAGAAATTTCCTTGTGGATCGGAATGGGAGGGTCCAGGTGGACAACCATCTAACGGACTGGTATCCATCGAGCAGCGGCGTTTCCCAAGGCACTGTACTGGGGCCGATATTGTTTCTGATCCATGTAAACGATGTGCCTAAGCTACTCCAATCACTATGTGCGTTGTTCGCAGATGACTTGAAGGTGTGGAGAGTAATTCGCACACTCAATGATTGTGATTTACTTCAGCAGGATCTCGACAGCCTCTCAACATGGTCTGCAGAGGTTAACCTTCCGAGCAACCCTGCTAAGTCGCAATTCATGAGGTTGGGTAAGTGTGAGCACAGCCGAACGTACACAGGGGCTGGTCAACCGCTGCATCCCGCGTCTTTCGTGCGCGACCTCGGTGTGCTCTCACGCTGCGACCTAAAGTCCATTGACAACACGAATCATCATCATCATACACGTTAGCTAGAGGTGAGAAACACCTCAGCTACTGTGCCGCAAGACACAGAAAATAGGCGAAAAACAATGCAACTGTTGCGAGCCGGCTGAGCTGCCGGTAACGGATGGGCATCGTTCCGGTAAGCTACCAGCCGGCTGGTGAGCACCCAAAAAGAAAAAAAATATTATGCAAGATTATGTAAGGCTAAATAATGAGATCGTGATTGGAGGAAGAGGCTAAGAGGGATGGGGTGGGACAAAGAAACTCACAGCACGAACGTCACTGAGGTCGGCTCCTAGCCATATCAGCAAGTGTGTCCAACCAAACGTGTTCATCGTCTTTCGGACCCCAACCAGGGAGCCGAGACGCTCCAACCGAGGCCAGCTCAGAAGTGAGGGCCTTCATTCCTCTGGACCAAGTCATCGCTTGGCCACCCCTCCTCTCCTTCCATCCACACCCCCGGCGCGCAAACAATACACATCGCGGGAGTCGGTGGGCTGGCATGCGTAACACGTGGCCGAGCCATCGGAGCCTGATGCGTGAAATGACGGTGCTGAGCGGTTCAGTTCCTTTTCCTGTGCCATAAACAAGACGTCGAACACGCTCGTTGCTCACGCGGTGTTCCCACCAAATGTGAGCTAAATTACGAAGGCACCGGTGGTCGAACGTAACTAGCCTCTTCAGGTCCGCTGCTTTAAGCGGCCAGGTTTCACAACCGTACAGTAGGGTCGAACGTACCGCTGCGTTGTACACTCTACCCTTCAGGGTGAGAGTGATGTCGCGCCGGCGCCATAAGTGGCGAAGGTTAGCAAATGCGCCCCGAGCTTTTGCTATACGATTCGTGATTTCATCTTCAATCCCACGGGCGCTGATACAACTTCCCAGGTAGTTGAATTTTTGAACGACTTGTAGCTGATCCCCACCAAGGGTCAGCGTAGGAGGCGGTCCAGACCAATCTTGGAGAAACGCTTGCACTTCGAGGGTGCGAAGCAAAGCCCGAAGTGACGGACAGCTAGTGCTAATCTGTCCAGTGCCGCTTGGCACGTTTGTGAGCTGTCACAGATCAGGGCAATATCATCAGCATACTCTAAATCAAGAAGTCGTTCTCCTGGGAGCAGATCCACACCTTCTAAGTCGTGTCCTGTAAACGCGATTTCCATGACTTCGTCAACAGCGAAGTTGAAGAGGAAAGGTGACAGCGGGCATCCTTGTCTCACGCCGCTGGAGATTTTGAAGGGTGGCGACAGTTTGCCGTAAGCCCTCCATCTGCCCCTGCTACGCGAGTATAATGCTTGGATAATATTTACATATTTCTCAGGCACACCTTTCCTGAGTAGACAGTCCCAAAGTGCATGTCTATCCACCGAATCGAATGCACCTTTGATATCGAGGAACACGACAATGGTGGGCCGCCAATATATGTGACGGTGCCCCAACAACTGACGCAAAGTGAAGATGTGGTCAATGCAGCTACGACCTCGACGAAATCCAACTTGCTCTTCACGAATCTGGCTTTCACGTGTGTCAGTCAGTCTGTGAAGGATGACAGAGGCAAGCAATTTGGAGGCGATGGAGATCAGACTGATTCCTCTATGGCTGCCGCATTCCGATCGTGAGCCTCCTTTGAAAATTGGGACTATGATGGAGCGGCTCCAATCGGTTGGGACAGTTTCCTGCTCCCACATTTTCACTAGTAACTCGTGTAAATCATCCATTAGGGCAGGTCCACCGAATTTGAAGAGGGCTGGAGAAAGGTCATCAGGTCCCGCGGCTTTGTTCAACTTCAACAGTCCGATCTCATGTTCGACTTCTGAGCGAGAGGGTGGATCCAAAGGAACAGCCCACGGAGCGGGGCGATCACTGGTCGGCGAGAAATCTAACAATTCCGACCGATTAAATTGCCGTTTAAAGTGCTCAGCCCAACGTTCCAGGCGTTTTGATAAGTTGTGGATAGGCTGTCCACTCTCGTCATGTATAGTTTCACTAGCACAAGGTCTCCTGCTGCCCGTTTCCCGTATAAGACGGAATAACTCACGATGGTTACCAAGGGCAGCGGCCGACAACACGAATAGGCTGTACCAAAACAGCCTTCGGATGCTTTGGGCGCTCAGGCGCATAGCTTCAGCACTTGGTCCGAAGAGACTGCCACTCGCCTCTTCGTCTCCATAATACTACTAATGCTAGAGTACGGCTCTCCCGCGTATTGTCCCATCACGATGGGTGAGGTAGAAAAGCTTGAGCGGGTGCAGCATGTAGCCACTAGGCTGATTCCCAACTTACGAGGTATGCCATATGAAGACCGATGTAAGAAACTAGGGCTGTACACCCTAGCATATCGTCGGTTGAGGGTTGACCTAATCATGACGCACCGGATATTACATCTGAGTGATTACCCCATGTTGAGACAACGGCTTCATCTGCGCACACCAAGCAGCACGCGAGGACACCGGTACAAACTTATCGTACCGCAGTTGAAGCGGGTCGCTCACCAACTCTGTTTCGAACGTAGAGTGGTTGGAGTCGAAGGAGATATACGAATGCCTGTGCCATGAGATCATTTGCTTGACTACGGATTTCTTCATTGTGCCATCGATCCCAACCATTCTCTTTTGTCCCGGTCATTGTTCCCTGTCTCAACTGTCAGCCCCGCCTTATGTTCACGGCCATCACGCCTACATGCACTTTGCTCATTATCATACCTGTTTCAGGCGCTTTTCACACCGTATTCTGGCTGACCACACATGGTTGGAACATTTACGGTAGTCGAGGTTCATCGTACAATCGGATATCAGCACCTAGTGGCATTTGTGGCTGTGTTCCTTTGGTTAATTTGTAATGTAAGAGACTGTGTGTTTAGGTGCTGTTCATTTATGCATGGTTCAGTTTGAAATTCTATTTGTTGGCAATTTGAAAAGCATCGTATGTTGTTGCATGGAGTTAATCTGGAATCGCATTTTGTTGAGGATCTTAAATAACTAATTTATAATTTGCTTCGCAATAGGCACCGTTTCCGGATCAGGCCTTACATTTTGAATTTCAGCCTGGGAGTGACACCTTGTTCAGGGCCTTCCAACCGATTCTGTCAAGTACAGGGAGTCGTTGCTTTCAGGTGCGTTTCACCATCAGATCTAGGCCGATGCCCGCGGTATCTCCCCAGGCTGGACTTCGCTCTGGCTTCATCGGTCACCGTTCAAACCAGGTACTTTGGTATTTAGCGTTCTCAAGCGGAATTGGTCGCACGGTTAACTGCTTCACATTAATAAGTGCGCGGGAACGTTCGGCATCTCCGCGACTATTTTTCTAGGGGGTAAGTTAATTTGATGATGGCCGTTATCTGATAGCCATTTTGAGTCATGCTCACAACAGTTGCGATTTCCTACGTTCAGCATTGCTGGGAACCCTTCTAAACGTAAGTGATTATAGACCTTGATACCGTTGCTTTTGATGACATCACTTAGTGAGCCTTGGGGAAAAACTTTAACCATAAGCATCCTGAATCAATTAAGCACCATTTCAAGGAGGTATTCACTACCAGTTTAACAGCACTACCACATGGATTTGAGGTGGCGTTACAAAACCATTAAGTTGTTTAGCTTAGGATGCAGCTTTTTGTAATCTTACGAGGAGCCTTGCGTGCCTGGAAAGTAATGCAGGTGAAGCCACTTAAGAACAAGGACAACAGTTTCAGCAAAATCTAAAAGTGCAACATGAGCAGTCCTCTTACACTGACCAACAGTCCTTATAGAGAACTTACCGATAGATTTTTACAATAAGTACACCATACATGATGGAGAATCCCAGTTCACGAAGCCACGGTACGAGAAGACAAGTGAGGTCACTTGCGGGAAAATACATGGCGACTACCTGTGAAGAAAAGTAAACATTTGTTAATAGTATGCTTGCTGCCGTACTCATTTTTTGCATAATTGCCGAAAACGAACGAAAATGTGTAGAACTAGAACATCTTTTCGCATGGGGGGGATAGTTGGATTTCACACCTTTGTTTTTCTGTGCTGTCAAAATGCTCTTAGGATCCGACTGAGAGATACGACAGTTGCATACACTTCGGAAAAGTGCATCCTTGCTCGTTGGTTCCACTAAACGACGATAGGTTGATGTGCGTTGACCACTTAACCGCGCTGTAGTTCTACTTGCGCCCAACACTAGATGTTGTCCACCACGATTTCTGCCACGTGACAACAGGCGTTGGATTTCCCTATCAACTGTTTCAGGTTGGTAATTGGATTCACATGGAATACCGGCATACCATTCACTCTTCATGGCAGGAACTCAGATCAATTTCATTGCTTAGTTAAGGAGTACCCACTGTGTGTTTGGTAAGCGACACAGTCTCTAATTGGACTTCGGCTTACTTTGAATTAGACAGTGGTCGTCCGAATCACTTGAAGCGGATCCGCAGTGGAGGGTTTCGATGGGACTGCTCGCTATCACTGCACTCTTTGTTTGGACTCTGCAGTTACAGACAGACCTAGCCGAGAGTGGTTGACTGCGGACACCTCATTCAGTAGGCCCCGTTGAGCATTCCAAAATGCAAAACCGGATTTCTAAGCGCTCTACTGAGCATTACTCGTGGACATCAGTTGCTGCCTAGTGACCTGGGCGGTCCATCGACCGATGTCTTGTGCCCCACTCGCAGCTACCTAATGAATCCGAATCGGTAGGAAAGCGGTCATAAAAAACTGCTGAAAACAATTAAAACCGGGATTTCTTCCATTGAAATTTATCCTAGCACAGAGCAGTGACTCAGAAGCCTGCGCAAAGTCGATTTCCGTACAAAAGCCACACGTAAGAAAGCCCTCACGAATCTAGAGAGAACAATCTTAGGTGACTCATGAATGTGAATGCAGCAGCAGCATCTTGCTTGCTCTCTCCTTCGGCTCCTGTTTAGAGGTAGCCAGTGGTGCGGAGAATGGACGCTACATTGCATGTGAGAGTTATCACCTGAGACCATTTCGGAGGTCAATTAGTCAATTAAGCTCACCCACACAATACCCTGTGTTGCGGGCCCGTCAAAAATCCCCGCAAAAAACGCGCCAGTAACTCCGGCATAATGTCTGTGGGAAACGGAGTCCAATTTCTCCCCACAACGCAGCAGTGTTCAGCCACTCCGAGGCGCGTCCCAACTGCGAACCTTTTGACAATGCTCAGTTGCAATCTACCACCTCTGCGTGGGGACTGTTTTTCCTAACTTAATAACCCATAGCACTGACTGGGATCGCCCTTTGTCGGTCGTAAAAGAGCCTACAGAGGACCACTTGTCTGTTCTTTCTCTTCGCCTCAGTTGGGAGTCGGTCGGGTCGCGTGATTGCGTGTGAATCGTTAGCTGGCCAGCCTTCGCGTCTAAGTCATTAGCGCGCGTCTATCGTACCCCCTCACGTGTGCGTCCGTTTTCGAGGCCTCAGCGTCCATACGAACAAGTGTGGCTAAGATCGTTCCCACGCTCGTTCAGTTTTCCGTCTCACCGGCTAAGCTAGCGTCATCGTAGGCGTGCTCCAACCGTGCGAGCGACAATCTTGCCACGCAATTACCTCAAGAGGCGGCGTTCCCTCAATTATAACAGTGGCGACGGAGTTGACGAACCATGACTGACGAATACGCAGATTTAAAACTGATGCTGCAGCAACAGCTTAAATTGATGTCCGTGTTAACCGAAAAGCTTTCCAGTTCTTCCCTTCATGCAGGTCCGAGCGCCAATTCTCAGTCAGTAGACCAGGTGGTTAGCGGCATCAGCGAATTTCTGTACGACGCCAAGGCCGGGGTAACGTTCGAATCCTGGTACAAGCGGTACGAGGACCTGTTCACCGTGGACTTGGCTCGCCAGGACGACGCGTGGAAGGTCCGCCTGCTTCTGCGCAAACTTGGTACCCTCGAACACCAGCGTTACACCAATTTCATCTTGCCGAGGAACCCACGGGACGTTACCTTTGACGACACGGTCGGAACGTTGTCACAGATTTTTGGCGAGCAGTCCTCTCTGTTCAATGCTCGTTACCAATGTCTGCAGCTGGTCAAACGTGATGCCGACGACTTCATCACGTACGCGGGCATGGTCAACCGTGAATGCCAACGTTTTCAACTTGGCTCGCTCACCGAGGACCAATTCAAATGCCTGATCTTCGTCTCTGGCCTCCAATCTCCACACGATGCCGATATCCGGACGCGCCTTCTGTCCAAGCTACAACAGGATGGATCAGTCACACTCCAGAACCTGGCCGAGGAGTGTCAAACGCTGCTCAACCTGAAGCACGATTCTGCCATGATCCAGAACGCCGCCGCACCTGGTATGGTCCAGGCAGTCACAGCACCGAGGGCGCAATCGTCCGCGCGCCCCACCCAATCCGGCCGAGCGAAGTCCCCACCCTACGCGTGCCGATTCTGTGGTGCCTGGCATTTCCACCGCGACTGCAAGTTCCGCCAGCATCGTTGTCAACGTTGTGGCAGGGTGGGGCACCGGGATGATTACTGCCTTCCTCCATCTCCCAAGGGGGCCAAAACTGGGCTGGCCCCCACCCGCGATCCAAAGAAGAGGTCCCGACCCAGACGCACACCCAAACCTGGTCCGGTTGGCAGCTCCCTGAGCCTGCTGGCCACGTTCCAAATCAACGCTGCGGATCGGAGAAAATTCGTCGACGTCCTGATCAACGGTCAGTCGGTCCGATTGCAGTTGGACACTGCGTCGGACATCACAATCATCTCCGAGGATCTCTGGCGATCCCTTGGCACTGGTCCCCCGCATGCGAAAAAGTTTTCGTTCGCCTGAAAGCCATGCTGAGTTCTGATCTACTGTTGACCCATTACGATCCAGCCTTACCGATTTTGGTCGCTGCTGATGCTTCTGCCTACGGGATCGGAGCAGTTCTCTCCCATCGATTCCCAGGTGGCTCCGAGAAAGCTGTTATGCACGTCTCTCGCACCCTGACGCCTGCGGAGAAGAACTATGGTCAGATAGAGAAGGAAGCCCTTGCCATTGTCTTTGCCGTCACCAAGTTCCACAAGATGCTGTATGGCCGACGGTTCACGCTACTGACCGATCACAAGCACCTACTTTCAATCTTCGGTTCAAAGAAGGGCATTCCGGCATGCTCGGCTAGTCGACTTCAGCGTTGGGCGGTCATCCTTCTTGGTTACGACTTCGAAATCCGCTACTGCCGTACCCAGGATTTTGGTCAAGCCGACGGTCTCTCCCGCCTCATTTCCAAACATGCCGCAGTAGAAGACACAGTGATTGCCGCTGTAACTGTCGAGGACGACGTTCGTTATCAACTATCGAACGCTATCCGAAGTCTCCCTATCACTGCCGCCGACATACGTCGTGCAACTGCTCAAGACCCTGTCTTGCAGAAAGCCGTCACTTACGTTCAGACGTGCTGGCCAAACACTACCTTGTCTGGTGAACTCAAACAACTGCATCAACGCCGCGACTCCCTTTCCGTGGTCGATTCCTGTCTCATGACTGCAGATCGAGTTGTCGTTCCTTCATGTCTCC
Organism: Dicrocoelium dendriticum; assembly: GCA_944474145.2. Taxonomy (NCBI): domain Eukaryota; kingdom Metazoa; phylum Platyhelminthes; class Trematoda; order Plagiorchiida; family Dicrocoeliidae; genus Dicrocoelium; species Dicrocoelium dendriticum. The sequence goes on from OX104063.1 coordinate 135,150,138, forward strand.
GGCAAGCTGTACTCCGCCAGCTCCATTCTGCTCACCCCGGTATGAACAGAATGAAGGCAGTTGCCCGCAGTTATGTGTATTGGCCTGGCATTGACAACGACATTCAATATTTGGTCCGCCGCTGCTCACGATGTCAACAAGCATCCAAGATGCCACCACACCAATCACCAGTTCCTTGACAGCCGCCAGCAAAACCGTGGTCTCGAGTGCACATCGAGTACGCTGGTCCCATCGATGGCACTTCCTACCTGGTCGTGGTCGACGCCTATTCCAAATGGCCGGAAGTGGTCGCCGTCAACCCACCAACCGCATCCGCCACTCTGGCTTGTCTCCAACGAATCTTCAGTCAACATGGACTTCCCGAGGTCTTGGTGTCCGACAATGGTACCCAGTTTACGTCTTCCGTCTTCGAGGACTTTTGCCGCCGACATTGCATCGAACACCTCCGCTCACCGCCGTACCATCCCCAATCCAACGGTCAAGCGGAGCGATTTGTCGACACCTTCAAGAGGGCGCTTTTGAAATCTCGCGGGGAGGGGACCGTGGATGAGTGTCTTCAGGCCTTCCTGCTCTCGTACCGGTCCACACCGAATCCAGCTACGCCAGGAGGCCAGTCACCAGCTGAAGCATTGATGGGCCGCAAGCTACGCGCAACCAACGAAGCGCTCATTCCGACTGAGAAGCCACCTATTCACTCTGGTCCCTGCAATAAGCACAAAGAATCCGTCGTTGGAGCCCCGGTCTACGCTCGAGATTACAGAGCAGGTCATCCTCGCTGGATCGAAGCAACAGTGACGGCCAGGCGAGGTGACATGCTGCATGATGTCTCCGTAGGTGATGACACCTGGGTTCGCCATCGAAATCAACTTCGTCCGCGCCACGAAGAAACCTCCATGCCAACCAGGCATCCCGTGCGCCTGCCGCTGCACATCCTGCTGGATACTTTCGGATTGGCCACACAACGACAGAGCACGGTCGAAGCCGCTCAGTCGCCGCCGCATCTCGAGAACCCACCTTGCCGACGAACAGAAAGAATCCGGAGGTCACCGAAATCCCTCCAGGTCAATCCTCGCCAGAAGCGGTACTCTTTCTCTTCAAAGGGAGTTGTTGCGGGCCCGTCAAAAATCCCCGCAAAAAACGCGCCAGTAACTCCGGCATAATGGCTGTGGGAAACGGAGTCCAATTTCTCCCCACAACGCAGCAGTGTTCAGCCACTCCGAGGCGCGTCCCAACTGCGAACCTTTTGACAATGCTCATTTGCAATCTACCACCTCTGCGTGGGGACTGTTTTTCCTAACTTAATAACCCATAGCACTGACTAGGATCGCCCTTTGTCGGTCGTAAAAGAGCCTACAGAGGACCACTTGTCTTTTCTTTCCCTTCGCCTCAGTTGGGAGTCGGTCGGGTCGCGTGATTGCGTGTGAATCGTTAGCTGGCCAGCCTTCGCGTCTAAGTCATTAGCGCGCGTCTATCGTACCCCCTCACGTGTGCGTCCGTTTTCGAGGCCTCAGCGTCCATACGAACAAGTGCGGCTAAGATCGTTCCCACGCTCGTTCAATTTTCCGTCTCACCGGCTAAGCTAGCGTCATCGTAGGCGTGCTCCAACCGTGCGAGCGACAATCTTGTCACGCAATTACCTCAAGAGGCGGCGTTCCCTCAATTATAACACCCTGTTTCCTGATCTTTCCTGAAATAACCATCACTTAGCCTAAAGTTGTTGACTTCGATGCAATCTGACTAGCTCGGATGCGTTGTAGTTCCTGTGTGTGTGCTGCTGCGCCACTCGTCGGCATTAGCGCATAGATCATTGTGGTGGATATGTTTCGATCAAGCGATCGCTCAATCGTTACAACTCGCGTATTGATCAGGACAGGTCTCATGATCAAAAGTTGAAAGGGGCCTATCACGCTAATTAGTCTCCAAAGTACTTAATGCGATACGAAAGCATAATTCACGAAAATATCACTTATAGAGTAAACAATAGCGAGGTTTCAGCGGTATAGACGACACAAAGCACATCCAATAGCATCACTGAAGATGCTGGAATCTGAGAGATTCATGATCTTCAAGCGGAAGGGTCACAGCATGCCAGCTGGAATCCATAGTTGGTTAAAGATAAGATAAACGATCTTCATTCGCTAATAAGGTGAATTCAGTCTTACCAGGACTTGGTCACTTCGTTTAAGCAAGGCGTAACAAACAAGTTGTCTTTAATTTAGCATCTGCTAAGTGTATACTCAGATTTGAAAACAATGTTGCTGAGCTACTTAGACGAAGTCCATTTGATAAAATCTCAAAACATTTGTGCTCATAACGGATGAAGCCCATATGGGAACCTGTGCGAATTGGATTTCATCAATGAATCTTTATTTTGGTTGACTAATTTTGCTGACTAAAAGAAGCATTGTCTGTTAGAGAAAAGAAACCCCTCATCGCTGGATCCGCGCAGATACAGATTCAAGGTCCCATAGGACATGCCACAATCCACTCTACTCTTGCTGCTAGACACTGTAGATGTTGCTCACTTCCAGCATGATTACCCTAAGTCGTAGTAAGCTAGTGAAGCGATTAAGGGTGCCAACCTGATGGCAGTAAGTCTATACAGCGTGTCAGGCCACAAATCACCTCGAAAAGAAACAAGACTGTGTTGAAAAGCCGAGCATCTACGGCAACTACGCGGCAATTGTGTACTCACTCATTCCTTTTCGGAGTGACGACACTGTCCAGCCCCTGTCATTATTCAGTGCTACCGGGTTACTGCCAGTAGCCCCTGTGAAGCTCGATGAAACCGCGTGAGTAAAGTAACTGTAATCCATGAATTGCATCCAAGCTGTAGGCACGTAATAGATTTGCGCTCCCCTGGTCGCGCTAGACGCGAAGTTGCACGTGACGCTGAAAAGGGTTGCCTAGTCAACGCACGAAGTGGCTAACGCACTGCGTCCGCGACACCAGAACCCGAGAGACTGGACGCGCTTACGAAGCCGGCCGACTAGCACAGTGCACGCTCACGTGAACACGCGAGTCCCAACCAGCCCACGAAGGACAGAAGAAAAGGCGGACTTCTGTGAATTGTACGACCCACAAAATCGAACACAGTTGACACAGCGGTTCATATTGTGGGAGAAATGGGCTGGCTTGAACTAGGTGGAGGCTGCTGCTTTGTGGGTATGAAAATAGACTTCGCGAGGCGCAGTTCGCGTATAGGAGTTCGTATCGCATTTGCATAATTTTGCAGGATCACTTGACGTTCCCGCAACACCTCCCTTTGCAGATAAGGTATACCGCTTCTGATGAGGATTGCCCTGGCGTAAATAAATAAAAGAATGTGTCAGATGCACACAATAACGGCGCTTCGCTGCGCTGCGACCACCACCAGTCGAACGTGAACTGAATATACCACGAGGACGCCCGTCCCTACAAAGATTCGAATCCGCGCCGCAGGATTAGGAGACAAGCTTGTTACCTCTAAACTACCGGCCAACTTGAACTGGAGTATTTTCGGTGATCTCCGGATTCTTCCCGTCCGTCGGTATGGCGGATTGTCGAGACCTTGCGGCGATTTGGCGGCTTCGACTGGTGTCTTCTGTACTGCTTCATTTCCGAATGTATCCAACGAAATATGCAGCCGCAGATGCACAGGAAGAGTGCCTGGCGTTGGGGATTCTCCGTGTCGCGGTCGAGGTTTCTTGCGATGGCGGACCCATGCGTCATCGCCCACAGAGAAATCATGTAGCCTATCACCTCGACAGGCCGGCACTGTTGCTTCGATTTGTCGTGGATGACCTGCCCGATAGTCGCGAGCGTATACCAGGTTCCAACGACAAACTCATTGTGCTTGGTGAAGGCAGTAGGTTGTATTGGTGAGTTTTCGGTAGAGCTGAGCGCTTCGTGAGTGGTGAGTAGATCGCGGCTCATCAATGCTTCAGCTAGAGACTGACATCCTGGTGCGGCTGGATTTTACGTCGGGCGATAAGGGAGCACGAACGCTTGAAGGTATTCTCCCACGGCTACCTAGAAACGAGATTTCATGAGTGCCCTCTTGAAGGTGTCGACAGACCCCTCTGCTTGACCATTGGAATGAGGATGGTAGGGCAGTGAGCGTAGGTGTTGGATGGAATGCCGGCCATAGAAGCCTTCGAACATGAAGAAGTAACCCGGGAGCCTTTTTCGGACACCAATACCTAGGGAAGAACATGTTGACTGAAGATTCTTTGTAGACAATCCGGAGTGGCGGATGCGTTTGGTGGATTGACGGCGACCCCTTCAGGCCATTTGGAATAAGCGTCGACCACGACCACGTAAGAGATACCATCGATGGGACCAGCATGCTCGATGTGCGCTGGAGACAATGGTTTCTCTGCCGGTTGCCAAGGTACTGCTAGTTGGTGTGGTGGTATCTTAGATGCTTGTTGACATATACAGCAACGGCAAACTGAATCTTCAATGTCGTTGTCAAGGCCAGGCGGGTACAGATAACTGAGGGCGATTGCCTTCATTCTGTTCATATCGAAGTGGGCAGAATGCAGTTGGTGGAGTACGGCTTGCCGTAGACAGGAAGGGAGGACCACTCGGTCCGCAGTCATGAGGCAGTAATCGACCAAGGAAAATGTGCCGTGGCGCTGATACATTTGTTTGAATTCTCCAGATAAGCCAGTGCTTGGCCAGTGTGTCCGAACTTAAGTGACAGCTTCTGCAATATAGGGTCTTGTGCAGTTGCACAACGTATATCGAAGGCAGTAATGGGAAGACTTCGGATAGTGTTCGAGAGTTGATGGCGCACGTCCTTCTCTACGGTAACAGCGGCGATCACAGTGTCTTCTTCTGTAGCATGTTTGGAAGTGAGGCAGGATAGTCCGTGGGCCTGACCGAAATCTTGGGTGTGGCATTAGCGAAGTTCGAAGTCGTAACCAAGCAGCTTGACAGACCAACGCTGCACTCGGCTAGCTGAGTATGTGGGAATGCCCTTCTTTGAATCGGAAATTGTAAGTAATGGCTAGTGACTGGTCAACAACCTAAATCGCCGGCCGTACAGCATCTTGTGAACTTGGTGACGTCAAACACGATGGCCAGGGCTTCCTTCTCAATCTGATTATAGTTCTCCGCTGGCCTCAGCGTGCGTGAGATGTGCATAACCGATTTTTGGAACCATTTGGAGAGCGATGGGACAGAACTGTTCCGATCCCGTAGGCAGCCACATCAGCAGCGAGCAAATCGGCAAGCTTGGGTAGTAATGGGTCAAAAGTAGGTCAGAACTCAGTATGGAATTCAGACGAACGAAGGTCTTCTCGCATGCGGGGGACCAGTGCCAAGGTACCTCCTTCTGTAACAACTGATTGAGCGGCGTTCGAACAGCGTATAACGATGGCAGGAAGGCACTGTAGTAGCTGATGAGACCCAAGAAGGACCGCAGTTTTGACACATCCTCTGGGGCTGGCATCTGCTGGATGACTCTGACGTTCCCAGGATCAGAATGACAGCTATTGGCATAGAAAACGAAAAATAGAAGAAGGTATTGACATTTCTCTGCTTTCAAGCTTAATCCAAACTCCTGGATACGCTGAAGGACCATAACCAAGCGCTCTCGAAGCTCTTCTGGGGTGCGACTAAGAATGAGTAGATCGTCCAAGTACGCTGCCGTACCTGGAATGCCAGAGATCATGGTGTTCATCGTCTGTTGGAAGTGGACTGGAGCGGTTTTGACACCAAACGGAAGTCCGGTGTACTGAAGATGACCACGATGTGTGTTGATCGTCAAAATGCTTGTGACTCAGAGACGACTTCGGTCTGCAGGTAGGCGCATGCCACGTCGATTTGGGCGAAACACGTGCCACCATTTAGTATTGTGAAGTGGTCGGCTGGGATCGGCAGCGGGTGGCAATTCGGCTCTAGTGTTGCCTTGAGACCGGTGGAGAAATCGGCACAGATGCGGAGGGATCCATTCGGCTTCTTGACCACGACGATCGGCGCTGCGCGGGCGGAATAGGACACAAGCACCAGAACGTCCATGTCTTTCAAGCGTTGGAGTTCGGCGTGGACCAAGAGTACGGCTGCATATGGGACAGGCCTTTTGAGACAGAATACCCGTTGAGCCTCAGGTACGAGCTGTAACGCGGCGCGCCTGCGTGTACAGCAGCTAAGACCATCTGGAACACTGAGGCGAAATGTCGGATGATTTCGGCGGTTTTTCTGCTTGGTACCGCCGATGAAGGTACCGCGTGACAGCTGGCCCGAAAAGGAAGATCAACCAAGCCAGGGGTTTCGAGGCAGTCGAGACCAAGTGGGTTGAGTTTCGCATTCGTGTTGTTGCAGATCTCGTTGAATGTGGCGCTTCGGAAGTGGACGGAGCAATGCAACTGCCCAGTTAGCTGCACGAATCACCACAAGCGCTGGTGATCGATTAGGCGGCCATCAGTTGGAAGAGGGGCTTTCCAAGGGATCGCCAAAGGTCCTCGGCGATGATCGTGATGTTGAACACGGTGTCCAACTGCAATCTGATGGACTGACCGTTGACCAGGATGTCGAGGAATTTTCTGCGATCAGCAGTGTTGTCTTGGAATGTGGCCAGCAGGCTCAGGGAGCTACCAACCGGCCTAGGTTTGGGTTTGCGTCTGGGTCGAGACTTCTTTGAATCCCGGTGGGGGGCCAGCGCAGTTTTAGCTGCTTTCGGAGTTGCAGTATGGCAGTCACAATTCGGTGCCCCACATTGCCACAACGCTGACAGCGGTGCTGGCAGAAATTGCAGTCCCGGTGGAAATGCCAGGTACCCCCAAATCGACACCGATAGATTGGGCTCTTCGCTCGGTCGATTTGTGTGGGGCGCATGGACGATTGCACCCTAGGTTCTGTGACTTCCTGGACCATACCAGGGGCGGCGGTGTCCTGGATCATGGCAGAGTCGTGCTTCCTGCTCAGTAACGTTTGACATTCCTCGACCAGGTTCTGGAGTGTCGCAGTGTTATCCTGTTGTAGCCTGGATAGGAGGCGCGTCCGGATTTCGGCATCGTGTGCAGACTGGGGACGAGAGGCGAAGATTAAGCACTTGGATTTATCCTATGGGAGCGAACCAAGTTAAAAACACTCGCATTCGTGCTTCACAACGCCTACGTACGTGATGAAGTCGTCGGCATCACGTTTGGCCAGCTGCAGGCATTGAAAACGGGCAGTGTTCACTTTGGCACGGTTGTGGACTGGTTTGGACTATCTGGAGGCTGATGCGTTGTGGGTAGGAAAATGGACTACGCGTAGCGCAACCGGCGCATTGGAGTTCGTAACGCGGTTGCGTATTTTTACGGGATCCCGTGACGTTCCCGCAACGAGGCGATTAAGAGGTTTGAGAAATATTGGACTCGAGCGATGAACATGTAACGAGCTGACTTTATACAGCAAGCTAAGTGTTTGCAATAATTGGACCAGCGATTGTGCGTGGTTGCGCACATACACCATAGCGTGAGTTTCATTGATAACACTAGGTTTATTTATGTTTACGGGAGCACACGCAGAAATGGCTTGCAATCTATACTTCTTGCTGGCGTACCTGAATACTTATGTCCTTCAATTCACCTGTCAACCCAACTAACTGGAAATATGTGAGGTGCTGGGTGCTTAGTTGCCTGGGTGTCCAACGGGGCGGTGCATGGTGACAAGAATACGTTACCTTATAACAAGAGCTACGGGAGCAGGGCGATGCAATTCGGCCAGTAAACGGTTCTCAACGAGTTCAACTACCCGTTCCCTAGCAAGCTGATAGCTTATTACACATGACCACAGCATTAGGTCTCACGCAGCAGCGACATGTAGCTGGGAGCGGAATGAACGAATACCCACAAACACACTGTCGTAAACTGTTTGGTTTTATCCTTTCTACTCTCTTTCGGCTGAAACACGGGTCTCATATCAAGGCTCAACTCTCATGGGATCCAACCAATTGCAGAGCGAAAACGATCGTGACTCAATTTGGCAGGCCTTGACTTAACGTGGCATGCGAACCCGCCAACCTCCACGTCAATTTTAGTACCGCTTACCACGTACATAATTTAAACACTGCATTAGTTAAACGTTCACTTGTCCCACAGTCTGGTCAGTAGCCTTCCTTGCAGACTACCGTGGAGTGCCAACTTCATCACAATCCAAGCCTCCCGGGGTGGTGGACGACCACTATACCTCGTGTTCAACGGAGCATTCACCTCCCATGCCCGTCTGGAATGTGGAGGACAAGTCCCAGCGGCTGCATTTCGCTAAGCTGTTTTTAATCTGTGTGGATTCCACTTGCCGAATGTGCATGCCTCTAGCTACTTCTGCGACGAATGGACATTGCGTACGGTGAACGCGGCGTGAGGTGCGCCCGTTCCACCGCAAGATCGAACGCTTCCGTGGATTCAATATGGGCACCTCAATTTCACGTTTATGAGGAATTTGTCTGGAAACGTTTTACCGAGGGTACTGTTAAGTGGTTAATGCCTGGTGTTGGACATGCTTCGCTCCCTCATTTCGCTCTCGCTTCGGCACCGGAGTAGTTTAAGTGTTTATTCAATCATAAAAGTAAAGTTCAGTGGCTATTGGCCTTTTACAGACGCTTCAGCAGCCCAAACTTTACATTTTCTTTAGCACAATACTTTTCATCTCACTGCTTAGGCGCTTTACTCCGGGCCAACTTGTTCTTGTTTGTTGCTGCCATATCGGTGGCATAAGCCAGATGGCACTTCAAACGACGTCTATCCGTGATGCTTCTTAAGGCGTACGGAAGGATATTATGCGGAGCAGCAACTTGTCAGGATACCGCCTCCTCTGCGGCAACGTGAGTCGGGCAGTGTTTGTGGGTTGCGCCTTCGGTCGACCGAATCGATAACCGGGATACCCACTTGGACCTCCTTCATTAGCTAAACATTTCAGGTATTCCGGTCATTCACTGAGTGTAGAGATTAGTTAAGCGAATCGACAGCCAGCTGCTCATGCAAGTAACAAAGGTCGGTCATGAACAAGCGGATGCGTGTGATGTTTCTAGAAGGTCCATTTGCTGAAGGAACTGGGTATTAAGTAGAATGAGGTGGAATATGAAATGCGTCTCACCTCCATTCAAACAACATGCAGCGAATAACATTCGTAATATTTTCACCTTGCTTCCGTTTAGTGTAGCTGATCGGTCATGCTAAACTCATGAACCGACTTATGGACACAGATTTACAAAGCAAACTCACTATAAGGTACAACAGCACGGCGCCGATCAAAAGGATCTCCATCAGCACCCAATTTGCGGCCTTGATTACCTGTGTAAAATGAAACAACGAAAATTATCATCCGTGTTTAGTCGTCAGGAGGTTCACGAATGAATAAAACATTTATTGGTATCCTCACTTCGACTCACGTGTTTAGTACTGATGCGGCCTTACTGATCAAACCTTGAACAATCGATGAAAAACAAAGGATAGTAATCCACGGTAGCGACCTTCGACTTTCAGATCCAAGCTTCTTAGCTCAGTTCTCTTGTGGTCGTTCTAAATGGCTTCATCTTTCGTTTGACAGTATGTATTCAACTTGTGTTTTTACTTCTTCTCGTGAATTCCAGTGCCAAAACTAACTTCTTGTCAACACCGGTTGCTAAAGTGTAGAAGTATCGACTGACAACCTGAACCAACGACAGTGAAATCATTCCCAGTCACTAGTTGAACACCTATAAGTTACCATCTAGACTCTGGTGTTGATCGCTCTAAGGACGACATGATTTGTCGGAATCATTCTGTTAGAGGTAACCCATCCCTGGACTATAGCATGGATACCTTTCGACTGCTGATGGACACCTTCGCCATGATATCACCAAGGCCACGGTTTGGCTACATTAGGCACTTTCGCAGTGATCGAAGCAATCCGGGTTAAAGTAGAAGTATATGATGGTAAGAGATCATGTGTCGCTTTCCTATTTGCATACAACCATACACGTTTGTACACAACAGGTGGTCCAAAAAAGCCACCACTAAATTTCGAAGTGTTGTAAAAAGCCCCGTTCGTGGTACTAGGAGGCATGGAAGTGAAGGCGTTTGCCGATAATCCCTACATAATGGGTTCGAGCTCCGGCTCCGGTTAACTATTCAAAGTGTCCTTCAGCGACGGACGAACACGGTCGTGGAATACGGTGTTGGCAGCCAGCAAAAGCTTGAATTTGTCTACCGTTTACTACCTTATTCCTCATAAGGACAACTTTTGGTGCTCTGCGTCGTTCAAACTCATATCAGTGTTCTTCTTTCGGGGTTGTCGTTATCAGTCTCGCATTGGTTTGTGTAACTTATAGATTTGTTGTTCCTCACTCATCCCGCTCAGAACTTGCATCAGTGAGTTCGCTGCTATGGTTCTGGTGGTTTAGCTGTCCGTCTTTAACAAAGCAATCACAGTCCGAAGTGAGATGGGGTGCCACAGTGGGGCGCACAACCTAGTCGTTTCGAAACGCAATAGTAGAAATGAACCAGGTAGGTGGGACGTGCTCCAATTGATTGGTTTATTTGCAGACGTTTCGTCATCAGGTTTGGTACCATCACCAATGTAATTTCCCTGGAAATTACATTAACTTTACTTATTCCGGTCATGCGATATCTGCAATCAAACCAGTCAGCTCCGAGCAAAATCTATTACTCCTATCCTTCTCCCGGACTTCAAGTATTCTTGACAACACTGAGAATTCGCTTTGTTTTATCCACGCAGTAACAGGTGGAATAAGTAACATGTGGTACTTTGTAATCAGTAGGGGGTGCCAAAATACACTAGGTCTGTATATTCAATTTGATGGGCGGATGCCAGTAGTGCTGTTGTTAACTGCATTGAGTTTCGTAAAAGTAAGCAGGGACAGTACTCCTACGGACATATTCGGAGAGTTTGGCAGCAAATGGCCCAACTGACCATCCACTATCATCGCCATTGAAATTTTATTGGAGCTAATCTTATCATACATTCGCCAACTTACCCTCGTTCGACGCAGTCGCAGTAAGGCGACGCCGAGTATTAAGCAGATGGTAATACAAAAGCTTTGGAGGCCCAGTGAAATTGCTCGCAATAAATTGAAGTCCAACTGAACTTGGCAGACGGAATCCGAGCCGCAGCGGCCGCAGCCAGGCGGACACGGCCTGCAGTGAAATCGGGGGGAAATGTAGTCTGCTGTTGGGGTTTGGAGTTTGGCCAGCATCAGGGGAGCTGGAAAACCCTGGTGGAGGAAATCGAAAGGTTAACAAGTCACTCGGACTTATTCCCAAGAGCTATGGAGAACACGACGAACAAATACCACTTGTTACTAATGAGAGCAGGTAGTAAATTTCTGCGTTACCCAAAGACGAGTGTGTGCGCCTTTGAGTTCAAATTGTGGCACACTTTATTAATACTGGATAGTTGGTTAGTAAACATTATCAAGCATACGTAAGTTTGACTAAGAAAACGCAAACGCTTAAGTAAAACTGATGAGTAGTAGTGAGGATTTGGGTATAATTCTGCTAATTCATCATCGTCACTCCCAAGCAGCAGGCTTAGGCTAGCCTGGAAAAGCACCAGAGGCCGGCGTCTCGACCTTCTGGGTCTCGTCAGGGGTGCGCCTCCCAGCGGACCCCTGATGGGTTCCGCCACCATGACTTCCAGATGCCAGCGGCTAGTGCCACTTCGCCATGGGTGACAGTCGCGGACCTGTGTGACTGACAGTTTACTATGATATAGCAAGGCTCATGAGGGCGGAACCTGGCAGCAGTCCGCCGGAATGCGCACCACTGACGAGACCCAGAATGTCGAAACGCCGGCGTCTGGCGCTTTCCCAGACTTGCCTAAGCCTGCTGCCTATGAGTGACGATGAGGAATTAGCTGTTATACCAGAATCCGCACTGTTACTCATTAGTAACATAAAATCTGTCCGTATAGCTTCTAAGTCTTAGGTCCTACATAGGTGCTATGCAGCAACTCCTAGCTCGTGAAGCCACTGTCCGCTGCACAGTTCGTAACTTGCGTGGCAATGGAAGACGAGCCGGGCTATATCATAGTCAACTGTCAATCATGTAGGTCTGCGGCTGTCAGCCATGGCGAAGTGGCACTAGTTGCTGGCATCCGGAAGTCATTAGGGCGGAACCCGGCAGGGGTCCGCTGGGAGGCGCACCCCTGAGGAGACTCGGAAGGTAGAAACATCGGCGTCTGGTGCTTTACCATACTAGCCTAAGCCTGCTGATTGGGATTGACGATAATGAACTAGCAGGACCTTCTGTTAGACGCAAACCAAACAATGTGCCAAGGATGTCCGTAGCAGGCCGAATGACCGCAAAACGGACCAGGTGAAAGTAGAGAAAAACGGGTTTGGCGTGAGTAATCCATATAATTTGACATAGTGAATTCCATTTAAACACATGCACAAAGCGGGCCCAAATGGTAGGTTACAATGGTCGTCTTGCCTGCTTTTATCACGCAAAGCAAAATCGTGAGAGATGTGTACGTATTTAGGTAACCGGCGAAACCTTAAACTGGTTGAATATGCTTCGCGCAAACAAGACCAAGACAAGTTACCTGACTGTTTCTGTTGTCTTCGTGTGCAAAATACCGCTTGCCTCACTGAAGATAGTAACACCACATCAGTTACCTACATTTCCTGATCCGTTCATATGATGAAACGTCTTGGGGGTTGGTGACAGACAACGTGGGATTCCGGATCTTCCTATGTTCTGCTTCAGCTTAGTGCAACAAGGATTTGAAGCGAACTAGTCACACCAGTCAACCGTCAGCGTGCCTGTGCTAATATGACCGTACTTGCAAGTGGATTGGCGCTTAGCGTAATGGCCGAGCTGTATGACGAGCTACCCTTGGACTCAGTGACAGAGTGTACGGCACTAACAGCAACCAGAATACCGAGCTCTAATGCCTCATTTTCCCTTAATAGTCTGAGTGGCACCGTGATAACGTGGACGGTGGTAAAGGTACACAGCTCACGCTGTTTCGTCAGCGGTGCCACAATGATAAGGAGTCCTTTTTAAAGGCGTCGGACGGTGTAACCAAACGCGGCAGAGTTAAGTGATGGACAGAGTGATTCCCTTTGGACCACAACAATCGAAGGTGGACAACTGATTACTCATGTGCATACAGTACTCTTCTAAGTTGATTTATCTTGATGGCCACAGCAAGCCATGAGAGCAGCAACCGGTGTGATGCAATGGGATACGGAAGGACTAAATGGGATTAACTAGCTGGTGAGTCAGCAAAGCTGTTTAGGGGCTGGGAGCATTGGAGGGGTGCTAAGTAATCTCCCTTTGATGCAGGTTGGGTAAGCGTTCTTTGAATCTGAAGTTGCCGACCCTGTCGGTGGTTACTGACTCCGCATTCCATCACAAATTGATAGCAGCTGTGGACTTAGACGGCGAGGAGTTCTACTCACTTTATCGAAGTTAACCACAGTGTACAGGTGCTATTGGCGCCAGCGCATATCCATGACATGGTAGGCCCTCTGAATGATAGAGACTAGACATTTGGTTTTCCTTATTTCGGTTACACTACATTTACGTGGAAATTCGCCTTGTAGATTCTGATTGTTGTTGTCAACCCCATCTTTTCCGGTTACTTGAACTGGCCGTGCTTCTGTATGAAATGTTTTGGGCAGCCGCTAGCCATAAGCTTCCTTCTGATAAGTGAAACTACTTGAGCTGACCGTCGCCCAACCTAATACCTTTAGCATGAGTAACTAAAGTATTTCCTAGCACTTGCGCGCATACTTTTTTGGTAGGAAATGCAGGTATTGACCGGGACATATTGGAACCCTTCAGACGGATCGGCCAAGGTAACAGGCATTTATTCGGATGATACGTTTATCCAAACATGTAATATGATCATTGGACTTGAGTTCACAGGTAATGGACTGAACGTGTAGTGCCTGAGAAGCGAACGCTTGCTGATACCAACAAATGTATATTAGTTTTCTTCGTCACTGCTTGTTGAGGACTAATGATATCTTGATTGTGTCAAATCTGGTATTTGTCTATTGCACAAAGGTGTTACGGTCGTGTGGCCGCAGGCACACATGGCTGCTCCTTCAATAAAAGACATATCTGCATGCATCGACGTGGACACATTGCTTGGCTCAGGTTGTACAGTCAATAGCTTGGTCTGAACATATTGCAGACGGGTGCATTGGATCCCCACGGAAGTGTTACTTTTAAAGTACGTCCAAACATTAATGTTATGTTGACGGATCAGCCCAACAATCATGGAGACAACCATTTTGCTGGAAACGGATAGATTGAATCTTGATCGACCAGAGTTTCGCATGAATACATAGGAAATAATGACACACATAGAAATGACGATGTTGGAGGGTAGCAAAAAAAACTCACATTTTCTTCGTTATCCACGTAAAAGGAGCCTGTACAGACACAAATGTAGTTGTCCATTGCAAAAGCCCAATCACTGTAGCGTCTATATTCACACTAGAAAAGTGATAAATGACAATGCTGCGCAATTACGGTTGCTATTCGGTAAACGATATTCAGCTATTTTAGGGAAAATAGAAAGAGAACCTCCTAGCTACCTGGAGACGAAAATGAAGTAGGTTTGCATCTGAAATGGCGGTGAGAATTTTATTGCCTTTTGGAGTAAAGATTGTGCACCAGCCCACGGAGACGATTCGTAGTAAACGCTTCTATGTGAGAGATAAACTTAGCAAGGAAGAAACACTTGGTGTACTCTACATGATCTGCTGCAGAGATGGTGACACATACTACGTTGGATAAGCAGGAGGAAAGCTGGGCTCAAGGCTACAAGAACATAGCTTAGCCATTCGTTGCCACGATCAAAATTCCTTGATATCCATCCATCTGGATACTGAGAACCACCAGATCAACATACAATACGCCAAATTTTTCTCCATGTCAAAAAGCCGGCAAGGAAGTGAGTTCATTGAAATCTGACAATCAGAACGGAACTTGATCAATCTGCACTTAGACCCCAAAGTTGCTTATGGAGCTCTGCGAACCAGGCCCTTCAGGCCGCACTGAGGAAGTTGTCTAGTCTGGCGACGACACGTGCGCAAACTGAGGGTTCAGCACTGAGAACAAGGCAAAATCCACATTCTAGCTACAGCTATTCTCAACTATTCCAAATCACTAGTGAGTAAGGTGCACGCGCGGTATAGTTCCCCACGGTTACAACGCCTGAACACTGACCAACGGGACCAAACGTGTGATACTTGAGTTAACTTAAGATCGTCATTCATTCCCGAACTCTCAAACTGTCTGGAAGAGTGGTTAGTTGAGATAACAATGCCTGACAACAACCGAAAGCCCGATCGTTACCGATATGTGGCATGGATGCTGGCCGGTTGGAACGAATCCATTAGTGGATATCTGCATGATTCATGGTACAACATTCGTGGTACAACATTGAATCTGTTTCCAGTCATTCGTGTTCTCACCACCGTTCGTGGGCGCTAGGAGTCGCGGGGCTCCGACACAAGACATTAATCAAGCTGCGCATTTGATTGCAGTGCTGTTTCTCAGAATATACGAGACAGTGATACACACCCCTCTTGATTTAGGAGGAAGACTGCGATAGCAGATAAAGCAGCTACAAACGGTGTTTTGACACCGAAAGGTGTTGCCTGAACACCCGCACCACGTCTTAACTCATGTGTCGGACTGTTCACCGAGCTGTGTGGTTGTTTGCAAGCGTTTCATTACTGAACGAGACAAAAACATCAATACAACCACCTTAAAACTCATCCATACAAGTACTGTACGAATGAGGAAATGGAGAGAAACGAAGAAGCGTTCGTATTGAATCAAAGGAAGGGTTCGAGCTTGCGATGGAACGCACCACACATCAGGTCGCGGCCAGTGCGCAACCCCCGCAGCATCGACGTATGGTACAGACGCATGGATCAAGACTGGTTGAAGGCCTGCATAATCAGCAGCTCAAATCCACCCAGGTTAGGAACAATTTCGCAAAATCCACCCACTGAGGATTGTCGTCCGCAACCAAGCCTAGCATGAGATGTTAACGCCACATTGAATACGTGTGCTTAAGTAGCCTTAGTAAATATCCTTCTTCAGTGAAGAAGTTGGAAAGGACACCCTAACAGCGTGCTCCTTGGTGGGTGACAAACTTGGCACTCCAAAGTAGTCGGTATTGCAGGCTACTGCCCAGGCGGTCGTATATGTAAATTTTTAATTAGCGAGGTGATTAAGGTATGGTCATGGCAATCGGTGTTGCAATTAGCGCGGCTGTTGTCAGTTTCGCACGCCACGGTAGAAGCATGATCAGGGTCTACCAAATTGGGGTCGCATTATTCTTCTGCTCACATTTATCGTGGGCATTGAGGAGCGAGCTGACTGAGGTGATGCTGTTGTTTGAGGAATGCATGCTTTGGTGGGTGTTTCTCAAAGGGTTCAACCTCATCCCGTACTTCATCAAACTGAGCCATATGTACTTGGGTCCTAACGGAGTGCTCGTGTATTATGACCAGTCATCTTACTTAGGAATGTTTTAGTCAGTTCGGTGTCCAGGTAGATGAGCTGTTCCTTGAGGCTCCGTGGCCCGCCCGTTGGTTGGCAGTCGGAACGAATATAGTCATTCTAAGTTCACAGTGGACAAATTACTTCATCAGCATTTCGCTGCATTACCCTCGTGGTATGCTTTTGCTTCTTATGAGACAGAAGGAGGAGATAGGCAAGGGGAATGGTACTACCGGGATAGGATGGATGACTTCACACTGAACCAGCGCAGGATGCGAATGAATGTCATGTACTGGCAAATGTAGGGATTCCTTGCTTAGACAATACATTTGCCAAAATCCTGCGAACAGTTGTTTAAAGTGGAACGCTTCGGATCGGTTCACCAACGCAGCAATTTCCTAACAGAGAGGATTTTGCCCCTTCACACTGTTTTCGCCTTACTGACTCACCGGCATATGTGCCATATATTGTTTTGTAAATAGCTGCATATGTTGCTAACATATTGGCACTGCTAATGAATGTTGAAGATTCAGGATCAGTCAAAAACCCGGTGCGCATTCCGAAAGCGCTAAAAGTAGTTTCATTCTATCGACAATCAACGATATTGTGTATTCTCTTACGCAAAGAATTGCCATAACCCGCGGCAGTCTAACTTCGAGGCACAAGAATTAAGTATCTTGGTTGACACCGTGATCGCAACCGTGGTTGCAATAGGGTGTAATTAACACGTTGTTACCATACGAGTTTCCAATTTGTTGTTAAAGAGACGAAGCACACTTCAAGGAGTCTGAAGTAACCTAACGCCTGAGAGAAAGAAAGTAAGTTCAGGACAAACCATTACTTTCACCACGAACTGAATCGAATCGAAAATATCAATAATGCTCCCAGTTCCTTCTGCAGAATTCAGTGGTGTCGGATGAAGCCGCTACTCCCTACGGATTGGTTGAGGTGGCTGTAGCCTATCAATTTAACACTTGACTCTGTTGTTCCAGTTGGACTGACGAATGCGGTCATCATCTAACAGTGCTGACACTGTCTCGGCAGTGGTTTTTATTGAAACATTTTGTCGGAATTCTGTGGGATAAGAGAGCGTTCCTAACCTGAATAGAGTAACACACAGGATCTCGTTTAGGCAAAAGATAAACTATTTCTACCATTAAGGAGCATTATCGTGTTCACTGGTTCCCACCTCAACGTTTTGGGCCAGTACAAATGCTACAATGGGAACTTTCAATATCCAGATAGCATCGTCGGTGGGGGAGGGGCAAACTCCATCTGCATCCGTGTTGTTTCTCGGCATTTATACACATTTTGCGTCACGTACGCGAATGACTTCCATCCGTTTACTTCAGCCGTGCGCGGATTGGTTGACACTTACACCAGCCAGCCAATCATCTGACACACACCTCCGGTTTCGCAGCGCGTTTCCGTGAATCTTGTACCTCTTGAATTGATTGATAAATCTCCTGCTGTTCAGACGTGTTCTGCTTGCTGGGATTACGTGTCTCGGAAGTGTGCGTTACGTTTTAGTTTTGCCTACCTGTGACACGTGCTGACAAGCCTGACAGCCGTGGTTCTAAACTAGCAAAGGTCGTCCACGTGTCACGGTCCTGGTGTTATGCCTAGCGGCTAGATGCGCCCCTTATGTGTAGTAGCAATTCCCGTGCACGATACCCGGGAGTTGTGACCCAGAAACTGATCGGCTGATGGATCACGGCGGCTGGTGCTCCAACCAAAGCTCGTGGGCAGCCAACGTTTGAGTTATCCGGAATAGTTCAACATGATTGCCTACACAGTAAGCATAGCAGCTAGTTGACCTCCTGCATGAATATAGCGGTGGTATTGTGCAGCATTGTGAAGAGAAACATGGGGATCTTGAGATGACAACCTCACTTCAAGTCGTCCCAATGACGAACCATATATTAAATTGTGGATGCATGGCTATGGAAATAAGGCCAAAAGTAAAACGCTATGAGTGGTCTATTCGTTTTTTCTGTTGATCAGCTCTAAGTACGTGAATCATAGTCATAGTGTTTGGAATGTATAGTAAGAAATACGAATTTACCTTAATCAAGATTATAATACTTGTACTTGTTGGGTATCATTTATAGCTTTTCCATGTCACTCACCTTTTTATTGGCACCACATCTGTGCATGTTCAATTTACACTGATCCAGCACAAATTTTCTCAGATCCAGTTCGAAGAACATTCTGTCAGAAGAGCAAGAATTTCCTGTTACAATACAGACATCTTACAGCCGTTGCACAAAATTTCATCGTGACATTTTAACGGATACTCACCACTACTGGATATTGGTACGTCCTATGAAGTACGGATAGTTGTTCGGAGCTTTCAGTACTCTCTATTACTGCACAATCAATCCCTTTGTCTAGGTAAAGTGATAAATATAGACGCACTGTTTTCTAAGCAGAAACTTGTGCCCGCAGGTCAATGCGGATAACGGCATCCGATATGTTCCACTAGGTATTTATGAGGTAACGTGACTTGCCCATCAGGCGATCACTTTGCTTTGTGTCATCAACAGCGGCCCATGGGCCCAAACTGTGACCGTTTAAACGGTGGCTAATATCTCAAGTTCACTCTTCTTATAATTAGTCTGTACTTGGTTTACATTTATTTTACTGCTCATTAACTTACTCCCATACATGCATACACCTGTTTGACATTCGCCTAGTTGGTGTATTCATGTGCTGGTAACCGCTCTCGCATCCACTTCACCATCTTACTTGCCAACGTAGCCTGTCGAACAATCCCCCTCCCTCGTCAAGCATCTTAGATTTCGATGTCTACATTCCATCATCAATGAATTCATGTGTGATATTAAACAGTCCCATAAACCGATGATCTCGGCATAACTTAAGCATGCAATTTAAAAAGCCCGGCTTCGTTACCTGGCGGTACGCCAGATCAAGAAAGTGAGCACGGTGAATCCTTCGCGAAATGGCAGAACAACTAAGAAATGTCGCGTGGACGGGTCTACAAATATCCCGATCGATTGCATGCATGGTGAAACTGAATTTCTCCCTAACGCTTTGATTGGCATCTTTAAGCCGATTGAACATGCTCATTAGTGCAATTGAATTGCATCCGGTATCATTTCTACGCACCAAACGCGCATTAACATAGGCATTGAGCTAGCCCAAAGCAGCAAATGACGACCAACTTAATAACCCTTGCATGAATGTACGAGTTGGTGGTGTGTGGTGTTGACGCGTGGGCGGCCTAGCCTGCATTCAGCAACGGTGCCTAATCTGAAGCTAGTTCTACGCAGCTTAGGGGCACAAGGTTGTTCAAACACGTGATGCGACTGGGTGTAATTGGACTACGAGGTACGTAAAGGTACGCCATGCGAACGGCACCAGTGGGTGGCTGCGAACATGATAATCTGACATCCCATTAGCGATCTTATGGCTACTTTTGCGCTGGCGCAGCCAAAGGTTTTGGACGACCTACCAACGCTAGGGCATGCGACGGTACTGCGTCCGCCTAGCGAGGCAGCCACAGCTGAATGACTGCGTATGACGGGGGCGGTGTGACGGGCTTGCGAGTAGATCGACAAAACGGGCCTGCGCAACCGAAATACAGGTTGGAAGGTGGTCGCGTTGGGTTATAGAGAGTTGTCTTAAGCGGAGGCCTACTGAGAGGCCTAATGCCGAAATACGAATGTGGCCATTTTGCTACAAGGCGAGTGAGCCCTGCTTTGTTACAGCAGGCATCGCTTACCCTCATGGTGGATGCAGTACACCGACTTGATGGTTCCTGAATCAAATGAGATACTGCGACCGGGCTGTCGGAATTTTGCATCGACTGATCTGTACGCACATGCATGGGCGGACTGGTGCGGACCGAACGTAAGGGCAACTGACACGCAAGTGACGCGCATCAACTGAATTCGTATCCCGTACCCAGTTTAGTGGTATGTTCACAAATGGGAGTCACTCCATCGTTGCTCGGCATCTTCGTCTGTCCATTTCACCGCCTCTTCTCCAGCAAAGGTACTTGGCCGACACAGCATATATGCGAGCAACACCTCAGTTTCTTCCTACGGTAGCTGTACCTGCAAAGCCCACAATTCCGCGAGGTCGATAGCACACAATTTCCTACCTAACGGCCTGTGCACACTTAGTTCACAATCGCAGATGGCAGTACAAAGGTATATAATAAGGGGTCAAGTAGATAACGTTTGACATGTCTTGTAGGGTGGCCGTAATGAAGGGAGAAAGATTAAATAATGAACGTACCAATAAAATGGAGTGTGACATGGTGATTTAGCAGAGATATTTACATGGTAAAAGGTATACTTCCCGTTAGTTGCAACTAATCGGTCGCCATAATTGGCATCTTCAGCGCGAAGCGGGAAATTCGAGAATATAATTTTATACATGAAATCCATTTTATACTTCCAACTAAGAACATCAGAAAACCAAGGTCGTGGGATGACACCTCTAGGACGATGTACCAGTGTTCGGCGTGTCCGAATATCAAGACAGTCACAGGTGTATGACTACGAATGATCGGGGTCTGGGGTGACCAAATTGTATGGCGTGCTTGTGAACAAAGCGATGTAAGTGGCCTGTGCAACTTTCCACTGAGTTCTGGGTTGGCTGTTAGTCCTTTGGGTAAGGAAAAATCATCATGAGCGGCAATCTGCTGAGAGGGTCAATGCCGTTTTATGACTGCTACATTTTTATTCTGGGTCTTGTATGTGGTGAAAGATCTGTGCATCGTAAGCCGAAAGCATTGCCCCATACCATCCAGCTCATAGTAAAGGTGAAGTAGTGCACTTGCCACACGGTGTTGCATTGGAGCGGTGGAGCGGGTGGTTAATGTGTAGGCGATCGCGATGACGTCTACTTTCGTCGCTGGATTGGTTCGTATACTCTGAACGCTACCCCGCTAGCAATTAGCGGACGATTCATGATGCACCGCATACATTGGCACAAGTTAGGCACTGAAGCAAACGTAGTTGACCGCACAGCCCTCTGAAATGCATGACAATAGGCGGCAACCGTCTATTTCGCGTCCCGAGATGGATCAGTGACTTACATCCGACGCGCTGTCTTGGCGTACCTCATAGCGTCGGTCCTCACGCGACGATATGTAACTTACGGCACTATGTCACTTAAGGTTTCCGTAATAATGCTTAACCTAACGAGCGACAGAGTGATTCTTCCTTTTCTGTGCACGGTAGTCCTCTTCGTGATACTAAATACGTACCATCAATTCGCGATATAACAGTACGTAACAACACATGATCTCTCATCATTAGCAGCAATGTATTCCTGATTGCCAGGAGTCATCCGGATACCCTCGGGTTGTCTCGCAACAACTAACGCGGAAACATGCGAGAAGTCTCTGCGACAGCACCTAGCCTGAACACCATCGTGCATACCTGCATGTCGAATCAATGGGTTTGCAATGCATAGTATTGATAACACCACTTCAAATTCTACATTTATATCAACAAAATGGGAACAATTTACAAATCAGTACAATGCATTGCGCGAGCGTAACTCCTCACATGATCTATTATGTGCTGGCAGTGCTGAGACGTCAGGCAGGCTCGTGTCTCTGACACAATTCGGTCCATGAAACACATTATCCACTCGCTCTTGTAAAGCACATCCTTAAGATCGCTCTGAAGCATCTCGGAATATCTCTGCCTCATAGCTTGCTTCACATATACTTTTATGATGCTCTAAATTGTGTTGAGTGATAGGAAATATGGAAGAACGCGCAGAAGGCTGCCCGAACGGTACGATTGCTCCTTGCACACGCGTTCCAGATTCGTGTGGCATGGCACGTTATCGTAGATCAAGAGGCAGTTTTCGACAAAAGTCGAACCCCTGGCACATACCAGTCCCCGCTACCACTGCGCACACCTTTCTTTGTTGTAACTTCATCTCATGATACTATACTTTACCAAAACTTCGGTCTCAGGGCTCCTATACGATGAACGTTCCGTCCTTGAGTGTTGGGCACTTCACAAAGCGCACGACTTGCCCGCAGTGAACGGCCTCTGGTACGAGCGCAAAAGAGATCGCAATTTATTTCATCAATCAATACCACTCGTCTCGCTTCGACCTCCGACTACAACAGTACCTAGGCATAGGATTGACTGAAAGCGTCAGCAGTGGCCATTCCATCTGACCCTTGTAGTGCTCGAAACCGCAACTCGACTGTTGCCAGTCCTTGGTTAAGACCACTGAGGTACGATTCCCGAACAGATGCAACTGCCGTACAGTGCTTTTCTGGGCGTGAGATGGTTGTCTGGTTGAGGCTAGTTGTCATGAATTCCTACCTTTACTCCCCCGACCACACTTTTGTAAAAATGAGATTTTCGTCGCCTTTTTCTTGTATGCATTCGCGAATTCCGTAACTGTGTGCACTTTCTTCATTGTTCTCAGACTCCCGTCCAAGTCTCGCGCTGTGGTGTTAACCCTCACCTCAAGCATCAACACGGCTTTCAACCGCTGGTGGAATGTTTGGAGAGTAACCGTGGGTTCTGACGATACTTATTCTACCAGGCAAACAATGTGGCTTTCTGCCAGAAATCTTTATCACCCCACCATGATTCGCACTTTGTTCGATTGATTCCATTCTTCGTAAACAAATGCAGCCGGTCTTCGGGTTGACGCTTAGTATACATGCAAGTTGCTCCCAATTGCTTCCCTCTTCATAAGTCTTCAGTATTCTGCTGTTGATCTCCGCTGAGTGGCGTGTACGGGTGCTTTTTTGTGCCATTCTGAGAACAGCAAGCTGGAAGTCACCCAGTTGCTTTACATATATATACGTGTTTGCGCAAGCTTTGTAATTTAGGACCACGCTGAACCGGCCAACCACAGACGGATAACTCTCCTCCCAGTTCTTTCCAAGGTCACGTAATCCTCTACTACATGAGCCATCTTAGAATACTTGAAAAAAATGAAGTAGCATCGTACCGGAGCAACACAGTTTCCGCCGAAACCACTCATGTACCACGAAGATCTTGTTAACCCGTGCCAGACAGACGGAATATGTCGATTCTGAGGAGAGATTTCACGCCCTGTACCACGATTTCTCGAAAGCATTTTATCATCATGATCACAATGTCCTCTTTCTCAAGCTTAAGGGCTGTGGGACCAACGATCCCATCCTGGGTTGGATACGTGCATTCCTGCTTCGAGGTTGCCTAACTGTGAGAGTCCGTATCGCCTTCTGTGACCCGATAGAGGTGCAAGGTGGTGCACCACAAGGATCGGTTCTAGGACCAAGGCTTATTCTCGTCTTCATCAACGGCCATGTGGAAGTGATGGATTCAAACGTTTTACTTTTCGCGGAAGATCTCAAAAGCTGGCGGACTACCAGGACGGTAAACGACCACTTGACACTACAAGGCGATCTCGACAGGGCTCACAACTGGTCAGTTCAGAACATGCTCGAGTTCAACGCTGCTAAAGTTCGAGTACTGACATACGCCACCCGAGAACTTACGCATACCGGCTGGCATAACACCTTCCACAACGCGTCTTCTATGAAAATTATCTTGGACTGGTCATGCAGGCTGATCTCGGTTCTAAAACAGGCCGAAAAAGTAGCAAAAAAGTCAAGGAGCACTTGGGTCTCTCGCGGCGAGCGTTTGGCCGGTTTGATCGCACTATCATTTCACAAATACTCAATACTTACATGCTGAATACACCATCCAGATCTGACATCCCCAGGAAAGGCATGATCTTGCTGCTCTTACAACTCCACAAAGTAAAGCGACAACAAATATTAAAGGCCTGACTCATTTCCCTCACTAGGAGTTTTCGATAGTCAATACCGTCGCCTTCGCGATTATCTTATTTCGGCGTTTCAGATCCTAAAGAATCCAAACCACGCATGTCGGTACTTACTGAAATTAAGCCACAACTCCTCACTTCGAAGCCATCACTTAAAGTTAGCCACACAGCACAGCCATGTGGAATGCCGCCGGCATCTTTTCACACTGTATGTCCAAATAGTGGAACACTCTCCCGATTTCTGTCATCTCCATTACTGCATTGATTGAATTCAAAACGCAACTTGCTGAAACATTGCAACACATGCACTACAAGACTTAACCAATATCACTGGGGCACATCAGGACATAACCAAACTACGTACACCAGTGAAACTTCGGTGACTTCACTGATATGTGCTACTTAGTTTTCGTTGATTCATTCGCATTCTGTTTCACTCTTGGTCTGCAGGAATTGTGAAGATTTACTATTTTACCAATGATCCATTAATACGACCGCTTCGTGCACTTAAGCGTGTTTCTGGATTCAACCTCACCACTAGCCTCAGCCTTATGAGGGTGATCACCCCATCAATCAGCCCACTGGAGTGAAACACTGGCGACTGACAAGCAGCTCGCTCACGGCTACTGTAACAACAATCGTGACGCCCTTTCATGTGAGCTTTTCATCTCAACCCTGATTTTCGTCGATCCAAACCAGGCTCTCCTTCCCCAACTGTCAAACCCGTCCGATATTCATCATCAACAAGACCCATGCAAATTTGGAATTAATTGCACTACCTTACGCAAGTGGTATTTCCGGTGACAGTAGGGTTTTCGAACGTGAGTGTAAGCGCGGCTCAGGGTTTATACAGGGACACCACATCCATGTTCCAAATATATGAGAATACTGCGAGTAGTATGCCGTGTGACGTCAACTGTACCAGTTGGCACTGAATGTTTGACGTAACCAGACGGTGCACTTTTGCTTGTGGATACAGACGCATAATGGCATACCTTACTGTTACGGAGAGAAAGCCTACAGTCAGCGATCAAACCGAGAGCAGTGGAGCAAAAAGTAAATCGATCTACAACTAGAGATCGAACTCTAGTAGAGATCAAAACCCGAATCTATGGGGGTCAGTGGCAACTTGGATCATGAACTTGAACCAATTGAGTTGTGTTAATTAATATTAATTAACATCTTCAATACGGTTGTGTTAATAGTTGCTCACAACCTATTTATGGTGCCATGCACTCATACAATACGACTCTCTTTCCGGCTCGTCTTTGGAATTCTTCCTGCGGTCGTGGGGTGAAGACGTCTGTGGCGACCCAACATTTACCTGAATTGTACGACCGAATCGCGCTAGCAAATTCTGCAGGTTAAGGATTAGGACAACTTCGAAATGGCACAAGATTGCACAGGATCAGTGTATCAGTATATCGACGCTCACAGATAAATGCCTGAGATTGATGGGGGACGGTAGTGCTATAATGTTCTGGCGTTCTTGTGAGTAAAATGACAAAAGGGTCCTGCGCAAATTGCGAGTGAAATGCAGATCGGAAGGTGGCCGCCTGTGTTTAAGCTCACAAACGTTATGTGCAGCGTAACTGGCCGTCATACTACGTACAATAGGGCACTGCAACCAATATGGAGCGGGTTAATGAGATAGCATCGGTTCGCATTTGCTAGTCTGTACGGTATCCCATGGGACGGTAAATTAGCTGACTGGGGGCCTTGTAAACTTCGGATTTGTGCAGCCCCTGTGCAGGCGCGAGTACCATCCGGATCGATACGAATTAATGACACAAACAGGCAAAACTCATTATTGTGTTACGGTACATATCACAAGCGTTTAGTGAGTTCGATCCGAAGTTGTACGAAGTAACTACCCGTGACGAAATGGCTCATCGTAGATCGGCGGCAGCTTTGACTAACTTTCGCACCACCCTCCTCCCCGCAAATATGTTTTGCAAGAAATGGTTAGCCTTTGGAAAACAAAGGAAGGTACGGATGTTTTGAAAAGGAGACCAAACCATACAAACTTGTCCATAGTGTAGTTAGAGACCAAGGTATTGCCTTTGACACAAAGGCTTTGTTAGCCCAAGTGAACCAGGGGACAATAATTGCGTGTATCGAGATGGCAGCAGGATGTTAACCACCATACATATCAGTGTTATTTTAAGTGGCACGTTAGAGATGGTAAGATCCCAGGTGGTTCATCAAAAGGTCATCACACTAAACCTCTGTATACTACGTCAGTAGGAATGTTTTGATGTTGGCGCTCTACCCTAGGTCAGTCCGCCTACGCCCGTCAGACTGGCCGGTTTAGACAGCTCGCCACACACATCTACTCTGTCTGCACAGCCGTTGGTTTTGACAATCTCCGACGCCTCAGCAGTCATCCTTTGGAGTGTGGATTGCAAACCCTTCCTAAAGATTCCGATCTTATGCAAGTCGACTTTATGCCCCATGTCATCCTTTCTGTGGGCAGCACCAGTGTTAAAAGGGCCGTTTGAGCCTTCTGGTAAATCACCCTTATTAGTTCTTTGTTTATTATCCGACGGATGGCCTCTGAAGTTCCCCCTTTATAAGGACAGTCAGCACAGGTGGCCGATCAGACCAGTGCTGTCACAACACTTTACACTTCGCAGGTGCAAATCATATGCCGAAGCGTACAGCGTTACACGCTAGTCAATTCCGTTTTCTTACATAGCCCCTTGGTCAGACTCTAAGGGGGTTATGTCGTCCATGTACTCAAGGTTTGTCAGTCAATCTGGCAGAACTAGAAGTACCATACCTAGGTACTTCACCGATGTATCAGAGTGAAATCCACCACTGTCTCTACGCTGCTTGGGGCACTGTGTAGGGAGCTGCTCGTAACTGACTCTTGTGTGTAGCGAAGATAGCATATTATGACACCTCGATGCATTAAGAGACTGATGACGAGCTTTGGACCAAAGATTGAGGTCGCTCAGTTGCTTTTGGTATCTGATAGAACAAGCGGCCTTTCGATGCTTGATACCCAGGACGTGTCGTCAGCATATTTTATTAGGGTTGCTTCTGCGGGAGCTATTATTGAGCTGGTGTGAGTAGGTTCAGATGGAGGCAGAACTCTTCCCAAAATATCGATCGAGTTCGTGGAATGGTGTCATCCACATGCGTTTGTGTATCCGTTGACTCTGACAAGTCCAAGTATTGTTACAACTTGACTAGCTATCTAAATTGCTGCTTTGACATCTATTGGCCTTGAAAATCTCTCAGCATCCGTGCAGACAGGTTCTCCTCCCCCAACTGAAGGAGAGGGAGTTTAAAGAAAAAGACGGCATCTCAGTTAGGTCTCTCACTGTTGGAACCAAGGAAGAGCTACACGTCTCCATCAAGTGTACATCTAGTCTATTCTGGGTAATGGCAGCATCGCACCGGTACCAAGAAAAGGGTCCAAAAAATGGCGACCAGTCGCTTGGTATTCTATTGCCTAGAATCCTCAAGAGAAAAACTTTCTTGAAATGATGCAGTCTCAAACCCGCTCGAAAGACCCCCCTGAAAACAATTATTGTAGTTCGAGACCTACCGTTGATGCAGTGGCCCACCTCGTACGTTCTGTACCGACAGTACTTGATAAAAGAAACAAATCAACTGGTAAGTGCTTTATTGAATACAACAACGCATTCTGCTGTGTAAACCGCAAAATGCTGTCGAAAGATCTGCTCATTCAAAGAATAATTACCTCCACAATACGTTTGCTAAGTGATCATTTTACTGGACGCACCCAGGTTACACGAGTCAGTGGCAAATGCTCCTAAACATTAACGTCCAAGTATTGTGCTTTTCAGGGAGATATTCTGTCGCTTAATCACATTCTGCTTACATCAGCCCAATAATAGACTAACAGTAAGTGACGCCTGCTGTAACAAAGCAGTGCCTACTCACTTTGCAATAAAATTGCTGCTGTGATGTTTGGCATTAGCGCTCTCCGTGGACCACTGCTCCAAACATTTCTCATTTAACCAAGGCGGCCAGTGTAAACCCAGAGTTCAGTAGCAAGTTGCACAGGTCACTTACATCGCTTTGTTCACAAGCACGCCATACAATTTGGTCACCCCAGACCCCGATCATTCGCAGTCACACACCTGTGACTGTCTTGATATCCGGACACGCCGAACATGCCGAGCACTTGTAACATCGTCCTAAAAGTGTCATCCCATTAACTTTGTCTCTGCTGTTCTTAGTTGGAATTATAAAATGGATTTTATGTATAAAATTATGTTCTCGAATTTCCCGCTTCGCGCTGAAGATGCCAATTATGGCGACCGATTAGTTGCAACTAACGGGAAGTATACCTTTTACCATACAAATATCTCTGCTAAATCACCATGTCACACTCCATTTTATTGGTACGTTCATTATTTAATCTTTCTCCCTTCATTACGGCCACCCTACAAGACATGTCAAACGTTATCTACTTGACCCCTTATTATATACCTTTGTACTGCCATCTGCGATTGTGAACTAAGTGTGCACAGGCCGTTAGGTAGGAAAGTGAGTGCTATCCACCTCGCGGAATTGTGGGCTTTGCAGGTACAGCTACCATAGGAAGAAACTGAGGTGTTGGTCGCATATATGCTGTGTCGTCCAAGTACCTTTGCTGGAGAAGAGGCGGTGAAATGGACAGACGAAGATGCCGAGCAACGATGGAGTGACTCCCTTTTGTGAACATATCCCTAAACTGGGTACGGGATACGAATGCAGTTGATGCGCACCGACTTGCGTGTCAGTTGCCCTTACGTTCGGTCCGCGCCAGGGATCTTTTCCAGTTAAGCCCCACCAAAAAATTAAGCCCCGCCACCCAAAAAAGATTATGAAAAGGGAGGATATGGAACTTGAACTTTTACTCGCTATTGAAGGTGAAATTGAGACAAGTCATTAATAATTTCCGTGAAAAGGTCCATTTTTCGGTGTCTGCCTCCAAACGAACTCACAGAGGTAGCTGTCCATTAAAGATCGGTGTGTGCCGCATTGGCGCTTATTCTGCATCTTGTAAATGTGCCAGAGAGATTCGATTGTTTGTGTGTGAGCTCCAGTCGTTGGAACCACAAAGTTTTCGTTATGATTAACCGTTTGATGAGTATAACTCAAGCCAGTCCGCCCATGCATGTGCGTGCAGATAAGTCGATGCACAATTCCGACAGCCCGGGCGCAGTATCTCATTTGAATCAGGAACCATCATGTCGGTGTACCGCATCCACCATGAGGGTAAGCGATGCCTTCTGTAACAAAGCAGGGCTCACTCGCCTTGTAGCAAAATGGCCAGTTGTATTTCTGCATTAGGCCTCTCAGTAGCCCCCCGCTTAAGACAACTCTCTATAAGCCAACGCGACCACCTTCCAATCTGTATTTCGGTTGCGCAGGCCCCTTTTGTCGATCTACTCGCAAGCCCGTCACACCGCCCCCGTCATACGCAGCCATGCACCTGTGGCTGCCTGGCTAGCCGGACACGGTACCGTCGCATGCACTAGGGTTGGTAGGTCGTTCAAAACCTTGGGCTGAGTCAGTGCAAAATTAGCCATAAGATCGCTAATGGGATGTCGCATTACCGTGTGCGCAGCCCCCCACTGGTGCCGTTCGCATGGCCTATCTTTAAGTACCTGGTATTCCACTTATACCTGGTCGCAGCACGTGCTTGAACAACCTTGTGCCCCTAAGCTGCGCGGAGCTAGCTTCAGATTAGGCACCGTTGCTGAATGCAGGCTAGGTCGCCCAGGCCTTAACACCACACACCACCAACTCGTACATTCATGCAAGGGTTATTAAGTTGGTCGTCATTTGCTGCTTTGGGCTAGCTCAATGCCTATGTTAATGCGCGTTTGGTGCGTAGAAATGATACCGGATGCAATTTAATTGCACTAATGAGCATGTTCAATCGGCTTAAAAATGCCAATCAAAGCGTTAGGGAGCAATTCAATTGCACCATGGATGCAATCAGCCGGGAAAACTTGTAGTTGGAATGGCATCAATACCATCCATCTAATCGCCCCCATGTTTTTCACTTGCTTTTAATTCCACTTAAAGCTTTACGGTGGCCGCATTTGATGTTTTAGCCGCACAAAATGTGTAACACCCCTGGGATTCAAGTATATCTGTGTTCTACGTACAGATTTCTGCTGCTAGTCGTGCTATCTCTGGCGTCGGTGAATCCTTTACTTGGAATCTGTGCTTCATTCGTGGCCACCTTTGGAACTGATTGTCGTTTTTCATAAGCTAATTCCAAAATTACTTGCTCCATGTCGACCGTCAGTTCAACGCTAGTATCTCAAATAGCTAGGAGAAAACGATAACGCCAAAGTTAACTAGTCTATGCATTCCGATGTCCTCACGAATTACAGGTCTACAAGTGGTTGTGTGAATGCCACAACAAGTTTGTGATAGTTCGTGCCTCAGAAGTAAACAAAATGTTTTTTGCGAAATCAGCATCCAAAGACGTTGTGGAAGTCACTGAGGCGGTGTCATATCCGTCGGACTTCCAAGTCTCTAAAACGGCATGCCTATAACATTTTGGAAGGAATCCAGTCAAAAATACCTCAGTTGGAACCACTTTTTTTGCAGTCTCAACGAATATGGAGCTCAATGTCGACGAAGGTGTATCGTTCGAAAGGTATATGTGCGACATATGCGCAAAGGCCGGTGTTAGGAAATACACAAAATTGCTTAAAATTTTTGAGGCAAGCGTATCTGAATCGAAGATCCCAGCGCATCCGGAACAATATGTGCACAACTTTTCAAGTTTACAACTGAACAAGCTACAACTTGAAGCCCTATCGATAGGATCCAAATTTTGTTCATCGCAACCAGGAAGATGAACCTTACACCCAGAGGCGCAATTCGATAATTAAACGCATCAGCTGATTGAGTTAACAGCCGTATCCTCCGTCAACAGTGACACATTCAGGACTACTCCAGTTCATCGTTCCCCACTGTATCTGCAATACAGGTCGTAATTCTCAAATATAATCACTTGACAGCACCGAGAAGCAGCGAAAGAATTAACAGCAAACCCGGAGATTTTACTCTCCAGGCCGGACAAAGAATTGGGTTGGGTAATCATTGTTAAGTCCGACTACATGTCCAAGATCCACACTAATTTAGATGACTCCAGCAAATGCATGGTTGACCCGGGTCATTTGATGTCATTGGTATCACCGAGACGTGGTTTCACACGGGAATGACGGACGCTGAAGTTTCACTAACGGCCATGTTGTTGAGCTGGAACAACAGGCTCACAAAAGGAGGAGGGTTACTCCTATGTTACTGAAGCGACTTACAGTGCAAAGTCGTGGCAGATTCAGACTCGCAGTTACCCGACTCTCTTTGATGCCGCTCGCAGTTAAAAGGCAGGGACGCTTGCCTTATTGTCACGGTGTACCGCCTCCCTAACTCTACACCCGAAACCGACTGCAACGTAGCGTCTGCTTTAAGATGCAGTTTACAACGAAAGTACACTCACATAATTATCATGGGTGATTTCAATGTACATAGTGTAGAAACTCCTGCCACGATCGGAGAACAATTCAAAGCCGATCTAAAAGATCTCCTAACCACTGTTCCTCTTTGCAATCACATCACTTCCCACTCGGTTCAGAACAGGTAACAAGCCATCTGTGCTGGATCGTGTTCTTACCAAGGAGGAGCATATGATTGATGTGTTGGTTTTAGACAGCCCGTTGAGTAACATTGATCACGCAGTCATTAGCTTCAACTTCGTCTGCTATGCGGAATATCGGAATGAGAACGATGAGACTGGACGACCCATCACAAGCTATGATCGATTAGCCCAGTTCGTCTGCGCTACAACTTGGTCGTTCCTTGCCGAAGAACCCCCGGAAGTCGCCTCGCTCGAGTTCGTCAACAAATTCAGTCAGCTGATTGCAGAGACTTCAGATATAAGAGTTTGCAATAAGTGTACGTCAGTTTCTTTCGTTAGGAACAGAACTCGAAAATGGATGACAATACGCAACGCAGCATGGCGAGTGTACAGAGAAGCTCTAGCACTAGAAACTACCTAGCCCAACGTAACCACTGCACTCAAGTGATAAGAGAAGACAAAGCCGCCTATCAGCAGAACAGCGCAAACACCTTCAGTGTTAACCACAAACTGCTGTACAAGCACGTCAATAGCCTACGAAAGTTGAGGTAAGCATTCTCTCCACTCATGACGGTTGATGGCCCAACAAGAACGGCTGTACAAGCAGCAAACGCGCTGCGGATGCAATATGCCCCAACGTTTCAGAGGGTCTTGTCACCAAGCGATCTTCCAACCATTTCTTTTCCAACAATGTGTCCAGTTGGTTGTCGTTTAACAGTACCAACTTCTGACATTTATTATCATCCTCGTGCACATTCGGCGCAATAGGTTGGTGCCTACCTGAACGAGACATTCGGTGGACGTTGGATCCGCCGCGGAAAACCGATCGAGTGGCTTGCGCTCTCACCTGGATCTGAATCCCATGGAATTTTTCCTATGGGGATACTTGAAGCGCAGAGTTATTAGAACGAAACCCAAAAGCCTAGCTGAACTGAAAGAGAACATTGTGAACGAATATAGGCAGATTTTGTTGGAGACATTGCAGAAAGTGCTTGCCAACACCATTCAGCAAATGCTCCTCTGTAACTCAAACAACGGTGGGCAATTCTAACATCTAATTCGTCGATATTTACCGGAATGGGACACATTGCATCTAAATATAAGTGAGGAAACGAATAAATGTATATTCGCCATTGTACACGAGAAACGCCATCGAAGGCCTGATCAATTTGTACAACTACCAATTGTCTGACTGTGAAGACGATAGTTGCATTCATGACTAAATTGGTGTGCTGTCTAATAGTGCCACCAGTGCGTCGGGGCAAACTGAAAGCTAAGAACATTGTCACGTCAAGTCAAGAAATCGCTTTTATGCACCCATGAAGGGCGAATTTTCAGCTGTAACACACACGGGATCGAAACGGTAAAGCGAACAACACTGTAGGCTTATACTGTGCTCCAGGCCGTATGGCTGTCTTTAGCAGCGAAAGCAGCTTAATATAAGCTTACGGGTTTGTTGGAAGCCAGTCATGAGGCGATAACGACTTTTGTGGCGCTAACAATACGGCGCCCATCGACCGGTTATCACATACGGCCGGGCGGTTTGCCTCAATTGCTAACACAGCGCCCCACTAACCACGTTGCAGGAAACACTTTTGCTGGATTTTCACCTGCATGAAGACCGACTACCGATCGATCGAAGCATGTCACGTTTAGTGCGGCTATGTGGTGCCCGGCTCACGTCCAATTCTCACGATTGAACGGCGTGCGTTTCCTAGGTCTTGCCATGCGGTCGAGACATGATGCATTCATTGCGGCTGTGGTGTCTGGCTAGCGTTCACCTCTCACAGTTAACGGCTCGGTGGGCTCTGCGATTGTAGGTACACATGTGGCGTCTGTGTCCCATCTCATCCCTGACGGCAAAGCAAGTTGCGCTATTGGACAGTTGGCAATTCAGCGTACCGGTTGTACGTCAGCACCCGAGTGCAGCCGCTCCTAGCTCCGGACTCCCGGTATATGTTCCATATATTGGATATGTACCTAGTTTTTTTCACAGTTTACCCATGCCCATTTTCTTTTAAATTTACTTGTGAGTCGGATGCAAGCAATAGGCTACCTTTTCTGCACCTCTTGCTGCGACGAAGAGACGATGGTTAGTTGTTACTTAGCCTGTACCATAAGTCAACCTGTGTGAGAAAGTATACGCACTTCCTTAGTTTTTTGTTGTTTAGTTGTAAGCGAAATCTTGCGCATTGCCTGTTTTATCGTGCTATGAACATGTTCAGCCAAGCGACAATTGATGGCGAAAGGGTATTCATTGTCTGAACGCTGGTTAATAATTGGTACGCTGCCGCATTCATCAAGAAACCTTCCATAGTTCGAGCTCGGCCCATTTTGAGAGTGACTGTGAGAAAAATTGACGTTCTCCTTTTAGTTCCTTTCAATGTTGACGTCCCCTTTGACATGCTGAATAGGAAATTGTTCACCGCAGTGAACCAGACATACCGGCCGCCCGAGTTCATGTCCTTAGTAAAACTGCTCCGGTCATAACCCAACGCCTCAAGAACAAAATTCCGGTCTTGTACGAATCGTAGGTCCTATGACAGTTCACCCGCACCTGTGGTGCATGGTACATCGGGGACAACCAGACGCTTGTCCAGGCAGATAGCGGAGCGTAGCCCTGCATCTCTACGGCATGGTACGGTCAAGACCGTCCAATGCTCAATTTTAGAATAGCTTGTGCGCAGTGGACACTAGGTTCGAAACAAGGAAACGTTCAAGACGCTTTCTATTGTTTCTAAACGGGTCCCTAAGGGACTCAGGAAAGCACTTGCTGACAACTGCGGAAGCCATCGTGAGCAGAAGGCTGAAATCTGAGCCATGCAAACAGGAGGTACTGGTGCAAAATTTGACCTTTCCATAGCCAAGGGCTACTCAGCTGAATTTAGAGTAATTGATCCATGGCGATGTTCAAATTTTGCTACTGAATACGCCACCCCCAGACTCGACCCGACTTGATTGTGCTAAGCTAGAAACAGCTCATTATTCCAATGCCATTTTTATTCATAATGGTACATGCTGGAAGAGACTTATCGAAAAGCAGTTTCTTCGCTACTGTCTTTTGTTTAGTCCATTCATGGGCATAATTTACGAGGTGAAAAATGTTTACCATGTCCATTCAAAACTCACATTATCAGTATTTACTGAAATGATCCTGAATGTTACTAATCTGATCAACGTCTATAGTGCTTCATATTTTAAGTCCCAGCTGACTATCACTAGTTTGTTGACGCGGAGCAGAGAAACAGACCGGTTTGGGTACCACAGAGGCAACTTGACAAACTTAAGAGGTCTAACCTTGAATACCGACTGGTATTAAAGCAACATCAATAACCCACACAATTCACAAAGTGATTTCATGCAAGGCTTATCTCGACGTAGCGAATATTTTTGCCAGCAAAATTCTCTTCTATAAGTTCTCTTCGGTAACCTCCCGGTCTGTTGAGCAACCTAAGTAACAACGTGCCAGGTGCTCGCTCTATCTCGTTTCATTTCATTGCCGCTTTCGTTTATAAATTCCTAAAGTTACTCGCCCTAGCGCATTAGCAGATGATAGCGCGGAGCACTCGTTAGGTTTCATCAGCGTTCACCGCTG
This sequence comes from Dicrocoelium dendriticum, assembly GCA_944474145.2. NCBI lineage: Eukaryota > Metazoa > Platyhelminthes > Trematoda > Plagiorchiida > Dicrocoeliidae > Dicrocoelium > Dicrocoelium dendriticum. Next base: position 135,185,587 of record OX104063.1, read on the forward strand.
TACTCACACCATACAGCCAAAAAGCCGATTGTCGTTATGAAAATGGTCGGCTCACGTCCGGAATACTTAACCTTTTACCGTTTATGCTGCTATTCCCAAATGTGTCACGGTATGCACAGCACGTTATCTCCATCGAAAAACCGCTTATACATGAAGACTGGTGCTTCCTGCTAGTATACCGTTAGCGGTAGAGCATTTGTGAGCAGTTCTCATTACAGGTGAATAGCGTTAACCTCGATTCACTGCATTTACGACTGCAGGCTTCGCTACTTTTCCACCCTGGTTACTATAGAGGCAAACGGAAGAGCAGTCACTCTTGACATCCGCCACACATTGCAGCGTTTGGAGTAAAAAATAAACTTCTGAGTCCCAGGTTCTAAATATTTTGCATGTGGCTACACAACCCAGCCGCGTTCATTTGAGCGCTGCAGTAGCAGTGAGCGGACCGACCGTGCACCGGCGCGCTCGAATCCTAGCAGATACTGCTTGGTTCAACCCAATGAGCCACACTTGATTAAAGTCATGGACACATCTTTCACACATCAGCTTCGCTCGATGATGGATTATGGGTCTCAAACTAAGTGAGTCATCGGCAGTTCAAGTCCATTCAAGCATGCGCTTTTATACACCTACGAAGAGTGAATTTTCAGTCTCAGCCACGCGCCTGTGGGGTGTAAACGCGAGACAGGTAGCATGTAGGTTTGTGGACCTACACCATTCAAACCTATAGCATAATAAGGAAGCAATTGAAGGCGTTTCGTAATGAGTCCTTGTAAGCTAGGTGTCAGTACACCGGCGGTGTGGACTATATTGTGTCCTTAATGCTGAACTGAATACTGAGAATAGAGATCCATTGGATATATATCTATATTGCTGTGTCTTCCTTAGATTGGGCACTTGCGCGAAATCACCTCACTGATTCCCGCGCATTTGCATTTGTAACTACACCATAAGCTATTCACCTGTGATGTGCTCTCTAAATTTGAGATCAGCAAAGTGGGTGTCTAGGAAATGCTTGAATTCCGACACCGATTTCACCTCGACTATTTTCGCGGATAAATTGTTTCGATATTTCACAACTCGCCACCAGAAGCAAAGAGAGTGAGCGATCCTCTTTAGGTCCGGCATAATAAACTTGTACCGTTAGCTACGAGTGCTGCTTGGTGTGCACATGTCTCATTATTTCTTGTACCAACTGTGGCTACACCAGTCGACACAATGGTCGCTGCAATCTGTGTTTAACTTGCCACCAGTGTCTTCGCTTCCGTACGTGCATTATGAGGGGATTGCCAACATATTTCCCAACATGCCGTACTCATTGGGTGGACGCTCCATCGGAGCTGTGAAGTGGCTGTGCGTCGCAAAGCCACGTGAATGACTGCGTGCAGGTGGCCGCCCAATCACAGCAACTGTTCGGTGGGTGCAGCGTCACACCGCACTTCAAGCCAAGAGGCAAGAAAAAAAGGTGTGGATTGACCGATTAACAGGTTACTTTCCACCTCATTTCAGAGGTACATACTTATTATAATGAGAATAGAAAATACTCACAGATCTATAAATAAAGAATGTGTTGTAATCTTACCAGCGGACAAGGAATGTATGTTCGTAACAATGGATAAACGAGGTATATTGCAAAGGCCAAATAATTCCTAGCCGATACGACCGCAAATCGCCCGATCGATGCCCATTTTGAAACGGGTTACCTAAATCACTGCTACACTGAATGACATATAAGCAGTGAAAAAGATCACTAGCCAGGAACGATCAATATGAAAGCCGATGATACGAACACTGCAAACTTTTATGGATCACCGAAGATACACGAAGACGAAGTCTCGCTGTGACCAATCGTGTTGTCCTCAGGAACCAGACCACACAAATTGACAAAGAGCTTCTGAAAGTAGTTAAAAAGCTCTAATTGCTGGATCTGAGCAAAGTATCAACATTGCTGAACATGCCCACAACATACCAGGGGGTGTCAAGATAGAGGAAGATGATATCATGCTGTGCTGGGAAGATCGACACCGAAACATCTCCAGATCCTGCTATGACTTGCTGTCACCGTGTTCTTCACACCAATCTATCAAACGCTTGCGAACGAAACCGGGATGAAATCGCTTTAACATTTAATAAACACAATAGGTAACCTCAAACTGGAGAGGGCACGGGAACTCTAGGCTTTTATACGACCGCATTTTAGTTAGCTGTTTGTTCTCATACAAATCCTCTCAACTATATTTTGAGAACACATTGGTATACAACCATTCGGATCGTACCGAGTTTCCCCATCCTTTGGGACAACATGCGCTGAATTGTTTTCTGCGGATCACAGCTCCAAGAAATCTAACTCTTTATACAACTTCCTGCTCAAACACACGCGCACAACGTCAACACTTTTGGGACACTCAACTAATTAGCTTGCTGTATTCAGTAGAGCAATCTTACCCGTCCAATAAGCCTGATCTCGCTCATATACAGTATTTTCCATCGTATCTACGGGACAGTTTGTAATCCCTTGTTTGCCCATCCTTCGCATTTAGCCTGAGCGCATCTATGTTTGGGTTCCCACGGTTGCCGCTATTATACACACCGATGGACTAGCCGCCTAATCGGCTTTGGCAGTCGTGTGGGCACGCGGGGATACACGACCAACTTGTGACCGACATTAAGTATTCTTTCAGTTCTGAACCCGGAAGTTGCAGTTACCTTCACAACCAGCAGGTGTTCAGCGGAGCACAAGCAGCAGTCCAAGCATGATGTAACGTGGCGTGTGCCCTCTAGCGATATGCTTAAAGCGGACATCATGTGTGCACTTTGCATTGGGTTATTCTATACCAAATGAGTAGAGAATTCGGCCCGAGCCGTGATGCAGCACAACAAAGTAACTGAAGTTCTTCGGTTTTGCCCAAGAGGCGGAGTCACTCCAATTGTCAAGTGCCAATTGTGTGCTCCTGAAGAAGTGCAATGGGTTGATTCAGACGGTGGAGCATCCGGTGAATACCAGGACCGCCACGCTTGTACCACAAGCAGTCAACACAAACTTCGCCTTAAACTCGGAGAAGAGAACCAGACGCTCCAAGCGCACCGACCGTGCCTGCCTCCACTCCTTTTAACGGTGCAACCCACATTTATTCGGGGGAGATGATGGCAGCCCCGAGCCAGAGTCAGTCTAGCATCGAGAAAAGTCGGGTATCGTACGCAACGGTTTCCTTCATGCAAACTCTGGAGAGAATAACCTGGCCTTCGGTAGCAGCATCGAAGAATATTAGGATGGCGCAGCTTCCAAGGTCCACAAGATTGTTAGCTAATGTAGCACTTGACATTTGAAAATTTGCATGCAAAAGGAGGAATTACTGTGTTTAACTTGGCGTGTGCACGAATGTTTAACACCATATAGGGGTAGACGATAGACGACCGCAGGCAATGGAATTCAATTTGTGGTGCGATTGACATTTGGATTGAGCGTACGACGATCATACGTAACCCAAATTCACTGCACTACGGTGAATCTCAAATACTTTGGGTGACATTGAGTTCCGGTGAAGATACCGGGACCTTTCTACTGCTGGCCATACGGCTGCGTACCTCAGCATGCCGGGTGTACATATTTCCGGATGCCAATAGAAAATAACGTCCAAAAATGAACAGTGACGGTAAGGGAGTTTGTATATTTGACTACCAAAGACTGCTCATTGTTTACGGCTTTCCTGAGTTTCAAACTTCTCCTCCAGGGATTCGGAGGCACGTGATCGGGAGCAATGCAGTTACATCCGTCAAGCATTCTACCTGACAATAACATTGCTAAAGTGGTGACACGAGCTCCGTTTACTTAACTGCAAGGGGTACGGTCACCGGTTGATGAACGTGGTAGCTTATTCTAAGTTAATGATACCACTCATTTAAAAAACCGGTTTCAATTCCACGAGACTGCCTATAACTTTCGCTTAAAGGTGGTTGGTACTCAGCCATGCGTGGCTGACGATTCGATGGGGGCAGCCAAACCAGTGAATCTGCCCTTCCACAGTTCTGTGATAAGAGTGAGCATTCGACGGAATAAGTAGAAATGCGGGTGATCATTAGGCTTAGACAGCCGCGTGCAGCCGTTCAACCTAACCGAAGCTCAAGCGCCAACGGCTTGTGGCTGGTCCCTCAGCGTTGTCGGCACCATCTACAGTCTTGACTCAACATCCACTAATCTACACGTGGCTAATGAGAAATGGTTTTGCCCGTACACCAACGCACAAGTTGGTCGAACTCTGACATCGTTGGATTTAAGAGCATCGAGATAGCAACGAGCACCAAAACGTAGCCGAACTGTGAGGTTATCGACGCTGAGATCACTCTACACGATGCGTCGCCGCCCATAAACGATAAGTTGGTATGGGAGGGAGTGATTATTTACTACCAAATACCGTAGTTGTAAACTTAGACGATCAGCTATTGCGTATCACTGATTTCCTTTGGTGCAGGCCATGGCCGAAGGATGGTGACATATGTCTCGTGTTTGCAGTTTATCAACCTATCAAACCCACTCCGGAAATGCAATTTGGTAAATCAAAAATATAGCCATACCCTCATTACAGGGGATTGCAACGTCCATTGTTTCGAAACTTCAGCAACCGATAGTGAACAGTTCAAAACGTATCTGCATGGGCTACCAGCTAGCACACCTTTGTGAAATCACGTCACCGCTCCCACCTGGTTCTGAACAGCGAATAAGCCGTCAATATTAGGCTTAGTGCTCACCAGTATGATGAGCTAGGTGCACACAGTCCTTTGGGTTGAAGCGATCATGTGACTCCATTGTTCGCTTACATTTGCTACGCCGATAATCACTATGCATCGTCGCCGTTATCGTCATCATCATCCGTACACGTTAGCCGAGGGTGAGCAATACACCTCAACTATTGTGCCGCAATACAAAATAGATAAGGGATTAAATATTTATGACTACAAAAGCTAAGAAGGTAACAATGCTAAAATCACGTTACGCATTGGGTTGAGATCGCTGTTGGAGCGGTAATCTAAAAGGCAGAGAAGGAACAAACAGACTCACAACACACGCCAATGAGATCGGCTGCTCGCCATGTCAGCTAATGTGTTCAGCCAAACGCGTTCATCATTCTCCGGACCGCACCCCGGTAGTCGTTAAAAACCAATTGACGCCAAGTTCGAACTGAAGGAGTTCATTCCTCTAGACCAAGTCATCGCTTGGCCTATCCTTCTCTTCTTACATCCAGACTCCGGGTGCACAAACATCGCACGATGCGGGAGTCGGCATGCTAGAATGCGCAACACATGGCCCAGCCTTTGGAGTCTGGGGGAAAATATAATAGTGCCGAGCGACTAACTCGCTCTTCCAGCACTAAAAACGCGACGCCGAACATGCTCATTGCTAACGCGGTGCTTCCACCGGACATGAGCTGATCTTCGAAGGCAGCGATGGTGGGACGTAACTAGACTCCTTGTGCCGACTGATCTAATGGGCCAGATTTCTCAAACGCACAGGAGGGTTGAACGGACGGCCGCATTGCAAACTCTACCCTTCAGAGCGAGAGTGATGTCACGCTGGCTCCACAGGTGCCGGAGAGTGGTAAATGCGTTCTGTACTTTGGCTATACGGTACATGAATTCAGTTTCAACCCCATGGTCACTAATATAGCTACCCAGATGCCTAAATTTCTGAACAACTTCTAGCTGATCACCGCCAAGGGTCATCGCAGTAGGGGATCCCTGTCAATCTTGGGGAAGGACTTTGCATTTCAAGGGTGCAAAACATAGTCCGGAACGAATGACAGTCAGAGCTAATTTATCCAGTGCAGCTTGGCACCTTGAAAGCTTTCACAGATAAGAGCAACGTCGTCGGCATACTCCAACTCAAGAAGTCAATCGCCCTGGAGCAGTTGCACATCTTCCAAGTCGTGCGCGGTAAACACCGTTTCCAAGACTTCGTCAACGGCGAAGTTAAAGACGAAAATTGACAGCGGGCAAACTTGTTTCACACTGCTGGATATATTGAAAGGCGGCGAAATTTTGCCGTAAACCCTCACTCTGTCCGAACTATGCGCTCTTTGGACATTTGCATTTGGCACACTTGGTTGATTCTAATTACCAAATCGACACCCGCCAATCTTTCCAACCCATTTGCATATTTCCCGGGAACACGTTTCCTCACTAGACAGTCCCAAAGGGCACATGGATCAACCGAATCGAAACCCCCTTTGATGTCTAGGAAAACAACTAAGGGTGGATCACCAATAAACATGGTGGTGCTCCAACCATTTACGTAATTTGCACAGCCCTAACGAATGCACCCCATTACACACTACAACGCACTATGTGCATAGGTTGAAGGCGATATTTGAAAAATCATGACTGAGTGCACTCAAGACATAGCATTGGAAGTATTATTAGAAACATTTATGTCACTAGTCTCGAAGGCGTTAAGGCCGAAAGTTTTCCATCGTCCCGTTAAACCAAAGTAATTTCTGAGAGGTAGAACACGAAAACACGTGGCCATAAGAGACCCGACGTGCTGCGTTGACGAATATTCCCATCTCAGAAAATCGGACACAATATGTAGCTCAATGCAAACACTGCGTGCAGTTAGTTCGTGAACACTAGGCGAAACGATTCCGTTCGAACCGAAAGCGACTTTACACGTACTTCCATAGTCTTCGTAAAGCGCAGTGGGTAATCCCGCCACTCACTACGGTTGGTTGGTAAACACATGCCACGAGACAGGGTGTTCAACGCTTTACAAACCCAGTACTCATTATATTCTAAGGAATACGAAGTTAGAACGCTAGTACTGTTTATATCACTGCACAATCAGGTTTAATCAGTGACACTTTCACTGCGGAAACGATGCTAAAACAGCCGCTATCCTTGCGTACACATAACTCTCCTGGAGTGGATGATATTCACCTGGAAGTACTGGAGGTAGAAATCATGCAACTAGCCAAACTGCTTGCTGGACTTTTCTCAGCGCTGTCTGCAAGAAAACAGTTCCGTTAAAGTGGAACCGCGTCTACACCACCCATATTCACAATGACGAAAAACCGTTTGGGCCTATAAATTAACATATGGGTTCGCTTCTTCCTGTATTCTCTAAGGTCATGGAAGCCATCATTGAAGACACTGATGGGCTGCCTGGAAAGCTACTGTGTCATCGTGCTTGAACAGCACGGGTTTCGTCTGCATCGAACATGTTCCACTTACCTACTAATTGCACGCGACAACTGGACTGGAGCTGTTGATAAGAGCACTGGAAGCGATGTCATCTACTTGAATCGCTCAAAAGCATTCGATCGCTTGGCTCATGATATTTTGCCTTTCAAGCTACAGAAATATGTCATCGGTGATCAAGTGTTGAAACGGATTGGCAACTTTCTCTGTAAACGGCAACTGGGGGTTAGAGTGAGGACATATATGTCCGACCCTATTGGAGTGGAATGCGGCCTTTTTGGAGGTCCAATACTTCGGCCTAGCCTGCTCCCAGTCTTGGTTAACCAGATAGCAAGTTATAACCCAAAAATGTTGCTCTGTGCGGATGACGCTAAAAGTTGGAGGACGATCACAGGAATGGACGACCACGAAATCCTCCATCGCGGCCTCAATAGGGCCTGGAATTGGTCGGTAAGGAACGCGCTGCTATTAAACATTGACAGATGCCGTGTTCTTCACATTCGTCATCGATAAGCCTACATCTACTGGTTTGAAGCGTAACATATGCAGGAAAATTTTCCTTGTTTGCTCGTACAAAACGATTTCAGTTTTTCTAGAACATTTGACTCGGCTTCAAAAGTAGGTAGCCATTCGAAAGCTTGGTTTCATCCACTTTCTCTCTGATGATAAATGCCTACATACGTCCCCACGTCAAGTCCGTTGTCTAGCCTAGGCATACTTGGAGAGAACGTGACTTCGAAGTACTCGACGCCCCACAACGGTAAGTAACGAAATATGTCAACGGTTTGCTCACCCTTCCGTTTCAGCAACGGCTGAAGAAACTCGGAATGTTCTGTAGACGCTACTGACTTCTACGCTGATATCTCATAATGATATACCCAACACTGAGCGACCCCAGTCACGTGTGCCACCGCCTTTTCAAACTCAGCTTAAATGTTTACCCCAAAGGTAATTAGTTCAAATCAAGTCAACAACACAGCTGTCTAGATTGTCGGCGCATTTACCTCTCTCTCCGGTTCCGTCAACCTTGGAACACCTTTCCAAACTCACTTGTCTGTGTCTCCATTTCATCTGCCTTCGAAAATTTGCTTGGATATCGCATTCACTCCGTAAACTTTGTTATACTCATGCATGCTGTGGAGTGTATTCCGGCAAAGTAGCTTTCTGGAGTTGTAATCCACACTGACGAACGCAAATCAATGCAAGCGGATGCGCAATCCGATTGCTCATTGCAATCAGCATTAAACCATTTAACTTCTCATTTCATTATGCATGGTCCTATTGCATTCCCACAACCCTACACCTAAAATGTTGTCACCCTGTTGCTTCAAGGATGCACACTATTTTATCCACATACGTAATCTCGGAAGGTGCAGTTCTTCCTCTTAGCAACCTACAGGGCACGTTAAGCTATCCTTTTTACATGTTATAAGCTATTGTTTCCTTTCTACTTTGATGGGCAATTATGTTATCAATTAGAATGAACCGCATGGATTTATTACAGAAGCCGTGATGCGAAAATCGGAGCGCATTACTATACCCTCGTTAAACCGAAATGATGGATCCAGTAAGTGGACTTCAAGTTTGTAATCAACAAACAAGAGTCAATACAAACTAGCATGGGTTAGACAGCAGTACATTTGAGGATACTAAGTTTACCAATGAACTGGAGAACGATACTGAATTGCCATTCTTGGATAACAGCGAAAAACTTCAAACTTGTGCGCATCGGAAGAATAGACACAGAATAAATATTGAACTACGGCGGTAACCTTCCATTGAATTCCAAGAACTGCACCCAAAACTTTTTCAGAAAGGCGGAAACAAACTGCAACACGATGGGATTGAGAACGAAGGAAGAAATGCACCTATGGCGAATACCGCAAAACAACGAGTACTCAAGAAATTTCATCAGAGGAAGTTTGAACAAAGAAGTACCTACGTAATACAGAAAACAGAAAGGTTGCGAGTTGCAGTCCACGACACACGGCGGGGGCTCTAATACCCTTAAATCAACTGCTAACCGCTGTGCCAAACACTGCTCGTGGAGCTCAATGGCCTAGTGACCATGTCGCCAGCCGCCAAGCACTATTCGCCGAACTCCACTCCCAGCTCGGTTGTCTCTAGCTGATGAGTCCAAACCAGGAAGAAACCGTCGGTCGTGGAGTGGAGGGATGGGAGAGAGCCACACCGAAAGCTGCCACATAAGCCAGTAGTGATTCCTCAGCTTAAGCACATCATCATCATCGACCGCATTACATTAGCTACTTGGACTGGTGCTGTGCTGTTGTCCAACTGCAGTGACCTAAAGAACGATGAGAAATAACAGGGAGAGAATCGGAATCAAGCATAACACTTTAGTGCCCTTAGCAAACATTCAGGGTCGAGGTGCCTACACCTTGTCAACGACATACAGTCACAAACAGCTGACCATCGTGCAAAGCTAAGGCGGCACCGGCGAAACAGCAGTCTTGCGGCTTTTAGCGCTATGCATCAAAATCAGCCATTGCCCCGCAGATAAGTTAGCACCAAACACCCTTTAAACCAGCAGTCAGTCTAGGCGATGCCAGCAGAGATACTAGTGATGCCGACTGCGAGTTATGTCCTGTAGTGTTACGAGCTAAGCCAACTAAACCTAACAAAACAAAACTGGATAATCAAGTCGGATGACGATGTCAGCCGCAGAGTTAGGCATGCTACGTTACGAGGTTCGAATGGGAGTGATCAATTTCGATGCTCATGTGCCCGTTGAACAATCCGAACTCCGACTGACGGCTGCCTCGCTCGGATGATCTAGCACGTACACGATTACCCGACGATCATTGACTAACGCTTCGCATCCCGCCGCTCACAACCGCAACAAACTAGCCCACAGATTGTGCAAACACAGTTGGTGATGCAACGTTTGCAGCAAAACTGCCGAGTTCGCGGAACACTCCGACTAACAACTGAACATCTGGGTTACCAATATGGAACGGTGGCCAGGTATCTGGGCGCCTGGTTTGCAACCATAAAGTCACCGGTTTGAATACACATAGGGGTGGACGTCCTCGTGGTATACTCAACCCCCGCGCGACTGGTGGCGGTCGCGTGAAATAGAAGTGCCGTTACGGAGTACAGTTGGCGATTATTATTATTTATTATACATGTCCTATATGGTTTCATACTGCATGGGCCTTCATGTTGTGGTCGGGAGAAGGATCACCTCATCGTCTGTATACCTCGGAGCTAGCAAACGAGCGCATGCTGCCGCTGACGCCCACCATTTCCTCCCCCTGAACCATCCCGTCTACACCAACTCCCAACCGCAAACCCACGGAGACAATTAAATGTGCATTCGTATGCCTACAAGGAAGTAATCAAGATCGGATGCTGGAACATACGTACCTTACTGAGCCAAAACAACAACCAATATCCTATGTGACGGACTGCACTAGACGCCATGAAAATCGGGCTCTTAGACATTGATTTGGCTGCACTCAGTGTGACATTGAGTTGAGCAAGGCAAGCTGCAAGAGGATGGTGCCACTTTTATTAGCATGTATGGTTCCGACATGGTGACACGAGCGATCAGTTTTCCACGATGTTATCCTCTGTGATACGGGCTGTGTAGACGAGCGACTGGCCCTACCCACTGGGTGATTTCAACGCGCGTTGGGCGTGATACCGCGGTGTGGACAGACGTAATCGGTCCGTATGGTACGCCACAGCGAAGGAGACGGGTGACCGGCTGCTCTCACAGTATGCCACGCACGACATGACGATCACGAACACCCGGTTTGCACTGGGTGCGCGTGGTATGACTACTTGGACGCACTCACTGAGTACCCACGCTAACCTGTTAGACCATGTCATTGTAAGTCAGCTTGAGATGGGTGAAGTACGCATGACACGTCTACTGCATGGAGCTGAGCGTGGCAGTGATCACAAAGTGGTGAGCACCTAAGCGTACATTTATTTTCGTAACTCTATGTATTGCTTGCCTACCATAACTCAGCGATGCACATTTAATATTCATTTCCTGATTACCATGACAAGAGGATCGAAATGGAGTATACGGAGGCTACGCTCCTTGGGGATGTTCATTCCATCACTTCCCTCAGCAAACTGTGTACCGGCTCAAGGGACAGATGACTGTTGTGGCTGAGGAAACAATCGAGCGCATAAAATGCAAGCGGCCTGATTGGTTTGACGAAAATCGTGTGACCATTAGCGCATTCGGTTTAGAGAAGAAATGTGACACTTGCTGCTCATGCAGAGGATCGTCGCAATGCAGTAAAGATGGTCGAGTTGCGCAAGAGGCATTGCCGGCAACTGACTCCGGAACCGCGGCATCAGCAATGCATGATGGGTGGTAAAGAAAGAGCAGCTGGAATGCTGCTCTGAACTTCACCAACATAAGAACCTTTATTACTACGTGAGCACAGTGTGTGGACCCACCTTTCGGCCGCGGATGATATTGATGGACGCTACTATAGGTGCTGCCTGCACACAGGCTGCAGACTTAATACAAATCTGGCGAAAGCACTTCGACTGTTTCTTGGACAACTGTTCGGAGAAGGATGGGCTACGTTTGGCGGGCTGCAACAACGCGAAGTTAAGACTTGTCTCGTAGACACACCGACACTGGATGAGACGAAGACCGCACTTGCTCGGATGCGAATTAGCAAATGCATCGGGACCGATGGAACGCCATAAGAAATACTGAAAACGGCGGAGCCGCGTTGGTGACTGCGCTGCACCACTTGGTGAAACACGTGTGAATTGAGGAGGAGTTGCCTCCTGAGCTGATGGATGTCCTTGTGCTACGACTGTACAAGGGCAAAGGAAGTAAGCAATGGGCTACAAATTATCGTGGCATCAAGTTGCTGAGTTGTGTTGGGAAAGTGATAGCACGAATCCTTCTCAATCGCCTCGTCAAGCAGGTCTTTGAAACGAACGTCGGGGAAGACCAGTGCAGATGCCATTCGGGCCGCAGCACCATGGATATCATGTACGTGGCTCGTCAGTTACAAAAGAAATGCTGAGAACGACACCAGCCATTGTACTCATTGCTTGTTTACTTCTGCATAACAATTAACACGGTGAACCGCGAGACACTTTGGCTGGTGCTCGGCAATGTTAGTTACAAATTTAATTACATGTCTACATAGTGGCATGCGGACGAGGATGCAGCAGGGTGGACAAACATAGGAGCTTTAATGTTGTCTCTGGTGTGAAGCAACGCTGTGCCTCAGCCCCAGTCCTGTTTATCATTTACTTAAATGCTATCATGTTTGTGTATTTAATGCTTATGATTTCATTTTTCCGTGTAGAGCACCGTATAGATGATGGGTTACGGATCCTCCGTGCCTAAGGGGCGAGAAACTTTGAGTGTGAGACAACTATCCGTTTCTTGCTGTTTGCCGACAACTAAGTTATTTGCACATATCGTGGATGAGTTGCAGCGCGTGACGACGACTCTCACTTAGACAGCGGCCAAGTTCGGAGTCACTATCAATACAAGCAAGATCATTTATCTTTGTCAGTCTCCACCAGTAACGTAATCCGTTGACTTGCATAAACCCAGATTGGTAACAATATTTTGGAAACCACCTCCATATTTTCTATCCGGAGAGCGTACTCTATACCAACCTTCAGATGACGAGGGAGCTGCGCAGTCGTGTATTGAAGGCGGCTGTTGCATTTGGATGGTTGGAAAAACGCGTACGGAATAATCACCAGCTGACCGTTGGTATGAACCTGCCAGTGTACCGGTCGATAATCCTTTCTGTGCTTCTATACAGCGGGGAAACATGGACACTGTATCGGGTGTCTGCCATCTGCAGCGCCTTCACCAGTAGTGTCTGCACCTCGTTTGGTGTGATGTTGCCGACACGCAAGTACTCCGCCACAAGTAGGTCGTGATCTTGAGAGAAATTGCGTGCTAATCGCTCATTTGTGCACTCGTGGTTTTTTAACTGTGGTTCAGCGACATTTTGTCGCACACCTTTGGATCCATACTTTTTCGTCGTGTTTTTATAATCTCTACTTTGTGATACCAGTTTCCCGAGTATACTCCAGTGCATCCTACATTTACTCTGAATTCTAAATTCCGGACAGTGTTTCGCCGATATCCAAGCGCTAAAAGTTGCCTAACTTCAACCATCGGAGACATTGTTTGGTCTCACTCGATAGACCATTTCAACGGCTTTCGAACGAACTGTCACTCGTTCAAATCCAACATTGCGTGGTGCAGCTACAGGTCTCAAAGCAAATTCACCCGGCGCGATTCATAGGCTTAACCACGAAAATTCTCAATCACACCTTCGTGTATTCTGCCCCACATTCAAGCTGACACATACGACTGGCACGCCAGAGAGGACAGCCTACAACCACACAACTGCAACGTGAACACTGTGACAGTACGATAACGTCAATAACAGAACGACATTTTACAATAGAGGGTGAGTCGTTCAAATGGTTCGTAACATTTGCTCAACAAGCGTGATGCCCAGTGTGCCACAGACTAAAGACATATGTGGATCATGTTACGAACTTGTTAACGGGGGGCATTTTGTGCCGTAACTGTTGTAAATTCTTCCCTGGGAGCTGCCTCCGAGTTAAACCTAGTCAGGCCAAGTTATTAAACAAACCAGACTCGCTATGGTTCTGTGTGTAATGCACATCGATCCCACTGATAAAAAGCATGTTCCTATTCTCTCAGATGCATGAACAGCTACTAGCTAAGTTTGAGGAAATGATGACAAGCAAAATCACTACGATTGAGGTAAGCATAGCGGACTGTGCAACCGAAATCCTCCCCCTTGCTTGCTGCTCCCATCCCGCGAAGAACTGCTAGTAACATCGTAAGCAACACTACACCTAGAGTCCAGAACATCAACAGCTGTCCCAATACCACACGTGGCTCACATACGACTAAAGCGGTTCCCAGTTCGATCGGCGTAACTACAAGTAAGGCTACTTCCAAACTCTTGACGGAGTGCGTAGAAAAAGAGCAAGTCGGTACTAGCGGAAGTTGGCTTACGGTTGCCTCTAAGAAGAGCCGTCATTTAAAATTAACATCACCCCCAAGTGGATCGGAAACTGAGGAGCGTAGCGGAGTTTTCCTAGTGCAAGCACCACCGGTTTCCTGCGGTACATCTCTGAGTACTTCAATCACTAACCGCGACATGTCGAAAGGTGTAAAGAAACAACTACCTGTACTGAGCGTACTGTGCTCCAATATCCCAGAATCAAAGTCGACATCAATAAGAGGCAGGCAGTTGGATGAGCTCAACCAGTGGGATATTATTAGTAACCTAATCGGAGTTGTACTGAAACCTGTACACGTAGTGCGTATTACACGACACCCCAACTGTAAGCATTTCGGAGAGCCAAGACTTCTGCGCGTTGTGCTGAACTCCATCACTGAAGTAGCATCAGTACTGCTGTCGACAGGTAGTCTCAGAAATGAACACTGCTCCATCCGTATCCTTCCAGACATCCTATGCGGCGAGTGTTATCGAGTTAACCGCACCTTAGAGGACTACCGGAAGGAAACTTCAACCAGAATCATACTTCTTCACGGGGTTCCTGAAACTGAAGCATATGATGAGCATGAAATAATAACCCATGATAGAGAACAGTGGTGTTATATTCGTGAAACACTCTGCTTGGATATGTGTTAGCGAAATCCGTGTCACGACTGCGTACCTCACCGAACTACAAAGGAAGTGGCCCAAGAGTGTTGAAGGTAGTCCTTCAATCAAAACATATGGTAGCACGGATACTAAAAAGCTGGTACATGTTGCGTTGCAGGCTACAATCTGAGGCTCGGCTGAAGACAATCAGCGATATGCCTCCTAGAGATGATATGTCACTCAAAGAACCAAACGCGATGGGATCTATGAAAGAACAATGCACCAGTAGTGTGCCGAATGAGCCCATGCAACCTGTAGAAGATGATATTGACCAGTCAGCTTACACTCTACGTCGAAGAGTAGACACGGGACTAACTACACGGACGATGAATA
This sequence comes from Dicrocoelium dendriticum, assembly GCA_944474145.2. Classification (NCBI taxonomy): domain Eukaryota; kingdom Metazoa; phylum Platyhelminthes; class Trematoda; order Plagiorchiida; family Dicrocoeliidae; genus Dicrocoelium; species Dicrocoelium dendriticum. Next base: position 135,200,790 of record OX104063.1, read on the forward strand.
AGACGTTAAACCCTTCACCAAGTACACACCGAAAAACGACTACTCGCCGGAGACTCACTGGTCGGCGAAACTTCACGTATTTGTACAACCTCCGAAACATTGCTTAAATCTGAGAAACTTTCATGTATGTACACTAACGCCCAAGGGCTCCTCAGTAAAAGTACCGAACTTCGACTACGTCAGGTTGCAAATGCTTGGGACCTAATTTCTATTACCGAAACTTGGTTACACCAAGAGGTGAATGATGCTGAGGTTGAGATAGCCGGAATGTCACTCATCCGGAACGACCGCCCCAGCAGAGGAGGTGGGGTCCTACTCTACTACCGCAGCGATCTACAATACACAATAGTTGATGATCTGGAAACACACGTTGCCGACTCACTCTGGTGCCGTCTCCGACTAAGACACAACGACGCATGTCTCGTAGCTGTCGTTTACCGCCCCCCAACGTCCACTCCGGAAATGGATTCCCGCTTGGTCCGTGGCCTGAACAGAGTAAAACGCAATAGGTACAGCCACATTCTCATCTCCGGGGACTTCAATCTACACAATCTGGAGGTTTCGGCATCGCCCAGTGAGCAATTCAAAGCAGACTTGCATGAACTGATCGCTAATATTCCCTTGTACGATCATGTCACCACGCCCCCTAGATTCAGGACAGCAAACAAACCGTCCATATTGGACCAAGTGCTCACGAATGAAGAGCTCATGGTTGACAAGTTATTGATGGATAGTCCATTAGGTCTCCGTGACCATGTAGTAATAATATTCAACTATGTGTGTTATGCAGAGTATCCAACTGAACACTCGGAACCAACTCATACAATCACACGCTACCACGTATTGAAAGAACTCGCCGACGCAGCTGCTTGGGAATTCTCAAACAAAAGTCCCCTTTACAACGTTTGGACAGACTTCGTTAATAGATTCAGCGACATCGTCAAAAGAGCATCAGAGACCAAGCCCCTTCGTCCCGCAAAAATCCATTCAATTCTAAGCAGCAGGAATCGAAAATGACTGGCGATAAGGGATGCAGCATGGCGTGCCTACAAGATTAATCTCGACTCAAAGACCTGGGGCAATTTCCTGATCCATCGCAACCATTGCACTGCACTTGTCCGTGAGGACAAAGTAACTTATCAACAGTGCCTAGCCAAAAAATTCATGGCAAACAACAAACTGCTATATAGGCATGTCAATAATCTTCATAAACTGAAGCATGGAATCCCTCCACTTTTCACGACAGGCGGTAGAGTACAAAGCGCCGAAGAAGCAGCTAATGCCCTGCGGCTACAATACGCCCCAATTTTTGAACTCGCAGCCTCTAACTGTCCCATAATGTCATGCACATTACCGACTCCACTGTTTACACATGCAATTTGCAACCCATCAATTGTGCTAAGGAAGTTACTCTCACTGCGTGAACATAGTTCTCCGGGAGCAGACAACATCCGCCCGAAGGCACTGAAGGCTGTCGCCAACCAGCTAGCTGAACCACTGTTACAGTTCTTCCAAAGGTGCTTTGATGAACAACAAGTCCCCACTATGTGGAAGTGTGGCATTATCACCCCAACTTTTAAAGGCGGTAGCCGTTCAGATCCTGCAAACTATCGTCCAGTGACTCTCCTCCCTGTGCTCGCGAAGGTGATGGAAGCAGTCGTCGCTGAGGCTTTAATGGACTACCTGGAAAAATGCAACATCTTGGTACCTGAGCAGCATGGCTTCCGTCAACACCGGTCATGCACCACCAACCTACTGATTGCACGAGGTAGTTGGACGGAAGTGGCTGATGATGGGGGTCGGAGACAACGTCATCTAGCTGGACTTCTCTAAGGCTTTTGACTGCCTTGATCGCCGCATCCTACTTCAATGGCTACAGAGTTACGGAATCGGAGATCCTGTAGTTGGTTGGATTGGTAACTTCCTTCACCAACGGAAGCTTCAAGTACGGGTTAGGGAATCACTCTCTAAGCCGATCGCGGTAATATGTGGTGTCCCACAAGGCTCAGTGCTGGGACCGCGCTTATTCCTGGTGTTTATCAACCACCTGGCAAGAGTTATCTCCTCAAATTTCCTGCTTTTCGCCGATGACGTCAAGATATGGCGGGCGATTAGTAACAAGCCAGATCACGATCTATTCCAACATGACTTAGATTGCATTTATGAATGGTCAAAGAGGAACATGCTTCAATTGAACATAGATAAGTGCAAGGTGATACATCAGCGTCACCAGCCGGTGAGCGCTTACAAGCTTGGAGACCACATCTTGGAGAAGGTCTCCCAGGAGCGTGACCTGGGTGTATTGGTATAGCAAAATCTCGGGTGATCAGAAAAAAACCGAGAAGGCGACGAAAACCGGCAATTAACTATACGACTTGCTTCGCAGAGCCTTCGGTCGGTTTGAATCCTCAATCTTTCCCCAAATGCTTAACGCCTACGTGCGACCTCAAGTGTAATATGCTATTCAGGCGTGGCAGCTGTGGCAGAAACAGGATCTTGTTGCTCTCGAGACTCCTCAACGAAGGGCAGCCAAGAACGTCACAGGCCTGCCCTATCAGCTTAGACTGAAATCTCTAAGAATGTACAGCAGTCGATATCGGCTTTTGCGGGGGGATGTCATAATGGTTTACCAAATTCTGAAGAATCCAAACCACATTTGCCGTCCGCTGCTGGAATCGAACCACAGCACTAACCTAAGAGGTCACCCTCTGAAACTGACAATTCAGTATAGCCGGCTTGAATGCCGTAGAAATTCCTTTTCCCTCGGCGTGTGCCAGCCTTGGAACGCCCTCCCTAATTATGTCGTCTCTGCTCCCAATCTGGCGATATTTAAAAAACGAGTTGACGATGCATTGTCTCATTTACATTTCGTTTTATGACTTGTTAGCCAAGGGCTACAAAACGTAATCAAACGGCGTCTTGCCAAACTGCCAACCAATGGATCGATGAATATATACGTTTGATACGCGAATATCTCCGCTATTCTACATAAGTCTATGGTGAGTCCACCACAACGCTTTTCACTTTATCATGCATTTGATTATCGCAATAATTTCCAATCCATATATATATATATATATATATATATATATATATATATATATATCGTTGGCGACATCCGGTTTCCGATTTGCCTGTCACTGTGGCCAGCCACAGGACGCCTGTGTCTACAGAAGGACCATGGGGGGCTTACGCTGCGTCACCCACAGCTCCAACCACACACCCCATATCCAGTGTAAACCCGAAGGAATAAGACCGGGAGGCGTGCGGATGGGAACCACGTTTCATCAACAGAGCCGGCCCACACTCCTTCACAGGCAAACACAAGCACACTGTATTTGGGAATCAAGCGCACACAAGGCGGTGGCTGGACCGTAGTCCGCTCCACACTGAGTGCATGGAACCACTCTTTGATCCTAACACGTGCACCTTGTCCCCTCCAGCAACTACCAACTGTCTCCTGGAGTCAGTATGGACGAGGTAGTGTGTAATAGTTAGGTAGGTACCTTGTCAAAATGCACATCAAGCGTAGCCACACGGGAGATACCAAAAAACAGCCAACCACTTGAAACGACAATATCAACTAAAATAAATCGAATGATGCATACAGATATGCCGACATGGCTGTACAATAAATGAGAAAATGAAGTAAGTTGGTTAGCAATGATTCCGCGATAAGTACAAAATGTCGCACAATTTACCCGAAAAAGCTACAAACGCAATAAAGCTAAGGGAGATAACCACAATAAGCGTGAGTAACGTTTGCAAGTTAGTAGATTATTCAGCTAGACAGAACAAACCAAATAAAGTCGAATGAAATTTATCCAGTTCTTTTAACGCTGGATATATATATATATATATATATATATATATATATATATATATATATATAAGAGGAAGCGTTAATGGGATACGTTTTGCCAGTTCACGTTCTTATGACCTGAAAGCTGACTACAGATCACTTTATCAGTTCAGTGGGCGAAAGTGTTTAAAACTAGTGTACCCGGATCTACTGTCATGATGAAGCGTCAACTCAACCCAGGTATGTAATGCAACGATCGGATGAACGTATCGATTAAGATCAGACGTTTTAACTGGTATATCTGCTGGAACGGATTTTTGCGCTTAAGGAACCACCCACAAAATAGATGATGGTTTCATGTACTGTATGTGGGTGGAGTAAAGTGTAACTGTCGATGCAGTCACCTCGGTCATCTCGTCCTTCAAGTCGATAATGTCTTGCATTCAACATCAGTTAACAGATAATTCTGCTACACCCCCTCTTCTCTAAAGCATGATGCACTGTCCTCATTGTCCAATGTCAGCGTGTCCGAAACCACGTAAATACAGATTTCCCATAGACTGGTAAGTGCCTGCAAGCGCGTTCTCTTAGTAAACGCAGTGCTATGAGGCAAGCACATGAAATATTCTTCGGGAGCAACATCAGCCGAACGGAGGCGCGATAAGGGCAGTAAGCAAGTGCAACCATAGACGCTCTGTCAAGCAAACACTGAGTTAGCATTTCACAAGGTCTCACCGTTTCTGTGATCTCACTAACCCAAACTCCATGCAAGCCGATCTTCCACAACGGTGGGTAAGCGACAGTCATGCTGTTCTCCCGACCGACCGGGGTCATTTGGTCTCAGTCCTATGGTAGCCTATCTCAATGTTTTGCTCAGTGACAGTGCGCGCGGTCAAACCACGGACATGTTAAAACTCAGGTAGACAGGTAAGTGCTTGTAAAACTACGTACAGCATCCATAACTTCCACCCACACACGATTGCACATAGACTGCTAAGCGTAAGACATACCACATAAATTTGACGAACATGCCTACTAGCCTGTATGGCGCCAGCTTCCGTTTAGTCAATCGTTATTGAGTTGCATTCTCGAACGGGGCTGTACGCCCCTTCCCCTAATGCGTGATCGATTTGTGCCGCACCCCACAATGATGCGGGTGTCTGAGTTCAAAAGACGCGGGCATCACATTCCATGTATTCCTCTGACTGCCGTACGGCCGCACTTTATCTCGGCTCTCGCTTCCATCGCAATGGTCATTCCAATTCTCCACACACATTATTGTGCGCGTGCTCTTTCGAAGCCGCTCGACGAGCGCTACTCAGTGCTTTCCATCTCTTAGATTTAACTTGTGTGGATCAGACTGTTACTCCCGTTCTCAGTTTTGGCACATTCTTTGTCGAATTCTGCTTGTGAAATCACATCACGCCCTAGCTTTTCGAGAATAGTTTTGGTCTCATTTGGTAGAGCAAGTAATGGAGTCTCAAACAACACTGCAACCATCCCTACAGGCGGCAGCATAACAAAGTTACGAGACATTTAGCTTCATTCATCGTGGTCGAGACACTGAGGGAAGCTTGCAAACGACCTGCGTACATCGTCGCCCAATGCTACCCCATCAAGATATGCCGCGTCTTCATGTGCCTGTGTGCGCATCGCTGAATCCGGCCATCTGCACGTGACCGCTATAGTGAGAGGCGTTATGACAGCCATCTGTCTCGTTGGATTGAATTTAACGCCCGAACAATGCAATCCAGGGTCCTGGGTAGGACTAACCATCACACGTTCACGTGCCCTGATGGGCGCTGCTAACCGATCCGCTGCGCATAAAGTCGCCTGTGGAACGTACAATAAAATGGGTAAAATAGAGGTTTCCTATGGAAATCGCTCAAGCTATTTTCATGTGAAATGCGGGAAAATCAAACCAAGCGTGTGTAGGTTGCTCAGCCGCAGACTAGACTCATTTTAGGTCTGTGCGAAGTATAATACTGTCCTGCTAGTTAAAACCGTAATTGCGCTGTTCCAGAAGTAGGACCGGCTTGAAGACGTAGGTGGTAAGATGCTGGGCACCAAAATAGTTTCGGTAGGAACAATTATAACAAAATGTCTGACACAGGCCGCTCCACCGAACTCCACTGCAAACCAACACACCAACGCCGAATGCTACATTAATAAACTTGCTGCTGCAAGCACTACCAATAATCCAAATCGCTCAGGCGTTCCCAAACACTTCACCCCCAACTCATTTACAACAATTTCCCCAAACCCAATTCCTCCCACCAGAAATTCGCCAAAACCCAAGGCACATGCATACACCAGTGGCAGTTGGGCCATTGTTGCATCAAAGTGCACTCCAAAATCAGACGCTGCTGTTTCTATTACCACACCCATAACTAATGAGAAAAGCAACGCTGCACGGATGCATAGTAAATCCCTCGGTGTCCCAACTACGGTCCATACTCCCAGGGAAGGTACTCAGCAACAACTGGATGCTTTATCTATAATATGTACCAACGTCCCGGAATCAACAACGAATCTTTGAAGGAGAAATGGGTGGATGACCTGAACCAATGGAATCCCATAACTAACCCCCTCGGTATTCTGACTGAACCATCCAACTTGACGAGGATCACCCGCCACACGAATTTCAGGCATTGTGATGAAGTCAGGCTTCTTCGGGTTGTGCTAAACTCTGTCGATGAGGTGGAAGCAGCGTTGCTTTCGACTGCTCGTCTCCAGAACAAATTCGGTTTGAGCCGTGTCTTTCCAGACGTTCCATGGGGCGAGGGCAGGCGAGCGACGCAGAACTCAGAAGAGTTCCTGCTTAACACCGCAGCCAAAACCGTTTTTGTCCATCGCGTCCTCCAGTCTCAGGAGCACGATGAATGCGAAGCAAAGGCTCACGACCGGTAGCAGTGGCACTATATGCGTGAGACATGGCGCTTGAATGACGTTGTAGCTACTTCTCTCTCTCGAGGCTACTAATAACAGAAAGCAACAAAGGGTGCGACCCAAGAATAAGTAAGGTTCTACAAAAAATAGGCAGATGCACTTAAGCTACTGGAACGCTGACACTTACTTCAGAACAGACTGCCAACCAAGCTCCGGTTCATCGCGGCGAGCAACACTGTCGTCCGACTTAAAGCATCTCCACAGCTGGCAAACGAACCGGTGATCATATCCGAAATACACACCGTAAGCAGATCTGAAGGAAGTGAGGATCTTCCTGTGCAATCCTGAGGCGACTCCCCATGCATTGTGCAAAATGAGTTGTCAGAGGGGTTAGTCGCGATGCCACTGAACCCAACTCCAAGCGACTCGCCCATAACACCACAAAAATCGGCTAGCGGCAGATCATACAGGGGTCAGCACAACCTCTCATCCTAGCCACAGGTGTCTTGGATCGTTGCTGAGAACCGAAACACTTTCCCACATGTACATGAATGCCCAAGGCCTCCTCAGCAAAATCGACCATCTTCCGTTGCGCCTGTCAACCAACGCTTGGGATCTCATCTCCATAACCGAGACTTGGTTGCACTCAGGGGTTGCGGCTGCCGAGATCGCGATTCAGTGAATGTCCTTGTTCCGACATGATCTTTCCAGCAGGGGAGGTGGTGCTATCCTATACTATCGTAACGAGTTACAATGCGAACCATTGGATGATACGGAGATGTACGTCACCGATTCACTATGGTGCCGTTTATGTCTCAGATGCAACGAGAACTGCTTCTTGGCAGTCGTAGATCGCTCCCCATAGTCCACTCCGGAGATGGATTCCCACCTAATATCATCACTGATGAAGTGCTTAGTTCCAACTTACAGCCACGTTCTTATCTCCGGCGATTACAACTTGCACGACTTAGAAACCTCGGTATCCCCCAACGAAACATCCAAAACCGAACTGCAAGACCTTATCACAAGTACCCCACTTCACAATCACATCACCTCATTTACCAGGCGTAGAGCTGATTACAAATCATCCGTACTTGACCTCATACATACAAATGAGGAACTCATAATCGACACGCAATTTATAGACACCCCACTAGGGTTAAACGACTAAGCCACCATACTTTCTAACTACGTGTATTACGCTGAATATTTAGAGGAACACAGAACTAACCCTTAGTAACACACATTGTAACATCCTGAAGGACTAAGCTGAAAAGACCGATTGGGAATGCTTGAAAGGTAGCTCACCTGATGGCGTTTGGATTCAGTTTGTTGGACGCTGCAACAATCCAATGGCAACTGCCTTAGCAACGAAGAGAGCGCTCCAATAATCCCTCGTCTTCCATCAGTAGTATAACCCGCAAGCGCATAACACTAAGAAATGCAGCTTGGCACAGTTACAGAGTTCGTCGTAGCCAAAACATGGAGCGATCACGTGACCCAGCGCAAATATTGTAACACGCTTGTCCGTGAGGACAAATTGAGTCACAAACAAAATTTGGCCTGCAAACGCCAAAAACAAAAGACTCCTATATAAGCAAATTAAGGCCATCCGGAAAGTGAAGCAAGTTAACCCCAACTTAACACCGCAGTCGGAGTGGTACATAGAACTGAAGAAGTAGCCAACGCCCTACGAATGCAGCACGCCCCACATTTCCAACGAAGCGTTCGCCATTGTTACATACCTACATCCCTAGACCCAATTTCAACACGCACTAACATCGATTTTACTGCCAAAGCAGTGAAGAAACTTTTCTCATTACGCACCTGCAGCTACTCCGGAATAGATGACATTCACCCGACAAGGTTGAACGTAGCAGCAATAATGCTGGTCACCCCATTATAATATTTCTTCCAAACTGTGCCTACCATGTGGAAACATTGCATAATCACTCCGATTTTCAAAAGCGGTAATTGTTTAGAGCCCGCGAACTATTGCCCAGATGTCCACCTCCCTGTGTTCTCAAGTGTGATGGAGGTAATCATCGCTGAAGCTTCAGTCAAACATCTAGAATGCCACAACGTCATAGCATCTGAGCAGCACGGTTTCCGCCAACACTGTTCATGTGCCACCAACTTGCTGATTTCCCGCAGTAGTTGGACGGAAACGGCCGATGATGGTAGAGGGACAGATGTCAGTTACATTGAATTCTCCAAAGCCTTCGACTGACTGGACCACCGCATTCTGCTTCACAGGTTCGAAATTCATGGAGTTGATGATCCGGTCCTTGAGTAGATCGAGAATTTCCTGCAGGATCGGCCACTGCATGTCAGCATTGGAACCGCGTTGTCTTATCCGATTCATGTCGAATGTGGAGTTCCACAAAAAGCAGTTCTGGGACCGTGTCCGTTTCTCCTGTTTATTAACGAGCCTATACATTTGATTACCACAAATGTCTTGCTCTTCGCTGATGCTATTATGATGTGGCGGGCGATGGCCGACCCAGAAGACCACGATGCACCTCAGCGAGATATGGAGAGAGCGTATGGGTGCTCATTCCACAATATGCTCCAGTTCAATTCGGGGGAGTGAAAGGTGGTTCACATTCGCCACTAGCTGAAGATCATACACAAGCTTGGAGACCATATTCTGCAAGAAGTCACCCAGGAATGCGACCATGGAGTACTAATCCAGGCTGATCTGAGCTGCTCAGAACAACTGGAGAAGGTGTCAAATACAGCGAACCAACACGCTGGAATGCTGCGGAGGGCATTCGGGCGGCTTGATCCCTCTGTCTGTCTGCAATTGCTTAACACATATGCTCGGCTTCATGTGGAATACGCAATCTAGACCTGGGAGCCCTGACACAAGCAAGACCTTGCAGCGCTCGAGACTCCACGGCGACGAGCCACGGAGCAAGTCACAGGCTGTTCCATCTTCTTTATCAATTTAGATGAGGACACTAAAATTATGCAGCGGCCGGTATTGGCGCCTTCGTGGCTACCTTGTTTTTGGCTACCAGATTTTGAGGATTGCCAATCACGTCTAGCGCCACCTACTACAACTCAGTCTGAACAAGAATTTGTGGGATCACCAGTTCAGTTTTGTCCAGTATTACAGTTAGCTAGCATGTGGACGAAACTTTTCTTCGTGTGTGTAAGCCATGAAATTGCTTCCAAACTTATGTTGGTGCTGCCGCCTGCAGTTTACCTGTGTTTATAAAAGTTTTGACGTCGCCCTAACCTTACGGGGTATAGCCTGTGTGTCTCGCCAGAGGAAATAAAGTGACGAAATTTGCACAGCCAGAATTAATTTACGCAACTGAGTTTGGTTCTTTCTGCGGGCCTCTGGGTTAACACTGTGGAAAGTCTACCGAAACGTTTTTCATTTTATCACTGTTTTCTATTCGCCATGGGGTTCTCATTCGGACCATCCTACGGGATTTGCTAAGCATCCGCTTCGTTTGCCCGTAATACACCATTGTTCCGTTGCGTGATGTGCTTTTGGTCGACTTGGGGCTGGTGGCTGGACGCATTTAGAGGTGCTCGTAGGCTTTAGATGTTATTTGACAGCGATAAGAATCATCTTGAGATATTAGTGGAGAGGAATGATTACCTTCAGGAGTTTGATTCCACCATAGACACCTTTGACTGCGAAAAGGTGTAAAACTGGCTCCGTCACCTACCCAACAATCATAGAAGTTGGTCATTTCGAATCCGTATGCAACAATTGACGTGCCTCGAGGCGTGCAAGGAATATGTCTTTAGAGGCGTGCGCCCAATTTTGCTTGGTGTAAGATGAAGCTGCATGAATGTACGAACAACCTCGCAATCAATGCTACATTCACAGCTGTCAAAGTTGACATGCCCATGTGCGTACGCGCACCCACTGAAGCCAAGTGCGGTGGGTTGCGTCTGTCCTGCGTTTCCAAGCCGGGCACCTCGCCAGACATTCTGGTTGGAAAAAAACCATATCATCGAAACTGGCATGGACGTGTGCACCTAGCGATTTCAGTCACGATCTCAAATTCATTACTACATCTGTGGGCATGGGAGCCGATATCTTAGCAATTAACGGGGTGTAACACAGAACGTCTAGGGCAACCGGCTTCGAAGTTTACTAGTTAAAAGAAACTGCACATCAAAAGCTTGCCAACCAATGTGAAGTGTACCCTTTCCTACTATAGAATGGGGCCTCTTTGAAGAAGTGATTAAGGATGCGCAGAACTTCCATGGATGCAGAGCTCAATACTTTGCTTCGTGCTTTCAGCGGCGAAGGGGCAAACATTCTGTCCTCGATTGCTCAATGACAAGCAGGTAAACAGGTTGTGCTGATACAGCACCGGGATCGTTCAGGCCCAGAGCTGATGTTTTTCCTAAGGTCACGAAAAGCTGTATGTATCTATTACGTGGTCGGTTGGCTCGCCGAACGACATCGTTGTGCCAGCTGGGTAGTTCGGGATTATCCGGCTCCAGCGAATGGTTCGGCGGCATTGTTCCAGGACGTAGTGGGTTTTCGCCTGACAGGCCTTCTCTCTATAAAAAGCCACAAATCTTCTTAACAACACTGCTACCTGGCGAATGTGACTCCCCACTAAATAAGGTCACTGACCCTTACCTCTCCCTGAATGGCATTGTACCTGGTTGTTCGGAAATTAACTTCGTTTTCTCATATTATTTTATTATTATTATCTCTTCACAACCAACTTCCTGTTTAATCCGCATAATCAATATATGATTTAACAGCAGGTGCAGGGGCAAGAGTTCGATTGATTTTACGCAGTAATTTTTGCTTGGTGCCCTTTCAAATATGGGAAGTGAAAAGCAGCATTGTCGGTATATTTTACTTTTTTGCCATCGAACAGGTAAACTTGCCGTTCGAGCAAGCAAAAAAGTAATAGATTTGTGTGGAGATGTAATGACAGAAAGCAAGTCTCAGAAATCATCTACAAAACGTCGAGCCGGTAGTAAATAAGTAATAAACTGCATTAATTGGTTATTTATTTAACGGCATTACTCCGTTAATTACTTTGCATAAATTGATGCAAACCGGTGAATAACAGCTTGTGAGGTCGCTGAATCAAATTGATCTAATTCGATCGTTCAGGATCATTTGAAACGCCTATTTTTCATCTTAAAGCTAGACATATGGGTGTCTCATGTTCTTACGGAAAGAAATTTGTGCCTTCGCAGTGACGTTTGTGATTTACTTCTCAAACCGCAAATAATGATCCATTTTTGAAGCGCATCATTACTGGAGGCGAGAATTGGGTTGTTTACGATAAAGGTAAACTCAAGGGATTATGGAGTAAAAACATGAAATGGCTCAAGCCACTTCGAAAGCCGATGTTCATCAAGAAAGATGAGGTGGGATTTCAAAGGAATTGTTTATTTTGCGCTTCTACCGTATAACACAAGATCAATTATGTAATGTACTGTCATCAGCTGGACAAATTGAATGAGCGTGGATTCATGCTACTGACAAAAAGATGACAATATGTATTGGATAAGAATGAAGAATACCTAATTTAGTAAAAGATTCCTTCACTGTAAGAAAAACTTTTTTCATTTTCATCAAAAATGACGAAATTACTTTCCGAACAACCAGATAATTAAAGGGTGTGTTTAGCCCCTGGTCCTTTAGATACATAAAGGTATATGAACCCTTTGATTGATCAACGGCTACCAAAGGGTTGCGACGTCCTCACATCGCCCTTCCAGACTGTAGGTTAGCTCCTTGTTCAACGGCTCGGGGTAAAGCTCCTAAGATAACTCTTTCTTTCGGCCTGCGCAACCGGGTAGTATCATGCCCACTGATGAGTCATGGATAGCTTATACCTTCACTCTTGCTATGTTTTTTGGCTTGCCTAAATTCACTGCTTAACCTACGCTCACATATCGACCGACATCCCAATCTTCAGATACACTTAGGTGCTTCACGGCCGCCGCCAACAACAGCTCCCTGGTCGCACCTGAGGTAAGTAAGAGCCAAACGCTTGGTGTTCGATGTCCGGCGATCACAGCCTTCTCATACTCCACCGAAGGCCCAACTTTTCTTCGACCTGGTTCTCCATGCAGCTTCACAACGTTTAATGTTCGCACTTCGAAGCAGATGGGAAAACAGGCGTGCCTGGTCCTCACCCTTGAGACTCTGTCGGAAGACATTTGTTCCCTTCCAACACCGTCCTTAGAATGACCTCTCCGGCAAATTCTGACGTCAAACACTATTTGCGCCTTTCTCAGGACGCAAAGGTTGCCGCTTCTGGGCGGGGTGGTTTTGGGTCGCAGTGAGTGACAGGGCTGAGGCTTCTCTGTTTGACTTGATCCTAGTCACCAGTCGACTATATGCAGTCAGACTACGGGGCTCATGTAAGTTAAGTAAGCGTAGGTATCTTAAGTGTGACTTATTCCCCTTTCTGCCTGCACTCCTACTAGCTACAGCCCTGATGCAGCCAAGGATTGCTTTTACCAACAACCTATTCGCTTCTCCAAACGTCTGACATTCTCATTCTTGCGGGAGGTATAAATGCACAAAATGGTCGCATGCCACCACGCCAGCACCATCTTGGGGATAATAGTGGCCTCGATGGTAGTCTAACAGACAATCGAGACAGATTACCGCATCTCTGTTCTGATCATCGCTTGAATGTTTTGAGCGCCAATTTTTGGCACTGGAAGAGACTGACAGATATCTGGCGCCCAACTTCTGAAGCGCAAGAGTGGTCCAGTTTGACCACAGCAAGAAGCTACAGATCGCGCAGGAGTGTAAGAGGCTGCCGCTCGTACTGGTCAACTTGTCTGCACTCCCATCATGCATTGGTTCATGCTAAGGTTTGCATGCGTTTCGGAGGATCACCCAGGCGTACGCAATGCTGACCGGACGTCAAACATACGCAGACTCCTACGATGTTAGTCTAATATTAGGACTCTCTATCAACGCTGCTTGCCTCAGCTTCTGACGATGATCTGAATTCACAATGGGTGCGCATTGGTAGTTGTGGAGTTGCCAGTCACCCGCTGAAAAGCTTGAACACACTAGTCTCCTTGTCGCTCATTGACAGACGCCGCTCAGTTCCGGCAGATGCCAGCTGTAGTGAAGAACGCCGATCCTTGCTTCGTGAACTGAGAAGTTCGCAAAAGGATTGTGAAGGTTGGTGGCGCGAACGTGCTAGAGAGATGGAACTTGCTAGTCTCTTTGATGATACCAGAAAAATTTTCCATCTCATCAGATTCATCGAAAGTTTTCTATGTGTTGTAAGCGAAGTGATCTGCGAAGAGGATGACTCGGTAATCAGTAATTTTCGACGACGGTTGGAGCGATGGGCTGGGAATTTTGGCTCACAGTTTTGAAGGCTGCCAGCTCCATTTGCTTTCTCTGGAGGGTTCATTAGTATTGTGTGGTTTATCCACACAGATCGTAAATCGCACCAGGAAATAAAAACAGTAACTCCACCTACTTGTCCTGATGGCGTATCTCCAGCTCTGTTTAAAGTTGGCGGCTATTTGCTGGATCCAAAATTTAAAGCTTCTTTTCAAATGTTTGGTCAAGTCTGGTTGCATCAAGTTGGAGTGAAAGGAGAGCGGTCTCCATCTTAATGAATGCATGCGCACAAGGTTCTTCAACTACAGTGGTATACATTTGGTTCCTATCGCTTGGCAACCCCAGGTGTTCATCATACTTGGAAGGCTATCGTGAACGCGCAAATCGATACAGGGAGAAGAACAGACTGGGTTTCACTCTACTCGTGGCTGCATCGATCAACTTTTCATGCTCCTCAAGCTTTTCTAGCCAATGTGTTATTGGCGCTGCTTTTGATCCTGTCGGTAGGACTGAATTGTGCAATTGTCTGTTGAGGAAAGGCGTCCCTGGGAAGCTCGCTTCCGTACTGTGTGCTAGGTATAGTCTGACCTTGGGCAGGGTTACGGCTTATAACAAGCTTTCGCCCTATTTCGTTGTCACCAGTGGGGTTCGACAAGGATGCCCTATGTTCCTTTCCTCTTCAATTTTGTCATTGAGGATGTCCGGAAAATTGCTCTGGAAGGTTCTTTGAACGCTGGCGTTGAGTTCCTCCCATGCACTCGAGTAGTTGACCTGAACGGCGCTGATGATATCGTATTGTTGGGTGTGGGTTTACAGGCAGTCCAACTTTCTCTTAACTGTTTGGCGATTGTGGGGTCAAAGTATGGCACGCACTTTTCCTCCCTTAGGTATAAAGCTCTATTTCAAGACTGACAGATGCCAGTGCCGGCACCCGGCCATGACGGTGAGACACCGGAGGTTCGGATAGTTTGGTCTCTTGATGACGCTGCATCATTGTTGGCGAGGTTCATGGAGTCAAAATTTCAATGCTCATCTCAAGACTTTGTCTCGCCTTCTCCAGGCTGAGGCACTTTTAGTGTCGCCGCGACATCCATCTCTCAATCAAATGGAGGAGTTATTGTGCGACTTTCCGCGATGTAAAGTTGTAGGCACGCGAGACTTGGCCTGCTCATACTGTTGAGCTGCGCCAACTGTCCGTCTTCGAGTACCGCCAATTGCGGTCCATTACGCGTGCGTGTTGGCTGCATCACGCAAATACCATGTAGGTTTAACAGCGTGTCTTGGATAGCGGTAGCCATTCGCTCGAGCAGCACATCTCAATACCTCAACTGCGATGCCTAGGACACGTATCGCGCATGCTCGTTCAGCAGCTTCCGCGCCGTGCGTTGTTTGTGGTTGCTGGACAGAGTTGGATGAGGTGGACAGTCTAAAACTTGGAGAAGTGGCAAAAAATACCGATGAAACAGATGGCCCCGGTCGGTCGATATCGACTACCTGGTTGTGATCTCAGAGATACGGAGTGTCGCTGATTGGAGACCATGGATGTCATGATTCAAGACCGACGTCAGTGACGGACGTGTATCTCTATGGGTTGCGGTAATCCTCTTTCTATCCCCTAATAGAACATTGTCAATAAAACACAAAAATATGTGAGTGCAAAACTAGACAAAAATGTTATCTGCTTTCTTCTTATTTTGGTCATGTTTTCCTATTCCGCCAAGATTCCGATGACACAATATCTGTACCACCATTTTTGATATATATATATATATATATATATATATATATATATATATATATATATAATTATGTGGTCACCTTCGTGACCTCCATTAAAAGGGGGTAGCTGTTAAGGATGAATGTTTTTGATCCGTCTACTATAACACAAGTAATACTATGGAAAGCTCCCAGATGAGACTCGAGTGATGAATGATTCGCTCATCCACTTGCATTACACTATATAATCAGTGACGTCTACGTCAAACCAAACGCGACTAAACGGTGCTCATTCTCAGCTTTTGTGCTTTACTACTTACACGCTGCTGCTGTGGAATATCCTTCGGATATACTACAACTGCATTCATCAATTAGATCAATCCAAGAAAGCGGCTCACGAGTGAACGTTGTCTTTCCTTTTGTTCTTAAGATATATTTTTCCCATATTACTTCCCCATATTACTCTACATAACAATGCAATACGCCTTCTAAAATATTTTAATGAAGCAGGACATTCGAATCGCCAAACAGTTAAATTGATGATTTACACTTATGTTTGCTTTCACTTCAACGATCCTACGGGACTTGTAAAGCAATCGCTTTTTCACTTGTAATATATCATTGTTCATTGATGCGAAATCTAGGTTACCAAGCAAACACACAGCTAGGGATGGACGTAGGGTCGTTACAAAACAATTCCATGCTATGTTTTAGTCTGTCTCCACATGTGCTCTTTTACTGAGCGCAGTGGTTGCGCCAATTTGAGCAGAAAACGCAACCATCGACCAATCGAAGATCTTTGGCTGCAGCAATGTGAACGAAAAATGATACCCCACGTTTTTGAACCAATTAGCGTTCAAGCTTGATCATTTTATATTAGACATGCACAATTTGCTCTTCCATTCCTAAAAAGTGTACTCAGCGTGTTATACCCGACCCAACCATTCTGTTTAAACCACTTGTGCTCTGGATTAGTAACGCTGTTTCGGGGGTGGGGGTGTGTGTGATAAAACTCACGGTGTAGAAGTTGGAGCACACATAATCAATGCGCCTACAAGTATTGGTTAGGTGGACGGCGTTTGCAGCGCGCTCCCGAAGGAAGTGTTCTTGGGGTAATCATACAGGACGATCTCAGTTACTCAAAACAGCTCGCAAAACATCAAGATTAACCTGTCATTGGTTTGGTCTTCTGAGAAAAGCATTTGTGATCCTCGAGCCTTATGTCATCCTGTTACTGCTGAACTCTTGTTTCTCCTGCCCTAACAACTTAAACTGCCAACACTTGGAGTGTACAATGGTAGGTATCCGAGTCTAGGAGGCGACCTTATCATGACTTGACATATACTGATGAACTCATAGGTAGCTTGCGGTAATGTCTGCTAACAGCAAGAATACAAACTTGAGAGTCCCCTAATACAAATTGGCTACTCATGACAATCGACTAGAGTGATGACGAAAATTTTCTCTGTGTGTCTCACATAGGAAACAATTTTCCAGATGATTTCACATCATCCCCTACACTAAGGTCTTTCGAAGGACCACTTAAAGGACACGTTATTCATTTTGCACTAGGCAATGTAGACCGTTTCAAGCGGAATACGAAGTAATGTTAACCAAACTGTGTTTACCTGTCTCCTTTGTAACTTATCGGCAAGGAAAGCTAAGTCTGCGTTCACGTGGATCGTTTGGTGGTGTCACTTTTATCTTTAACACTGCAAAGTCGCTCAGGTTATCCTGCGGCAACAGCCAAGAACTTGCTTTTTTACCCATGATAACTCACTGTTAGTGCGACTTCCAGTCAGACACATGGGGTTGCAACGTCTATCTTGATGAGGTCAGCTCGGATGAACTTCAAGTGGACAGTTGCGTAGGTAAGACCAACAGAGTAGAAAGCGTCCTGGTACTCAAATGTAACAAGTCTACCAGGATCTCTGCTAGCCTACACCTATCGCCACTCCAATTAATATTTGAACCTTTCAAGTATCACGACGATTTGATTGAACTGACACAAACAGAACTGGCCAGGGTACAGCAGTGACTGTAAGCAAAACCAAGTGCTTCTGCTGCATTCGAACCACCCAACACTTCTCTCCAAACGTCACTTAAGCAATGGCGGATTGGAGAACTACTGTGGTAGACTTGATGTATTTCTAAGTAAATGGTTGTCTCCCGATGGTGGTTATTGCTGTACTGTCAGAGAAGAAGAAACGCATAGACGACCACAGCTGTTTTCGGCTTTGAGTCTAGGCGGAGCACTAGCCGATACACCCAGTTAACTGAAACCCCCTCCCACTCACTGAGTGGTTGGAAATCATCTAGAGACACGTTGTGTGAAGGTTAAAATGAGATGCCGCATGACAGGCCCAATGAAGTCTGGAGGGGTGATACTCAGTTAATCCTAACAGTTCACCCTAACAGTACCTCCGCTTTGCTTTCAGACATCGAAGCGTTGCACGTCTCTGCCACTCAGGTAGAGACAACATCTAAACTGCCCTTTTGTTCGGTAGTACGTGGCACATTACACGAGATTTGCGATACGGCAAAGAGACGTACCAGGGAGGAACACGTGTTATGTTCTGTTATAAGGCTGATATAACGGTTTGCGCACCGGCAACCAGATTCACCTCAATACAGGCCACTAATTGCGTGCACTGTTTTACCGGCCTAGGAAAACGACGATGTGCGGAGACGCGGTGCACTCGGTATTGATTGTGGTGAAGTAATTACCATCAGAGTGTGAGTGACGTCGAGTCTGTTACATCGTCAACCAAAGCAACATAATACATAACTTAAACGGTACCGGCCCTTTCTGTTAAGGAACAGACAACTGACACTTGGCCAATGGATAATGAAGTGTACTCCGGAGAGCGGCGCTCAGGTTGTAGACCGCTTGCTTTTAGCAAGCACAAAGGAACCAGGCGTCAGCCGTCGACTGCTACATACACGGTTCCATTTCCAGATCTGGTAATCTCTAACTTATCAGTCCAAACAAGGATGAAACCGTTCGGAGAGTGTAGTGTTTGGAGCAAGCTATCCCCAACCCTTACCACTCCGACGACTGTCTGCGCTCTTATTCCGCGATTGGTCCCACTTTCGACAAGGCTAAGCGCAAGCATACGTCGGCTTGCCTGCATACCCATTGTCGTGGATCACTCTGAAACACCCAGTTTGCTGGTTATTGACTCTGCACTGCATAAACAGTAAAACAAAGTGAAAAGAGTGACTTTCGCCGGTTTCTATCCTTTTCGAAGTTGACACAACGGCCTCCGTCACTACAAGGACGCTACTAAATTTTTCTGGAAACAAGAACGGAAACTTCCGTATGGTACAGGGATGCACGTCATGTACCATTCAATGGCTGTATGAACGGGGTATGGCGCTTGTACGCAACCGAAATGCAGAGAGGTTAACGTCATTCAGAAAGTAAAGCACAGTATCCCCCACTTAACAACGCAGTCGGAGTGGCACAGCGTACTGAACAGGTAGCCAACGCCCTACGGATACAGCGTGCTCCAAACTTCCAAAGAGATGTTTCCAACTGTTACATACCTACATCTCTAGCCACAATTTCAACACGTACTAGCATCGATTTTACTGTCAAGGCAGTGATGAAACTGCTCTCACTACACACCTACAGCTCGCCCGGAATCGATGACATTCACCCGACGGTCTTGAAGGTAGCAGCAACAACGCTGGCCACGCCATTATCACATTGCTTTCCAAACGTCCTTGGATGTTTTTGTGTAGATTCGTCGCGGTTAGATACAGACAGACAACCACCACACATCCGGAAAGCGCTAGACGGCCGTTTCGTCCTACTGGGACTCGTGAGTAGCGTGCACCTGCCGAATCCTGCCGGATTCGAACCCACGACCTTACTCTTGCGAGTCAGCGACTTATGCCACTGAGCCATGGAAGACGGCAGCGGACCGCCATGACTGATATCTAACTGCGATATAGCGCCGCTCATCCTCCACTGTCTTGCAATTTATGCATGTGCAGAGGACAGGGCTGGCCCCCAGAACAACCTTCCTTTACAAGCCGCCACCGATTGAGGTGGCATGTTAGCTGCTAGGGAGACTACTGATTATTTGTAAGTACTAGGGGATTTATTAGGTTTTTGTGTAGATTCGTCGCAGTTAGACACGGACAGACAGCCACCACGAAACCAGGAAAGCGCTAGACGGCGGTTTCGTCGGTCCGTTGCCGTCGCCCACGGCTCAGTGGCGTAAGTCGCTGACTCGCAAGAGTAAGGTCGTGGGTACGAATCCGACAGGATTCGGCGGGTGCGCGCTACTGAGGAGTCCCAGTAGGACGAAACGGCCGTCCTGCGCTTTCCTGGATGTGTGGTGGCTATCTGTCTGTGTCTAACTGCGACGAATCTACACAAAACCTAATAAATCCCCTACTACTTACAAATAATACTTGGATGTGTTAGACGGGCTTGCGTTACGTGATTATCTTGGACACACGCATGCCATTCGTCCAGAACTAGACCGCCCACCACTCAAGACTATGTCCTCTCATGTGGTTGACCAACTAATCCATTGATCTTTTACAATCCGGGTTGCTCAGCTTTGTCAGTTTTTCAATACAGCTCGTCTCTCGCGGTTATGTTCGGAGTGGGTTCTGTTACAGTCAGACGTTATACTACACTGGTGACGGGGAACAATAACGGTCCCTTTAGAATTTCTTCAAGAAATTCTGTCCAGACAGCAAACACGGTTTGAGGCGTCCCAGTAGCGTTTAAGTGAAACATTGACAACACGAATGTCGTTACAGTCAGTATCTACGGAATCAACCATTTCCACTGCAGACAAGCTGGCACACAGTATGGCAGAATTTCTTTACTAACCCAACGATGACCTCACTTTCGAAGCGCCGTTTCGCCGCTATGAAGACTTGTTAAAAATTGATGGGCGTGAGCTAGACGATGCAGCTCAGGTATGTGTTCTTTTGAGGAAATTGGATCCACAAGAGTATGCAAAGTACTCTAATTACATTCTACCCAGAAACCACGCGATATCTCATTGGCCGACACTGTGAAACACTTGACCAGAATTTCCGTCACTAAAACCACTTTTTAACACATGTTCCCCATGTTTTCAAATTGTTACCCACCAGAAGGATGATTTTGTGACTTATGCAGCTATTGTTAACTGGGAATCTGAACGTTTTCAGCTTAGTACACTCACAAGTGATCAGTTTAAAGCGCTCATTTTTGTTTGTAGATTACGTTCTCCAAAAGAAGCGGAGATTCGGACATGTTTGTTATCTCGGTTAGAGTCTAATCAGGAAGTCGCACTACAGCAGCTGGTACAGGAATGTGAACGTAAGTTGACACTGAAATGATCCAACGGTACACCCAGTCTTGTGTGGTGGATGTTCATACTATTCCTACACGCCCCAGGTAATCACTAAATGCAGTATGTCTCTCCGACTTCGCCCACCGCGGCCGTCCGCATAGTGCTTGTTGGCATTGTGGTCAATGGCATTTCGCTCGATTTTGTGAATGCTGACGATATATTTGTAAGCGTTGTGGGAATATGGGACATAAGGGAACCAGATTTTTGCAGGGAACCTCTGGAAGACCGTCACGTACCTTCGCCAAAACTCCAAGTCTTCAACGTTGCGTTTTAAATGTGGTGTTTGCAACCACTAGCCAGAACTATCAGTCACTACGGAAGTATGTTACAATTGTGATAAACGGTGTTTGTTCGGGTTCAGCTGGACACGGCCTCCGATATTACAGTAACCTCTGAGTCGAGATGCAGCAAGCTCGGTAAACCCACATGTGTACAAACTTCACACGTCGCTCATGACACGTCCGGCTGGGAAGTAACCTTCATTGGTAGTTCGATTGTGAGTTTGCACTTCGTGATTTGCATGCTAATGATGTTTGTTACGTTACACGTTATGGACATTTGAACTTGTTAGGCATAGAGTGGCTAGACAAACTTAATTTATGGAGCATACCTCTGAACAGTATTTGTGGTAACCCAGACAGTTTTTCACTGTGTCCCACTGATGTTCAATGTTCAGTTACACCCGTAGTGTCTAAAGGTAGTGCAGAAGCTTTCTCACATTTTGCCTCTAAGTACCCCAATGTCTTGGCAGTAGGTTTTAGAATGTGTTCTAATATAAAAGCTGTGTTGTATCCGCGTACCGGCGTACGTTCAGTATTTTGTCCCAAAAGACCAGTACCATACGCTGCTGTTGAGGCTGTGAATGCATGCAATTGGTCGACTAGAGTTCATGGGCTTCAACAGTTCTGTGAGCTACTCAGCGTGGGCCGTTCCTATTGTAGTCACCAGGAAGACTAATGGCAGTTTTGCGTAATTGTGCTGATTTTTCTACCGGATAAAATAACACACTGGAAACGCATTAATGTCCCTTACCTGTTCCCGAGGATTTAATCACAAAGCTTTTGAGAACCCTAATCGTTCTCCTGTCTAGGCCTGACCAACCTGACAGTATCCTGCCAACGCAATACTATGAATCATTCGTCAAACAATTTCTTGATGCTCTGGTAACCGCAGAGAATAATCAACGGTGCCCTATCTGCTGCATCGAGCAGGGTGGATAGGGGTTTGGATGCTACTGTTTAAGCCTTCCCGTCTTCTCATTCCCCCTCTTACGCTTTTTCACTTTTACCGTCCCGTTCCAACTTCACTTAACTCCCCCCAGTTTTCAAGCCCCCGGTTCTTGGCCCTCCCCCAACATGCCTTGCTAGGCACTTGTCTCCTAATTTCAACTCACATGCTAACGCAGACGGTCACTCCTCTCCTGTCGAGAAGCCCATGTCCAACCAAGTGGTCCATTCCAGTTCATCGGCTTCCATTTGGAGCCCTCGATCCTCCTTCAGATTGGAATGCCTCATTGTACGCACATTACTACAGATCGGCCAACAGGCAGCACTTGCCCGAACATTGGAGACCCTCTCGATCGATATCTGCTGCTTATCAGAGACCCGCCTGCAAGGCTCGAGCTCTGTGCTCAATCTGCGATCCCCTTCAGATGACGCAAGCAGTATTTTCTCATTGCGCCTATCCGGTGACGATGCAGCTTCGAGCACCGGCCAAGCTGGTGTTGGCATTGCCCTCAGTCCCCGGCTGAAGCTGCTCTGGTTGATTGGTTTCCAATCAGTAGCCGGATGTGTGCGGTCCGATTGGCTGGTTCGTTTAAAGCTTCGAAGTCGCGCGGGACTAATAGGTGTCTATTCATCATTGCTGCCTACGCGCCCACAAACTGTAGCGATGATTCGGTAAAGAACGACTTCTACCGCCAACTGACCCAGCTCCTTCGCCACAGAAGAAGCACGGACACTGTTGTGCTGGCAGGGGATCTGAACGCACAAGTTAGAAAGTTGTTCACTGATGAAATACCTCTGGGCGGTCAGCACGGTGTAGGCTTCCGTAATGATAACGGTGAGCGGTTACTTCATTTGTGTGAAGATGCCGCTTATTTCTTGCGAGCACTAGCTTTCGACACAGCAATCGGCGGAGGGTGAGGGGCGAGGCCACCAGCCTCGAACCAGCCTTGGACGCAGATCGATCACATTGCCATCAGTTACCGCTGGAGAGGCTGCATCCAGAACTGTTGCTCTATTTGGAGCACATGTGTGGACACCGATCATGCACTTGCAGGTGCTGACAAGCGGATGCGTTTTGGCGGACGCCCACGACGACGCTGTGAGCACATTGACACCAGCCAACTGACAAAGCCAGCTGTTCTGAATGCGTATCGAAGTACGCTGACATGCGAGTTGAATAAGTGCTCACTGGAGACAATTGATGGTCACTGGTCACATGTTTGTCAGACCTTACTAGCAGCAGGAAAATCCTCATGTGATATGTCTAACAGCCAACATGGATATTGGGTCTCTTCGCGGTCTCTGGAACTTATCGACGCTCGCCGACATATCCCGGCTGGGAGAGAACACAATGAAACTCGCAAAGAACTCCAAGCAAAACTCCGTGCTAGCCTGAAGAGAGACCGTGAAGCTTGGTGGTCTCACCGCGCTTCAGAGATGGAAGTGGCCGCTGCCCTTGGCAACCACCGTAAGTTATTCCGTCTGATACGGGAAACGGGCAGCAGGAGACCTGGTGTTAGTGAAACAATTTATGATGAGAGTGGACAGCCTATCTACAATTTTTCATAACGTTTGGAGCGTTGGGCTGAGCATCTTGAAAAGCAATTTAATCGGCTAGAGTTGTTCGATTCTTCGCCGGCTAGTGATCGCACTTCTCCGTGGGCTGTCCCTTTGGATCCACTCTCTCGCTCAGAAGTCGAACGTGAGATCGGACTGTTGAAGTTGAACAAAGCCGCGGGACCAGATGATCTTCATACAGCCTTCTTCAAATTCGGAGGCTCTGCTCTTTTTGAAGCTTTACGTGAATTACTAGTGAAACTGTGGGAGCAGGAAACTGTCCCAACCGACTGGAGCCGCTCCGTTATTGTTCCCATCTTCAAAGGAGGCTCGCGTTCGGAATGCGGCACTCATAGAGGAATCAGTCTGCTCACCATCGCCTCCAAATTACTCGCCTCCATAATTCTACACAGACTGACTGGTGCTCGTGAGAGCCAGATTCGTGAGGAGCAAGCCGGGTTTCGTCGTGATCGTGGCTGCATCGACCACATCTTCACCTTGCGTCAGTTGTTGGAGCACCGTCACACACATTGGCGGCCCACCGTAGTCGTGTTCCTCGACATCAAAGGTGCCTTCGATTCGGTTGATCGATGTGCCCTTTGGAATTGTTTACTCAGAAAAGGTGTGCCCGAGAAATATGTAAATATTATCCATGCATTATACGCGCGTAGCAGGGGCAGAGTGAGGGCTTACGGCAAACTGTCGCCACCCTTCAATATCTCCAGCGGTGTGAGACAAGGATGCCCGCTGTCACCTTTCCTCTTCAAGTTCGCTATTGACGAAGTCATGGAGATTACATTTACAGGACATGACTTGGAAGGTGTGGAGCTACTCCCAGGAGAACGACTTCTTGACTTGGAGTATGCAGACGACATTGCCCTCATCTGTGACAGCTCCCAGACGTGCCAAGCCGCGCTGGACAGATTAGCACTGGCTGTCAGCCGCTTCGGGCTTTGCTTTGCACCATCGAAGTGCAAAGCGTTCCTCCAAGATTGGCAGGGATCGCCTCCTGCGCTGACCTTGGTGGGGATCAGCTAGAAGTCGTTCAGAAATTCAATTACCTGGGAAGTTGTATCAGCGCCCTTGGGATCGAAGACGAGATCACGAACCGTATAGCGAAAGCTCGAAGTGCTTTTGCTAACCTTCGCCACCTATGGCGGCGGCGCGACATCACTCTCGCCCTGAAGGGTAGAGTGTACAATGCAGCGGTACGTTCGACCTTACTGTACGGTTGTGAAACCTGGCCTCTAAGATCGACGGACATGAAGAGGCTAGTTACGTTCGAGCATCCGTGCCTTTGCAGTTTTGGCTCACATCTGGTGGGAACACCGCGTGAGTAACGAGCGTGTTCGACGCCTTGTTTACGTCACAGATAAAGGAACTGAACCGCTCAGCACCGTCATTTCACGCACCGGGCTCCGATGGCTGGGCACGTGTTGCGCATGCCAGCCCACCGACTTCCACGACGTGCGTTGTTTGCGCGCCGGCGATGTAGATGGAAGGAGAGGAGGGGTGGTCAAGCGATGACTTGGTCGAGAGGAATGAAGGCCCTCACTTCGAAGCTGGCCTCAGTTGGAGCGTCTCGACTCCCTTTTTGGGGTCCAAAAGATGATGAACTCGTTTGGTTGGACACACTTGCTGATATGGCTAGGAGCCGACCTCAGTGGCATTCCTGCTGTGAGTTTCTTTGTCCCTCCCCATCTCTTTTAGCCTCCCGCTCCACCTGCGATCTCATTTCGTAGCCTAAAACATAATACTTTTTCTTTTTGCCTAGTAGCCAGCTGGTAGCTTACCGGAACGATGCCTATCCGTTGCTGGTAGCTCAGCTGGCATGCAACTGTTGTATTTATTTTCTTTTCCTTTATGTATTGCGGCACAGTAGCCGAGCTGTTTCTCACTAGCTGACGTATATAATGATGATGATGATGATTCACAAAGCTTAGTGTATGAAAACTCTTGTTTTATTTGATCTCTGATGCATACTTGCAAGTAGTGGTCGAGCAGCGCTCATAATAAATGCTCACTATTAATACTCATCGACGCTTGTATTTTTACACTCGGTTATCTTAGAACTAAGATGTGTTCTAGCGATATTTCAACAAGTGATGGAAGCTATGCCATCCGGATTACACTGTGCCATGGCTTATTTGGATGACACAATAATTGTAAGCTCCACCACTGAAGATCATTACACTCACCTGGAGGAAGTATTCTCCAGGATAGATTCATATAGATTTCGTGTACGTCCAGAGAAATGCGAGCTCATGTTGTCCAGTACCACATACCTTGGCTCTGTTATCGACAGTTCCGGTCTTCGGCCAGACCCGAACAAAATAAAAGCCATCAACTTAATGCCACACCCATGAACAAAGCTACTTCGCAGTCTTTCCTGGGTCTAGTTAACTATTATCACAAAGTTGTCCTACAGATGCACGAACTCCTGGCCCCACTTAATGCACTTTTGACAAACGAGTCAGTGTGGCACTGGTCATTGCAATGCCCGAAAGCTTTCGATGACATTAACTAAATATTGTCCTCCGATCTCCTTTTAACTCATTACGACCCAGAATTACCGTTGATTGTCGCTGTTGATGCATCGCGAAACGGTATCGGTCGTGTCTTGTTGCATCGGTTCCCGAATGGAGACCAAAAGACTGTGATGATTATTTTCCGCGCGTTGACAGCAGCAGAAAAAACTACAGTCGAATAGAGAAAGAAGAATTAACGCTCGTTCTTGCGGTTAGGAAATTTCGTAAGATGGTACATGGGCGCAAATTTACTTTGCACACATTTCATAAACCTTTGCTATCTCTTTTTAGAAACAAACGGGGAATCTCCGTTCCACGACAAACGTATTACAGCATTGGGCAACCACCCTATCAGTCTACGATTTCGATTTGCGTTTTAAAAGTACCCATTCGCTTGGTCATGCTGATGCATTATCCAGACTGACTGCCGACTGCAGGTCCAAGCCACCGAATGAAGACATTATTGTGTCAAGCATTACCTTAGATCTCGAGATTAGACAAGCATTTCAAACATCTGTACGTCAACTTTCAGTAAAAGCAGACGCAGTTAGAATAGAAACGGCGAAAGATCCCCTGTTACCACGTAGTATGGGGTACTTTCGCACTGGTTGGCCTGCACGTCGCTTGGACAACCATAGTGTGCATTTTCGTAAAAAGACGTTTGCCGTAACCACCAATGAACAATGGAACAATGGAACAATGGTATATGACGGGTAAAAAAGCATACACTTAACGAGTCCCGCAGGTTGGCAATAGAAATACTGACAAATTGGCAAACCACATAAGTGGTTGAAGTAAGGAGTGTCAGTGAGATAAAAGGTAGAAGTATAACAGTTTTAGGGGGATAAAGTGGTACGACGCAAAACTGGCTAAGAAATTGTTATCGTTGGTGATGGTAGCAAATCAAAATGGATTACTCACCGGTTCGCACAGATTTACGACCGTGAATTTGGGGTATAAATCCAAAGAGGCTGGTCAGCCTAAATATATACAAGCGTTTTCGTTCATAAAACAAAGCGCAGGGCGCTCAGTGCGACGTCCAATCGTTTTTTGAACGTATCTAATGTGGGGGCACAAACAACTGAGTTTGGAAGGGCGTTCCGGGGCCCGCAGACCCGGAGGGAGAAATAGGTTCTCCGACAGTCTAGACGACTGTACTGATGGCTCAGCTTTAAACTGTTACCGCGAAGGTTAGTGTTCGGGCTGAGCTTCAAGAGGTGGTGGCATACGTGACTGGGATCGCTCAATATCCGGTACACTAGTATGAGGTCTCCACGAAGTCGCCGGTACCGTCCGCTGAACACTCCGAGTATCTCCAGTCGTTCCTGGTAAGGAGTGTGGCGCAAGCCCTTGACGATTTTCGTTGCTCGACGCTGTGGGGTCTCAAGCGCTGCAAGGTCACGTTTTAGCCAGGGCTGCCAGGGTTTCTTGAGGTTGTATGACCGAGCTGTGATTCCTAAGATTCTACAAACGAAGCTACTCAGTCAGTTGGTTCGTTCCTGTAATAGCTGCGCTATGGAAGCTAAACTACCTGTCAAATGTGAGCTTCATTCTTGGCAAACTCTACGTGGACCATAGTCTAGCATTTATATTGATTTTGCCGGACCCTTGGAGGGTTTCCACTATCTGGTATTTGTCGATGCTTACTCAAAGTGGCCTGATATTTTTCAAATGAGATAAACAACCACTTCCGATGTTTTGTTACACCTACGCCATCTTATCTTAGATTTCGGGGTTCCCGAAACGATTGCTTCAGACAATGGTTCCCAATTCCCTTTTCAAGAATGTGCTGACATTTGCAATTCACATGGCATCGAACACATACGCACTCAGCGTACCATTCACAGTCAAACGGGCAGGCTAAACATTTTGTCGATACGTTTAAGCGAGCGTTAATTAAAATGAAGAGAGGAATATGCAAGAAATCACCGACAAATACTTGCAGGTTTACCGTACGACACCAAGTCCAGCAGTGCCTCTAAACCTATCTCAATCCGAAGCGTTTCTCTGTAGGAGTGTCAGAACCGTCCTTGATGCTTTGAAGTCACCGCTACACAAGGGAGAGCGTAATGTTCAAACGGAGTTGGATTTTAATCACCATCATGGAACAAGCCCACGGTATTTCGAGCCTGGTGATAGTGTGTACGTAAAGAATTTTCGTGACGGAAGATCATCCTGGATTCTCGCCGTGTCTTTGAACGGATTTCAAGTGTTTTGTACAGAATATGAGTGGCTTTCATCATATGGACTAGACATGTAAACCACATTAGATCCCGTTTTGAAGTGCAAGGAACATACCAAAAACAGGAAGCTTCACTACCTTTTGACGTCTGGCTGGATACGTATCAAATTACCCCGTCGGCAGAGCCTGTCGTCCAAACAGAAAACGTAACAACAGATCGGAGCTACTCAGAGCGAATCAGAGCGCCAGTGCAGCAACTCGAGGTGAACCCAAGACGTAAAGCATATAAATCAAACGTAGCGGGCTATTCAGTTCAGTTTAAAGGAGGCTGATGTTAGGCAGGCTTGTGCTTCACAGGCACTCACAGCTAGATCGTTTAACAATCGTAAGCGTATCGTCGCATGATTGTGTTGGACACAGGCACGACAGACTTTCAGAGCTAGACCACTCACCATTCATGAGTATGTCCATTCATTTGGTTGGAATATTGATCTATTGATCTTTCGCATCCCGGTTGCTCAGCTTTGTCAGTTTTTCAATACAGCTCCTCGCGCATGGTAATGTCTTTGCTTCCCGTTCCGAGTGGGTTCAGTAACAGTCAGACGTCATAATAATGAGCATCCATTTCCTACCATGTGGAAGCATTGCATAATCACTCCGATGTTCAAAAGCGGTAATCCCTCGGAACCCGCGAACTATCGCCCAGATGTCCACCTCTCTTTGTTCTCAAGTGTGATGGAGGTAATCATCGCTGAAACTTCAGTCAAACATCTAGAACGCCACAACGTCATAGCACCTGAGCAGCACGGTTTTCGCCAACATTGTTCATGCGCCACCAACTTGCTGATTTCACGCAGTAGTTGGACGGAAACAGCCGATGATGGTAGAGGGACAGACGTCATTTACATCGACTTCTCCAAAGCTTTCGACCGACTGGACCACCGCATTCTGCTTCACAGGTTCGAAATTCATGGAGTTGATGATCCGGTCCTTGAGTAGGTCGAGAATTTCCTGCAGGATCGGCCACTACAGGTCAGCGTTGGAATTGCGTTGTCTGATCCGATTCATGTCGAATGTTGAGTTCCACAAGGAGCACTTCTCGGACCGTGTCCATTTCTCCTGTTCATTAACGAGTCTATGCATTTGATTACCACAAATGTCTTGCTCTTCGCTGATGCTATTATGATGTGGCGGGCGATGGCCGACCCAAGAGACCACGAGTCACCTCAGCGAGGCATGGAGAGAGCGTATGGGTGCTCATTCCACAATCTGCTCGAGTTCAATTCGGGGGAGTGAAAGGTGGTTCACATTCGCCACCAGCCGAGCATCACATACAAGCTTAAAGACCATATTCTGGAAGAAGTCATTCAGGAATGCGACCTTGGAGCACTAATCCAGGCTGATCTGAGCTGCTCAGAACAATCTGAGAAGGTGTCAAATACAGCGCACCAACACGCTGGAATGCTGCGGAGGACATTCGGGCGGCTTGATCCCTCTGTCTGTCTGCAATTGCTTAAAACATACATGCGGCTTCATGTGGAATATGCAATCTAAACCAGGCAGCCCTGACACAAGCAAGACATTGAAGCACTCGAGACTCTACGGCGACGAGCCACGGAGCAAGTCACAGGCTGTTCCATCTTCTTGATCAATTTAGGTGAGGACAATAAAACTGACGCGGCCGCCGGTATTGGCGCCTTCGTGGCTACCTTATTGTTGGCTACCAGATTTTGAGGAACCCGAACCACGTCTGGTGCCACCTACTACAATTCAGTCTGAACAAGAATTTGTGGGATCACCAATTCAATTTTGTCCAGTAGTACAGTCAGCTAGCATGTATATGAAACTTTTACTCTCTTCATGTGTGTAAGCCATGAAATATCTTTCAAACGGTTGTTGCTGCCCCCTCCACTTTACCTGTGTTTATAAACGCTTTGACGTCGCCCTAACCCGTCTACATTACGAGGTATAGCCTGTGTCTCGACAGACGATATAATGTGACAAAGTTTGCACAGCCAGAATTAATTTACACAACTGAGTTTGGTTCTTTCTGCATGCCTCTGTGTTAATATTGTAGTATGTCTACCAAAACGAGTTTCATTTTATCTGTTTTCGCTAACCACGTATAGTGATTGTCATTTTGGTCATCCTACGGGACTTGCTAAGCATCTGTTTAGTTTGCCCTTAATATACCGCTTTTCCAAGGTTCCGAGTCCATATCAGAAGCATGTCCTAAGCTTGCAGCTATCTACGGAGTGATACCGTGGGACAGTATCACAAGAGTAGTTAGATGAGAGGCTGAGGGACTGTTGCTATCCCGGTTGTACTTTGTAACACGAACTTTATTTTCTCGTAGGAATTGGACTCTCAGCTTTGCTCAGTAGACAGCTAAATTGGCTCTTACCACACGGAAGCATCGTAAAATACTGAAGTCACTGGTGCATGGGTTTTATGTAGTAGTCATTTGGCAATGAACCCGTGGCCCAGCGATCACACAAGAGGTTTGCTGTAGCGCAACAGTCGTATAGCTAGTGTGGTCTTCTCTGTCATAGATATTTCCTGTTCCATCTTCAACCAGCGTAGCTACCATACATTCGTCCTAGTCGGATTAACTTCCCGTATTCAGTGGGCACCTTACTATATATTGGGAGTTCTACAACCCAAACTGCCTTAATATTCTATTGCTCAGATTTTTGTGTGCAAATTTGTTTTCTAACATATCTTGTGGTTGAGAAATTGCGTTCAATCAATGCTTCTCCGCGCCATCTAGTGAATCCAGGACCAGGGCTGCTGGACCATTTCTAAGGAGATTTATTTATTTGTGACTTTTACTTACATACGTCCACTGTCGAAACAGTCACCAATATCCCCCAATACAAGGCAAGCTAAAGAGCCTAGACCCACGCAAACTAATGTCGTTCGATAAAGCAGCCAAACTACGTGTGCGTGTGCGTCATCCTCGTTACAAACCCCGTTTACGGTAATCGAGGAAAAACCGCGCGACTGTGCCAACGAACTTGGGGATCACTCACCCTCTAATTCGCTTGACCGGACAGATGCAATGTTCGGGTGCAACGACAGCCGGCACGTACCATGATTCGACTTAGCGGTAAATGTGAAGTAGCGAAATGCACCCGAAGGATCAGAACAAGGTTGGCCTGTTCTGACAATGCCAATGCATTCCAAGCTAAACGGGATGGTGTATGTCAACTAGAATCAAAGCGACTTAAAAACGTGACTTATGCGCTCTGGTTTTGACAAGGATACAAACCTATCCTAATTGCCGATGGTGTAGTTGTGCACCTACGAAGTTTGAAAACCTTGTTGAAACAATTAAACAGATGGAGAGTCTCAGTGCTTCCCCATTGGAATGGAGGGAAACCGATTCTGACCACCAGCAACCCACAACGAGCTCCGTTCCTACGTCACTGAGTAAGGCCCTTCTTGCTAACCGTCACACGGTGTCTGCGCCACTTACTCGGACAAGTCCTAACACACCAATCGAGTAATTAACATTCGGTCTGACTGGTATTGCCACATTCATGGAAGATACACGTAAAGGTTCGATTACGACACCGGCAGTTTAGAGTTGCAAGTAATTCAGTACTTGTAAACAGCAGGTGGTGTACGCATCGGTCGTCTCGATAGAAAAGCCGGGTCCTTCTTCTGTAACGTGCCCGTGCGGTGCGATGCGGCTTTCACCGTCATCTTCAGCGACGCCCCCTAAACAATCTAAATCACCAATAAGAACACTCAAACCGACATTCACCAGACAAAACCACTGTGCGGTAACTTCTGTATACCAACATTCTCATGTTCAAGTCTGGCACAGTAAAGGGTATTGTTAGTAGATCGCAACCAGTGGAATTCCATCTGCGACGCGACTGGTGCTCAGGATGAGCCCACTATGCCTAGATGTGTAGCGCGTCACCCAACTTCATTACAATATGGTAAACCTCGAATTTTTTCGAATAACGCTGAACTCAGCAGATAAGGCAGAGGATGTTCTGCTCCCGGCAGTTTGTCTTCGCAAGTTACCAAACAGAGTGCGCATAGTACCCGGCCTTCCTTGAATAGATAACCTGTCAAGAGCGATAGCGAGAATATCAGATATGTTCATGGTATTCCCGTGCTCCTGGATTCTCCTGCTCACGAAGCACAAACGTTTGATCATGAGTAATGGTGCCACCTCCGCGAACCACTCTGGTTGGAAGATGTAATCGCTAGGCCGTTGATAAGCATTCCCTCATCAATTAATTATAAGGAATGCGGTCTAAGATTAATGAAAGTGGCGCTTCACTCCGAAGGAAGGACACAAATTCTATTGGATAACTGGTTGAAGTTTCCACTAGGTTCCAACCGAGATCCGACTAAAGGCAGCAGGCGCAAATGCCACTAGTGGTCGGCAATTCGATGGGATTTGCAATCTCATTGAACTCTTTGTCTCCACACTCCCGCGGACAGACCAACACAACCTCACCCACGGCACCAGACAGGACGGAACAAAGCACGAGCTAACATCCCTATCTAGCACACTGTGAAGACATACAATCCGACTGAAATTCATAAAGTAACGACTTACCAAAAGAACGATTATCGGCCGAATGCCTAACGGTTGGCTAAAAGTTAAACATAAAGCTAACATCCAATAAAGTAATTATAACATTCAAGCACTATACTGTTTTACACTAACGCCAAAACCCTTATTAAGAACTTGGTCGAACTTATAGAGCGCCACGTCCCAAAACCGCGGGACCACGTAATGATTACAGGGACCTAGTTAGACCTAGAGACAACTGGTTCTGGTGCCAATTTATCCGTTATGTCACTGCTTCGGAATGATAAGACTGGTAGGGCTGGTGGGGTAATTCTTTACGATAATAATAACCTGATGCAAACGTACTGACCACCCAGGAGTCCGCGTCCCTGATTCGCATTGGTGCTGGCTATGACTGCAAAAAAAGACACTTAGTGAGCATAAAACTTTACGCTTTCAGTATTTTTCGTAATTGGATTTTATGCTTGTTTGTATTTCCCCATTGTCCGTTTGTTTGACTGATAGCACATACGGTCCCCTTCCAAATTCTCTGTCAGTCGCGCGCTACTTAGTTCCCCGTACTTCCTAATTTGCTCACACTTCAGTGCAGTTCTGTGCAATATAACTTGGGTGCGGCAACGTTCACGCCTCTGTATAATCGGTATCCAAATTGCTTCCTACTGGTTCTTGTCGCGACCAGCACTTGTGTGCTGATCTACGGACACATCTAGCAGTAGTAAGTAACAGTCCATCAGACTCTAGGTTTGAAATGGACTAAAAAAGAGCCATGTCTTGAAGCTTGCGCTGAATGAACATATAGCAACATTCCGATCACGCGAGACTAATGTACACAAGGTGGAAATGCCATAAACCGACGGCGCACCGTTTAAAGGTTGGTTGCAGGACCTAATTTCAAACTACCCTCTGTACAACCGCCCGACATCCACTAGAATTCAAACCGCAAAAGGCCGTCGATACTTGATTTTGCGCTCACTAACGAAGAAGATATGGTCGATGGAATAGTTGAAAGCACAGCTTTGGGTCGCAATGACCATGTTACCCTACTGTTTGCTTGTACACACTATGCGGAATATCTTGACGAAGAGGATGAGAAAACACATACTGTCACGCACGCTAACGTGATATCCACGCTTGCCAAGACATACGTAACTGAATACCCCCTGGGAGATGTGCACAAAGACGCTCAACATACTGGTAGACCACGCATCAGAACAGAAATCCATTCACCGACAAAGCCGAAGCATGTCACTTCTAAGGAGCAGAACATGCAAGCACTCTCTATGAGGGATTTGGCGTGGGAAGCTCGCGAGAACTGCGCGAATGCCGAAACCTGAACTGCATACGTGGCACAGCGTAACGCCTATAGGAACTCGATCCGCGAAGAAAAGGGAATGCACCAGCGTGGGTTAATGAAGCGACTTTGCACGAACCGCAAGCTTTTATACAGATACGTTAATGGTCTTCGTAAGGTGCAGCGTGGAATCCCAGCAATAGTTATAACTGACTCGTGCACGCGAACAGCGATGGGGACAGTCGATCTCTTACGGTTTCATTACTCCAATGAGTTCCAGAGCTTGACAAATCCAAACATTCTCCTCATAACTCTTACTGCACCGTCAGGTTTTTGCAACATCAACTTTACTGCAAAACTGTTTAAAAGGAGTTGTAATTCATGTGTTTCGGTAGTTCCGGAGTAGTTACCGTTTGGCCGAAGTCTCTGCAGATAGTAACCAGTGATTTAGCAGAATCACTGGCCATTTTCAATCAACGCTGTCTTGAGGAGAACAAAATTCCACCAATATGAAGCGTGGGCCATCACTTCTATTCATAACACGGAATCGCACTGATCGTACCAAATACCGCATAATGACGCTGCCTTCTGTGTATTCCAGAGTTATGGAATCAATTATCGCAGATGCACTGATACAAATATAGAAAACTTTCAGTGAATAGCTCCTGAGCAACGTTTTCCTCCAAAATCGCCCATGTTCTGCTGACTTGTTACTTGCACGCAGTAGTTTGACCGCGGCAGCTGATGGCGGATTGGGAGTCGATCTCATCTAACTGGGCGTCGCAAAATTGTTTGATCGCTTAGAACACGCAGTTCTCCATCATAAGCTTCGGAAAGCTGGCATCAGTGACGCAATCCTAGGTTTGATAGGTAAATTTCCACATGATCGACGATCGTAGGTCTGAGTCTGAGAATCCGTGTTCGACGCAATTGTAGCGGATTGAGGTGTACCACGATTCCCCATGATGGGGTCTCGCCTATTCCTTGCTTCCATAAACCAGCTAACGAGCTCAATAGCATCCGATTGCCTACACTTCGCAAATGACAATAACATATGGCGAGAGTTCAAAGGAACAGATGAGCAAGGAAGACCACATCACGATCCTAACAAGATTTCGAGCTAGTCAGTTCAGAATACCCTACATTCAACGCAAGAAAATGTTGCCCGGTTCAGTTACGCCATACGCATGAGTTCATGTATTGGCTTGGAGCACACAGGCTGCAGACCAATTTACTGGAAAGCGGTATTGGGGTGCTTGTAAAGATTTAAATCCGCTAGTCAATATGGTCTGCGGCAGCTGCGAAAAGGGTCAACCAGCAAGTCGGCCTGCTGCCTAGGTCATTTGGGGGAGTTGACCCATCAATCTTCCCGACGATGCACAACGCTAACATGTGGCCACACGTTAAATACTCTATCTGAAATTGGCACTCCTGGTTGAAGCGATAACTCGTGGTGCTAGAGACACCACGACACAGGACATAAAATAATGTCAAGGGCCCACGCAATCTACCTTGTCGATAATGACTGCACTTGCTGGGATTTTTCGGAGGACGCTACCAACGGCTACGTGGAGATTTCGTATTGGTTTACCAAATACTGAATGACTTCGACCGTATGTGACGCTATTTGTTTAAATCGAACCACAACAACAACAGTGGTAACTGATTGAAACGGAACGAACAATAGAGTCGTCTGGAACGTCGACGGAATTGCTATTCTCTCTGGGTCTGTCAACACTGGAACCTTCTAAAGTCAGTTATCTTCCCCTCTAATTTGGATATTTTCAAAAAAACGAGTGGATGTTGCTCTCAGCTCCAAGCACTTCGTTGTATAAGCTGTACTACTGTGAATTATATTATTCATGCACTTATACCGGATTTATGTGTCACGTGGACCCAAGGAGGCGGTATATATTTGAGCAGCATAGCTTTAATTTCTCATGAAACAGGTCAACTATCACTGCGCCCTGTCGTTCTGCATACTTGCATTCAATTCTCCCTTAACACTACTGTTATTTAGCAACGCATTTGACGCGATAGGCGCTTAATCAGATGACACTTATGTTTTTTGATTTTGCAGTTTGCACCCCAGACATCCTACGAGACATGTCAAGCACCTGATTTTTCACCCGTGATAATCCTTGTTCATTCTTCTTCATAATTTGCTTAAAACGCCACACCATGTTAACCCGACATCAGTCGTTAACCTACTGACCCATCATTAATCTACACAAATCACTGTGGCGTTGGTTCCAGAGATCAGGAAAGCAACATGTTTTATTCCCGTAATGATTCTATCCGTAGATACTATCTAAGTTTACATATTTTTAATTACTAACCTTGCAAATCCCTTAATTTCAGGAGTGACGGAACCTGTAATCAGAACGAGTCACTCTTACTCGTACCCTACATGCAAGAACTGGAACTTCGCAACTGGCAGTTGATGTTTCCCACCTGTTCGACCATACCGAATTTGGCTTCAGATGTTCCATGCGATCATATTCTCAATAATTTACGGCGTCACTGTAGGTTGCATAATCGAAGGATCTTGTGACCTACAATCCCCCATATCGTTGTTCGCTTGCAGCCCACGAAAATACGAGACATTGGAGTGGCAACGCGTGCACCGTTGAGGAGTAGTTAATGGCGCGGGATAGCATGCGCAGGATTTTTGCAATGGATGTAAAAACGGACAGGGTCATTTTTAAAAAAATGCACATGTATTACGTAACATTGAAAGATACATAAGCACGTCACTTAGCTTCGATTGTCATTTTCGAGGCCCATCTCTCCACTCCATACCGCACAGTTTGCCTCCCCTGGCTGGACGGGAAGACCACAAACTAAAGTGTCCAATAACTGGGTTGTTGCAACCTTTAGCTGTGGTCACACACGTAGGAAAGCGGTACACAGAAAACCAAACTTGGGCTTGCAATCTGAAACAGGGCTGCGCCTTGCAAACCGCTGTACCAACCGAGAGCATCTGAATTCGTGAAGGTGGTGATGGTCAGATTAAGCCAAGCGACTGCGTTCCAGTATTTTGCACAAGTGGTGCTACCAAACTAGCCCAGTCATGTAGCTGACTCGTGTTCGATTGCAGCGGTTTCCAGAATCGTAGTGAAGGTACTTTTGAGCTTAGTCAGCCTAGTTTGAAAACCGCAGTAAGAAGACAAAACTTGGCAATCGCACCCCTTTCACATTTTCTGCTCAGTACCACTAGGGATAACAGAGGTGTTACGACTTATGCCGACAGATTCAGGGAAACGAAGGTCGACTGTCCCGCCGACGAGCTTCAGTTGAGTAGAACATCTTTGACGAAAGATTAGCCTAGAAAATTTGCAGATGAGTAACGATTGGGAGGGCCGACGCCCTTGATGCCTTGATGGGTTTGTACCGCTCTAACTTTCAAGCATTATATCACAACGCTGAGGTGGAATAAGCGTATAATCTGTGCTACGCAAGGCAGTTACTATGTCTCGCATGTTCATGGTGTCGACCGAACCAGAAATTTGTCGGTACTTCCAACAAAGCGAGTTCAATCAGCTGAGGTGAGCTCACACAGTGTTTACCAACATAAATGTGATTATGGCCTCCGTTACATAGGCACAATAAATAGGACTCTGACTACCCGAATAAAGGAACACCTACCAAAGGGGACTCAGTGTGAAAGTGCCTGCTCACCTATACCCTCAGCCCCCTGTCCGCGTAGGCCATTAGCTTCCGCGATAAACGAACAGTTCCTGCTCACGAGTCACTCGGCTCAGTTCGAAACCAGGTTGCATCACCCCAATGCTGCTATTTTGGCTTCTCCGAAGCTGTCGCAATAACTTAGAAGAAACCAGCACTTATCGTTCAAAATTTTTACTCACCAGTTTCTGTCTAGATGGACACCGTGGGTCCGAGGTTCTGTCCTTCATTCTGCACCCCAAGCTAGTCAAGAATGTATATTCACATTGGTTAGTCATAATAGCAGTGAGAAAACTACGAAATTTCTCAGCACGTTCAGTGTTATTGGTCACTTTTAATGACTTTCGCTGCCCTATTAAACGGAATCGATTCAGCAACCACCTGCGGTTCTTCAGACTGTTTTATACCCGTGCATTACATGGTCCAACCACGGATGTCCCATCCTCCTTTTTCAACGTGATGACAGATTGCTGTCATACAGCGCAAACTCGCATTCGACGACCTCAGGTTTACCAAAAACAGCTTATATGGCGCTTCTGGCCCATTAGATTCTATCGCTTCTTCTTGATCAATGTAGCGTATTCTACTTATGTCGCCATGGACTCTTCGTCAATCACACGCGTGTACCTTACATCCTATGCTGTCAACGTAGTAGCCGTAGTTGGTCCTTATTAACAAGCATTGACTGAGCAGCTGGTTCAGTTTTCACGGTGATACTAGTTGTAAACCTATCGTGTATACTTAAATGTATACAACTTGCTGGAAAGCAGATGGTGGACTATGGGCCCACTCTTGTTCTAAAGAAACGACGGACAACAAAGTGGATTGCCAGCGGACATTCAAGCGGTTTGTAATCCAAGCGAAGCCTCCGACCTCATTCCTACGGCCTTTCGATTGGTATGAAACTCAGTATTGTTTGAGGTGACAGTGGTCGTCATACGAATCGGCTACACACTGAGATATCTTCACCACTGAGTAAACGGAATGAGGCAAGGGGGCAGCCAGCACCATAGTCTTGGGGATGCACAGATCACTCATGTCGTACAACTTATACGAACCAACTAGTTAAAACTATACGACCTATCATCACTTGAGGTATTAAGTCTATCTACGGCATTCAATAAGCGATTTAGAACTAGTTCTCAAGCGACTATCATTGCGTTCCTTTTGTCTGAGCCTAGGTACTCACTGAAGGTAGCAAATTCAACAGTCGGGTCGATGACATGCGTGAGATTGTCAGCAGCGATTACCGACTGTTGCTAGCATAGCCTTACTGGACGAGGACGAACATTGTGTACAGTACTTTGGTGCTACATTATGGTCAGGAATATAGCGGAAGATATATTTGGAACTGCCATTTAGGAAAGATGGGGGCATTGTTTAATAGAAGCGGGGACGCTTGTGACAGCTCGTAGGTTACTATTTGTGGTCTCTTCACATCGTTTGTGTGCACTGTTGGCCATGATTAGCACCCGTCGAAGCCATCTGCTTAAAAGGTTGTGCATTAATACTGCTCCTCTGAAAGCGCTCCAGAGGTCGTCAGAATTTCGGCCGCCAACCATAAGTGGAATGGTGCCAAACTATTAATGTTTAAGAATCCGCTCAGTCCATGGAATACAGAACACATCTGAGTAACCAAGAAGTCAGTAGGGGGAACAAAGATGGCACCTAAGTCTTTCGAAATGAGATCCAAATTTGTAGTTCAGTGTGACTGTGCCTTCGATAAGGTGAGGAAGAGAGTTAATCTGATGCTAAAGATCTTCCAACACACACACACACACACGGCATCTGGTTCCCCCGACGCCTCTCCAGCGCTAACCAGTACAATTAGCCCGTAGCAAGGTACCAACGTACCTTAGTGTAGTGAGCTGATGTGCCAACACTAACAACGAACGAGTTGGTGGCTAGGGCAACTGCATGCACCTACACAATAGAAAGCGATCCAGCCGCCCAGTTACGACCGATTATAATTGTTGGCTACTTAACAAGTACAGCCCCTCCAACGGAAGTTGCTGCGTAACAGGTTTATGATGTATATTCAAAAATCGTTGCATATTTGCTCAGTAACAGATAGAATGACGTCTCTAAGTACCTAAAGCAATGGGCTCAGTTCCGCACCCTACCGATCAAGGCCCAATACATGCGTCCAGATAGTCAGCGCATTGCCAACTGCTCATTCAAAACCATGCAGTGGGTCGTGGCGGTCACACTGGGATGTTCAAATGCAATTAATTTTTCGAGCTGAGCGCCTGATATACGTATTAGCCATGAAGTTGTAAAGTATCTTTGTAAGCATGTTACAATGAACGGTTTTCATTGAGACCGACGATAAGCCGCAGGTTTGAGTGCATATTGATAAATAAGTTTAGCTGTCATAAGGGGGCTAAATACTTACTTTAAGCTCCCTGTTTGTACAAACAGTCTGACATGAGCTGGACGAAAGGGGACAACTTCACAGTGGTCGAGTTTCCACAGGCCAAAGACCTTTCCACCAGTGGAGTCGGAGACGGTGAATGAGGCTTGACCAGATTCCATGGGAGAAGAACAAGGGTCGTTCGTAGGTTGTGTGAAGTCCTCTACGATTGTGACGTAACCCACAAGGCCAGCTCCCTCACATACTCCCATTCCCAGTAGCGCTATTCCATTCGTTTTAATAGACAATTCGGTTCTGTTAGTCGTTGCCACCTCAGATGTGTCCAGGCGGTTGTGCATCAACGGTTTTTCGGCTTGTAATATAGCTTTTAGTAACTCAGTGAGCACTGATCCGCCGGAAACGGCATAGAACCGGTTAACCGTCCGTGCGATTCGCGAGGCTCGTTCCACGTCATGAGCGTAATTCCACATGAGAGATTGCGGAGTGAAAACTTCGCTCAACACTGGGTGGAATCTTTGTAACATTTCTGCAGACACTTCACTGTTTAGAGGCAATGTTTGGTTTGTGAATTTCGCAGGAAATGTAGGATAGCACAAAGTGGATTCTGTGTCGATATAAGTTACAATTTTCCTTAACAGTTGTTCACTTCGCGACATGGTGAGTGGGTCGATAATACCTTCGGCGGAATGAAACATATGACAGGGGATGAGATATACAAACAACATCGTGGCGAGGCAGTGACTGCTTGAGCCAGAAATGCTCCTGTTGACTGAGAACTTCCCACACCACTTCACCATACCGCGTCGGTTGTGGAACTGACGGATTATCTGCCTAGTCTCCGTGGGTTGGCAATGTCACCCAAATATCCCATATTTTTTGGAATGTGGACGCGCATTGCATGTTCGCCAACAATCCGCACATAGTGTTCAACTTTCATGGATGTTGAAATCGAGGGAGGGATTTAAACCCAAAGCCTATAAGCGGATGTGGTACGGACATGCGAGCCGGGAGTGCGCGCGTGCGTCCTCATGCGCTGGGCGAATACTTCACGCATGGCCCGGATCGCTATGCTTTCATTGGTTAACCGAGTGTCGGGATATCGCCATACGTCAAAATGTCAGGCAGAGCAGAAATCAAATTCAGTGGATAGCTGAGCTGTACAACGCTGTTTCCCTCTCCTTCATTCTACCAAGTCACCTACTAGGCAAGCCGCCAACAAGCGAAGAAAAGTATGGAATCATTGGTAGTAGCCAACGCTGATAGCGAACTGTTCAACACGGGAGCGTTGTAAGCAATCGTACTGATTAGCTCATCAGTGAAGGTATGTTTGCGAAAGCACGGGAGGGTCTGAGGGTATGCTGTCATCAACGGAGTAAGTACAAAGTCCCACAAACGGATCCCGGCACTAGAACTACCTGCTCCCACGTTGTATGTGCCTTGATCCGGTCTGAACTCGCAACATGGCGTACCGGGGTAAATTATGGCGGAAGATTGGAGTGGAGGGCCTGGTCTTGATCAACAAACGCACATGTGCAAGTAGTGAAGCGGTAGCTGAATCTTTACCAAAGGAAATTCATTTCTGCTATATTGAGAGAGACATCACGGATTTGGAATACACTAAATGGTACTTCCTTCTCTACAAATCCGTGAGAGATGAGGTTTGACCCCGTTCTCTACATATGGCAAATACGTATGGTGGTTATGGGTTATGTGATAGGAGCATGTAGCGTGTTCCTTGGCCAAATTGCCGCCGCCGTCTAAAGTGCCGCAGCAATCTTAAGTACCACATCCAGAGGCTTCGAGTTGTGGTTGCTTTTGACAAGAGAGCGCACATTAATTTTGAAGCCTGATGGAATGAAATGTCATTTGTTTCTCCTTCGGATATAGAGCGGCCGTCAAGCTGCCAAGCATTTCTCCTAAACTATACAACTGTATGGCTCAGAAAGAGGCTACACATATTGCGCGTTACAGCTATAATTCTAGCGGGGGCGCCGGTCATTGGTGGGCTATAAAAAACAAGTTTTTACGAAATAATGAAAAAGTGAAAAATGAAAAAGCATTTACGACATGCAGAAACCCATTAATTGCGAAGCCCAGAGGAGGACCAAAGTGATGAAAAGGAAACAAAGGTAAACGAAAATAACACAATGGCTCAAAATATGCTTGGAACAGGCTAGGAATTCAGGAAGTCAGAATTTAAATACAAATCGATTTTCGCACGTTTTCTTGTGGCAACGTTTCGCTCTTGACTCCAGAGCTTCTTCAGGGCAGGTGAATCGGTACACAATTGGCAAAGCTTCCTATAGGAATGTAGGGTATCTTTTACAAGAATTAACACGGTTCGTTGGATAATAATGCTGCATGTCAATAGGGGATGAGGCCAATCTTGTTTAACAACAAGCATCGAGCGTTTCTCATTGATCCTCGTTAACGGTAGTTCACATGTGAGGGATTCTTGTTCAATCTGCTGCTGATTCACGCTGCGACCTGAGTTAGTCGCCGACACCTTTTCTGACCGGTCGGTTTAAGACAGTTCGCCACGCGTTCCATCACTCCACCACGTCCGCTATGTACACACAGTTATTGGCCTTAATAATATCAATCGCCACAGCAATCACATTTAGCTTGCCACTAGTTGTTCCTTCTTAATTACCACAACATTGTCGCAGTCGATTTTGTATCCCGCGTCTAGCGCTTGTACGCCACCGCTGAATTAGTAGAGCCCTGTAATCAGGCTCATTTCTTCGTGGACGCGAAACGTGTCTCTGGTGTTATGCTATCCTTTTGAGTGCACCTCTCGCTGTTTAACCTACGTACACCTGTCCACAGTCTTTGCAACTGATTCTATAAAAGCAATTGGTCGTCCTATCTCTCTGAAGCAGATCCTTCCAGAGCACCAGTGCTGAACAGAGCGTTTGACCCTTTTTGAAAAACCGCTCTTATATCTTCTTTGCTTACTACTCGCCTGATGGTTTCAGCGGTACCCTTTCTATAGGGGATTCCTACCGTCCTAATTCACTCCGTTATGAGTTGCGAAGATGGAATTACAGCTCTCTGCAACAGGCGTTTCACTAACCGCCTCGGATATTCACTGTGTGTTAATTTTCTCACCGCCTCCTTACCAGCGGCCTTCCTGTCCTCTTTCTCTGTACACAGAGTCTAGGCTCTGTGAAACAGAGAGGCTGCGATAGCAGTATCGATTTATTTTAGATGACCCGAGCTTTACTGGAGTACTCCATCTGTATTTTGGCCCCACGACATTTCGTCATCTTTAACCGTCCACCGCTCCTACGAACTAGGCACTTAAGAAATGGCATTGTGTCACCGGAAGATTCTAGTTCCTTAGTAAAGTTCATGTTCTCATCATTCATATCCCGCATTATAAGCACAAATGTATCATTTACGTAACTACAACAAGTCTTTGGTGAACTACTGGAGTTCGTCAGCGTTCTCCTCCCAACCACAGGTGCCACTACTTGCTAGAGCTCAGTCACAACAGCAAGCTGATGGCCCGACATCGCAAGCAGACAGAGCAGCACAGTCGCTTGGAATGCCGTCGGAATTACTTTTCCGTACGCTTCTGCCGAACGTCAAATGCCCTATCGGAATCTGTCATCTGTGCTCCCACGCTGGCATAGTTTAAACCCCGAGTTGACTGTGCACTCATTTTGCCGCACTACCTTACATGACCCATCGCCCATGGATAAACGCAAGTGTCTGTAATAGATTTCATTGGCCGTTCCAGATTCCGTTTCACGTTTTTCACTTTCTGCATGTGTACACCAGACGGTGACACGATTTTTACCAACATCCCATTTACCGTCATTTCTCATATATTCACCACGAATTTACAGTCTACACTACCTACAGTTCAATGAGTTCACTTGTGTATACCCAATTTTGATAACAATTTTTTCATGTCTTTTGTAGTTACACCATAACCATCCTCCGGGACCTATTAAGCATTAGCTTTTTTACACGTATAAAACCATTGTTCCATTGTTCCTTTGTTCATGCAGATTTGCCAACACGGGGGATATTTATGACCCAATGGCAAGTCCCTGTTCCTGAGAGTACATTCTCGACTGGAACGTGATATACTAGGGCATGACATAATTTCCTCGATCATCTGCTCTCGCGCGCGAGTTCCGTTTGCTTCACCTGGCTGGTGTCCTCAGTCCGCCAACAATGTGCTATCCACAATGCCTTATAGTGAAGAATGATGAAAAATGATTTATCACT
This sequence comes from Dicrocoelium dendriticum, assembly GCA_944474145.2. Lineage (NCBI taxonomy): Eukaryota > Metazoa > Platyhelminthes > Trematoda > Plagiorchiida > Dicrocoeliidae > Dicrocoelium > Dicrocoelium dendriticum. The sequence goes on from OX104063.1 coordinate 135,245,529, forward strand.
AGCAAAATAGCATGGACTTGACAAGTCCCCTGGGATGACTAGGGTGTGAAACTTATGCTCGAAAAGATCAAGGAATAAGTGAATCATCATTTTAAGCGTCTACCGTTTTAAATGCAATGCTGCATAACGATAGTGTGAAATGCGGATGGGTTGTGCACACACACACAAAATAATGCAGAGAGCAGCGATGGTTGCAGTAACTTCGTGAGAAATAAAAATCGTAAGAATAATGGTCACTCTTGTGTTCCTTCAGTTGTCACCATGAAACAACAGAATATTACGGGCAAAAAGCTGATGCTTAGCAAGTCACGTAGGACGGCTAACAAGAGAAGCACAACTTGGTGAACAGAAAACAAACGGAGCAATGAAAATCGTTGTTGTGCACTCGCCACAGTGTTAACACAGAGGTAGCAGAAAGGCCAAATCCCAGTTTAGATTATTTCTCATTGTGCAACTTTGTCACGTTATCTCGTCTGTCGAGGCACACTGGCTATATCTCATAATGTAGGTGGCTTAGGGCGACGTCAACGCGTTTCTAAACACAGGTAAAGTGGAGACTGAAAGAACATAATTTGGAACGGCGTTCCATGGCCTGCACACACGAAGAGAGTAAAAGATCCGTCGACAAGCTAGCTGACTGTAATGCGTGACAAAATTGAACTGGTGACCCTGCAAATTCTTGTTCAGACTGAATTGTAGCAGGTGGTGGCAGATGTGGTTGGGGTTCATCAAAATCTGCTACGTCACAATAAGGTAGCCACGAAAGCGGCAATACCGGCTGCTGCATAATTAAAGGGTCATCGGTCAAATTTGATATGGAAGATGGGACAGCCTGTGACTTGCTATGTGGCTCGTCGCGGTGGAGTCTCGAGCGCTGCAAGATCTTGCTTGTGACAGGGCTGCCAGGCCTGGATTGCGTATTCCACATGAAGCCGCGTGTATGTGTTAAGCAATTGCAGGCAGACAGAGGGATCAAGCTGGCCGAATGCCCTCGGCAGCATTCCAACGTGTTGGTTCGCTATATTTGACACCTTCTCAGATTGTTCTGAGCACCTCAGATCAGCCTGGATTAGTACTCCAAGGTCGCGTTCATGGATGACTACTTACAGAACATGGTTTCCAAGCTTGTATGTGATGTTCGGCTAGTGGCGAACGTGAATCACCTTTCACTCCCCCGAATTGAACTCGAGCAGATTGTGGAATGAGCATCCATACGCTCTCTCCATATCTGGATGAGCTGCATCGTGGTCTCCTGGGTCGGCCATCGCCCGCCACATCATAATAGTATCAGCGAGGAGCAAGACATTAGTGGTAATCAAATGTACAAGCTCGCTAATGAACAGGAGGAAAGGGAAACGGTCCCAGAACTGCTCCTTGTGGAACTCCACAATCGACATGAATCGGATCGGACAGCGCAATTCCGACACTAAGCTGCAGTTGCCGATGCTGCAGGTAATTCCAGATCCACCCAAGAAAGAATCACCAACTCCATAGATTTCGAGAAGGTGAAGTAGAATGGGTCAACGGTGTTTACAAAAGAAGAGGCCAAAACGGTGGCCATTCGGTGAAACTTTGCAGCAATCTCTGCATAGGTAACTGATGTTCCAGGGGGCTTTGTCTCGACAAGAGACAATTGAGACACAGGTGCCGAGGGTTGGTGTTCGGCTGCCTCATCCTTGTTAATAGCTAGTGTGAAGAGAAGCTACGGCACCAGAAATTTAGGAATACTATGCAGCCCAAAGTAATCACCACACTCAATTTATCAATGAAGACAGAAATGCATATAAACAACACATCGCAAAAAACCTTCGGTGCTAAACACAAACTGTTGTAGAAACACGTCAATAGCCTACGAAAGGTGGGACAAGGATTTTCTCCACTAAGGACGGCCGGTTACCAGTAAGAACAACTGTAAAGATAGCAAATGCGCTGCGGATGAAATATGTACCGACGTTTCAGACCGTCTTGCCACCAAATAATCTTCCAACCTCTGTCCTCTCCTCGTCAGAACGAACCCACATCACTTTCATCGCGGAGGCTGTATTGCAAAAGCGGACGTCTCTACGCAAACACAGCTCGCCGGGTGTCGATACCACTCGTCCAGAGTCACTGGAAGCAGCAGCAAGCCAACTGGCAAGAAATTTATCTCAGATTTTTAGCGCTGCTTAGACCAGAACCAAGCTCCCGCTATGTGGAAGCTTGAAATAATAACCCCAATTCACAAAGGTGGAAGCAGAACTGATCCCTCTAACTTCCGCCCAGTATCCCTTATTCCTATAGTTTCTAAGGTCAGAGAATCCATAGTTGCCGTTGCACTAGTGTGTTATCCGGAAAACTGCAACGTCATCACGCCTGAGCAGCACGGCTCCCGTCGACAGCTGTGATGCACAACAAATTTACTAATGGCACGCAGTAGTTGGACCGAGTCAACTGATGCTGGAGACGGCGTTGATGTGATGTACCTGGATTTTCCGAAAGTTTTCGATCATCTAGACCATTGGATAGTAGTTTCTAAGCTCCAGCATTACGGGATCAGTAACCCTCTTCTAAGCTGCATTGCCAACTTGCTACTTCCACGGCAATTAGTGATCAGAGTTCGGAGCTCTTTATCGGACCCCATACAAGGCTCAGTTCTAGGTCGACGTCTGTTTTTATTGTTTATTAATGACCTTGCACAGGGAATCACTTTAAACTTCCAATGTTTTCTGACGATAACAAGATTTGCCGCAGGATCAAGGCGAACGCTTACCATCGTCTGCTGCAGAGTGACCTAGATACGGTGTATCAATTATCAACCGAAAACTTACTGCATTTCAACGTCAGTAAATGCAAGGTACTTTCCATTCGACATCAGAGCAGCTACGCATACCGGCTCGGAACGAATGAACTGCAACACTCAACTGTCGAACGGGACTTAGGTGTGCTGGTTCCAGATGACTTGGGTTGCTCCAGGCAATCAGAAAAAGCCTCAAAGACTGGAAACCAACACGTCGGGCTGTTGCGACGAGCATTTGGACAAATAAACAGCTCCATATTTCGACAAATGCTCAGTGCGTATGTGCGCGCCCATGTCGAATGCGCAATGCATGCCTGGCATCCATGGCTGAAACATGACATTAATACACTGGATCAGCCACAACATCGGGCATCTAAGAACATAATTAAAATGGGCAATCTTTCATACGAAGAGAGGCTGTAACGATTGCGGTATTCAATGGAAGCTATCGCAGACTACGAGGCGACCTGATTATGGCATAATTGATTCTGCGAGACTTACATCATGTTTGCTGCCCGTTACTGCAACTTAGCATCAATAAAAACCTGAGGGGCCACTCAGTGAAACTCGCTATACATGATAGTCGCCCGGAATGCCGCAGAGATTTCTTTTCCATCCATGTCTGTCATCCATGGAATGTTCTCCCAGAATCGGTCATGTGTGCACCGACACTGACAGTATGTACAAGACGACTGGATGCCGCACTCATCAATTTACAATTTCTCATTTAGCGCTAGTTCTCCATCTTACTCCTGGAGTCTACTGTGGATTTATTTGATGTTTAACTACAGGTGCTGTGAATTTATGGGGATTGCAAGTCTACGGGGAATTGAACCTTAATTCTTTATTGTTATTGTTATCGTGGTTAATATTATTGTCATTATTTTGATATCCCTACCAACTATCCAAAGAGACTCTTAAAGCAAGGCTTCTTAATCCGTATAAAATCATTGTTTAGTGAACTGTGTGATGAGAATGGCCCTGATGGTGTGATCTAACGTGTGGCGGGCTGTCTTAACCCGACCAGTCAGAAAAGGTACAATGGAACAATGGAACAATGGATTTATGCGGGTATAAAAGCTAAAGCTTGACAAATCCCGTAGGGTGATCAGTGCGAAAATCATAGAAGTGTGAAAAATTCAATGGAAACCAATTCAGTAAAATCGTTTAACAACGAGTCACTACAAGCTTGTGGACTCACCGAGTTTGAAGTGTCAAAATAATAATCCACTATAACTCCGGAGGGGATCATGAGGCATGGAGTATTTGGTTAAAAGAGTCACTGCCCTTGAAATTCGCATGGGGCAAAGTGTTTGAGTTTGAAGCGTCAAAATATAAATCCACTGTTGAAATTTGCGTGGGGGGAAAATTATTTTTAAAGTATGGATTTTGGATCTCTCAAAATTAGACTGTACTATGGGAGATAGTGCAATGAAGTGAGTGCACTATCAACTCGATTTTTGAACTCGATCAGGTTGGGTGCACTGACTACAGATGCTGGGAGAGCATTCCAGGCTTGGCAAATACGCACGGAAAAGAAATTCCGTCGACATTCCAAACGGCTGTACTGCACTGCCAGCTTCAGATGATGGCCTCTCAAGTTGTTGTTGTTACTGAGCTCCAGCAGATGGCGGCAGGTATGATTGGGGTCTGTCAGAATCTGATAAGCCAAAATCAAATCTCCCCGTAGTCTTCGATATTGACCACTAAATATCCCGAGCGATCTCAGTCTGTCTTCGTAGCGTAACTGGCCTAAACCTTTCACGTTCTTCGTTGCGCGTCGTTGAGGTTTCTCTAAATCAGAGAGGTCTTTCCTCAGCCACGGCTGCCAGACTTGTATTGCATACTCCACGTGTGGTCGTATGTATGCACCTAGAAGTTGGTGAAAAACGGATGGATCGAAGCATCCAAATGTGCGCCTGAGAAGGCCCAAATTTCGAATGCTCGCGTTCGATGCTTTCTTTGCCTGGGCTGAACAACCAAGGTCGGACTGAATCAAGACTCCTAAATCCTTTTCCTCAGCAGCTGTGTGAAGCACATGGTCACCCAGTTTATAGAAAAATGCTGATTGGTGACGTAAGTGTAATACTCTGCATTTTTCTGTGTTGAATGGGAGTTGGTTCTGAACTGACCACGCATACACCTTATCCAGATCCTCTTGAAGTATTGCGGAGTCGTCTGGTGTATTGATCGCTCTCCAGACCTTGATATCGTCGGCATAGAGTAGGCAGTTGGAAAGAATGAGGGCCGCTATGTCGTCAATATACATCAAAAACAATCGCGGCCCCAGTACTGATCCTTGTGGTACACCACATTCGACTTGGATTGGATGGGACAGGGACCCACGCACTTTTACCTCTAAGCTGAGGTGGAGAAGAAAGCTTGTGATCCATCCTAGGAGCGGATCACCAATGCCGAAGCTCTGAAGTTTGCAGATCAGGATTCCATGGTCTAGTCGATCGAAGGCCTTTGAGAAATCTAGGTAGACCACGTCCACTCCTGCACCGCTGTCAATTAATTTGGTCCAACTCGATCTTACTAGCAGCAGATTTGTGGTGCACGATCGATTCCGTCGAAAACCATGCTGTTCATGTGCAAGGAAGGCAGACTCTTCTAGATAGGCTGTTAGTACGTCAGCAACAATAGCTTCCATAACCTTCGACAGGACCGGAAGGGTTACAGGACGGTAGTTGGCTGGATCAGAACGGCTACCGCCCTTGTGAATTGGGGTTATGATCCCACATTTCCACATCTCGGGTACATACATCTGATCGAAGCAGCGTTGGAAGAATCGTGCCAGAGGCTCTGCTAAACTTTCTCCCATTACCGCAAGGGACTTAGGGTGAATGTTGTCGATTCCAGGAGAGCTGTGCTTACGCATACACAACAACTTCTTTAATACCATCCCCGCCGTAAAAGTTATGTGCGTAAGTTTTGGTTGTAAAACAACTGCTGACAAAGGAACAGATGTCCAAGGAATGCATTGAAAGTTCGAAGCATATTCAGCCGCAAGGCGTTCGCCGCATCCTCCGTAGTCAGCGTCATGCCATCTGGCGTTTGAAGAGGAGGGATTCCCCGTTTCACCTTGCGCAGGTTGTTTACATGTTGGTAGAGCAGCTTATGATTCGAAACCATGCGCTCCGTAAGGTGCTGCCGGTATGTCAGTTTATCCTCACGAACGAGTTGAGTGCAATGATTACGTTGAATTGCATAGGCCGTCCAGCTCTCCGTGGTCGGGTGTTCCTTATAGATACGCCAGGCGGAGTTCCTCACTGCCATACATTTCCGTGTCCTACTTCGCACAAATGAAACAGTCTTCTTCGAGTGGACAACCTTAGTTTCGGATGCCTCTTTGACGAGAGTGCTAAATTGGTTGACGAAATGTGGCCATGCGATTGTCGGTACTTCGTCTGTCAGAAAGTTCCAGTTGGCTATCTCTGCAAGTCGAGCCAGCTCATCGTACCGTATGATAACTCGGCTTTCCAGTGTAGTATCCGCAGGGTATTCTGCGTAGCATATATAATCGAATAGTAAAACTGCATGATCGCTGCAACCCAAAGGAGCGTCGATGATTACTTTCTCGACCATGAGTTCTTCGTTGGTAAATATCCGATCCAGGATGGACGGCCTTTCTGCTGCTCTGAATCTGGTGGGATTGTCGAAATGGCTATAAAGCGGAAAACTGGAGACAAGGTCTTGTAGATCCGCTTTGAACTGTTCCGTAGGTGTTGCTTTGGCATCCAGAGCGTGGATATTGAAGTCACCAGCGATAAGAATATGGCTGTATCTCCTGCTGATCACAGGCCTCAGCGCAGACGCGAGATTGAAGTCCGTCTCGGGTGTAGAGGATGGAGGTCGATAAACGACCGCCACCAGACAGACGTCGTTGCCTGTTAAACGCAGCCGACACCAAAGAGTATCCTGCACGTTACTGTACACGTCTTCTATGGGCTCACATTGGAGGTCACTGCGGTAGTACAGAGCCACCCCGCCCCCTTTACTGGATCGATCGCGCCGAACGACGGACATGCCTGGTAGCTCGACCTCCGTGTCTGTGATATCCGGGCGCAACCACGTCTCCGTTATAGCGACGAGATCACACGATTTGGACCTTTGACGTAGTCGCAGTTCGGGTAGTTTGTTAAGTAGACTTTGAGCACTAGTGTACATACAGGACAGCTGCTTGAGTACCAAAAGAGCTTGTGGAGGATTACACGAAGTTGGATTTAAGCCGGCCGATGAAAGGCCGGCACCTGATCGTTTTTTTGCGCAGTTTATCGATGAACATTTTGCACGGGCCTGCAGCCCACCTAACGTCGTTCCTGCACACGCAGAACGCTCTTCAATAGCGTCGTATTCAGTGGTTGATAATCTTGATGCAGTGTCTTCGGCTCCGTTTATTTTATCACATTGAGCCACAGATGGTGTCACATCCTCCGGTGGCTTCGATTCAATAAATGGTACCTTAAATCGTAGTTCTGATGGCAGTGCATTGTGCATTTTATGCCAGTTACGCAATAAGTTCGCCGCCATCTGCTGGGACTGAACCACAAGTTTCAGTATCCTTTGACCATTACCTTTGTAATGAGGTGAAACGGGCAGTCTAGAAATCGACTGAAGGATGACGTCGCCTGCAGATAGAGTTTCACGGATGTACCGCCATTCTTCCAGATCGTGAGCATGAGCCTCCTCGTCCCTAGCTGTTGGTAGCTCGGGCACACCATGAACTAAAATGGTTTTTCGCCAGCTGGCCGTGTTGCGATCGTCTAAATTGTTTTTTTCTCGCTGACGTTCGCTCCATGGAACATCCGGAAAGATGCGGATCTTACTGTCTTCACCTCGGTGATATGCCGATAAGAGCACCGCCTCTACATCGTCAGTGGATGCCAGTGTTATCCGCAGAATTCTGGGCTCACCATAGTGAGCGGAATTTGGATGTCTCGTCACACGCGTGATGTTAGTCGGCTTGACCCTAGCACCTATGCGATCGCAAATGAGATTCCACTGGTTCAGATCGTCCTGTTGCTTATCTCTCAGATAACTTGCTTTGGATTCAGGAACGTTGGTGCATATGAGTGTTAGAGCACCGTAGTTCCTCCTGGTGTTCGGTAATGTGGGAGACGTCGTGATGGATGGACTAAAACAAGTCTATGAATTTCGTGCTTGGTCTTTTACACATGTCGCAGATATTGTTCTTAAAGTCTTGTTTACAGTGTCTCTAGCAATAGTCGCTGCGTAAGTTGATTGGCCTTTAGAGATACTCAGACTTTGTTGGTCAGTCGGAAGTCTGGTTCTTACTGAGGCTTTGGATAAGGGCGGAATGGCTGAGGAACTGAGGATGTTTTGTTCGTACGTGATGCCTGATTGGTTCGGGGTTCCCAAGATATTCGCCGCTGTGATTTCGCGAGAACGTCTGGCACTTTTCTTCGGTTTAGTGGCGGTGAGTACGGGAGATGGTGGAGATACAAACCTTGCTATAATAGCCTCTAAGGAAATAATTCTTTCATTTAGACGTAATTCTACTTCTGCAATCCGACGGTCGTAATCTTTCGACAAAGCAATTACGCATTTTACTATGGGAACCGTTGTGCAATTAAGACAGAACGAAACAGGCTCAGACAGGTTGTTGTGCTTGTTAGCCTCAGTAATCGGACTATGATGAACGGAACACAACGCGCAATGCTGGCCCGATTCCACTGGCTGGGCAAGTGACTCAGCTCCACTTGTAACTTCTCTCCTTGTTACATTGGTCATGGTCGGCTGCAGCGAAATAGCACGGCCCGGTTCACGGGCTAGTTTGGTGTCGTGCGTGGTAGGTGTGCTTCGCCGTCTTATCCGCTTGTGGTCGGAGGGCACGTTGATCGAGTTACGCGTGATGGGCCTGTGCGTCATGCGGTCACGTTTGAATAGGCCGTGTAGGACGTGCTTGGTTCGTCTGAGTGAGTGAATTGATCTGGCCGAGATGTGATGGCGATCGTGAAGTTTGCTGGGCGCTTGAGTGCGCAAGTTAAAAATGAATTTCTTCTGTAACTGTTATGCATAGTGGTCCTGTAAAGCGACTGAAGGCTTGTTAGCAAGCGGAAAGATTTCTCTATCGAATGATGTAAAAATCCGAAGGGTTGTAAAAAAAATCCACGAAAAGCTGCGACTGGAGAGGTTTTGCGTGTGAATTCCCTGGCAAACTCCGCGAAAAACACAGACACAAGCTAGAGGTTGAAGCGATGGGAATAATCCGGGTGGAATGGATCCACCGTGTAGAGAAGGTGATTCCGAGTAGAATGAATGCACGCTAGGTGATATGCAGTGAAATGGTGATGAATGGTCCACAAAAAGGCGAGAGCCGCGAGGATACGTGTCGCCTTAGTGACTAACTCAGGTCGCAGCGTGAATCAGCATCAGCTTGACCAAGAATCCCTCACATGTGAACTACCGTTAACGCGGATCAATGAGGATCGCTCGATACCTTTTGTTTCACTAGAATGGCCACATCCCTTATAGACATGCAGCACTGTTATCCAATGAATCGTGTTATTTCTTGTAAAATATACCCTACATTCCTATAAGAAGCTTTGCCAAATGTGTACCGATTCACCTGGCCTGAAAAGCTCTTGCATCACGAGGGAAACGTTACAACAAGCAAACTTACAAAAATCGACTTGTATTTAAAACCTTACATCATAGTAGAAAGTAACTTGGTGAGTTTGCGGAATTCTATCTTCTCTGACTCTCCATGTTTTTCATCTGAACACATGTAGGTTTCGTCACTGCTATTTTACAAAAATAGCTGTTGAGCAGGTTATTTTTTAGTCATGTCGTCCGCTGAATCAAGTGGACTATGTGACCTAATGCACTTTCGAATGCGTCTTCGAAACGATTGTCAGTGCTTTGGTACCAAATTAACTTGAGTTGGAAGGGCATCCCATTTTCTGAATTCCCGAAGTTAGCATGCATTTATACAATTATCAACTCGAGTGTATTGCGTATCCGCTTTGAGCTGGTATTGTGTCTGACTGGCAGCAGTTCGCAACAGGCATGCTTAGCGTTTGTCAGTACTAGTACTCTAAGATGAACTCTCCTCGAAGAGGTCTATATTCACGGCTGTATAATCCCAGGTCTTGTTGTTAGGGGACGCAGAACAAACCACTAGCGAATTTCGTCGTGATATGTGGAACTTCAAGCGCATCAGTGTCGTGTTGGCTCCAGGTGCGCCATGCTTGGATTGCGCTCTCCGCAGGGGCCACATGTAGACGTTCTGTATTTACGAAAAGATTGATGACTAAAACTATATGATAGCTCTCTGTGACAGTACAAGGAAGCTTACTGGCTCTTTTTGATGCTTTTTCGGCATGTTCCTATCAGCCTAGTTCATCGGCCTCCGTCACTCTGAGGTCACCTTTTATAAAGCAGGTTGCAACTGCTGATCCACAAGTCGATAGTTAACTGTGTGCTGACGTTGTATGCTCACAAATTAGCATTTTTCCTAATTGAGCTGGAGCTTTTTTCGTACCCTGCCGAGCTCTCTGCAGTACCGCGTGATTGTCCACTGTCTTGGTGTCTCGCTGGCTTTTAACATCATCTGCAAACAGTATGAATTTCGATCAAACTAGAACCATCGTAGATGAATACTAGGAATAAACGTGGCCCCAGTACCGGTCCTTGAAGCACACCACACTTGACTTCAATTGGGTCAGCAATGGAGCAGCGGATTCTCACATTCAGCTGATGTTGAATGAGAAAGTTTCCTAACCAGTCCAGTACAGGGTCACCGGTTCCATAGCTTTCAATCTTTTGAAGGAGAACACGGTGGTCCAGACGCTCGAACGCTATTGAGATGTCCAGGTTGACGACGTCGATTCCTATCTGGCATCAGCTGTTTCCATCCAGCTTACTCGACCTAGCAAGTAGTTTATTGTGCAGGGCCGATTTAGGCCGAATCCGCACTACTGTGACACTATGAAGTTGTTGCTTTCAAGTTATAGTATGAGCGCCTCTGTGAAACTACCTTGCATTAGTTTTCATAGCACCGGAGTGTCCGGATCCCAGGGAGGATTAGCACCTTTGGTATGGTGGTAGTTCATCTATCCTTGGTCCCCAGCTGCTACGCAGCTCTCACCTGTGGCTCCAAGAAGCTGCTTGCACGCGGCAGCGGCAACACTCTGGTCAGCCGTGAGGCAGATGGGTTAAACCAGGTGAGGTAGCCAGAAACACTGTTCTCGGTGAGTTACTACCCGCGGGCAACCTCAGTCCTGACAACTGGATGGAAGAAATCGATCCCTGAACCAACGGCCAAAAGTTAAGACAATTTCCCAGATCCCTGCTGCTTTGAAGGTAACAGTTGGCTAAGCAAAGTCTAGAGGTGAACCCTCGAACAACTGCTGGATGAGGTTGGGATCACCATAGGTGCCCATAATCCCCACGAAATTTCATGACATGTCCGTTATCTGCGATTCTTCTCATGCTACGGCGTTCCCGGTAGACGACGCGCTGTGCTAACCCAGTGGCCATAGTGACAAGTAAGCTAGCTCAGTCACTCAATTTCCAGAAGCCAATTTTCATTGGATGCTGGAATGTCAGAAACCTGTTGGATCTCGGCAGCCCAGCGTTGACCATACGCGCACTACGTGACTAGCAGATCGGCTTAGCTTACTCGTCAGAATCACAAATACCCGGCTATGGCTCTCGACAAATCAAAGTTCCTGGTGTATGCACCTCATATTGGCTTTATCACAATGGGCTGGAAGATAATTCTGGCAATCATGAGGTCACCATAATTCTCAGTTGCCAAGCACACAACGCTCTTCTTTTATGGAAGCCAGTATCAACCAGAATAGCAGTTGCTCACTTCAAAGGTCACCCGATGAATCTGACCAAAATCGTTGTCTACGCACCAACCATACCCGCAGCAGAAAGGGGCAAAGACGAATTTTACGGTACTTTACAGATATTGGTGCACCATGTTCCAAAACACGACAACCCCTTATTGCTGGGAACTGGAATGCACGAACCGGGCCGAGGAACTATCAGACACTTCACATACTCGGGAGATACGCCCTTAGAGAGCGCTGTGCTAATGGAGATCGCCTGCTCAGTTACGCTGACCTTAACCGGTTGTGCATAACGAATACTCGGTTCCCGCATCCCATGAAGCATCTTATGACATGGTACTCCACTTATGGTCGTGCAACAAGCCATATAGATTACATCTGAATCCTATCCCCGGGGATGTCCTTCATCGATGATTGTCGAGCGTACAGAGGGCCTGAAACGGGCAATGAAGGTGGTTCGGACCACGTACTCCTGCGTGCCCAATTCAGAGTCCGCTTGGCAGCGCACCGGAAGACCCTTCCACCAAAGTGTGTCAACACTGCCCCACTGGAAAACACTGATTGCTGCCGATCCCTTGAGGCAGCAATAGAAGCAGAAAATTCTGCCCGTGCACCACTCCTCGTACTTGCAGAAGATGAATCTGCCGAAAATCCTGGGCTAGACTAAACTCGTCAGTTCGACGTGCCGCTTTATATACCCTGGGCTCTACTTCTAAGCATGGGTAGGACTAGATCACCGAAGATCCTATCCGTTTGTCCGATAAAGCAAGAGAAGCACGTCTCACGAATTCCGCGGACTACCGTCGCTTGAGACGTAAGGCAACCCGCTCAGCACGGAATGATCACAATGGCTACTGGTCTGTTATCGAAGGTAACATGGTAGCTGCATCAAATTCTGGCAATTGGGCCATCTTTTTCGTCTCACCCGTTTAGCTTCCGGAAAGCACTATTCATCGTAGCCGGTATTGCGCAATTCGGATGTCCAAACCATACCCGATACGGAAGAAAAACGTTCCAGATGGGTAGAGTATTTTAGCAACCTTCTTAACCGCCTACTACACGCCACTGCACCCATTTCAACATTAACCCAGTCAGGACATGATGCGGATTGCTCACCACCATCTCTCACAGAAATTGTAGATATCGTTTGTCGTATGAAGCCGAAGAAAGCTCCTGGAGCGGATGGGATTCCAGCGGAAATCTATAAATTTTGTATATCAGCTCTCCTTGACCATTAGCACGAGCTCTACCGCTTGATATAGGAGACCGAAATCGGTATTTCCTCGTGGAGTACCACAGTATTACTGCCACATCCCAAGAAAGGTGGCCGAACTGTATGCAGTAATTATCGTGGTATTAGCCTAATCGATGTGGCTGCAAAAACTGCACAAACCTTACATTCCCACTTTGCCAGTGAGAGGAACCTACGAACTTGCCATAATCAAGTAGGCTTTCTTCCAGACAGAGGTTGCACTGACCAAATCTTCACTCTACGTCGGGTACTCAAACACCGCTAACAGTTCCAACAACCCACCTTAGTGTGCTTCGTTGATTTTTGTGTTGCCTTTGACTCAGTTGGCCGTGAAGTACGCTGGAGAATCCTACTTGCCGATGGCGTGCTGGTTAAACTCGTTAACTTGTTGAGCTCACACTACCGTTCCACCAAGGCCCGGATTCGAGCCTATGGAGAAGAAATAGAGGAATTCGACATCAATACTGGAGTCCGGCAGAGTTGCCCACTTTCTCCAGTGCTGTACAACTTAGCAGGGTTACGCATCATGCCCTTGAGGGTTTTCATGGTGCTCAAGTTAACCCTGACTTCTGGATGTCAGACTTATAATTTTCTGACATCGCTGTCATTGCAGAAAATCCTTTGTCACTACAGTCACTGCTAAATCGGGTCGACCAGTCGGCCTTTATGATCGACCTCGAAATTACCATCAGGAAGAAGAAGTATTTCTCATCGTCAGCCCCCCAGTCCGCCTCGTCGCTCTTCTTACGTGATCAACACCTCGAGTCTGTTCCTGAATTCAAGTATCTTGGATCCACTATTCTCCCCAATGTTCAGGTTACATCCGAAATCCGAAATCGTATTGACAAAGCTGGAACAGTCTTCTTACAACTGAAAAACATGTGGCGAAGGAAGGAAATTAGTCTGAGAACGAACATGTGAGTATTCTTGGCAATCATTCGTGCCATTTTACTCTATGGTTGCGAAACATGACCGCCGCGACCCGAGGATCCCTAGAAGCTGGAGGTTTTCCACCATTGGTGTCTAAGACTTATTTTGCAAACGCAGTAACATGAGCGTGTCACCAATGACGAAATCCGTAAGCGTTGTTACGGTCTTTCGAAACTCTCAGGTTTCATCCACCGCCACAGACTCCAGTGGTTCAGGCATCTCCTCCGCCGACCACACTGACTTCACTAGGGCCGTGGTTTCACCATCGCCTTGCAGGGTTGGTGTCAACGCCATGCTGAACACTTGAAAACGTAGCTAGCTGCAGTGAAATAGAATGTTTATCTTCTGGGACTGCGTGTTGTGTATGGTGCTCGTCACTGGAGAATTCATTGGATCGGTATCTGCGTGGAGCTTGCCTCCGACCGCCGCGCTTGTGCAGCTGCAGTCCGCGACATCCATGAAACCGGCGCATCTTGTCTCAGAAGCTAGCCGCAGTAAAGTAAAATGTAAAGTATTGCACCGGGAGGACAGTGATTGGATGGCACTTCGAGGACCCCACATGATTGACATTGCTGTAGATATGAACGACTATTCCATGTTTCCACATGGCTGGAACCTGTATTTCCTCAAGGCATCATTAAAAAACGGAGCTAACAGTTCGGCAACATTCATGGTAGCTGTCTTTAATGCCTTTGGTTTTATGTCGCCCACACCAGGAGTGCTGTGCACGCGTAATTACAGGAGTCTTTTCATCACATTTGCTGCTGTGAACCATTCGTGACTTAACCCTAGGGGCGCAGGCAGCTGTTTGGAAAGCGAGTGAGATGACGATTCACTTTGGAAAATGCAGCTGAAGATTTGGCGTTGCACGTTGGCTGCCTCTTGTGTACTTATCACCGGACCATCTACTGCATGTAGGAGTGGGGTTCCGCGCTGCACTCTCCGGAGCTTGTTGACGTGCCTGTAAAGCATTAATACTGAATTCTATCGCAAGTATTTTTGGTGTTGTATTTTGTCTTCACGGACCAAACTGGCGTAGTGGTTTTGTTGCGTTTTGTAGGCACCGCAAGCTTGCATATTCGGAAAAGCTTTAAAAGCACGCCATGCTGAATCGCTTATGGCCATGTGTCTTCCAGTCCGGTTCCTCAGGAAGGTCTTTGCCTGATTCAGTTGTAAGACGGTTTTCTGATACATTTATCACTAACCCAGTAAACTGGGCGACAAAATCATTGTAGGCGACATCGAGAGGCTGGTAAGTTAGCAGGAACCATTTGCTTTTTTGGGTAAGGTTGGACAGGATGTTCTAATGGTGACCATGTGGGTTTCCTCGTTTTTCCCGATATCTACTGCGTAGTAAATTCAGCGGAAGAGCAGCGTCACTTCGTCGCTGCGGCCAAACCGTGCATCTATGTTTACGGTATCGACCATAAGTTCATCGTTGCTGAGCACAAGGTCTAAAACGGATGATTTGTTACCCGTTCTGCATCGCCTGGGAGTGGTGGCCTGATTGTATGTTGGCACACGGGCGATTACTTTGTGAAACTCAGCTTGGAGTTGTTCCCTTGGAGTTGCGAGGACTATGATTACATACAGTTTGAAGTCCACGACCAGAAAGACGGGGCTGTATGTCCGTGCTAAGACCCGATCGCAGCAACAACTAGACGGTACTGCATTCCTAGGGTGGACGTTGGAGGGCGCTAAAATATTGCTAGGAAACACAGACAAATTTTGCTTCTGGAGCATCGATAATACCAATAAGCAGGTCAGGTTGGTAATACAGGACAACACAGTCTCTTCTACTGGGTCGATCGTTTCGTAGGGAAGTCTTGCTGAGTAAAGCTGTCAGCAC
Source organism: Dicrocoelium dendriticum (assembly GCA_944474145.2). NCBI lineage: Eukaryota > Metazoa > Platyhelminthes > Trematoda > Plagiorchiida > Dicrocoeliidae > Dicrocoelium > Dicrocoelium dendriticum. The sequence continues at coordinate 135,261,161 of OX104063.1, forward strand.
CGGTGATCTCAGTAGTCAGTCCATCATGTAGAACCCACCGAGAAGCAAAAACCAATTCTGGGCTGTGATCAGCAATTAGTTAGATCAGAATACAACGCATTATTTGTAGAATAACCTAGGTTTCGTTGAGCGATCCCTGTTTGCTCTGGCGGAAACTTAGCATCGATCGAGCCTGTAAGTCGTATAGGCTTACAAAGCAATTCTCGCTCATGCGCGAAAGCGTTGCTGCTCAACTGGCAGCGGACAATCGATGGAGTGGCGTCTTGCCTATCTGTTTCGTATGCGTAGGCGAATGCAAACAGCT
>OX104063.1:135261559-135555224 GCA_944474145.2 Dicrocoelium dendriticum
CCCTGCCCTAGAGCCATTTCGGGATGACGTGTAGAGTGCTGAGTGTCAGCGAATGGTTGATAGCCTGGTACTGCTTCGAGTTTCGATGTGTTTTTACAGCGTCCGGTTCTGAGATGCCAGTTGAGTGGTTTGCACATGTACCCTGTTTGTTCAGTGCTGCTTAATCGATATTTAACCGTTTGTCCATCGCCTTTATGCCTATTTGGGATGGAACCATTTTACGCAGTTGATGTCACATGTTGATCGAGCTTATTGCCATCAGCTTGGGTTGCAATGTGACTTTCATCACTCTGGGACCACTCCCTTTGTAGTTGGGAGATAACAAATCACCCAGCGCGACGAACAATCGGATGCCCTCATCCACATCCCGAGTTAAGAATATTCGCACAAATTTCCGATAAGAGTTACGTTGATGTCGAGTTGACGATCACGTCTCGAGTGTGAATACTTTACGGATAAGGTGTAATTCATCCCAGGCATTCGCTTTGATCTCTATCTCGGTAGATGTCTGGAGCTCAGGGACACCGTCGACAGGGATCGTTTTTACTTATCTTGTTTACGGTAGTTCTCCAGATTCTGGTTGCGTTTCTGACGTTCGTTTCAAAAAACCTCTGGAAAATTTCGGACGGTACGTAGGGTAATACGCAGGCGTGTGGCTGACAAGAGAACTGCCAATGTATCAGTTCTGACTGAATCGTCACTTCGGGTAATAGTGGTTCACCGTCGTATGCTTAGTTTGGATGACTGATGAGGCACATCAGACTGAACGACTTAGCTTGGGCCTTTTTTAGTTGACACGAAGTCTTACTATTTCCTTTCGTCTCGCAGCTTGTCTTTTATGAAGTTTGCTAGAATTTAGGCATACTGGATTATATAGTGGTTAACTAATTAGGATATTGTCTCATGTTCTTTTTACAGCGGCTGCTTTCTTTGGTTGGACAATTGATGAAGTCTTGGGTCGTGTGGTAGCATTGACAGCGGTCGGGGCTACGATGGACGGTGCCACTGTCAAGTAAGTGACAACATTGTACACGCTTGTTGTCGGTCCTCCAACAGCATTCGATGTGGTGCGTGGCTCTGTTGAATCAGGTGCTTCTAACATATATTTAGGAGCAGCCCCTAGTATCTCGGTGGCTAACTCAGGATCGTTGCCCTGGCGTCTGGCCTTGTTACTCTAATCTGAATTGAAGGTTGATGTTGAGTATGGAGCTCGAGGCACCGATTCGTGTGGTTTTGGTGGGACAGGCCTCACAGCGCCTGCTTGCTCTACAATCTGTGACAGTCTGTCATACTTCTGCACCAAAGCGGCTATAAAACTGACGAGTGGGATAGCCGCACACTCAGTGCCGAACCAGAGGAAACCAACCGTATTATTACGTTTTAATGTCTCACTGAGACTGAGTCGACTACGCTTAGGATGGAAACTTTTGCAACCTTAGAGTATTCTAGCCTAGATCACATATGTTTAGCACAGCTACTACGCCATAGTCAAAGACCAATTCACAAGCTGTAGCCCTAGCTTTCCGTGGGCAAGCAGTGCGTGCCATTGTGATCTTCCGTTATATGAAGGTTGCTTGTCTCAAGGTCTAGACCAGCAAGCTGAACCCAAAGGCTGGCGGTCAATTTGTTGTTGGGGCTCGCACACGTTAGTGGGACGTTGAGAGACTGGTGGAGCTATTTTATCCTTCACCCATTATTTCTCTTAGAGAGCATGTCAACGCGCTTCTTTTCCTCTTTTCAATGTACAGGGCACAAAGGGTTGCAAACACACAATTTGCTCACTGCTTGAGCACAGGAGGCGTTCGACCTCATTAGGTATTCGATCCTCGTCCTCTGCATGCCGTACATTATTCGCCAAGTATCTGATAACCTGAAGATGCTTTTCGGTGGCATCAGTACATCTCCATCCTAACCTCTTTCAACTTCGAGGTGCAGACGCAAGTGCAATCATATGATTTGTGTCATGAGGTCACAGGTACTTTGGGTGACCTCCTAACATACACAATAACGGACTTTTGAACAAGGCACTGAGAAGGCGAGCACTGCAAGATGGCAACATTTCGTCTTAGCTGATCAGTTGAGGCACGGTCACTATACCTTCGGTGTGCATACACTAAGCGGTGGTTCAGTAAATCATTGGGTGCGTGTATTGGGATTTAGTGTTTGATTGAGGTGACCACGTCAATGGTCCGACGAGTAACAGCTTAACATTACATTCATTTGAGCACGCGTAATAGATCCACCAATATTCATCGCCAACGATTATCCTCTATGCACTTGTATTTGGCTTGCTTTTGGATGGTTGCATGTTTGTAATTGATGAGAACTCAAGGAATCACTGAATCATCTCACAAACTAGGTCCTCCTGATTTCTTCTTAGGAAGTATGAATGGAGTACAATGTTTCAGATCGCCATCCAGAATTGTGGACACTAACTGTAGGGTTAATAAGTTCAACCGGATGGTAAACTTCTTCTTGGTATATGCAGCTGAAAGCTAATTGAGTGTGGTTCTACATACTTATTTGGAATCTATAATTGTGTGGTTTAAAAAGATGCAGCCCTGACGGCTTGTTGTAGTTGCTTTTCAACTGGCTGTGTGACCTTTGTGTGCTCGTACAGAACCGAGTCAATTGTTTCATGGAGCATGAATAGGCTTTGAAAGGAGTTAGCCAGCATGTAGTTCTCTGCAAAGGATTCTTGAGAGTTTATTTACATACCCTCCGATGATTAGTGCCTACATGTCTCTTCCCGTCAACTACGTTACCTAGACTAGGCAAACTTGAAGAGAACACGACCTCGAGACACTCGAGACACCACAACGTCAAGTAACGAAAAATGTCAACGGTTTGCTCCACCTTCCGTTTCAGTAACTGATGAAGAAACGCGGAATGTTCTATTGACGCTACTGACGTCTACGCGGATATCGCATAATGATACAGTGAACGATCCCAATCAAGTTTGCCACCGCCTTTTCAAACTCAGCTCAAACATTTACCCCAAAGGTAATCAGTTCAAATCAAGTCAACAACACAGCTGTTTAGAATTTCGACGCACTTACCTCTCCCTTCGGTTCCGTCAACCTTGAAATACCGTTCCAAACTCACTTGTCTGTGTCTCCACTTCATCCGCCTTCGAAAATTCGCCTGTATATTGCATTCACTCCGTAAACTTTGTTATACTCATGCATGCTATGGAGTGTATTCCGGCAAACTAGCTTTCTGGAATTGTAATCCACACTGACGCGCGCAAATCATTGCAAGCGGATGAGCAATCCGATTGCGCATTGCAATCAGCATTAAACAATTTAACTTCTCATTTCGTTTTGCTTAGTGCTTTTATATTTCCGCAACTCGGCATCTAATATGTCTTTAGCCTTCTGTTTAATTTTATCCACATGTAATTCTTTGAGTGCACAGTTCTTTCCCTTATCAACCCACGGAACATCTTAAGCCTATGCACTTTTGAACAATGCGCATTGGTTTTATACGGGTTAAGAAGCAGTGTTTTACAAGACCCGTTGGGTAATCTGGTGGGTTACAAAAAACCTTAGTGAAAAATGCAGTTAGTTGTTGTACTGTCACAAGGGTGACCTTATCGTATGTAATGCAACAGCCCTGCACTCCTAGTGTTTCCAAAGCTTCAATGGGCGAAAAAGTAAAACCAAGATATTTCCCAGGAGTAGGATGGAATTGTGTCAAGTACGTCATCCAACTGTCATTCGAAAATGGTTAGCGTGGGTGCAGAAACAACCGATTCAAGAAGACCATTCCATGGCTGACACACGAATGGAAAATAAATTTCTACGGCACGCCAGACGGCTGTACTGTGTTGCTACTTTCAAGGAGTGGCCTCTGAGTTTGGTCTTACTGCTGGGTTGCAGTAAAGAACGGCGCACATGAGTTGGATTGTGTAAAATCAAGTACGTCATAAGCAAGTCGCCCGCAGTCTGCGATACCGCCCGCTGAATACTTCCAAACGTTTCGGCTTCTGCTCGTATGGAAGGTGGCGCATTCCAATGACGTATTTAGAAGCCTGACCTTGTCGCTACTCGTGTGCAGTAAGGTCGTGCTTCAACCATGGCTGCCAGGCTTCGGTTGCGTCTTCCACATGGGGGTGAACATACCCGTTCAGCACCTGTCTGAAAATAGAGGTGTCTGTTTGTCCGAACGCCCGTCCTGGAAAGCCGACATGATAGTTGTCAGTTCGATGCCCCCACACATCATCGTTTCACTGATCATACTTTTGCAAGCGATATTACCCTTACCATAAGATTGCAATTACTGTGTAGCTCGATATCTGCTACTTTTATTGCAACTAACAGTTGTACATAGCAATAAGAAAAATTTTCCGTTGTACGGATATGACGGTGCACACACATGATAACGTGAACATATTGTCTCCGAACAACGCAATATTTTCACTTTTACGGCTTCGTGAGGACGGTCGTCAAGCCCTAGGGAAGCAAAAATGGGGACTACAAAATCAGCAGAATCTAATATTCGACAACCCGAAATTATTTGTTATGAGCATCAAACGGCTCTTTACCCAGCTTTATTTAACCCATTCCCCTAATTGTCACCGATTCTGTCACCGAGCCATATCTACTGGCCCAACGCGACACTCCGTCTATCGCTTCATCAATCAATCAGCTTCACTGGTGTTTGTGGCCCTTCTGTGTCGCACACCGAGCCGAACCACTCGGACGTCGTCTAGTTGATTAACTCGCAGAAGCACTAATGCAGTATGCAGAAAACCACAACTTGGAGCAATGGAACAATGGTTTATTACGGGTAAAAAAGCATTGCTTAACAAGTCCCGTGGGAAGGAAATTATTGCGATAATCAAATGCATGATAGTGAAAAGCGTTGTGGTGGACTCACCATAGACTTATGTAGAATAGCGTAAATTTTCGTGTATTAAACGTATAAATCCATAAATCCACTGGTTGGCAGTTTGGCAAGACGCCGTTTGATTACATTATGTAGTCATTGGCTAACAAGTTATAAAGCGAAATGTAAATGAGGCAATGCATCGTCAACACGGTATTTAAATATAGCCAAATTTGGAGCAGAGACGACATAATTGGGGAGGGCGTTCCAAGGCTGGCACACGCGGAGCGAAAAGGTATTTCTACGGCATTCAAGCCAGCTATACTGAATTATCAGTTTCGGAGGGTGACCTCTTAGGTTAGTGTTTTGGTTCAATTCCAGCAGCGGGCGGCAGAAGTGGTTTGGATTCTTCAGAATTTGGTAAACCATTATGAGATCCCCCCGTAAAAGCCAATATCGAGTGCTGTACATTTTTAGAGATTTCAATGTAAGCTGATAGGGCAGATGAAAGAGGCCCGTGAAGTTCTTGGTTGCCCTTCGTTGAGGAGTCTCGAGAGCAACAAGATCCTGTTTCTGCCACTGCTGCCATGTCTGAATAGCATATTCCACTTGCAGTCGCACGTAGGCGTTAAGCATTTGGGGAAGCTTGAGAGTTGAAACCGACCGAAAGCTCTGCGAAGCAAGTCGTATTTGTTGATTGCCGGTTCTCATCGCCTTCTCCAGTTGTTCTGAACACCCGAGATCTTCCTGTACCAATACACTCAGGTCACGCTCCTGAGAGGCCTTTTCCAAGATGTGGCCTCCAAGCTTGTAAGCGCTCACCGGCTGGTGACGCAGATGTATCACCTTGCACTTAGCTATGTTCAATTAAAGCATGTTCCTCTTTGACCATTCCTAAATGCAATCTAGGTCATGTTGGAATAGATCGTGATCTGGCTTGTTACTAATCACCCGCCATATCTTGACGTCATCGGCGAAAAGCAGGAAATTTGAGGAGATCACTCTTGCCAGGTGGTTGATAAACACCAGGAATAAGCGCGGTCCCAACACTGAGCTTTGTGGGACACCACATATTACCACAATCGGGTTAGAGAGTGATCCCCTAACCCTTAATTGAAGATTCCGTTGGTTAAGGAAGCTGCTAGTCCAACAAAGTACAGAAGCTCCCATTCCGTAACTCTGTAGTCATTGAAGTAGGATGCGGCGATCAAGGCGGTCGAAAGATTTAGAGAAGTCCAGATAGAGGACGTCATCTCTGACCCCATCATCAGCCACTTCCGTCCAACTATCTCGTGCAATCAGTAGGTTGGTGGTGCATGACCGGTGTTGACGGAAGCCATGCTGCTCAGGTACCAAGATGTCGCATTTTTCCAGGTAGTCCATTAAAGCCTCAGCGACGACTGCTTCCATCACCTTCGCGAGCACAGGGAGCAGAGTCACTTGACGATAGTTTGCAGCATCTGAATGGCTACCGCCTTTAAAAGTTGGGGTGATAATGCCACACTTCCACATAGTGGGGACTTGTTGTTCATCAAAGCACCTTTGGAAGAACTGTAACAGTGGTTCAGCTAGCTGGTTGGCGACAGCCTTCAGTGCCTTCGGGCGGATGTTGTCTGCTCCCGGAAAACTATGTTCACGCAATGAGAGTAACTTCCTTAACACAATTGATGGGTTGCAAATTACATGTGTAAACAGTGGAGTCGGTAATGTGAATGACATTATGGGACAGGTAGAGGCTACAAGTACGAAAATTCGGGCGTATTGTAGCCGCAGGGCATTAGCTGCTTCTTCGGCGCTCTGTACTCTAGCGCCTGTTGTGAAAAGTGGAGGGATTCCATGCTTCAGTTTATGAAGATTATTGACATGCTTAAACAGTAGTTTGTTGCTTGCCAGCAATTTTTTGGTTTGGCACTGTTGATAAAGTACTTTGTACTTACGGACAAGTGTAGTGCAATGGTTGCGATGGGTCAGGAAATTGCCCCAGGTCTTTGAGTCGAGGTTAATCTTGTACACAGCATGCTGCATCCCTTATCGCCAGGCATTTTCGAGTCCTGCTCCTTAGAATTGAAGGCATTTTTGCGGGACGAAGGGGCTTGGTCTCTGATGCTCTGTTGACCATGTCGCTGAGCTTATTAACGAACTCTGCCCAAACGTTGTCAAGGGGACTTTTGTTTGAGAATTCCCAAGCAGTTGCGTCGGCGAGTTCTTTCAATACGTGGTAGCGTGTGATTGTATGAGTTAGTTCCGAGTGTTCAGATGGATACTCTGCATAACACACATAGTCAAAAGTTATTACTACATGGTCACTGAGACCTAATGGACTATCCATCAATAACTTGTCAACCATGAGCTTTTCATTCGTGAGTACAAGGTCCAATATGGATGGTTTGTTTACTGTCCTGAATCTATTAGGTGTGGTGACATGATTGTATAATGGAATATTAGCGATCAGTTCCTTCAACTCTACTTTGAACTGCTCACTAGGCGATGCCGAAACCTCCAGATCGTGTAGATTGAAGTCTCCGGAGATGAGAATGTGGCTGTACCTAGTGCGTGTTACTCTGTTCTGGCGACGGATCAAGCAGGAATCCATTTCCGCGCAACATGGCTTTCTTCAAAAGGGTTCATGTATTAATAACCTACTAATTGCACATAATAGCTGGACTGAAGTCGTTGATGGTGGAGCAAAAGACATTGTCATCTACCTGGACTTCTCAAAGGCGTTTGATCGCTTAGACCATCGAGTTCTTCTTTACAAACCTCGGAACTACGGCACTGGCGACCCAATCCAGAGTTGGATAAGCAATTTTCTACACGACCCTCGGTTGGAAGTGAGGGTACGGGGTTACCTGTCCAATGTATTTGATGTGTAGTGTGGTGTACCACATGGATCGATGCTTGGACCTCGTCTATTCTTGGTGTTCATTAATGAGCTTGCGAGAGCCATTACTTCCGATTTCCTATTTTTCGCGGTGGATATCAAGATATGGCGTATGAGCAGAGGACCGGAGGACCACGAACGGCTCCAGTGCGGTCGTAACACAGTTTCGAACTGGTCAGTTCAAAACGTCCTGCCATTCAACGTAGATACATGTGGAGTTGTGCGGTTACGCCATAGACATGGCTACAGGTATATGCTTGGGGCACACGGATTGCAGACCAGCTCCCAGGAACGTAATCTTGGTGTGCTCGTACAGAGTGATCTCAACTGTTCGAAACAGGCTAAGGTAGATTCGAAACAGGCAACCAGCATGTCGGCATGCTGCGAAGGGCATTCGGGCGATTTGACCTATCAATCTTCCCAATGAGGTACAATTCTTGCGTGCGCCCACGCTATCCAAGGTTGGTAACCTTGATTGAAGCGCGGCCAAGAGGCATTAGAGGCACCACAACGAAGAGCAACAAAGATTGTCAAGGACCTGCGGTCTCACTCTCACCAACAAAGGCTTAAGTTTCTTGGAATTTTCAGCGGAGATCTCATATTACCGCACCAAATATTGTGTGACCCAACCATGTATGCCGCCATTTGCTTAAGCTTAGCCTCAGCACGCAGCTCAGAGGTAACTGCATGAAATTGAAGGAACAATATAGCCTTCTAGAGTTTCGACGGAATTACCTTTTACCTTGGGTTTGCCAATCCTGGAACGCAGTCTCAGACTCACTTGTATCTTCCCCTAATTTGGATATTTGCAAAAAAAGGATGGATGTTGCTCTTAGCTCCAACATGTTGTTACCTAAATTACGTCACTTTGGATTACACCAGTCATGCCCTTCTACAGGATTTATGTCCCTTGGACCCATGAAGGCGACGCATAAGTGATTGAGCATATTGATTTTTTACGCCTTACATCAACGACCACAACACCTCGTGTATTTCTGCAGGCTTACACTCGATTTTTATTTTACAATGACGCTATTTATCAACGCATTCATCTCGGTAGACGCTCGTTAGATGACCCACATATATTGTGTATTCACTGTCCTACAGGACTCGAAAAACACTTGCTTTTTCCTGTGATAAATCATTGTTAATTGTTCAGTGTCCGTAATCATTATCTCTGTCCGATAGGCAGACGCGTAGATGGTATTTATTAGGGTTGTTTTTCGCCGACCGCATGCAAAACCTCCAAAACCCGAAAATCGACCTCTAGTTCATATTGTGACAGCACACTGATCACAGGGCAGAAAGTAACTCGCTTCGGTTTGACAGAAATTTCACAAAACACTGGACGTTTGAGCATCCGGACTTTGGCGCGCTCTGGTTAGTTAGTAACGCCACGCTCATCTATTAACCCTAATGTGCTTACTCCGGATGCTGTCGATTTACTGATGCCTGCGCTGCTGCCCAAACCTTCCCTCACCTTATGCATCATCACATGTCACGGGCAGTTATCTGGTCGAATGCACCCTTCGTTTCCGACAAGCATTTACCGCAATGCGTCCGACAGCTAGTGCTCGGAACTCCCTCGCATCTTGGTATAATCATTAGGGGAAACATCCCCTTACTTCGATTGTCTCTTATCTAGTTTATTTTACCCCATCCAGTTCCGGCCTGCGTCACTCTTCATGCGACACTGTGAGTAAATGTTTTCCAACCCAGTTAATATCGTATCATGAACGACGCGGCAAGAAAGCGCAATATTTGTTGAACATGAAAACATCTTACCAAGCTCTCACGCAAACGCTTATATATGGATCACGTTTCCGTCCCCAAACGGAACACATGCGATAACTCATTATCCGTCAAACCCATGTGCCTACTCATAGCAATGTAATGATTCTCTCCTGACTGTTTGACCCAGTATCTTCACTCCGGTAAGTTTGGTTCGGACAATATTTGGTTTGTTCTACAGCGCTTGCTTTCATAGGATTAGAAGAGGGAGTTGAATGGTGCAGGTAGAAATTCGTCACATCTAGACCCACTCAGGCAGCCGTCACACTCCCGGAAAAGCACTGTACGCGCGTTTCATCCTTTCAGGAATTGTCAGCAGTGCGCATTCCATCGGACCGTGGTAGGGCTCGAACCCGCAACTCGCGTGTTGCCAATCGGTAGTTGAGACCACTGAGCAACGGGGACGGCAACGACCATCGTAAATAAGTTGCTAGATGTCATATTTGCTTGATCGCGGTAGCGCCGCTCTACTTGCGGTTACCCCTGGATGCACCGACAAATACGGCCTTTCCATCACTACCTTCTCCGTTTTTCTTAGCTCAGGCTCGTTAACCGTCGTCGGGGTAGATGGTTTGTGTACATTATATGCCCATTAACGAACACTAGGTGGTGTCATCAGGTGACTTGATAACTACTCCTACCAGCTCGGTATACAGTCTGTTATACGAATTTAGCCTCCCGCATCTCCATGAAGTCATTTAGCTGGTGTCACCTGACTTCCGTCGTCTCAGAGGACTTTGTTAACAACCGGTTAGTATATTTGTTGGGTGACGTTTCGCATTTGACACAAAAGTCCTCAGGCAGAGGGAACTAGCTTAAAGTTAAATGACAATGACCGTTGGTAATTTACATGAAGAAGAGAACCAGCATGCAGCTCATTGGAAAGTTTGTAGACGTCAAAGATCATTAAGTTCACGTGCACTCCTTTTGGAGGAACTCGACCACTGAGCTCGCCAGGGTATGTTTAGCATGCTCACGAAATTTGTCCGTTTGCATAATCTGGTTTCAGCCGCGGGTTAAATGTGGAACAGAAAGGGGTCAGTAGGAGGACAATTACAGATGTATCGGGATGTTATAAATGATCCATTGATCGGAATATGGTTAAATCATGATAGAAAGGGGCCTAGCTATCTACGGTTTTGGTGGTGGATGTGCTGATAGTCCATTACAATCCCGTACCCATCCTCCAATACTCACCAGACTGGCCGCTGTAACGCTAGACATTGGGTACTCGAGAACTCTACTCCATCTATACTATGCACACAGCTGTCAGCTTTGGAGATTTCCATTGCCTCGGCAGTTATTCCCCGTACAATTGATTCCAATCGCATGCTACTCTTGACATGTTTGAGGTCAACTTTTATGCCGTGTGTATAACTCGTGCATTGGTACTGCCGAATCGCTGAACAAAGCTCTATACCCTAGCTCGTTTCTCGGCGGCTATGATATGCACAGCCTATGATCTGCGATTCTCGTGCGTAGTTCTGTCGCTGCTTAACCTATATACACATGTGCACAAACCGTATATGGAAGTTTGTAACTGCAGTTACTTCTTCTATTTAATGGAAATGAATCCCTTAAATGTACAAGTATCGAGCGTAGCGTTAGACGCTTCTGGAATAAATACCATGATTGTATCTTTATCCAGTATCCTCAGAATCGCCTCCGGAGAAACTTCTTTGTATGGAATATCCATTGTCACTAATCGTCGTGAGTTTTTGACATAGACTGTGGTATTTCTGTAGCTGCTATTACAGCAATAAACACGGATACACCATAAGCTACAAAGCCTCCCTTTATGCACTTTTTCCGTCTTATTTCTCTTCGCACAGAACACTAGTTCTGCGAAACATTGATAAGGCGATGCCCGCATAAACATGTTTTGAGTGGACTGAAATGTGGTCAAATACGTTATGTTATCGCTTTAGCCATATTTCTTTCTTATGAGCCATTTAGCCAATCAAGAAACGGGAGTGCGCAGCGCTGCGATTCTAGTTCTATGACAAACTAGCGCATCGTCAGTGGTGTAGTGGAGCAGCAACTGTTTTTGCCGCCCAGGACGGTCGTAAGATTTTCGCTCCCCCTGACAGTTGTAAATGCGCAAAGCTTCCAAATTGCGAGCAGCTCTTCAATATTTCTCTTCCTGGAACAACGGCCGAAGAGCTAACATTAGAGTGTTACTGTAAATGCAGACATTTGTATTGTTACAATACTGGGGCAAACAATTTACAAACACACTATTCGTGCGGTACTTGCCGTAAAATTATGGAAACCACTAAGAAAATTCAGTTCATCGTCAAGTTCCCTCTTCATGGACCGTCTGTGAGTCTAGTCCGGTTAAGTACTGATTGAGGGCAAATTTTATAAACGAGTTTTGAGAAAGAACACTCACAGCTGGCAATGCTAATATCTGCGATAATAAAGATGAAAAGCAGGATCACAATATTCGGGACAGATTCCCCAAGGCGGTGTTTTTGCTTAGCTAAAGAGTTCAAAGGGTCCAAGGGTTTTGTCGTTTTCTTAAGCTTTTACAAACCTATAACCTTCACTCTTAGGCAAATAATCCATCTTTTCCATACCTTCTTCAAGTTCGTTAAGCGGACAATCAGTTATCACTAAGCAGATTTAACGGTTTAAGAAAACTTACTTGTTAGCAAAACACTAAATTTGCTGAAATCATTATGCTAACAAACTGCGCATGACAGGTCATTTGCTGTTTAAAATCAGCATTCAATCTTATGGATGTGTCAAACAATGCTTCACTAACAATTAAATTTTTTGGTGGATTTGAGGTTCCATGCTCATTCCCAATTCATAGCAGCTTTGTATTCACCCAATAAACAGTGTATCATCTCACGATTCTTAAGTCGGCAAGCTGTTAACGCCGTGAGCTGACAGAATTTCGTAGCAGATCCAGTATTTTGGCTTAAGATATTTCTGTGTGTCATGGATCCCTGAGCGAACAGATATCCCAACGCCAACAAACTTAATACACAGAAACGACAGTGCCTGGATGCATCTGATCTTGTGGTTTTAATTTCCCGTTCTTCAATGCGTTGTTCCAGAGCAGTGACGATTTCCGAGTAATTCTGCACCACAACATTTACAGAGTCTGATCGATTACTCCATCTTGTTTCCCCAGCCCGCTTGATACTTAGGCCGGTTAGTTGAGTCAAAACGTTCCATCGATATGTAGATGTAAGAAAGAATGAAAATTATAAGTCCATAGTACCAAAAATGTGACGGAGTGAACCGTCTCAGAAGCCGCATGTACACAAGCCAGATTCAGGGAATGGTTTGTGCATGGCACAAAGGTGGTCTTTAGGTTGACTTCGCAGTGTGTCTCTGGACACTCAATGGGTAGCCCACCATAACAGCAGAATCTTCAAATGCCTGACCACGGCATGCATGATTCGGAATTTCAACCTTTGGCAGTTCTCCCAAAATCAAACTAGAAACATACTCTGCTCTTTCGTTTGTGGTCTTAACGAAGCGGAGAAACGACTCGTCAACCTTCATTTCATTTTCATTAGTGTTACGTAACACAACACCACATTTAACTGCTATTGGTGAAATACATTGGGATCGCTACCAAAAATTAAGCTAAAAGACATCCCCCATAATAACAGTGACCGAAAAATGTCCGCTGCAGCGACCGATGGAACGTCTCGATGAGACACAGTTGGGACGAACTTTGGTCACTCGGTAAACATATTTCCAGCGCGGCCTTAACATACACTGTTAATGCGTTTCTCATGGATGCAACTACCATCTACATTAAGTGGAAATCAATTCAAAATTATGACTACTCAACGAACGATGACGTTATACGTGTTAAGAAGTACCGTTTTATTAGTCCCATTGTGTGTTCTGGTGGGGTTATCGAACATGTCACTAACAACAGTTAGTACCTTACATATCAATAGAAGGACTTACCGTTTATTATACTATCTTCCTACACTTCGCGTGGTTTCACAGTAGCCACAGGTGATAGCTAATGAAACCAAGGTGTATTTCAGGAGTATGATAGATACTTTTGCTAACCTGTTAGACGTGCTCGCGCTTCACAGTCGCTCACAGCTAGATAGTTTGACATTCATGACTGTGCTGTCCCGTGATTGTGTTGGACACACGCACCACACTCGTTCAGGGCTGGACCGCTCACTGTTCATGACTATGCCCTTGCACATCGCTTTTTTGCATCCTGATTGCTCAGCTTTGTCAGTTTTTCAATACAGCTCATCCGGTGCCGTGGTGTTCTCGCTTCCCATTCGGAGTGGGTTCTGTTACAGTCAGACGTTGTAACATAAACAACAACGTGTACGTGGATGAGTGTGTCCAGTAGCCCTCCAGGAATCAAAAACGAAGTTTGGGAGGGGATCAAAAATTTTTATTAAGAAAAATGGTGGTTTTTAGTAGACTACGTACACTATTATGCTGCCGTCCGCTCATTGGCTGTCCCTTGTTAACTGGCCTATGAGCTTATCTCCATCCAGTTGTTTCTTGCTCGTCCTTCAGTTGAACCGATTGACATTTACCGAACCTATGGTTATATCGAGCAGCGTGTTTGTCATTGCCGATAGACTGCATGGCAGAGTCTTAGTGGCCATTAGTCTATTAAGCTGATTTTTCCCCTGCTGCCTAGCTAACACCGTGATGCATGTCGTTAGACTGGACTCCGGCGTGAGCCGCCCACTCGCCATGCAGATGACCAATCCGCGTCTTAGACGCCACAACTCACACTGTTTCTCTTGTGTGCTGAGCCGGACCAGTCTTATACACCCGACCTCCGTCTCATTGGCGCCCGGTCCATCGTTACTGCCACGATTCCCTTCGAGCCAGGTTTCAGTCAACGTCATCCTACAGCCTTTTAAAGATGGCTAGTGTCGGTGCAAAACGACCGATTCAAGGAGAGCATTCCACGAGGGACACGCGCGCATGGAACCTAAAGTCCTGCTGCACTCCAGGCGGATGTACTGTCCTGATAGCTTTAAGAGGTTGCCTCTCAATTTTGTGTCATTGCTGAGTAGCAGTAGTGGCACACATGATTTGGATTGTGTAAAATCATGAATGCCATCAACAAGTCGTCTCGTAATCGACGATATGGTCTGCTGGATACCCTCAATCGTTTCGGCCTCTGCTCGCATGGGAGACCGCACGTTTCAATGACACACTTGCAGGCTCGACTTTGAGGCTGCTCCAGTGCAGTGAGGTGTTTCAACCATGGTTACCAGTCCTGAATTGCGTATTCGACACGGGTACCAACATACGTACTGAGCATCTGGAGGAAAATAGGGACGTCTATTTGTTCCAGTGTCCATCTCAACAGCCCAATGTGCTAATTACCAGCTTTCGATGCCTTTCCGGATTGCTTGGAATGACGATCCTAAAGCAACACACCCAGAGCATTATTTTCGGCGGAAGATCTCTTCAGTAGTTGCGTTCCAAGCCTGTATGGGTAGGTACTCCGCTGGCGTATGGAGAGTACCTTGCATCTACTTACGTTGAATTGCAGTAGATTTGAGACTGAGCACTGATGTACTGTGTCCAGTTCAAGCTGAAGCAGATGCTGGCCGGCATTACCCTGAATCGTGTACCAAATCATATTGTCCCTGGCAAACAGTGGGAAATTTGAACCGACTGTCTGTACGAGGTAAGTAGTGAGTACCAAAACCATCGTAGCCCTACAACTGAGCCCTGAGACACACCAAATTCCACATGTATGAGGTCAGATTGAGAGCTGCGAACCATGACCACTTATTGCCGTTGAAGGAGAAAATTGGCGATCCAGTTGTAAAGTGGGTCTAGGTGATCGAATTCCTAAGAAAAATCCTTTCCAGCGTCAGCTAAGTAGGTCCAACTATTCCGGGCGATTAGTAAATTCGTCGTGTACGATCGCTGTCGATAGAAGCCGTGCTGCTCGGAATTAATAATGTTACAGTTTTCCAAATAGCACACCAGCGTATCGACAACGGTAGAATCAATAAGCTTGGACAGTATAGGGAGAAAGATACTAGGCGGTGGTTTGAAGGATCAGTTCGGCTCCCGCCTTTGTGGATTGGAGTTATTATTCCAAGCTTCCCCATGGCAGAAACCTGGTTTTGATTTAAGCAGCGTTGGAAGATCATCAGCGTCATCAACAACAGCAGTACATCAGCCATTTGAACTGATGCTTTGCTGCCATAATTAAAAATAATCAATTTCTAATACAAGTTAGCTAAAGGTGGGAAGCACCTCAGCTTCGCTGCCATACTACATTGATGACCGATGGAATGAAGAATACTACGAGGGAGAGCAGGGGGGTTTATCTGAAAACCTTAATGCCCTAAGCAAGCATTTCGGGTCAAGGCCCCTACACCTTGTGTAGACAACATACCGGCACAAACAGCTGGGTATCGTGCAAAAATAAAACGGCATCAGCGAGACATCTTCTTTCGGCTTTCACTGCCCCGCGTCATAATCAGCCGTTACCCCGCAGATACCACACTTTAAACAAGCAATCCGATTAGGAGACGGCTGTAGACGCGCCACTGGTGTCGACTGCGAGCCATGTCCTGTAAAGTCTTGAGCCAAACGTAGAGCGGGTCACGTGGACCGCAGCCCGGAAGGCGAGGCAGACCAACAGCACCTTCTTTGGTCGTCAGTTGCTTTAATTCTCGCTGCCAAGCCAACTTCTGTCCACTCCGAGCCTTACGCCACCTGGCAGACTAAACAAGGCCCGTCTAGGTAAGTGGTGACCAGGCATAAGTAATACGTTTCTAAGCCAACGCAAGTTATTCGGTGCTATCTGGTGTTCTAAG
The DNA here is from genome assembly GCA_944474145.2 of Dicrocoelium dendriticum. Taxonomy (NCBI): domain Eukaryota; kingdom Metazoa; phylum Platyhelminthes; class Trematoda; order Plagiorchiida; family Dicrocoeliidae; genus Dicrocoelium; species Dicrocoelium dendriticum. The sequence continues at coordinate 135,277,862 of OX104063.1, forward strand.
GAATCGGCTTTGTTATCACTGCCTGAGACTCACCTACGCACGTCGTCACTGTGGACAAGCTGGGGCCACCAGACACCAACAATGCTCCGCAGACAACGATGATCAAAGACTTGAGGGCGCCTCAAGTCATCAGACCGAAGGGGCCAAGTCTCACTACCCTAGAGCAGGAAGGCCGTCACTGTGGCCTTGTAAACACGGGCTTTCAGACAGAGAAATACTCCCCTATGTCACCAAAGATGTCGCGCGCTCAAGAAGGCAGATTTAGATTTTGCAATGCGTGAACTGACTTCAGTTTTTATGCGCCTATCTTTGCTGATGCAGCTGCCAACGTGAGTGAATTGATCAACCAGCTCGAGTTTTCCGTTATCAAGCGTCAAGGGGTCATCAAATGGCCGGCTGTCCTGCAGTAACACCATGCATTTAAAGATGCGAGGCGCATATTAACTAATGGGACTACTCTAGAGAGGCTATTCACGGTTGATTGGGCCACCCGAACAAAGTCAAAAAGCAAGACGATATCGTACGCATAAGTAAGATCAACTAGCCTTTCATCAGGCTGGACTTCAACGCCTACATCGTGAGATTCCGTAGGGAACGCATCATGATGGAGTCCAGGACAAAGTTGAAAAAATGGAGAAATAGGACAATCCTGATGAACGCCGCTAGGTGTCGGAAGAATTTCCGGCAGTTTACCGTAGACTCTGACGCGACGTGTTGTGTTCGAGTATAGATCACAGAGGATGTTCACATATTTCTTGGGAACGCTTTTCCGCGCCAGTATGTCAAACAGAATACGTCAATCGAATGAACCGAACACACACTTGAAGTTGAGAAACACAGCTACTGGCGCCGTTCTATCGCCTGTCGCAGAGTAAATACACGGTCTATACAGCTATGTCCAGGGCGGAAACCTGCTTGCTCTTTCCTAATCCTAGTTTCCTGTTCCACAGTGATGTGACGGATGAGAATCGAGGACAGTAATTTTGTTACAACTGGCCTTCCACTAATACCCCTAGGGTTAGCACAGTGTGTGAGATTTCCCTTCTTGTATTTTGCCACTATAATCGATTCATTCCAGTTATCTTGACACTATCTTCCTTCCAGATATGTTCGAATAGGGAGGTCAGTGCTTCGCAGCGGACCTCACCTCCACCCATAAATAGTGCTGGTTGGAGCGAATACGGGCCAGCAGCGTGAAAACGATTGAGGGTTGTGATCGGGTTTCGCATTTCAGCCTCCGATTGAGTCTCTAAACCAACCGTTCATGGTTTGTCTTACATCCCCTGAGTAGGAAGGGGTCCGGGAGCAAGGCTCCAACTGAACTGATATTGAAAGCTTTCCGCTTCACGGACCATACGGCGCTACTTATTGTGTATCAGCGCACCCGCGCTGTCTCTGATTGTCTCACTGATGTCTAGTTTCTTGGGACAATTGGTGCGGATCAGCTGGAAGAACTTGCGGCAATTGCTTATGGCTCCTGCCTCCTCCATTTCTTGTTCGCGATTGGTCCACTGGACCTTCTTGTCAGTATGTAGGCTCCGCTTTAGTTCCCGCCCAATAGTCCGTCTGGTCACACTGTGCTTAGAGCCAGCCGAGAGGTCTCTTCTGGATTCTAACATATTCACCGACCTTTCGGACATCCAGCGACTGGTGCGGTGACGATTGATAATGCCACAAGCAGATGCTCCTGCTTCGTGCATGGTGGCCGATATCTTACTCCACTGATGCTCAGTGTCATTAGAACATGACAACTAAAGTTCGGTACGCAGTGTATCTCGATAATCTTGCCTGACCGAGGACTGGTACCATTTCTCAGTTGTCAGTCGGAGGAGACGCTTGGTGCGCCTCTCGGTAAAGTTCAAGGAAAAACGACTATGTATCAAGGCATGCTCAAAGTCTGCGTAAGTACTACAGAACGAGCAGCAATCCAGGATGGAACCAATGCACCTGTAACTTATGGAATGTGGTCAATTTGGGTCCATCGCTGGCCAGCTACAGGAAGACGCCAAGGGGCACTTCGGCGCCCATTGTTTCTAAAAGCGGTACTAGTATGAAACAACTGGTGCTCCGCGCACCGTTGCAACAGACGTTCCCCGTTGTCAGTCCAGTTAGAGTTAAACCCATAACTGCCATCTAGCTGAGCTTCTGAAGAGCTTAGAGGCCTTAGTTATGCGTTCATATCCACTGCAAATTACTATGATATTTAAACAAAAACACTGCGTAGTAGCGCGTTCAGTTCGTGGTAGAAGGTGTCCTTGGCAACGTCAGTCAATGTCGTCAAACGAGCTGTACACAAGCAGCTGTTCATCAGAATCCAATCAACCAACGATGACAGCCTTGGAACTGAGAATGATACCAACACCAGTTTGACCCGCGAGTGCTGCACTGGCCCCTTCGGATGCGTGCAACCAATAACGAGAGGACAAACATGGCACAGTTACTTCAACAAACCCATTAGGGTCATTGATCCTAGTTTCGGACACTCAGCACTAGTCTTTACCCGGTGTGTCCAAGCTGCTTGCTAGTGCAGCCTGTTGACCAATTTCTCTTGGAGTGCGGACATTGAACGCAGCCAGGGAAACGGGTCAGCGTGGCCTTATAAGGGACTGTTTCCGATAGGCATTCGATGGGTGTTCTGTGAGGGTGGCTGCAGATAGATAGACTCCGGTGGCAGTTCGCTTGCTGTCAATTAACTTGGGAAAGGAATGGGAGCAATAGAAACAGGTGGAAAAGATAGAAGGGAGGCACCAGCAGTAGCATGTTTTCGGTTATCCGCCCTGCTGTATGCAACAGATAAGGCGACCCTTGCTAATCTGCGCGACGGCCGATACAGGTCGTTAGTTTTTGAGGAACTTGTCCTGGTTGTATGTGGACTGAGATACTGCCAAGACGCTCATGCCTAGACAGAAGGAAAATTAGGGTCCTCAACCAAGGCCTTTGGCACAAAAGCCTATTCGTAAGGCAGCGGGGAGGTGACAATGACTTAGTTGTACAGAAATGGACACCATCCCATTTCAAGCCCCCAACTTAGAGGACCGGGAGAGTGATTTTGTCTGACCTCTAACTATTGACCAGTCTGGTAGGAGTAGCCATCAAGGAGCCCAGGGGTACTACCCAGTATAGCTTAGTGGGTCGAAGAGGTGCGCAACCAGTCGTACCACTATATGTTCCAGTCAGGTTGGAAGACCTGAAACAAAGCTTTTCCATTCGGTTTGCTGCTGCTCTCATTGTCTCTGGACGAATGGTATCGTCCACGCCCGGGGAGCAGTGGCTGCGCAGTGACTTCGGCTTCTGCTCTGTTGCATCAGCGGTAAAGGAGATGTGAGTGAGTCCTGGCGGCGGGGCAACAAGAAGTGGAAGTTCGCTTGATAGCAAGACCCTCTGAAACATGGGGGCATATTGCATCCGCAGCGCGTTTGCTGCTTCCATAGCTGTTCCTGTTGGATCATCAGCCGTCCGGAGTGTACAGCATCCCCACCTCACCTATCGTAGGCCATTGACGTGCTTGTACAGCAGTCGGTGATTAACGCTAAAGGTTTTTGCCATGCTATGCTGATGTGCGGCTTTGTTTTCGCTGAAAAGTTGTGTGCATTGTTTACGTTGAGCTACGGAAAGTTTCATCAAAGACAATATGGAGCGAAGGAGGGAGGCACTAACAGTCCTGACGGTGGAATGAAAGCCCATCTTTCTACGGTTACCATACAAAGGGGGAATCGCGGCATAGGTTATAACCCGCCGTCTTTCACACACACAGGCGTGCCTTCTCAGCGATGAACATGCTGATCCAGTTCACCAGCAGTCCAATGGTAAGACTAAATCGCAAGCATAAGCTGCCTGTTCACGCCAAATCAAGGTGTATTTCTTCTCCTGTGCAGCATGATACATTTGTCGTACGATAAGACGCTTATCCGACAGCGTAAAGGAGCACCATCTGGCCATCGCCACGTATCGTGCGGACACGGGTCACGCCACCAAGTTGGTTGATTCATTCAAAATTATCTATCGAGCCCCAGAAAATCGATCAAAGGATGTCCGTAAGGGAATATTAGACGCCGCAGAAGCCATCGCATTTCGGCTGTACCAACCACAGTCGTGCACCCAAACAAGGCCCGCTCAGCCATTAAATCTTCATTGACTCGGACGGACTGTGGTTGAACAGTGCGAGCGCGCTGGGTCCACAGCGGTAGTCTGACCGCCGTTGATTGCCGTTGGATGATAGTATCAATCGACTGAATGGCGACCCCCTGGAGCCCATGAGCAAACCGATTGTTATATAATGGTATACGCCTGCTGATGTATAACCGAAAACGTACGTTCGTTTATAACTACAGAGTTCTCCAAATTACTTGGCGTTAGAGCTAATCTTTACACTCGCCGTGCTGCGTTGCGTACTAACATCACTTTTTGTGTACTGCTCCTTACAGAAGAAAGCGAGCTAGGCCCACCGCAAGCCCATGTCTTTGCATTTGTTAACAACTTCGAGTCTGGCCACTTCCGGGGGGTTTTCGGCGGGGAAAGACCAGGTTTTGGCATTGACAAGCCGGACTAAGCTGTCATAGCATGCAATGATACGCATCAACTCTTGGTTTTCAGTTTGATATTCCGTAGAACTGAGGAAATTGTAACTGATCACTAGATGCTCACTGCTGCCCAAAAGATAGTCTACAACCAACACATAAAGCACATTTCCTTTGTTGGTAAGCACCAAGTCCAGCACAGCTGATTTGTTACCTGTTCTGAACCGAGTGTGCAGTGACGAAGTTGTAAAGCTGAACAGTGGTTACGAGCTCCTGTATATCGGTTTTGAGTTGTTTCCCCATAATGGCATAGGGTTATAAACAACGTACGTTGAAATCACTCGTAAGCTGGGCTAATCGATGGTAGCGTGTGATGATTCGCATCGCCTCACAGTTCTCATTCCGATATTCCGCATAACAGAGGAAACGAAAACTGATGCCGTTGTGATCCCTGTGACCCAGCTGGCAGTCTACAACCGACATATCAGTCATATGTTTCACTTTTGTAACAACGAGATCCAGCACGGTTGGTCCGTTACCTATTCTTAACCGATTGGGCAAAAGGTGATTGTAATATGGAATACTGGTTATGGCCTCTTGCTGATTGGCCGCGAATTGCTCTGCGATCAAGACAGAAGATGCTAAACAAGGTGATTCAATGAAATCGATCAGGATTAAGGTGTGGGTGTGTTTTCCTTTTACAGTGCAGCTTAGAGCAGTCGCGAGATTGCAGTCCATTTCTAGTGTAGAGTTTGGGGACAGTACACTAAGGCCATAAAGCTTGTCTCTGTCTTTTTACCGCTGACGGCACCAAAGAGAATGGGGGAAATGCGAGTTGGAATCCCCCATTACATCCCGCTGCAAGTCATTTCAGTATCACATAATTACCCTTCCTCCATTTCCTAGTCTTTCGGTTTGGAGGAGCGACCTGCTAGGTAGTGAAGCTTTAACATCCCTCATTCCAACTTGTGGCTACGTCTCAGTGAAACCGATGATATCGCATTGCTTGGAGACGTGATGGACTTCCAACTCGAGCAGCTTATTAAAAAGATCCTGAGCACTTGTTTACAAGTATGTTAGTTGCCCAGTCTCTAGGACCACATACGGTGTTAAAGGACTCAGGAGTAGGATAATGCCGAGCAATGTGAGATCCGCCGTTTTTCTTTTTGTTGGGATAATGATATCTCGTCATTAGCTTGGTTTGGCCAAGATACTTCCCATTCATCGTCCGAAGTGCTATTGATTCGCGTGAACGTGAGGACAAGTGAAGCTTCTGTGTCATTATCAGTAGGTTTTCTTTTTCATATAAGTTAATTTCCGGTCGTTTTAAAGCCACTGCAGATTCCAACCGATGAAAGGCTTTTCCGACTTTTCCGCCAACAGCCTAAAACACCCGTTGCTTTTTCATCTGATCGAACCACGAGTCCTAGGATTTTTGAAAAGCATCTTCTATAATATAGCGTGAGAGGTAACGTTTTGAGCAATTGCGTCACAAGGTTGGCCAAGGAGTGTCACGAATGAACCGCCACTGTTCCAAATAGTGATTTCCAGCCTCTTGACTAAAGTTGATTGGCAGATCCGGCACGCCACGGATGCAGGTTTTGTCTAGACAATCATGCCTGGTGTGTCTTTCTGCGTAGGTCCTTTTTGCTTGTTGCGTGCTCCAAGTGACACCAGAATAGATACCTATCCCAGAGGATCCGCCTTGTAGCGCAATTTCAGGGGGTAAAACATATTCTAGTTTAATGGCTGCCTCTAATGTGGCCCTAGTTAGTCGCGATTCGCCGTAGTGTGCAGATTGGGATGACAACTAACACGTATTATTTTATTAAAGTTTTCATCCCAGTAGTTCCCAAGCTACATAGCGAAGCCTAATCCGGAAAAACACCAGACGCGTTTCACCCTATTGGGGCTCCTTTAGTTTCAAAAGGCTATGGATATAGCGTCTAGTGGGAGGGCGTCATCATCTCGCAGGCTAACAACTGTCAGTGACAGTGGAAGATACTTAGCGCTATATCCCAGTTAGTTTGCAACTTATGTAGTCCAGCTAACGTCCCCCCATGGCTCACTGACTTAAGCTGCTGGCTAGTTGTCATCTGCCTCTAGCGGTCATGGGTTCGATCCTCCTTAGGTCCTCTAAGGAGGATCGAACCCATGACCGCTAGAGGCAGATGACAACTAGCCAGCAGCTTAAGTCAGTGAGCCATGGGGGGACGTTAGCTGGACTACATAAGTTGCAAACTAACTGGGATATAGCGCTAAGTATCTTCCACTGTCACTGACAGTTGTTAGCCTGCGAGATGATGACGCCCTCCCACTAGACGCTATATCCATAGCCTTTTGAAACTAAAGGATCCCCAGTAGGGCGAAACGCGTCTGGTGTTTTTCCGGATTAGGCTTCGCTATGTAGCTTGGGAACTACTGGGATGAAAACATTAATCAACTGATATCTATAATCCTGCTACTTATCAGTAACACCTATTAGTGTTGTGGGTTTGACTTTGACGTTCATCAAAGTACAGAATGGCTTCCATTTGTCTCGGTAGTCAGACAACTTCCCCGCAATGTGATGGCGCTAGGTCCGGGGACATTTGTGCACACAGCAGCCATGGTGCTGTTGTTGGAGCTCATTTTCGTTAAACCGCAAAGTGTAGTGAGTTTTGGTCTAGGCGTTCTCCCAACTGGTATTTGTCTACCGTTTGTCCCTCCATTCTCGGTAGTGCTGTCTGTAACAGAAGCAACCGCAATAGTGGCGGCCTGCTGACCTTGACAGCATTCCGTGTACATGTGACTGTTTTAACGGGAGACTTGTGTACGGCAAGAGACCTTTGAGTTGCAGATGCAGGGAGCAGTTGTTCGGCTGCCCCATCCGCCTTAATAGTAGAACTTGATGTGACCGAAGGAATTTGATTGACTACAGGTTTTGGGGTGGTGCCTGATTTTCGCCTGACGTTTAGACATAGTCGTACGAAATAACGGCGATGGGAACCTAGCCGATTGTGGTTTATGGGATGTAAACTGCGCACAGTTGAAATGCCTAAAAGCCTCTACTTTGTCCGGCGCACCCCCGCTTCCAATGAAGTAATTCTCTGTGTTCATACGCTGATCAGATTCTGCTACTAGCTGGTCACACTTCTGGAATAAGGCAAGTATACACCTGACGAACAGGATTATCCAACACGCAGTACAAATCTACAGAACGTTCAGGAAAATATTCTGCTTTCGTGTGTTGTTAAGATAAAGTAGCACCGTTTGTACGCTACCAATTTACGCAGTGTGAGCAGGCTTACTCTAATTAGACAGAAACCTTCCGCTTTGAGTTCTTTCGGATTCTCATTTATTCGATTTCTGTTATTTGGTGTAGTGCCGTTATTCGACACAGTGAGCTGGTTGATGTACTGATTGCTGCACACCCTGGTCGGACGCGTTTTGGTTATACAAATGTCAAGTGAGCTGGCACTATCGGTCGGTGTGCCTGCGCGGTTTGTGCGATGCGTTAAGTCGAGGCACCGACTGACAACGTCATGAAGGATTGCAAGTAACCATAAGCTATCGATCGACTCCGAGTGAAATCTGGGTGGGCAGCTGCGTAACCCAAAATCTCGTGACAACGACTACGAATGGTAATGGAGTAGCAGGATTCTTAATTAACTTGATGGTCTCAGGAAAGCTCTTTTAAACGAGCGTAACTAACACGAGGACCTAGGAAAATGTTAAGATTAAGAGACGCCTGCTACTGTTTGAGCACGCTTACGATAACGGTTCGGAAGGCAGGCCGATCGAACGGATTTGCGCTGACGTGATGGCGTTAGCTCAGCCCGGGGTACGCGCTGGTGAGGCGGAAATCGCGCTATCGTAAGAACCACCCTAGCCACACGTATTCACTGAGTCCTAGTAACGGACGAGGCTAGGCACACGAGAGTGGGTGACGGTGAACGCGCGCGAGTGGCTTAGACACGAACGCTACCCGGCTATCGACGCACACAAAAATCATGTGACCGGACCGACTCCCAAATGACAGAGAAGAGAAAGCAAGACAAGTGGTCCTCTGAAGGCTTATTTACGACCAACAAAGGGCGAATTACAGCCACTACTAAGTGAAAGGGCTACCGCGACGGGGTGGTAGTTTGTAAAAGAACATTGTCAACGTGTGCGCAGTTGTGCCGCGTCTCGGAGTGGCTGAAATCTGCTACGTTGGGGGAAGAAATCGAACTCCCCTTTCCACAGTCATTAAGCCGGAGTTTGTGGCGCGTTTTTACGGCGATATTTGACGGTCCGCAACATAAACGGAGACGATTTAGTGTTTGAATTTTAGCAAAAGTTTCGGCAGTAACGCGGACGTGAAGCAAGTGCTGAGGCGATAAGAATAATGCAAAATGTAGTTGAGCACCTTGAAGAGCTGAGAAATCCGAGTCGAATGAATTTAAGCTGAATCGTGCGTAGCAATGAACAATAAACAATGATTTATCAAGGGATAAAAGCAAGTGCTTGACACGTCCCGTAGGATGGTTGAGGTGAATATGATGAAATCAAAATATGTCTGAGTCATCTATCGAACGTCTGCCGAGATGAATAGTCTGATAAGTAACATCAGTGTAAAAGTAAAATACATTATCGGGCATAAACGTTCAGAAAGACACTGGGGTGCAGTGATCATTGAGGTAAAGAGTGGGAAAAGTAAAATATGGTCGCTCACTTAGGTCCATTTGATACATAAATCCTGTTGAAATGCATCCTTGGCGAAATCCACAGTAGGGGAGTTTAGGTAACAAAATGTTGGGAGCTAAGAGCAAGATTTAATCGTTTTTTTGAAAACATCCAAGGTAGCAGAGGATACAACTGAGTCTGGGAGTGCGTTCCAAGGTTTGCAAACCCGAAGGGAAAAGTAATTCCGTCGACACTCTAGACGGCTGTATTGTTCCTTCAACTTTATGCAGTTACCCCTGAGCTGCGTGTTGTGGCTAAGTTTCAGCAAATGGCGACATACGTGGTTGGGGTCACTCAATATTTGATACGCTAATATGAGATCACCGCTCAGCAAAATGGTGAGGAATTATCTACAGAAAGGCATGAGCGATGAGTTAGCGAGACCGCACGGTAGAGAACACAGTATGAAGCTGAAGTGATAAATCGAACTTTTATTTGTGTACCGGTTTGTTCCAAATGTATATCACTGGGACGGTCAGACTATAAAATATGTCACTCCAACGGTAACGCGCTTAATGAAAGTACGATTATAATGAAACGTTGAGTGATACTTAAAAACCGGTGGTATTAAGGATTCATAATTATATTTAACAATGTCTTTACATATTATACGATCACTTATTTACATTTTTGCTCCTGCGAGTGACCGAAAGCACGCCTAAGTAAGGCGGCTGACCGTGTATCATTGCAGAGATGGATGATTAATTAACGTGATCTGTGAACTGCACACAAATTCATTTTTCACATTTTGGGACAAAAATAATTGCAGTTTTTTCGGGCTGACACGTTCGAATTCATTGAGAGGATGTCCTAAACCAATATTGATAACAAAAGAATGAAATCATTCAATGCCTAGTCACTGTTCAGAAACATTTCCTTGCTCGAAACCGTGGATTACGTATGCGAGCTTGCTTGGCAACTGCCCAGATACACGACTTTTCCGGAAATTTGGTAAAGGAGGTACTACTTCGTTGCACGTTAAATTTTCAGTTCACATTCAATGGCAAAATGTACCGTCAGATTGACGGACTGGCCATGGGATCTCCTTTGGGGCCCTTGCTGCCTGATAGTTTCATGGCGAAATTGGAACATGGCCACCTTACAACACACATCGGTGAAACCGAAATGTAGGTGCGGTATGTTGACGACAGCTTCGTGCTTTGCAAATCCGAAAAGCATGCGGAAAAGTTACTGAAAGCTTTCGATGACATATACGAGAATCCCCACTTCACCTGTGAACACGAATTCGGAAACCGGTTACCTTTCCTAGATGTAGAAGTTATCCGTAACTCGGACGGATTATGAAGCAGAAAGGTACACAGAAAACGCACATGGAATGAGCAGTACATTAACTTCCACAGCTCAGTACCCCTACAACATAAGAGGAATTTAGTCAGATCTCTCGACTTCAAGGCGCGCAGTATTTGTACACTGGATACTGTCAACGAATAACTACCGAAAATCAGCAACGTGCTCAGAAAAAATGGTTATCCTGATAAATTTATCATGAAGCGTTTGAAGTAACGAAATCGGAAGCCACCTCGGAGCATAACCCCTAAGAAAAAACTTTTCATACATATGTCATTTAAGGGCGATTCTGCAGCTGATATGTTATCCAGACGTCTGAAAGATGCCGCTGAGGAAACTTATTTCGCAGCCCGCCTAAGAATTGCTTATAACAACAAGCCGTTGCTTAAAAAACCCATGAAAAATAGACTGCCGTCATTGACCCGTTCAATGATCGTTTATCAGTACTCGTACTCCCGTGTTGCACGATACGTGTGTCGCACTACGAGGTAACTATCTCAGACGATTCGTGAGCGCAGCCCGGCATGATTTTACAAAGGCGAAAGGAGGTCCTCAGACAGCTCAAGCATGTCGCACCTTGAATATGGTCAAACAGCTTTCTAGAATGACCTCAAAGTCATCAACACACTACTTGAAAACATCTCCCAAAGGTTCCACAAACATCTCTTATACATTGCCGAGGCCATCTACATTCACCATCTGAAGTCGGAATTATGTGTACAAAAACCATTCATACTGCCGATACTACTACCTTGGCCAACTGACACTGTTACTTAGTTGGTTGGTTGTTACCTTACCTACTTAATTACTTCGGTCTAATGAGCTTTGTGTATGCATGTTTATTTAGTTCACTTGGCTTGCCATCTATATCCACTGTCACGACTTATCGATTTTGATCGTCCAAACAGCCCAGAAATCAATCCCAGTCCTCGTTGACGCTTTCCACACAATCAGTGCTATGTAAACGTTTGGGTCCGATGAGTGTTTACCGAAAAGAATTATTTACCATGAAGGGATTTATGATATTGCGTTAGCAAAAAATGTCCCAATTCTAAATAATTACAGAGGAGTAGTAGAGCAGTTGAATGGTATAAGTAGAAATTTGTCACATCTAAACTCACTCAGACAGCTATGGCGCCGCTCACTATCCACTGACTTCCACGTTACTGCGGTGTAGAGGGCAGGGTAGCACTTTCATCACATCTAATAACTCATTCATGATGGTCGTTGCCGTCCCCGTAGCTCAGTTATGTCAAGCACGGACTGGCAACATTCGAGTTGCGGTTTCGAGCCTTACCAGAGTCAGATGGAATGCATACTGCTGAAATGCTGAATGCGTACTGCTGCTGAAAAGATGAAACGCGCGTACAATGCTTTCCCGGGCGTGTGCTGACTGTCTGAGTAAGTCTAGATTACAGATTACTGGTTGGAAGCAGCAAGAAGAGATATCTGTGTAGCTGATCTAATGTCATTCAAGGATAAAGACCCTTCATGTTGGGGTGCGCTGGGTCTATTTTATATCTGAAAAGTGTTTGTCCAAGAATTTCTTACATTCCGACACCGGCTTTACCTCAACTACGTGCTGCGGCAGGTCGTTCCATACATTCACCAGATGAAGCAACCGTCTCAACTTCGGGTAATCACCCAGATGCAATATCCGGTGCGCTATGATGTGGTCAACCCGCAGTCGACGATAAGCAAGGGTCTAAAGCCGTGGTTGCTTACGCCGATCTTCGCACGGCACACCTAGTAAATTGGGAATCAGCCTGGTGGCTACATACTGCACTCGCCCAATCTTTTCTACCTCTCCCCGGGTGATAGATGTGACGAACTTATCCCTATTCAATACTAAACAAATTTCTTTATCTTTCTGGTCTCTTTCATCATTCTGGATGTCTTCGTGGTGAGCACGCAGTGCCACGTTGTGCTTGGAGAGAAACCTGATGGTTTCCGGTAATGTAACCATATTTGCACACAACCTATTTCGTTTTCATAACTGCTTGCTTCAGTTTGCCAGGTGCCTTTCCTATAAGTTATCAAATCTTTAGCTTCTTCCAGCTGAGGAATGCTTGAGCATAGAATGGACTAGCTTCATGTTCATATATGTTTGGATTTACTTTCGATCAGTTCGTGAAACCCGCATTATAATTGGATATCATATGCAATATGGACAAAACTCACCAATACCTGCTCAGCACCTGAACATCCGAGTCTTCACATAACACACAATGAGATTACAACTCACCGTATTTGCGAGTGTACAAACGGACTACGTAGGTCAGAGTCAGCAAGCGTGGTCACGCAAGCGTATATATTAGGCAATAGAGCCACTTGCAATGACCTGGCCACCTTACAGCGCCTTATGGGCGACAGTGAATTGCGTACACTAGTAACTGCAGTGTGCAAAGGTAAGAAGGAAAAGAAAACAGTGGGCGCAAACTGCTTTTGGTCACCCAGAACAGTATTGTAAAATTCATAGCTACAGACAATTTGTATCGCCTTCTTATCCGAAACTTCCATATACATATTTGCTACTATGAGGAAAATCCGAAATCCCGTGACCATACCCGGTTTTTGAGTGTACATTCTGGACTGCATTATGAAATAAGTCATGTCAAGGCAGAAAATTATCTCATCGTTCCGTCGATAAAATGAAGGGTTTATTTTTTCCCCGTCACTGTTTTCCTCCATCAGGCAGCTTGTCGGTACTATTAAAGACCTCCTTTAGATACATTTGTGACCAAAGAAGTGAGATCGAAGTTAGTGCTCGATTCATTCTGCTCGATGCACACGCCTTGCACCATTCGTGCAAACTCATACGAGTTTCCTACGAATGTACTCACTCTCCCGGTTTTGGGCTGTAGCAGACCTACCGGATATCTCACGAGTTAATGCCTAAGGGAGCTTGCGCCATCCACAGTAGTTCGCAAAGTAATGTCGTGCTGGTGTATCTTTGATATGACTGTGGCGACCTGGAGGTTTCCCTTTACATGTGCTGTATTAGTCGTAAAATGTTTTAGTGATAGTTTCCCTTTGTACCGAGGAGAACCAGACAGTTTGTTTGTCGCATCTTGAATACTTTTGTTCAAATATACATCCGAAACGCGACCCAAATAGTGCCTCAGACGCCCCTGGAACGTTCCTACTTATTGATTCCTATCTGCATATTTTAGGGTGCCCACCAGCCTAGTGGGACTTACATTTCACCGATGAACGTGTACATCGCTTATTTTGAGAGCCATTTGCGGACAAGCAGTTGATTTATTTATTTGGCAACAGTTCGCTTTTGGCGCAAAACCGTTGACAGGCCAAATGAATTGGTACATAGTTGGTTTGGCATTTTACAGCTATCACGTGTGCAGCGCATACACAACTATTTTTTGACCATGCCAGGTTTGGCGTGCCTCGAAACATACAAGAATAAAATTTTATCTATTTATTTGACTATGGCAGTCTCTAAACCTAGCTCTGTATTCTTGCTCATCCCTTGGTGGTCGCAAAATGTGCCTTTTGTTTTCCAAGATCCGTGTTCGAAACTCTCACTGTTTGTTCAGTGTATACGTGTTCGCAGGCTTTTCACTCGATTTTGTACACAGTTAGTTGTCCTGTCTGTAGGAAGGGGTCGTACAACTGCACCAGGGTTAAACTTAAACTTTGGCCACGCCGGAAAATCCCCCTTATATCTTCATTGTTCAGTACCTTCCGAATCGTTTCCGACCTTTCTTACTTGTCGGGAATTCCATACAGAAGTGGCGAGCGAAGCCATAGAAGTTAATTGCCGAAGCGATCGAAATCGCCAAAGCCAATAGCTGGGTGAATAGAATGGAGGAGATGGAGCTCTTGAGTCCGTTGTGAACAGTCTGACGCGCGTCCATACGCTGGTCATGTGTGATAGTAAAGACCGACATCATCATCGTCGTTGCCATGCTCCTAAATAGCATCGCGGCAGAGGGTGAATCCCTTGGAATAATTCCACGATGGGTGGGGCACTTATCACTTTTCCACCTGTGTCTGTAAGAGTCCCCTGACTTATATTTCAGTTGTCACGCTTATCTCCCTCGATATAACCTGATACAGTAACCTTCTTACCAGGCTCTTCAAATTATTGGAGAAGTAATTGCTGTAAACACCAAATATATCTCACTCACGAACCAGTCACCGTTCGTCTGCAATTTCTTTGTCGCTTGACCCAATCGCTAACATTTTATCACCCACTTGTCTACCCCACGCTACGTTTGACCGGGCAGCGGTATGGCTACATCTATCCTATCGATTAGGGCAACGTGACACACCCAGCAAGATTAAACAACTGACTTGGGAATCTAAACCTATTCCTGCCCAACTAGCAGCGCGGAATTAAACCGGTTGGTTTGTAACAAAACCGAAACTGAACTGAGTGGTTTAAAGTTACTACCCCATAAAAGCTTATTTTGACTGGTTTTATTTTGTTCGTTTATAGGAGCCTGTTGATTCACCCTCATGAAGATTCAGTTCGCTCTGTTTAACTGATTACCGCGGTTGTTTATGCAACCCATTCGTCGTCTGCGCGGTCTGGTGGCCCGGTAAACGCTTCGTGCTGATCGCGTTGTTCTTCTTTTGCTCGTTGGAGCGCTAACGTCACCTGTTTGCGTTGCAACGTTTTCACACATCGTGTTCACCTTTATCAGCTCGGTCCATTCGTACACAACCTGAACTGTTATACAGAATTCATTACCTTTGGCGTCGTGGGCAGGATCACAGATGTGAACACAAAATTTAGCAATATGGATTTCACGCAATCATTAACGGATGGTCAAATTTGTGTCCATCAAACGATGCCGTCATCGTCGCTCAGCTGCCGATTTTTATCCCGATGCGGATCAGAAAAAGTGGTGTTAGGCCTCGGGTTGCCTCACCGGTGTGCCAGAGGAGTCTATCGGTCGCTTTACAGTCAGTTGCCTTAGCCTTGAAGCTGTGCGTTGCTTCAGATCGACAGGCATCCCAGTTAACTCTTCTTCGAAACTGATTTAGACCACACTTGGCTGTTTGTTCTTGAGGAAAAACCACTCAAAGTTCTTTACTTGCTTAAAGAGTGTTGTTTTTCCACAAGAACAGGATGTGGTTTTATCGGAGGAAGATACATGGCCGATAAATGCTTTTAAGACCGCAAGTGCATCGGTCGACTTTGCACCCGTCGTTTCTTGCGCTCCTGTGATCGATTCGGTGCAAACCTCAGATGCGGTTTCTATCAGTCTTTCGTCTTTGATGGATGCTGCTGGTTTTTCCGTCATCACTGACTGTCACGCAATGTGCCTTTGGATTATTTGTTCATGCAACGAATGCTGTAGAAGTGAAGGCTCAAACAACTCGCATGTTAGCCAATCGCAATATTCCGAAAACGAAGTCAGTCTTTGTTCTATCTCCCAAACTCCCCATCGTTGTTGACCATTTCCCGTGTTAACGCACCCGCCTCACTGACTTCTTTCTTGTTTCCCTATCCCAACTGTTGTGCGCAGACTGATAAATGTGAATCTGGCGAGTTGTACCTTAAGATATTTATGAAAACTGCTATGATACTTTGTGTGAGCACCACAAGCTTTCCGCCTGTGCCATCCAGGGTGCCGTGCTACGCTGGTTGCTCTCATGTCAGATCGCCAGGTGGACTCGTTCATTTTTCTATTCAGCACGGTTCTGGACCACCTGATTGCTGCGCACTTTGTTGGCGTGCGGCAAAGGGAACTGTGCCTTCTCGAAGTAAGGGGTAGGATAACAAAGCCGAAACCGAATTGAGCGATTTAAAGTTACTACCTGTGGCATCTGCGCAGCGTGTCAGTCCAACGCTAGCCAGTCATCGATTAAACTGTTCCTATTGGTTGGATCCACCAGAGTCAGTGTGTGTCCGTTAACGCTAGCTAACTATTGAGTAGACTGTCTGAACTTATGCGAAGCGTTGTCTTCGTGGCGACACAATACATTCTGTGTATTGCTGAAACGGACGTGTTCTTCTTTCACGCGCTACGGGCGGAATACTGCTTTCTACTACGTGTCATGGTTCAGTACGGGCCGAGTTGTAACACTGGCGACGGAGATCAATTTTTGATACCTTTGCTATGAGCCAGCTCAGTCCACCCGAACTGTTTTGGAAGGATGCAACTACTAAGCCAACTTTAGCACTTTGGATTGGCTGGAAGAGAACCTTTTGCGATTATCTTGAACTGTTCTCAGTAACAATTTCTCACATTCAGCTTACTGAAGCCCAATCTGTCAAACTCCTGAGACAACGTCTTGGTGCCCAAGGTCAAAGGCATTTTGATGCACTGCGTTTGTACGAAAACACAGTCCGACAGTCCTTAGTGCCTTTGGGGGCTGTGGTACCATGTCTTCGAGGCACGCTTGAATTTTTCCCAGTTATGACAAGGAGAGGAAGGTGTTAATGAAATCATCAGCCGTATACAACAATCACTTCCAGACTGCCGTTATAATGAAATTCCACCCACGAAGTTTGAAGAGACAATGGCCATTCAGTGTCTGTTGGTTGGTGTCCGCGAAGATAAGGTCAGGGAACGTCTACTTTCGGAAGACGAGAACAAATTTAATTGGGAGACAGCATGTGCGCTGGTCAGACAACGCGAGAACTTGGTACAAAAATTGCTTCACCATCGAAACGATTCTCTTCCTGACGCAGTTCACACTGTGAAATCGCGTCCTTAACCAACCGTTACACGTTCTTTTACTTGCTACCGATGCGGTGAAAGACATGAAAACGCTGCTGACTGTAAACAAAAGCAATCTACTTGTCATAAATGTAGTAAAGTTGGCCATCTTGCACGTGTGTGTCGTTCGACGGTTTACCAGCGATCGGAACCCCGCTCTGCACAAAGTGCTGTTCGTTCTGTGGGAAATTCTGATGAGTCCGTAAGGTATTTAATACCACACACTACCACATCGCATATCATGGGGATACCCCATATACTGTGGAGTTGGACATAGAGGGTTAGCCAGTCTAGGTTATGCGGGTGAAGCGCTCGATGTATTGGGTGTGTGTGATGTGAGGGTAAATCATGGCAGCGATACGTTGACTTTTCCCTTAATCGTGCTTAACACTGACGGTCCGAACCTGCTTGGGAGGAATTGGTTAAAACACATGCCGGAAATTCTTCGAAATGTCAAAGAGGTGGACCACATTCCAGATTTGCTCAGACTTTTGAAAGCTTTTGCTACTGTTTTTGATGTAAATATGCCAGGGAAATTACGTGATTTTTGAGCTCATTTTAACATCATGCTAGGTACGCAACCGACATTTTTCAAAGCACGAAGCTTGCCTTTTGCCATTCTTCCGAAGGTAGAATCGGAGCTGGAGCGCCTTCAAAAATACGCCACTCATCCTGGGCTACACGGATCGCTCCGGTACAGAAGCCAGATGGCTCGATTCACATTTGTGTTGACTATAAAACTGACGGCTAATCAAGAGACCACTACGAACACTAGCTTATTCCACGAATGGATGACCTCTATGCAACCTTGTCGCGTGGACAGAAATTCTCCAAACTTGATCTGAGCCAAGCTTATTCTCAAGTGGAGTTTCATAAATCTGCTAAGGAAGTTAAGACTATCAATACATACTTGGGGTTATTTCACTTTAATCGATTACCGTTCGGAATGCACTCTGAGCCGGTGATTTTTCAGAGGACTGTAGACAATTTACTCCAAGGTATACTTGGAGTTTGAGCTTACTTGAGCAACATCTTGGTTACTGACAGTACGGACTATGAGCAGCTGACGGCACTCAATACTATTTTAGAGCGCCTCCAAAAGAGCGGACTTAAGCTCAAAGAATCCAAGTGTGTCCTTTTCCCCGATAACGTTGAATACCTGGGGTTTTGTTTGGACAGACGTGGGTTACATCCATTACAGGGGAAAATTTAACCCCTTATCGATTCACCGACACCGAGTAACATACCTGAATTGCATTCATTTCTCGGGATGGTGACTCATTACCGTCGTTTTATGCCCAAACTAACAACTACCCTCGTACCTTTTTATGCATTGCTGTGAAAGAATACCCGATGGCTGTGGTCACCGGAACAATGCCGTTGTCAAGCTGGCTATAAGTAAAGCCAATCTGCTGGTACACTTTGACCCAAAGACGCCGATTACTCTCCCGTGCGATGCATCACTTACAGGGCTCAGAGCCGTGCTATCACATAAAATGGATGATATGGCCGAACGACCCATAGCTTTTGCATCCAGGAGGTTGGCACCAGTAGAGAGAAATTACACCCAGCTAGACAAGGAAGCCTTAGCAGTTGTCCTTGGGGTCAAGTAATTTCACCAATACGTTTGAGGAAAAAAGTTTAAAATTTTTACAGCTCACAAATCGTTATCAACTTTGCTCGGTGAGGAAGAAGGCATTAAACAGCTGGCGTCCTCTCGTATGCAACATTGGGCCTTACTGCATTCGGCCTACAACTACAAAATTTTATATGTTCCTGGGAAAGCGAATGGAATCGCCGACGCTGTGAGCCGCTTACCTTTAAGTCATTTCTTCGATTGCGTACTAAAATGCGCTGAACTGGTTAATGTGCTTTAGCATTTCGAAGGGAGATCCGGTGCTAAGCGCAGCCATCCGTCATGAAACCGAACGTGATATACTACTTGCCAGGGTCAAGTGTTTAGTGTCTCAGGGATGGTCTGATAAATGAACCGCAACTGCTACCATAGTTTACTCGACGCTCGGAGCTTAGTCTTGAAGATAGAGGTCTACTCTGGAGATCCAGAGTGATCATACCATCCCGATTGCGTCCGGATGTTTTACGGTAGCTGAATGAAACTCACCCGGGAATAACTAGGATGAAAGGACTTGCGCGATCCTATATGTGGTGGCCCAATATAGGCAGAGACAGTGAAGAGTCAATCCGAACTGCGACACTTGTCAAAGCACACAAAGAAGCGCCCCTCCTGTACCACTCAGCCCGTGTAAATGGCCCAGTAAAACATAAGAGCGCGTACATGCTGACTGTTTCGGCCCCTTCTACGGGAAGGTGTTTCTTCTCTTGGTCGGTGCTTACTCGAAATGGATCGAAGTTTTCCCGCTAACACGAACCACGTTCGAGACCATGATTTCATGCATGCGAAGGTGCTTTACAACCTAGTTTATACCGCACACGTTGGTGACAGACAATTGATTGGTGTTTACTAGTCAAGAATTTCAGGAGTTACTGAAACATAACGGCTTAGGTCATGTGAAGTCAGCCCGTTCCCACCCACCTTCTAATGGTTTGACTGAAAGGGTGGTCCGAACGGGGAAGAACGGGCTTCGAAAACAAGGGCCAGCTCCATTGCGAACGAGGTTCGACAAATTGCTTTTTGGTTATCGCTCCACACCGAAAGAAACAAATGGTAAGAGCCCCGTTGAATTAATGTTCGAGCGGCGGTTAAGGACACGGTTAGACTTGCTGTTTTCCGATCAGAGGCTGCGTGTCAAGGCCAAACAAGATAAGTGTAAGGCCGAGTATGTTTGGAGGGCAGTCGATCGACAATTCTGTGAGAGCGAACCGTTTTATATCAAATTGCCTAACGAAACGAACTGGCAGCCTGGAGATCTGCGCGAAGTTGCGGGACAAAATATGGAAGCTGCTCTACCAGATTCCAAGATAGTCATTCGGCACAAGGTCCATGTCCGTCCCCGCTCTGTCTCGTTTCCGCCAGCCGATACATTGACAAGCCCAGTCAATGAGTTGGAAGACGTACAGAATACCAATCAATCGGAGACTCCGCAATGTCACCACTCAGTCCGAGTACGCCGACCAGTTGATCGATACCAGGCCAGCTGGGGTAGTTCCAACTAAACCAAGGAGAAATGTGGCATTTGCGCAATGTGTCAGTCCAACGCTAGCCAGTCATCGATTACACTGTTCCTATTGGTTGGATGCACCAGAGTCAGTGTGTGTGTCCGTTAAAGCCAGCTAACCATTGATTAGACTGTCTGAACTTTTGCGAAGCGTTGTCTTTGTGACGACACAATACATTCTGCGTATTGCTGAAACGGGCGTGTTCTACTTTTATGCGCTACGGTCCGAATATTGCGTTCTACTGCGTGTCATGGTTCAGTACGGGCCGAGATGTAACACTACCCCACGACTGCTTTGATTGCTATTTTACTGTTCGTTTATAGGAGCCTGTTGATTCACCCTCTTGAAGATTCATTTCACTCTGTTTAAGTGATTACCGCGGTGGTTTATGCACACCCACTCGTCGTCTGCGCGGTCTGGTGGCCCGATAAATGCTTCCTGCTGATCGCGTTGTTCTTCTATGCTCGTTGGAGCGCTAACGTCACTTGTTTGCGTCGCAATGTTCGTACTCATCATGTTCACCGTTTTCCGTTTGGCGCGTGCGTCCGCAACTTTAACTGTTATACAGGATACATTACAGGTTTTCATCATGTACCATTGCTACTTTGCAGTAATCCCATAGGTCGATGGTCATGACCCCGCCTAGGTTTTTCTTCTCTCCACAGCTTCCAGACCTAGCCCTTCCATCAAATTGTTATCTCCAAGTTACCATATCCTCAACAACGTCTAGTATTAAGCGACAAACGAAAGGCAGTGTTTATAACACTACTCGATGAAGTAGAACAAATGTAACCCAAAATAACCACAAACCCACTCTACTCCAAACGCTGGTATCTAACAAGTTTAACTCCATATAACATATCACAGCTAATTGCACTCATAACGATTTCAAATCCCTCATTACGGAAATCGGCTTCATCCCTACGTCTTTCAGGATAATCCTTAAGACGATCAACTATCATTCTACGGGTGAGAGCGCTCCAAAGCGCACGTCACTTGTTGAGTGACCATTCCCAATCAACCAATTGCATATCAGGCGAGTTTACGACGTGGTACGGTGTGGCGCAAATCGTGTGCCGTGTTGGGTGGAGCCTGGGATACTAGTTGGTAAGGAATGACACTTAAGAGACGTGTCAAATACGGGACAGTATAAAAGCTGGAGGCTACAGAACCCAACGTATATTGTGCAGGCTATAAAAATAAGAAGCGAATCAGCCAGAGCGAGAAACGGTGCAGCAAGGTACTCACCAAACCCTTTGTGTCAACGGATGTGCAGTCAGTAAAACAAGTGGACGTTTCTAAAGTTAAAACAACCATAAAATCCAATGCTGCAAAATACGGAAAGAGTGTGATTTCCGATACACTACAGCCGTTTGGTGGGAACCGAGTGTTGCTGAACACTCGTAATTAGGCACGATTGGTTACACTGAAACTCCACACATGCTAGGGGGCATACTCGTAAAACTCACGTGGCACCATCTGGCCTTAGACGTCACGCGTGATCATGGTGGATGGTAGTTGATGCTGTGACACAAGCTTGCAGGCGTTTGCATTTCTACGTGCAACTTGATTGCGCGGTGTGTCCGCGTACGTCGTCGCTGAGCTGTCCGTATGCCGATGGGCACCCACATCACTGATTCCGAATGGAATGCGTAATAAGCCACAAGAAAAGAGGTGGAACCCCGGATATCACTGATTACCTGACAATCTGTTAAGGCCTACATTGTTTTGAGTGAGCCAAATCATGTGAGTCGCTCTTTACTGCAGGTTAGCAACAGTACCTAGCTGCAATCATTCCCTGAAACTGGAAATTATGAACAGCTGCCCTAAGTGTTTCGGAACTCACATTTCGGCTTGTACGTGTCGCCCTTGGAACGACGTATCTCATTCGGTCTGTCTCGCAACGATATTAACCATGTTTAAAAACGGTTGGATGGTGCACTCAGGCACTTACATCTCTTAAGAGCCGCAAGGGGGGAACATAAGTCAGCGATATGAAAAATCCCAGGAGCATGTTCAGTCGAACAGCGGCATAATAATTATAATAGACGAGTGAAATCTCGTGCGCCCTGTTAGGTGGATTCTCAATGGAAACGTAATTTTTGCTACAATTCTCAGTCGCCTGCTTTCGTTTCACCATCGTTTGTTTCTTGACACTTGTTGAAACGCATCGTTCCTTCGATTGGCTAGTCCAAGTCATTCATAATGGACGCTATCTCAGGTGCCTTTTTCCGCTAATGCCATTTCTTCGGATTCGCATGATTGGTACTTTCGTTCGTCACTTCTCATTCGTTCATATTGCTTGTTGTTTCCTATAATGTTGTTGGTTCCGACATGCTTTAGTAGCTTTGCTTCATAAACTGTTGAACTCTATGTAAGGAAGCAGTGTTCTCATGCATACAACTCGGTCCTGGATCATCTTCGTATACTTTTTGCGGTCGTGCGGGCGCGAACAGTCAGCGGTGACACAACATGCCGTATCAAGCACTTCACCCTATCACGGTGAAAAGGTCAATGTGCAACACACGTGCACTCAAACTAATTCGAATCGCCCCATGCGTCAAGCGCAGACCTATAAACATTACGCTCAATGAGCATCCTGAACGCAGAAACTCACGGACGTCCATACGCTCTCACAGCCGCTCTGGCGCCACTAGCCCAAATTCCATGTCAGCCGAGCCTCGACAATCGTATGTATGACATTCATGTCATTGTTTCCGAATGAGGTACATCGTTCCAGGGGCGACACGCACAAGCCGAAATGTGAGTTCCGAAACACTTAGGGCAGCTGTTCATAATTTCCAGTTTCAGGGAATGATTGCAGCTAGGTACTGTTGCTAACCTGCAGTAAAGAGCGACTCACATGATTTGGCTCACTCAAAACAATGTAGACCTTAACAGATTGTCAGGTAATCAGTGATATCCGGGGTTCCACCTCTTTTCTTGTGGCTTATTACGCATTCCATTCGGAATCAGTGATGTGGGTGCCCATCGGCATACGGACAGCTCAGCGACGACGTACGCGGACACACCGCGCAATCAAGTTGCACGTAGAAATGCAAACGCCTGCAAGCTTGTGTCACAGCATCAACTACCATCCACCATGATCACGCGTGACGTCTAAGGCCAGATGGTGCCACGTGAGTTTTACGAGTATGCTCCCTAGCATGTGTGGAGTTTCAGTGTAACCAATCGTGCCTAACTACGAGTGTCCAGCAACACTCGGTTCCCACCAAACGGCACACGATCTGCGCCACACCGTACCACGTCGTAAACTCGCCTGATATGCAATTGGTTGATTGGGAATGGTCACTCAACAAGTAACATGCGCTTTGGGTTGCCCTCACCCGTAGAATGATAATTGATGGTCTTAATAATTATCCTGAAAGGTATATGGATGAGGCCGATTTCCGTTATGAGGAATTTGAACGCGTTATGGCTGCAATTAACTAAGAAAATTATAGAATCCTAGCCTACGGGGACGAAAAATTAGTGGCCATCATCTAACCACTTACAATTACTGGGCTTGTTAGAATACTTCAGTAGTCCATCACGAAAGTCGTACGCAGCTCAAGTGGGAAAAGCAGGACAACTAATAGCTTCTGTCTTATCAGAGATGCATGAGGCTTAGATTAAGTAATCCAGATGGAATTAGTTTAGGCAAAGTAAAACCCGTTTTACTAAGAACCTGCAACATGACTGAAGTCGGTTGAAAATGACAGAGATTAAAAAGGAAAACTTCAAAGTACCGTCATTTTCAGATTCGTAAGGGAAGGACATGCGCACCGATTCCTGAATAGTCAAATCATAAAACAACTTAGCTCTTTCAATGACCTCCGAACTATGTCTGATAGGTCGTCACTACTAAGGTCCATTGGAGGTCTTCAATCACCAACGTCGGAAGGAATGGTCAGATGTATCAAAAGTTTTCAGAAAAATGTCCAAAACGCAAAGGTACTTAGTGAAGTAATATTGCGATCCAAAAGATATCCACTATCTTTTACGCACAATTTTAGTGCGGATCACTTGTACATCATTCTTGCTTATTTTACCCTTACACTACTGATATTTTGGCTTATATGCGGTTCGTCACAACACTGTTATTCGCTCCTGGTCGCGTCATCCGTCTTCATTTGTTTGTAGCATCAGGAGTACAGTCCACTGTGTCCGACCCTTCCGCATGCATGATCACGCGCATCGTACATGAATAGTATCGACTAGCCATAGAAATTGCTGGCCTTAAATTGCACGCGCGTTTTTTTCCGTTTTTGGTGTCGCATAATTTTTCGGTGAGTTCGATCCTTTTCATACGTATTTCCAGATATTTAGTAAATAGTTAGTGTGTCGTTGCATTTTTCGATCGTTCTCAGTTGCGCAATATTTCACTCTGACATGAAAACCGAATCGATTTGCGGAATGAACATGCTTACTTTGGCTGTTTCTGAGTTTATAAAATACAACAATCAGGTTTAGTTCCTTATTTTCGAAGTAGATTCAGGAAATGAAGGCATCTCTATTGACCAAACTAAGTATAAGCAGCTCGTCCTGCGACTCTCTCGAATGGTTGTGACCCTGGTTCAGTATATGCTTTTTCAACCTACGATGGAAGACAAATACAAAACAATGAAACAAATGATACTTTGTGAATCACAACCCAATGCTCGAGCCCGACTAGAGGGGCTTATAAACGGCGTCAAACTAGGTGATTGAATGCCATCTGTTCTATTTAGAGTGATGCAACGGATACTTGGTCCTCCATACATGCGCGAATGAGTCTTGCAGGAGTTATCGCTTCCCCGCCTTCGAGCTAACTTGCTTATAATGCCCTCAATACATCCAAAAGGAACATTGAGAGAAATAGCCACAGGAGCAGGTGCTGCATTCGAATGGTATCCACAACAAACGAGATCTTAAGGCAACTTCTTTGCTACTTTCTCAAGCTGCCTTTGCCCATTTGGAAATGCTAATAACCAAACAGACCCTAGAGACGATACGATCGCTGCACATCGTCATCAGCTAGCGGCGATGCATACGCATAGGCAGGAGTTCCGCCCAAGCGCTGTCTGCCATCCATCGCAGTTGGTATCAATCTAGACTTCCGCCGTACAGCAGCAGGTCGCCGCGCAGACGTCGCCTTGCACCACTCCGAAACCGTACCCCAAGTTCAATTTTAACATCTATGTATGCTAGTACTATCGTCAGTTCGGTGACACCGCCAAGCGTTGCAGATCAGCTTATGCTAAACATGGCTTAGTAATGCAGAGAACCTAGTTCACCGGCACGTGAACGCGGCCCACGCATCTGGCAGCGACTAACAGACAGTCTATTTTACGGCAAGGATAGGCGCTTTCGCCACTCTTTCCTCATCGATACGGAGACAGAGGTGAGTGTTATCCGTGCCAGCGCAAAAGATAAGCATTCAAAGCCTATGCACAACCTGCGTGTGGCCAACGGATCACCTATGACTTCATATGGTCAGCGCATGATGAATCTTGACCTAGGTCCCACCAAGCTTTTCTATATGTGTTCATGGTTGCATCTGTCCCTTTCGCCATTATCGGTATCGAATTCCCCCGACATTTTAGATTGCTTGTTGACTCGGGCAGCCACAGGCTTTTGGACGACTGTTATAAACTATAGGTTGAAGTTGTTCTTTCAGACGTCTCGATTATCAGTCCCTTGTTACAAACCGTCGAAGTGCCTACAGATTATGTCAGCCTACTCTCTGAATACCAGAGACTAGTACGACCACCTGCACACCTTCCGCCAGTCATGACAATGATCGCTCATCAAATAGTCACTCTCAGTCCACAAACGAGTGCCCGACCAAGACGATACGCCTCAGAGAAGTTACGTATCACAAGTGTTGAACTAGATCACATGCTTCACCTCGGTATCCTCAGACCATCTACCAGTCCATGTTCTTCACTTCTCCACATGGTTCCGAAGAAGACCATGGAGGACTGGCGACCTTGTGGCGGCTATCGTACTCCAGAACCCCGGTACCCCGCCGGTTTGCTATCCTATCCCAGATATCATGGATCTCACCGCCTCTCTGGCAGGTCAAAATCATTTCAACAAAATCGACTTGGGACGCGTCGACAAACAAATTCCGGTAGCAGAAGCGGACTCCGTTAAAACTGCCGTGACGACTCCATTTGTTTTGTTCGAGTTTATGCGTACGCCATTTGGTCTAAAGAATGCCGCACAAACTTCTCAAGGCTTCATCGACCAAGTTTGTCGCTGCTTAGTTTTCGTTTAATTATATCTCAATGACATCCTAATCGCGAGCGCCTCAAGCACGGAGCACTTACGCTACGTGCGAACACTTTTCGACCATTTATTTCAACATGGGGTAACCATCAACACAGTAAAGTCTTGGTTGGGTGTTAAGCACGTTCCATTTTTCGGCAACTGTACCTCACGTGCAGGCGTAGTGCCATTGCAGGATGAAATAAAGGCCATTATCATGTGCTCTGAGCCTCAGTCCTTCAAAGAACTAAGATGTTTTGTGGGAATCGTCAAATTTTATCACCGTTTTATACCAGATGGTGCGTGGCTTTTGGAGCCCCTCACGAACCTTCTCCGAGGGCAATCTAAGAAATTCGATTTTCCTACTATAGCACGCATTGTGTTTAAGACTTTGAAAGAGGATTTCGCCAACATACCCTCTATAGCGCACTAGAACCCGACAGTTCCACTGTCACTTCGTGCCAACACTTCCGACTTCTCATTTGACGTTCTCTGTCCACAAGGTGGGTGAAGCTTGACAACCGCGGAGGTTTTCTCTAAACGCCTGCAACCTGTCGAATCTCGCTACAGTGCGATTGGTAGAGAACCATTAGCCTTCTTTTTATCCATACATCACTTCCGACACATATTAGAAGGCCGCACTTTTGAAATCATCAACGAACAAAAACCACTGACTTACGTGCTCGGCCCGACAACCGACCGATACTCTCCTAGAGAGTCGCGCCATCTAAGCTATATCGCTCAGTTTACAACTGATGTACGGCATGTTCCAGGTGTGCACAATGCCATCGCCGACACATTTTCTCGAATTCAAGTGATCACCACTGACGCCGCCACTGCTATTGACCTGGCACCCAAGACCGCAGCACAACTCAATGATCTTGAGGCTGACCTACTGCAAAGTTCGTTCTCACTGGACATACGACCCGTTCCGCTGACATCATCAATCGGAACCATACTTTGCGGTTTAATTCTGGGCAAGCCGTGCCCGGTCGTCCCACGCAAGTTTCGGCAGACCGTGTTCGACACGTTTCACGGTTTGTCTCACCCAGGCGTTCGTGCATCGGTTAACTTCGTAACCGCATGTTAACTTTGTCGAAATGTCAATCGTGACGTTCGTACTTCGGCAGATGCTTGCCTTTCACGTCAACGCGCGAAGGTGCAAAAGCACATGGAAAACCCATTAGGCACGTTTCCAACACCAGACGCACCTGTTAATCACGTACACGTCGACCACGTAAGTGCTCCGCCGCCTTTGAAAGGCTCGCTGTACCTACTAACTTGCATCGACCGTTCCACCAGGTGGCCAGATGCTATTCCGATTCAGAACCGCTCTTTGAAAACGGTAGCGAAAGCTTTTCCTGTGTGCTGGGTAGCTCATTACGGCTGTCCCGCCATTGTGACAACCCAACGAGAGTCCCATTTCTCGTCCGCTTTTTCCACGTTGCTTAAGGATTTAGGCTGTCACAACATCCAGACTACGGTGTATCATCTGGTCGTTAACGGCATAGTGGAGTGATTTCATGGCCAACTGAAGGCAGCGCCCCGAGCACAGGCAGACCCATATCGGTGCGAAATTCTTCCCCATGCCCTCCTTGGCCTTAGGAACACCGTTAAAACCGATTTCGACGCAACGCCAATGCAGCTAGTCTTCGGCTGCATGCTGTGGTTGTCTGGACAACTGTTAGCACCTGCATCGTACTTTTTCCTCCTTTAGTTACGAATTACTCCGATCGATTGGCCCACCAGATGCGTGAGGTACGTCCACTCGCTTCACGTCTGCAGAAGCCACCGATGTACGTGACCAAAAACTGTCTACTTGAACACAATGAACAATGATGTATCGAGGGAGATAAAATCAATTGCTTGACACGTCCCGTAGGATGGTTGGGGTGAATACGCTGAAATCAAAATATATGTGAGTTATCTACCGAACGTCTGCCGAGATGAATACTTTGATAAATAACATCAGTGTAAAATAAAAAGAATCGAGCGTAAAACTTCAGAAATACACTGGGGGGTGTGGTCCCTGAAATAACGCGTGAGAAAAGTAACATATGGTCGCTCACGTGGGTCCATTTGATACCTAAATGCTGTAAGAAAGCATGCTTGGCACAATCCACAGTAGAGGAGTTTAGGTAACAGTTGGGAGCAAAGAGAAACATCTAATCGTTTTTTTAACGTCGAAGCTAGGGGATGATACAACTGAGTCTGGGAGTGTGTTCCAGGGTTGGCAAGCCCGAAGGGAAAAGTAATCACCTCGACACTCTAGACGGCTATACTGTTCCTTCAATATTAAGCAGTTAGCCCTGAGCTGCGTGTTGTGGCTCAGTTTCAGCAAATGGCGGCATACGTGGTTGGGTCACTCAATATCTGATAGGCTAATATGAGATCGCCGCGCAGCCTTCGATAGCGTCCGCTGAAAATTCCCAGCAACTTCAGCCTTCGGTGGTAAGAGTGATAGCGCAGGCCCTTTACATTCTTTGTTGCTCTTCGTTGTGGTGCCTCTAACGCTTCTAGGTCGCGCTTCAACCAAGGTTGCCAAGCTTGGATAGCGTATTCAACATGCGGGCGCACGTAGGAATTGTGCATCATTGGGAAGATTGATGGGTCAAATCTCCCGAATTCCCTTCGCAGCATGCCGACGTGCTGGTTGCCTCTTTTCGCAGCTACCTCAGCCTGTTTTGAACAGTTGAGGTCGCTCTGTACGAGCACACCAAGGTCACGTTCCTGGGAGCTGGTCTGCAATCCGTTTGTCCCAAGCAAATATGTGTAGTTATGTCTATGGCGTAATTGTACAACGCGACATTTGTCTACGTTGAATGGTAGGGCGTTTTGAACTGACCAGTTCGACACTGTGTTAAGATCGCACTGGAGCCGTTCGTGGTCGTCCGGTCCTCTGATCCTTTGCCATGTCTTGATATCATTAGCGAAAAATAGGAACTCGGAAGCAATTGATCTCGCCAGCTCGTTAATGAACACCAAGAATAGACGAGGCCCGAGCACCGAGCCTTGTGGTACACCACACACCACATCGATTGCATCGGACAATGATTCTCGGACTCTCATCACTAGCCGACGTTCGTGTGGAAAATTGCTTATCCAACTCAGGATTGGGTCGTCAATGCAGTAGTCTCGAAGCTTCGGAAGTAGAAATCGATGATCTTAACGATCAAACACTTTTGAAAAGTCCAAGTAGATGACATCCACTCCTGCTCTATCATCACCAGCTTCAGTTCAGCTATTACGTGCAAGTAATAGGTTAGTATTACAAGAATGCTTTTGACGAAAGCCATGTTGCTCTGGGGCTATTAAGTTTTGGCTTTCCAAATACTGCAACAGCGCATCTGCGAGGATTGATTCCATCAATTTGGATAACGCAAGAAATGGTGTTATTGGACGGTAGTTGGTAGGGTCAGTGCGGCTACCTCCTTTATGGATAGGAGTGATGATTCCTCGCTTCCATACTGGTGGAATATGGTTCTCTTCTAGACATCGCTGATAGAAAACAGCAAGCGGTTCTGCTAGATCACTAGCTAGCCTGCAGAGCTTTTGGTCGGATGTTGTGGACTCCAGGAGAATTGTGGCTACACAAGGATAACAACTTCTTCAACACAGCTTCCGCAATGAAAGTGATGATGTCTAAGCCCGACGGTGGAGTAATAGGCACGAGGAGAATATTTGGGCTTGTTACCTGCTGGAAGGTTTGGGAGTAATGAAGCCGTAGGAGACCGGCTGCTTCCACTCCTGATCGCGGGCATCCATCAGGCGTGACTAGTGCTGGAATCCTCCGCTTCACCTTCGAAGGCTGTTAATGTGCCTGTACAGAAGTTTGCAGTTCGTGCAGAAGCGCTTTATTAACCCTGTTGAGACATGACCTTGTCTTCGCGGATCAGTTCACACCGAAGTTACGATGTGTCACGTATGCAGTTCAGGTTTCGGCATTCAAGCAGTTCTGGTGAGCTCGCCATGCCAATCCTCTCGGGACATATATTAATGTGTTCTGCTTCTCAGAAATGATATGCTTGGTTTTGGGTTGGAAGGACTTCAGTTCCGATGCATGCGGTACCAGTGTGCTGAATGTCCTTGTAAAGGTTTCCCAGGCAACATCTGGGGGGGAGGGGCATTGGGCTAAGAAAGTTCAAGATGTATCTTTAACAAGCGTAGATAACACATTACAGTGCGTGCCAGTATGCACTTTATCATCCTCCTCTTCAGGATACTCTGCATAGCATATGTAGTCAAAGAGTAGGGTAACATGGTCACTACGACCCAGTGGTGTGCTTGTAACTATCCCGTCAACCATGACGTCTTCGTTAGTGAGCACAAGATCCAGTATCGATGGTTTGTTCGCAGTTCGAAATCTGGTGGGAGAGGTTACGTGGTTGTACAGAGGGTGGCTAGCAATTAGCTCTTGCTAACAGGCTTTAAACTGAGTACCGTCGGTTGCTAGCGTTTCTAGGTCGTGCACGGTAAAGTCTCCAGCGATAAGAATGTGGGTATAGGATTTCTTCAAAGCAAAATGAATGGCGGTTCAGTTTGGAGTCCATTTCTGACGTTGAGGTTGCTTGGCGGTAAATTATGGCTAGTAGACATGTGTCCTTGTTTCGCAACCTTAGACGGTACCAAGACGAATCAGCAGCTCGGATTTCCGAGTGATCGATAACTTCACATCGGAGGTTTGTATTATAATAAAGGATCGCACCACCACCCATTCCGGTTCTATCGTTCCGAAGCAGCGACATACCGGGTAAATTGATCTCAGAATCGGTTATCTCAAAGTTTAACTGGGTCTCTGTAATCATGACGAGGTCCCGCGGTTGTGAGGCATGGAAGACCTTGGGCGTTAGTGTACATACAAAATGGGGTTTTTGCTGTTAGAAGTGTATTAAAGTATGTCAACTTTGTGTTAGTTTTTAAGCCGGCCGTTAGGTGGCCGGCCATTAATCGTTCTTTTGTTTATGTATTTCAGTCAAGTTGCATGGCATTCTTAAGCGTTCCTGAACAGATGTTTCAGTCGCGATGTGCTCTGTCCTGTTCTGTGCCGTGGGTGCTGTTGTGTCGGTCTCTCCGCAGGACTGTGCAAATAAAGAACTGGCAGCGTTTGCAAGTTCCATCGAATTGCATACGACTCTTGGCCGTTCGCCTGCTGCCTTTAGCCGGATTTCTGTTGGCAACCTGGCTCGAAACCTTAACCAGTTATCCAGCAGAACTTGCATCACTCTCTCTGAGTGTAATATTAATTTCTTTAGACTTGGACCACAACCCTTGTAGTTAAGTGATGACGGAACTTTTGTCAGGGATTTGGCAATAACATTGTCAACAGAGAGTGCTTCTCGGATGTTGCACCACTGCTCTCGGTCATGTGTTTGCGCATCGTGATCAGGAGAATCCCGAAGTACGGGAAAACCATGAACAAATATGGTTTTCTTGCTATCCCTATTAGGAATGCCGCGTTGGTCACCTGCTTCTTTTGGGCGATCTCTCCAAGGAAGATCGGGAATATGCTTACCCCTCTCGGCGAGTTGCGAAGAGGAACTGCTGAGAGCAGGACAGCCTCTGTCTCATCTGCTGAGTCTAGTGTTACTCGAAGAATTCGAGGTTCACCAGAATGCACTGAGATCGGGTGATGCGCTACGTTTTGTAGCATAGCAAGCTCAACCCGAATACCAATCGCCTCGCAGATGGAACTCCACTGGTTGCGATCGTCTTGCAACTTGCCTTTTATTGTGCCAGAGTTGGACTCGGGAACATTGGTGCACACGAGAGTTAACGCAGCGTGATTTTGTCTAGCGAGTGTCGGCTTTATAGTTTTTGCCGGCCAGTTGGGCTGTTTAGA
Source organism: Dicrocoelium dendriticum (assembly GCA_944474145.2). Taxonomy (NCBI): domain Eukaryota; kingdom Metazoa; phylum Platyhelminthes; class Trematoda; order Plagiorchiida; family Dicrocoeliidae; genus Dicrocoelium; species Dicrocoelium dendriticum. Next base: position 135,310,315 of record OX104063.1, read on the forward strand.
AGGTACCACTGGGGTTGACGGTGAAAGTTGAGTCGCCCGACGTGTACTCGGTACTGAAGATGGACCTATGTGTGTCGCTCCCGGTGTGTTTGTCGAGGCAATCGGGGCGTACGTTATCTGCTTGTTATCTGCACTGGATGGCCTTCAGCTGTGAGCTGTCGGTGTCATGACTGAATCTCCAGGTGAAGCGTCTATGGTTGGAGAAGTGAAAGCAGGCATGTTTGAGGCTTGCCCACTTACGGGAGTGAGGTGATCTAGTGGATTTAATGACACAGATTCTGCAGTGCGGTTGGAGCGTCTAGCTGTCTTCTTCGGCTTAGATTCAGAGCTTACTTTGGCTGGTCGAGGTATTATCGTGGCCATATTTACCTCCCTGGGATCGATCTTAGTATTCACAAAATGCGCGATTATCTCAGTCATCCTATTGCACTTTTTATGAGCAAAGATAAACAGTAGACAACTGGAATGACTTGACATGTTGGACAAAACAAAATTGTGTCAGCAACTTTGTTTGTCTCTCTCATTTCTTGGACGGATTTGCCTACAAATCGTGGATATTACGATTTAATGCAGCTAGAACAGGTTACTCCGATCTTAAAAACTTTGCTGCAATTGGCTGCGCAACACAGGCGACGTTGAATCATTGGAAGGCTAGTCGTCCTCTTATCATTTGCACATACGGCTTCGCGTAGTAGGCGTTCGACAGCCTCTGCAGTTGCCGTACATCGGTCCCTTCAAAGTTATCAACCATTCAAGTAAGGCTTTTAAAATCAACCGCAGTGGCGGACACGAACTCGTCACCATCGATGGCCTAAAACCAGCCTTTACGGAGGAAAGCACATCTCATACATCGTCTAGAAATGCCCCGTGCAACGTTACAACTAGCCGCACCGATTGTCTGCATCCTGGTATCGTCCAACTTGACCACAATCCCGGTCTACGGGCATCAGCTGTCCCGATATCTCCCGAAACTAACCTGTAGTCTCCCAAGACCAGTCACCGTGATCAGGAGGTCTGTAAATCGGTTCGTTCCACCGTTTATGTACAGTGTACGTTTGGACTTGTTAATATTGTATACATGTGCTCTGTTGTTGGTCGATTAACGCTTTGAGAACACAAAATCATCAACTTCCGATAAAGTAAAAGAAAGCCAAAAGCAACGTATGTTAACTTTGGTATGCAAACCATTCGTTCATTCCCTTAGGCGGTTTTTCAGTGTGTGCTGTTTTTCTTTTCCTTCATTCACAAGTTCCAACCTTCAGGTCTCATCGACTGGTTCACAGGAGCAACTCCGTCGAGGATCACCGCAGCCAAGGAGGACACAAACGCGAAAGCTGAAGGTTCTTCGTGGGACGATGCTCGTTTTGGCGTGGGTCGGGCTACGGCGAGATAAGAGGCCAAGCGCACCGTTTGGCAGCAGCAGTGATTTGGGTCCTACTGACCATTTTCCGACCTAGCCAATTATTTTTGCAGTCCGACCAGCAGGCTCCCACTGCTCGAGGTGATGCACTGCACCCTTTCCTAATGCGTCCTTCATAACCCTTACTATCTACCAAACCTGTTTTATTCTTTATTTCTTACGCATGTCTCCGTTTTGTGCCCAATCACATTATAAGGCCCCGGGGTCAAATGCACCTCCATTTTTTCATACAATTTGCCTTATTCATTGCCACCGTTGTTTTACCTTTTACAGCTCTTGTAATGGCAATATTAAGATCTTCCCGCAGGCTCCTTAGCGCCATGCGTTCGACCGGTGTAAGCTTAGGTTTCCCCGGTGGTTGAATCCTGATTATTTTTGCTAACTGTGCTCGGATCGCCCATGCCTTTTCAGCGGGTATCCTGATCACAGCAATTTAAACGCTGGGAATAACCTCTTCGGTACTTGTCTTAGATTCACTGATAATACCACTAAAACACTTTTCTAGCACTCCAAGCTCAGGTAAACTTAATGCCTTATCTGGCTTGTCAACACCACAATAGTTGCTGCTAGATGCTGCTCATAGCCTTATTTCCAGTGCTTTGTGAGTGGGCTTTTGAGACAAAGGCCACCAAAACACGCGGGCCTCAAGCACTCCCAGTGGCTTAGTGATCAAGGCATCAGCCGTTAACCATGAGACCTTGAGTTCCACTCCCATCCCAACCTAGCTGCTCTGATGAGTCCAAACGAGGACAACACCGGTCGTGGGTTGTCAGTGTTGGGAGGGAGCAAGACCAAACCCCCTCCACTTCAGATACGGTCTTAGTGATTCTAATGTCCTAGGTCCAGTTCAAAGTAAGCAGAGGTTTCAATGATGCGTCACAGTCAAATCACACGGCGGATACTCTAAATCCAACTTAGTGTTCATGACCGCTGTGCCAAGTGCTGCTCAGGGATCTCAGTCGCCTAGTGATCAGGGGGTCAGCCATTAACCCTCAGGCCCCGGGCTCCACTCCCAGCTCAGGCTATGTTCCGTTGATGAGTACAAACGAGGAAGAAATTGGTTGCGGTGTGTTAACGTTTGGATGAAGCAACCCCGAAACCCATGTACCCCAATCGTTCTCTGACCTAGGTTTCGGGTTCACGGTGCTACCCAAACCTTGACACAAGTATGAATTCGTTCTCAAGCCACAACCATATCCTGTATCGATCACCGCACATGCAGCACTGCATGCAGCAGGGCGGATAAGATGAAATATTGCCGCTGATGACTCCTTTCTTTTATAACTGTTCGTCTTGCGACCACTATGGGTCCCTTCACCCTCCTAGCCTAACCGACGACGGTAGTTACACTACTGCAATTTGTCATCTGTGGCTATGTTCCAGCAGTATCCATTACACTCTTACCATTAATAGCCTCTGAAAGTGCTAAGCATGGCGCTACGCATCACACTGCATTTTCATCGACGTCGGTGTGAATACATGTGAAAAGACACGATTGGTGCCTACACGTGATTAACGCAGGTCCTCTTGATCGGCACTTTTATTCCCGTCACCAGTCACGTGTGTTGCCCGGCGGACCGTGGCACGTGACAAACAGGCACAACAGCCATCTTCCTTGATGACGATTTACGCTTCGTTTCTCACGAACTGACCGCCATGGCTGTAAAGCAGTCGTCGAAGGGTGGCCCTTTGGCAATTCTTCTGTTATTTCGATGTACTCATGAGTAGGGGATTTTTGATGTAATTAAGTGAGGTTCTTCGCAGCCAGTTTCCAAATCAGATAGTCGTCCCCCGTGGCCCAGTGGCATAAGCTGCTGACTGGCGGTTCAAGCCGCTGGTGGTCATGGGTTCGAATCCTGATGGATCCGATGGATGCGCACTACTGATGATGCCCAACAGGCTGAAACTGCAGTCCAGTGCTTTTCCGGGCATGTGGACGACTATCTGATTTGGAAACTGGCTGCGAAGAACCTCCCTTAATTCTTCTGTTAGTATGTTTGGGGGTGTAGGCGATGAGCAACTCGTTATTTCGCTTTGTGGACTCAGCTTGCGGTCGCTTGGACCGAAATGACGTCGAATTATTCGCTCATCCTCCAGTTCTGCAGGATGCCTTTTTATTTCATAACTTTTGGGATCCAAATTTCATCCACTGGCCTTTGCTTATCATATACTCTGGCCAATGTCTCAACCACCCAATCTCAGTTCCCATTTCGTAGCGCTACTTCATCAATGACTGACGTTTAAAGACCGTTCTATGCAGGTCAGGCTTGGTCAGTGTTAGCAGAGCGATAATAATCATGATATCCCTGCTTAAACCTTCATGACTGCAGATTTCATTGTTTTTCTGACTCATAGAGGCTACATGACAGGGAAGCAAATCTCAGCGGAATGTAATGAATTCAGCCATTTGCAATATTCTAATCAGCTGTTTACATACAACTTGTGGAATGACTAAGTTGCATACGGGGACAGTTGGCGTGCAGTTGCATGGTGAATGTTAAAGCGGTCAAAGGACAGCAGGCTCACGTGCTCCCCGGTTGAAAGGAAACGGGCACTGAACTCACCAAGATAGAGCGAGGCTGGTCACAAAATCTCAGCCGCCGAATCGCCGAGGGTTCAACAAACTAAAGTAGGGCAAGCGTTGCTCGTGGTTACCCGGTGGTAAAAGTCTCAGCTAACTCTCAGTGGTCCCGGGTTCGAAGTATGCTCTCTGTTTGAGGAAATCAATTAAGGTTGGAACGCGCCTTGGAGTGCAACGTTTTCGGGCCAGCTACACCCAATTTGCTTCTAACTTATCAGCTACCGTCCTAGCAATCGATGTGACAACGGAACAATGGTTTTGTACGGGTAAAAAAGCTATAGCTTAACGGGTCCCGCAGGATGGTTATGGTGAAAGTTCAAATATAGAGGAACTGTCAGCAAAATTAAGTTTATACCGGTGGACTCAATACCATATACGTAGTATAAACAGAAAATCCAATATAATCCATAAGAAATGACGACAAATAAGACGTTAGTAACACATGGTATTGCATCTTGGTGAACCCATAAGGGAGGCGAAGAAAGTGGAACGTATTCTGAGAGTTGGCGGGACCTTTGGGTTTCTCCATGCTTAATTGGTCATGTTAGATGGTGCAGCGAAATGCGTGCACGGTCAACTCTGGCTTTGAAATCTGCTAGCGTGTTAGCACAGATGACATCTTCTTGTAGAACATTCCACATTTTGTAAACACGTACAGAAAAAAAAATTCCGACGGCAGTCCAAGCGACTGCACTGCTACGCCAGCTTGAAATGGTGACCTCTCAATTTATTGTTGTGGCTGAGCTATAACAAAGGGCGGCACGCGTGGTTGGAATTTCTCAAAATCTGCTAAGTCAAAATTAGGCCCCGCGCAATCACTGATATTGTCCCCTGAAGAAACCAAGCAACTGAATCCTTCGATTATCCGGCAAAGTACACAAATCTTTGGTATTCTTAGTTGCCCGGCGTTGGGGTACCTCTAAGGCGGTAAGATTTCTCTTCAGTCACGGCTGCCAGAACTGGATTGGGTACTCCAAATGTGGATGCATGTATGCGTCGAGAAGTTGTGGAAAAATCGATGGGTCGAATCGTCCAAACGCACGTTTCCGGAGGCCCACGTGTTAGATGCCACGCCTTGACATAATTTCAGCCTGGTCCGAAAATCGAAAGTCGGTCTAGACCAAAAACTCCCAGATCCCACTCGCCAGAAGACGTTGGAATCTCCTGGTTGCCAGTTTGTAAAAGTACACGGCCTGGTTCCGTAGGTGTAGCACTCTACCTTAGTCCATATTGAATCGAAGTGGATTCTGGATTGAGCATGCTTATACCAAACTGCTTACTACTGCTCCTGTTATGCCTATATTCCATGCTAACTCAACTGCTCACCCTCCACTAACTGAGCACCCCACCTCCTGTCCTTCACCTATATGTACTCGTATATCTTCTCCGGTCATCATCACAAACGACCCACGCCTCGCAACTGATGGAAGAAACAGCCAAACTCCCGGTTTGCAAGGTCCTGCGATCGCAACCGCCTCCCACTCCACCGAAGCTCCAACTCTTCTTCGACCTGGTTCTCCATTCACCATAGCAGCGTTTAATGTTCGAACTTTGATGCAGATCGGACGACAAGCATGTCTGGCCCATGCTCTTAGAACGCTTTCGGTGGACATCTGTTGCCTTTCAGAAATCAGCTTACAAGACTCTAGCGCCGGCATCGGAATGGCCCCTTCGGTAAACGCTGACGCCAAATACATCTTGCGACTTTCCGGAGACCCAGATGCTGCCGCCCCTGGCCAAGCTGGTTTTGGGGTTGCACTGAGTGCCAGGGCTGAATCAGCTCTGCTTGACTGGACCCGAGGCAACAGTCGGCTATGCGCAGTCAGATTAAGAGGTTCAGGTAATGTAAGCAGGCGCCTAGACGTTAAGTGTGCCTAATTTGTCGTCTTCAAATACGCCACTACAGACTGCAGCTCGGATGCAGTCAAGGGTAGCTTTTACCGGCAGCTACTTGAACTTCTGCGTTCCTCCAAAAGGACTGCTATATTCTTGCCGGGAAATTTGGCGCACGGGTAGGCTGCCTTCCACCAAACGAACACCACTATGGGGGTAGTTTTAGTCTCGGTGGCAGTCGGTCAAACCATGGAGACCAACTGCTTGCTCTTTGATCTGATCATCGTTTGTAAATTTCGATCACTAGTTTTCGGCACTCAAGGAGACACACTGCTGCCTGGTGCCCGCCCTCACAAACGCAAGCGTGCTCCCAGCTTGACCACATGGCAATCAGCTACAGATGGCGCGGAAGCGTAACGGACTGCCGATCGTACTGGTCAAGGTATCTAGACTCCGATCACGCGTTGGTTCGTGCTAAGATTTACATGCGTTTCGGAGGATAACCCAAGCGCGCTCACTACCGACCGGACGTCACAAATCTACAAAACCCTGCGATTTTCACAAGGTATCAAGCTTCACTGTCAATCTTGTTTGGTTCAACTATTGACGGTGACCTCGATTCGCAGTGGGCGCAGATCAAAGATGCCTTAGTTTCCGCCAGTATCGACACTTGTTGCGCCGCCCGTCACCTAGCGAAGCATTGGATTTCCGCCGTCTGCTTGTCACTGATGGACAAACGCCGCTTGATCCCGTTGGATTCCAGACACAGTGAAAACATCAATCCCTGGGTCGAGAGTTGCGCAGGAGTCTGTAAATGGACCGCGAAGCTTGGTGGCGTGAACGTGCTAGGGAGATGGTGCTTGCTAGTCTCTATGGTAATACCATCTCATTCGAGTTATCGAAGGTGTTTGATATGGTATAAGTGAAACAACATGCGAAGAAGATGGCAACTTGATCACCAATCTTCAACGATGGTTAGAGCGATGGGCCGAACATTTTAGTTTTCAGTTTTGTTGGCCCCCACCTCCATCTGCTACCTCTGGCGCTCGCGCTGGGGCCGTGTGGTCTACCCCACAGATCCTCTCTCTTACCAGAAACTCGAGCAGAAGCTCCGCCACATGAAGCGTTATAAAGCACCCGGCCCTGAGGGTCTTCCTCTAGCTGTATTTACAGATAGTGGTGCTTGGCTGGTTCGAGAACTCACCCCTTTGTTCTCGAAAGTTTGGTCGAAAGAGGAAGTTCCGTCATCTTGGGGTGAATCGAAAGTCGTCCCCATCTTCACAAAGGGCCTGCGCGCAATCTGCTCCAAATACAAAGGCATAAACTTAGTCCCCGTCGTTTGCAAGCTGCTGGTGTCCATCGTACTTCGCAGGCTATCCACGACGCGCGAATCGTTGCACCAGAAAAAGGAGGCTGGGTATCGCCCTAGTCGTGACTGCATCGATCAAATCTTCACCCTCCGCTAGAACCTCGAGCTCCGCCATGTGTATCAGCGACCAACGATGGCTATGTTCTTGGCTATCCGTGCAGCCTTTGATTCTGGCGATCGGATGGCACTGTGGCAGCGTCTACTGAGGAATGGTTTCCCCGAGAAGTTCATCTCTATAATGCGCGCTCTCCATAGTCCGACCTCGGGCAGGGTTATGGCTTATGGCAAGCTTTCGCCTACCTTTGTGGTCTCCAGTGGAGTTCAACATCGATTCCCTCTCTGTTCCTATTTAACTTTGCTATCGAGGATGTCCTGAAGAACACTCTGGGCGATTCGTTGAACACTGGGCGTTGAGCTTCTCCCAGGTAGTCGCGTTGTTCATTTGGATTATGCTGATGATATCCTCTTGCTGGGTGACGATCCACACGTAGTGCAACTTGCAGTAAAGCGCTTGGCGACTGAAGCACCAAAGTGTGGTTTGCACTTTTCGCCATCCAAATGCAAGACATGTTTCCAAGACTGCCAGGTGCCTCTGCCTGCACTCACTCTTGGTAGCGAGACACTAGAGGTTGTGGAGAGCTTTGTCTACTTGGGAAGTTGCATCACTGCTAGCGGAGCTGTTAGAGGCGGGATTTCGATGCGCATCTCGAGAGCAAGCCTCGCTTTTTCTAGCATGACGCACTTGTGACGTCGCCACGACATTCGTCTCTAAATCAAAGGGCGGGTCTATTGTGCAATTGTTCGTGCTGCACTGTTGTACGGATGCGAGACCTGACCCATTCATAGAGATGAAGTACGCAGGCTATCCGTCTTCAAATACCGCTGGCTGCGGTCCATTGCCCGTGTGTAGTGGCAGCACCACGTAAGTAATGTGGAAGTCAAACGGTGTCTTTGGAGGTGGAAGCCACTCGCTCGGGAAGCTCGTCTCGCTGTAGCAACTACGGTGGTTGGGACATGTATTGCGCATGCCTGATCAGCTTTACCAGCGTCGTGCGTTGTTTGCGGTTGCTGTACAGGGATGGAAGAGACGGTCTGGTGGACAGATTGTAAATTGGAGAAGCCGCATGAAAAATCTGACGAAACAGTTGGTCTCGGCCGGTTGTTGTCGACTACCTGGTTAGGGTCCGAGAGATGCAGATATTTGCTGGTTGAAGACCTTGGAAAATATGGCTCACGATGGATAACAATGGCGGACTTGTGCATCGGTGAGTTGCGGTGTCCCACCTTCCTTCCCTTAGAAAAAAATGAAAAATTTTCAAAAACAGTGGTAAACTGGACAAAAAGAAGACTTGATTATTTCATTATGCATACTGTTTTCCTATCCAGCCATGATTCCGTTGGCACAATATTTGTACCATAGATTATATATATATATATATATATATATATATATATATATATATATATATATATATATATATATATATATATGGCGGGAGATCCTATGGTGCGCTGAGGCTGGTGGTGGCTAGATCCTGACAGATGGTCTACCCACTGCTGCTACTGTTGTGTCATTTGCTCATGTCTTGGGCGACTCCTCGTGGCGACCGCTGGGTGGGATTTGGATTTCGCCCTTCTCCCTGCTAAGATCCAGGATACCAATCCGCATGAGTCAGTGAACTGACCATGTGCTAGACCCGCTGCCTTTCGGGTGTTCATTTAATCGAAGGCTTTGGCTGAGGACCAGAGTCGTTCTTCTGTCAGGAGTGGGCACCCTCGCAGTATTCTAGTCCATCCTCTTCGGAGGTTAGGAAGTGGTCGATGACCCACTTCCCGTCAAACCTAGGCATGGGAGAAAACAGGTCTAGGGGTTATAAGCTCACCGCTCGATGGGTGTAGAGCACGAGCGCCACGCATTTTCTCTGACGGTTAGACGGCACCTCTGGGTGTTCAATGGTTTGCTACTGCATGCCACAAGCCAGGCAGCCTTTGGTCAGATTGGTGCAAACCCACCAAAACCCACCTACGTCTGGCCGTGGTCGCAGGTGTGTATCCTACTACGGTCGCAAAACATATATAAAACGTTCCAGAACCTCAAAGGCAGATCCCAATCTGTCTCTGCAATCACATTCCTGAGCTGGATCTGCTCCCCACTGCATTGTGGGTCAGGCTATTGAGCCAAAGTCTCCGGGCGGAGTCCCTCAAGCAAACCACCAAACAACCCACTGTCTTGTGGGTCAGGCTATTGAGCCAAAGGCTCCGGGCTGAGTCCCTCAAGCAAACCTCCGAAGCACAAGGACCACCTCGCGTGCGATTGTCCACCAATGCAATCGCATGCCTGCGCGCAAAGCACTCAGCATCGGGTGCTGCAAAGTGCGTGCACTACTGGACCGGAACTCGAATGAACGCCCCGAGCGACGCGTTGCGCCGGTCGCAATGGAATTGGCGCGCTACAACATCGATATTGCGGCGCTCAGTGAGAGGCGGCTCGCTGAGCAAGGTAAGTTGCATGAAGCAGGTGTTGGCTACACATTCTACTGGGTGGGCAACGCCGCCTCAGCACCACGTGAACATGGGGTCGGATTGGCAATATCCGATCGCCTCCATGGCCTGCTGGTGGATGAACCAACAGGTATCAGCGCGCGACTGATGACTGTTCGCCTACGACTAGGAAGAGGTAAGTTTGCCACTTTGCTAAGGACGTACGACCCGACCATGTGTTATCCAGATGACAAGCGTGATAAATTTTACACTGAGCTATCCTCCGTGATACGGTATGTGCCAAGGGGCGACCGACTATTTCTACTGGGTGATTTCAACGCGCGCGTTGGGCGTGATGCATCAGATTGGACAGATGTAATCGGTCCGCATGGCACTGGTTCAGCGAATGCGAACGGTGACAGGCTGCTCTCACTGTGTGCCACTCACGGTCTGACGATCACGAACATTCGGTTTGCACTGAGTGCGAGTAATTTAGCAACCTGGACGCACCCACGGAGTGGTCATGCTCACCTGCTGGACTATGTCATCGTACGTCAGCGTGATATGCGTGAAGTGCGCATCACATGTGTACTGCGTGGAGCGGAGTGTGGCACTGATCACAAATTGGTGGGGACCAAACTGTACATATATTTTCGTAAATCGATGTATTGCAATCCCGCCGTAAATCGGCATAAATTTAACATTCTCTCCCTCGGTACTGTGGCGAAACGTACTGAGCTGGAGAAGGCGATGGCTGTAAGCCTGTGGGATGTGGACTGCAAAGCCACAGTGGGCGACCTGTGGCACCACATTTGCGACCAAGTGACAGCCGCTGTCGAGGAGACCATCGGAAGCGCAAAGTGCAAGTGGCCTGATTCGTTTGATGACAACAATGCGTCGATCGGCGCATTGGTGTCGGAGCAGAATGCAGCATTTGCTGCACATGTTGCAGATCCAGTGACTTGCGAAAGAGTAGTAAGATTCGCAAACTTCGACGGCGACTGACCCGAGAGCTCCGTCGCATATTGAATGCATGGTGGACGGAGAAGGCGAAGCAGATGGAATGCTACGCCGAACGCCGCCAACAGAAGGAACTCTCTGATTGCTTGAAGGTGGTGTATGGACCGAGGTTGGAGCCGCTGAGGACACTGATCGATGGTAGTTCAGGCGATACCTGCACACAGACTGCAGACATAATGCAGATCTGGCAAGAACACTTTGACTGTCTCTTGAACAACCGTTCAGAGATCGACTGGCCTACATTGAACGGCCTCAAGCAGCACGATGTAAAGACGAGTCTGGCGGACACGCCGACACTGGATGAGACGCAGAGAGCACTTGCTCAGCTGCGAAACGGCAAGTGTGCCGGGGCCGACGGGATCCCGCCTGAAGTATTGAAACACGGCGGAGCCGCATTGTTGACTGTGCTTCACCACTTGGTGCAACGCGTGTGGATTGAGGAGAAGGTGCCTCCTGAGCTGAAGGATTCCCTTGTGCTAGCACTGTACAAGGGCAAAGGGAGCAAGCAATGTTGCACGGATTATCGAGGCATCAACTTGCTGAGTTGTGTGGGCAAGGTGATTGCCCGAATCCTGCTCAACCGCCTAGTCAGTCAGGTCGTGGAACCTAACGTGGCGGAAGAGCAATGCGGATTCCGTTCGGGTCGCAGCACTATAGATATGGTGTTTGCGGCTCATCAGTTGCAAGAGAAGTGCAGAGAACGACACCAGCCATTGTACTCGCTTTTTGTTGATTTCACCAAGGCATTTGATACGGTGAACCGCGAGACATTGTGGTTGGTGTTGGGTAAGTTTGGTTGCCCGCGTAAGTTTGTAAGTTTATGTCTGCACAGTGGTATGCTAGTGAGAGAGCGGCTGAGTGGACAGACCTCAGATGATTTAGCAATTATCCCTGGTGGGAAGCAAGGCTGTGGCTTAGTTCCTGCCCTGTTTAAGATACCTCTTCATGCAATGATGTCTTGTGCTTTTGATACCATTTGTGATTACGGTGTTCGTGTGGAGCGTCGTATTGATGGTGGGTTGCTGATTCTCCATCGTTTCAGTGCGAGAACCCTAGTCTGTGAGACAACTATCCGCATGTTGCTGTTTGCTGACGATTATGCGTTGTTTGCACACAGTGCGGGTGCGTTGCAGCACATGACTAGTGCTCTGGATTTGACAGCAGCAAAAAGTGTGCTCACCATCAACACAAGTAAAACTGTCTGCCTCTTTCAGCCTTCACTGGAGGTGCAATCTGCAATGGTACCGCGAATCAGCATTGGTGCTGAAGTATTAGAAACCACCTCCCGCTTTTGCTACCTTGGGAGTGTGGTGTCGACTGATCAGCAGCTACACAGTGAGCTTCGTATCCACGTCTCGAAGGCAGCGACGGCATTAGGGAAGCTTGAGTACCGAGTGTGGAACAACCATCAGCTTACCATTTGCACGAAGCTGATGGTGTACAAATCTGTGGTATTGTCCGTTTTTCTATACGGCAGCGAAACGTGGACGATGTACCGGTGGGATGTGCGATATCTCGAGCGGTTCCATCAGCAGTGTCTGCGACGGATTCTGTGCATCAGTTGGGGCGACAGAGTTGCAGACACGGAAGTTTTGCGCCGAAGTGGGATGTATGCAGTGGACTGCATACTTTTATTGTGACACCTGAGGTTGCTCGGTCATGTGTGGTGTATGGATTCGACGGGAAACCGAAGCAGCTATTAGATTTTCAGCTGAATTTGGGGATGCGTCATGTGGAGAAACCGAAGCTTCGTTACCAGTACATGATCCAAGTGAGCCTCTCATCTTTTACTCTTGATTGCAGGTCATGGGAATCAAAGGCGGTTGATCGGCATGCATGGCGCGATCTGATCACGAAGGTTGCTGCCGAGGTGCAAGATAAATTCCTCGGGCATGCAGAGAAAAAGCAGTAATTACGGAAGCGGCAAGCACCGATTAGTTGTACTCCGTCGACGTCGGACGCTTGGTACTTTAGCACATGCGGTCGCTAGTGCGTAAGATAGGAAGTCCTAGTGAGCCATGAGCGAGGCTACTCGATGCCACCACTGAAACGACGAAGGGTCTGCTGAGAACGTAGGCACGGCGTTTGTAGGTACGCTGCGTTTGGTTTACCAACCGCCTGCTTGCATGCTGGGTCTCTTTATTTCTGGTGGTGAGTTTGCTATATTGTCCTAACGTTTTCTTAGCTCATATTAATGTCTACCTGAACTATCTTCTATGAACTTGCACACGTCGCCTAAGCTAATTGTAGTTAACTTCGATACTATTGTTGCGTATGTGGCATTTTCATAAGATAGATGTTCTGACGTCTTGCAGTTATTACGGAGTTATTGGCAACCAGTGTATTTCATATGCTCATGTATTGAAGAGTTATATCAGTGTAGCTGTATGCATTATTCGATTTACTTTTATTGGATCTCGACGTTTCAAGTGATAGACTGTTGCTTGACATCCCCGGTGTGGCTGCACTTGATGAGTATGTTGACAAAGGGCTTACCTGTCTGTTACCCACTATCTCGTCCATATTGGCTCCAAGAGACAGTTGGTCGTTTCTGCAAGGGACTGGGTGCACGGTCCTCGTGGACGTGTTAGTCTCGAAGAGTGGTTCCATGCACTCAGTGTGGAGCGGACTACGGTCCAGCCACCGCCTTGTGTGAGCTTGATTCCCAAATACAGCGTACTTGTGTTTGCTGTGAAGGAGAGTGGGCCGGCTCCATTGATGAAGCGTGGTTCCCCGTTCACATGCCTCCCGGTCTTATTCTTTCGGGTTTACACTGGATATGGGGTGTGTGGTTGGAGCTGTGGGTGGTGCAGCGCAAGCTACCCATGGTCCCTCTGTAGACGCAGGTGTCCTGTGGCCGGTCACTGTGACGGCCAAATCGGAATCTGAATGCCAACAACCATCATCATAACTGGCGGTAAACTCGCTGCCTAAGCAAATCATATGTTTTGGTGCATCCAGTGTGGACCATCTCGTGACTAGTGACCACCAACTTTTTCCTCTATTTCGTTGGGAGCACCGGCACCTGGGTAGCGCCTCGCCTCTGTGTCCACATCCGAATTCCTTCTACGCTGGCTTTCGGGTTTTCCAGGTTCCGCTGGAACGGTCCGATTTGTTGGTCTTGGTTTTTGGTTGTCAGTTTGATGCATTATTTGTGCTGTTTTCAGCTTGTTCAGGAGCCTATCACTTAGTTGCTCAGCTGCCAACTTCCCCGAACCCTGCTCCAGCACCAAACTATTGACACCGAAGGCAACGTTCGTCAAATCCTCGTCACTGTCAGGCACGATAAAAATATTTGACATGCCGTTGTCCCCCCTGACATGTAACTTATCGTAAGGTCGTATTCTAATAAGCGCAGCACGTATTTAGCCAGATTGCCTTCGAGGTATTTGGAGGACCTAATCCATTCCAACGGTTTGTGATCTATTTCGATGTGCAAGAGTTGATCAAATAAGTACACCCACCACTTATCTAACGCCCAAACAATTGCCAGACACTCCATCTCTACTGACCAATACTAGGGTTCCGATGGCGTTAAAATTCTGCTAAGGTATTTAATCATTCCTTGCTTTTACTTCAGTACCGCACCGATTCTGACATCACTTGCGTCTGTGGCCACGGTGAATGTTTCTTCGGCGATCGGCAATTTCAACTAAGATCCTGCCTTCCCATTTCTTTGTGAAAATTGTCAAATGCTCTCTGAGCTTCTGACGTCTACGGGAACTTCTTCCCCTCTCTTAACAGGTCATCCAAAGGTGACGCCAACTGTTAAAATTCCTGACGAATTTACCGTAATATCCGGCGCGGTCCAAAAATGCCCTAAGACTAAGCTTTGAAGTCGGAACCAGAGTGCCTCGGATTGTCAATATTTTTTTCAGCAGCGGCTTCAGCTCACCCCGACCCACCTTGTGACCAAGCAGTGTCACGGACGTTTTCCCGATTTGAGTTTTAGGACCATTTATCCGTAACCTCGACTGTTGGATCCTTTGCAACGTTGCTTCCAATTGCTGGTAGTGTTCTGTTTCCGATTCAATGTATATCACGATGTCTTGTCTCTCTGCGGCGACATTATCTAACCCATCCAGCAGCCGGGTCATCAAACGCCGGAAAGTGAACGGGGCACCAGATAAATCAAACGGCATCCTTTTGAATTGGTACTTCTTCTCGCCAACTGTAAACGAGGTTTTTTCGCGGTTCTCCTGTTTGGTCGACAGCTGCCAGTAGCCAGACCTCAAACGCAGTACCGTGAATATTTTTGAATTCTGCAGTTTGTCGAAGATGTCTGCGACTGATTACACCAGGACATAATGACACTGCGAGATTTCGTTCAGCCTTCTGAAGTCCACGCAAAGCGATATTTTCCGTTGGTCTTTTTCGCCAAAACGACTAGGGAATTATACGGACTGTGAGCCTCGTCGATTACACCCGCATTCACTATCTCCTGAAGCTGTCTTTTGACTTTGGTCTCCAGGTGGATTGGTATTCTTCTGGGTCCATGCGACCAATACGGCTGCTGCGAAAGCGGAATTGTGTGTTTGAGCCAAAACCCGTAAGTGCTGTTATAGTCGTGAAGAGAAGTGTGTATTTACCGACAAGTGATTGCAAGGCCACATTAGTGCGTAAAACTGCAACGATTGAACACTCCCGTGTGGAACCTTCTCTACCGACGACGGGTATAGACCTAAATTTCGTCATCAGCTTTTCTCGTTTCAGTTCGATGATGGCCTAATTGGCTTGGAGAACGTCTGCCCCTAGAATGGTCTGTTTCGCCTCCGGCGACACGACGAAGACATGATTGAATTTATGATTCCCGATACCAACCACGTGCTCCACCATATCATTTAGGTGTATATCGTAAGTACCGACCGCCTTCACCATCACGGAACACGATTGAGTTTTCACTCCATCTCGATGGCTGATCAGGGGAACTGCGGCTCCTGTATCAATTAAACACCTCACTGTTTCGCCATTCACCTCTACCCTCGCTTCAGTCGTATGTTTGTTCAGGGCCCCAAGTATGCACTCTCAAACACGAGAACAAAACTGTTTGTAACTCCTATTTGGTACAAAGAGTGTAGTGCGCCTTGATGGTCATTGCTGCTTCCAGTGTCGCAATTTCGCACAAAAGTCTGATCGCCTATTTTGCTTCTTTCTCTGACGGGTAATTCGAGCTGCTCCAATGTCTTGCATAATCCGCCCCAACTTCTCTTCTAACCCGTCCAATCGCTCGCTGCCTTTTTGGGTCTTCGATTCTCAATGCTGCCGCTGACTTCTGTACCAACTCACGTGCCACTGGAGCTAATTCCACCACGCCCGTTTTCTGGGTGGCCTTCACAATCCGCAATCGATCCGCCATTGTAGGAGGTAGGCCATCTAGAAACTGCTCCCCTAACAGTTGCTGCCTTGATGCGTCATAAAAGTCTGGCAGCACCCGAGCCAACAAGCCGTCGAGATGGACCGCAAATACGACCGGAGCCGCGCCCAGCCCAAACCGGACCGCCTTGAATCGTCGCATCGCACTCCGGCGGTCGGCCGGACTGTCAAACCCCGCGATCAGCGTCGCATTCGCGGCGGCCCACACCAATTTGCCTGGGCCACTTCTATCCGCCTCCAGAATCGCCTTCGCCTGCTATTTGAGTAGACTCCGAAGCGCAAACAGCTTCGCCCGCTTCTGTTTCAACCCAGGTGCTTCCACGATATATTCGGATTTCTCACGGAATCTCTGTACACCCGCATCCTCAAAGGAATAATAGAACAATGGTTTTACACGGGTAAAAATGCTAATGCTTAACAGGTCCCGTAGGATGGTTATGGTGAAACTTCAAAATTTAAAGAACTTATTATCAAAATTGGGTTTATACCAGTAAACCAACCTAAGTATACGTAGTATAGACTGTAAGTCCAAGGTAACTCCATAAGTAATGACGGCAAATGGATGTTGATAAAATCGTGTCTACTTCTGGTGTACACATAGAAATGAAAATGTTAGAACGAAATCTGTGCTTTGGCCGCCAGGGAATTGCTTACAGACACTTGTGTTTATCCATGTTTAATGGATCATGTGAGATGATGCAGCGAGTTAAGTGCACGGCCAACTTGGGATTGGAACTCTGCCAGCGTGGGAGTACAAATGGCAGATTCCGGCAGGGCATTCCACGTAAGGCAAACGCGAACGGAAAAGAAATGCCGACGGCATTCCAAGCGACTGTGCTGCTCTGCTAGTTTGAGATGATGGCCTCTCAAAATGCTGTGTTGATTGAGCTCTAGTAAGTAGCGGAACATGTGGTTAGTATCTCGCAACATCTGGTAGGTAAAAAGGAGGTCCTCGCGCAATCGCCGATACTGTCCGCTGTAGACCCCGCGCAATTGTAGCCTACGTTCATATGGCAGGTTATACAGAACCTTGACAATCGTGTTTGCCCAGTGTTGGGGTATCTCCAAGGTGGTGCGATCTCTCCTCAGTCATGGCTGTCAGAATCGTATTGCTTATTCCACCTGTGGCCGTATGTATGAGTCGAGCATTTGTGGAAAAACCGAAGGGTCGAATCGTCCGAATACACGCTTCAGGAGGCGCACATATTGCATGCCTCTCATAGACGTAGTTTCAGCTTGCTTCGAACATTCAAGGTCGACCTGGACCAAAACACCCAGATCCTTCGCGCCAGAAGACGCTTGAAGCCTCTGCTAGCCGAGTTTGCAGGAGAGAACCAAATTGCGCCTAGGTGGAGCACTCAACATTTGTCCACAGTAAAACGAAGTTGATTCTAGATTGACCCCGTGCAGCTCCTATCCAGATCAGCTTGAAGTAGTGTGCTATCCTCTGGTGCATTTATCGCCTCCACACCTTGAGGTAATCGGCATAAAGTAGGCAGTTCGAGCTAATGAGGCCTGCGATATCGTCGTACGTCAAAAATAACTGCGGTCCTAATACTGATCCCTGTGGTAGTCCGCATTTAACGGAGATGGTATCTGATAGGGAATTGCGCAGTTGTACTTCCAAGCGCCGGTGTAGAAGAAATCTTCTGATCCATCCTAGGAGAGGAGCACCAATACCAGTTATGATTAGTAGAACAGGATGTATTGGTTTAATCGGTCGAACTCCTTTGAGAAGTCGAGAAAGATCACGCCAACACCTGTGCCAGAGTCTACTGCCTCCGTCCAGCTGGATGGTGGGAACAGTATATTGGTAGTTCATAAGCGCTTTCTTCGGAAGTCATGCTGTTCCGGTGCAAGGTAGTTAGTTACTTCCAAGTAGGCCGTTGTCGCTTCAGAAATAATAGCTTGTATGACTTTTGAAAGAACAGGTATTACGATTACGGGACGGCAATTAGTTGTATCGGAACGAATACCTTCCTTGTGAATAGGAGCAATCATCTCGCGTTTGCACATGTCGGGCACATAATTTCATCAAAACAGCGTTGGAAAATTAGAGCCAAACGCTCAACTAAACTCTTTCCTAGTAGAGTTAGCGATTTCGTATGTATATTATCCACTCCAAGAGAGCAGTGCTTGGGCATACTCAACAGCCTTTTTAGTACAGCTTCTGTCGTGAATGATATGTGAGTGAGTATTGGAGGTAAAACAACCATCGTCATGTGGTTATGTGGCCAGTGATCGCACGGAAATGTTGTAGCATATTGCAGTCGCAGTGTATTCGCAGCCTATTTCGGTGTCCGTGTGGGTCCGTCCGCTGTTTGAAGAGTAGGAATTCCGCGTTTCACCTTACGTAGACTGTTGACGTGTTGATACAGAACCTTGTGGTTTGACGCCATACGCACTGCCAAATTCTGCTGGTACGCCATTCTATCCCCGCAAAGAAGCTGAGTACAGTGGTTGTAATAGGTCGCATAAGCTTTCAGGTCTTTGTTCGGAGAGAGTTTATAGATATACCAGGCTGTATTTTGCGCTGCTGTACACTTCGGCGTCCTGCTTCGCAGATGGAAGGTCTTGGTCGCTGATAGTTCGGCAACCAGAACGTTAAACTGGCTGATGAAATGTTCCCATGCACTAGCCGGTGCCTCGTCTGCCAAAAAGACAGTTGGCTGTCTCACCTAGTCGAGCTAATATATCTTAGTGTACACACGTTCTCATTGCGTCGGCAATTTCCACGGGATATACTACATATCAAATGTATTCGATGAGTAGGACTGCGTGATCGTTGTGGCCTAATGGGAAGTCCAGGATCATCACCTCGACCATTAGTTCTTCGTTGGTAAATATCCGATCCCGTATAGACAGACGGCATACCTTTTCCTCGGAATCGGGTGGGAGTGTTTATGTGGCCAGGCAGCGGGTAACTGGAGACAAAGGCTTGTATATCCGACTTAAACTGTTCTTCAGGTGCAGATTGGGATTCTAGAGCGTGGATGTCGAAATCACCAGTAATCAGAATGTGACTGTAAGTTGTGTTTATCACACACCTTATTGCGGATGTCGGATGGGAGTCCAACTCGGGCGAGGAGGAAGGAGGGCGGTGGTCGATCTCCACTAAGCAAGTGTCGTCGCCTTTTGCACGTAGATGCACCAGATGGGATCTTGTACCTTGTTGACCGGATCCTCTATGAGCTCACAATGGGGGTCATTGCGGAAGTACAGAGCCACTCGTTCAACTTTGCTGGGTCGGTCGTGCCGAACAATGGACATGCCTGGCAGTGTGATCTCCATGTAACTTATCTCACAGTGTAACCATTTCTACATTATAGCGATGGGGTCGCAGGCTTTTGATCCTGGTTCTTCACCCGTTTTGTGGCTGTACTGAGTGAAGCTACTGAGGTTACATTTTGATTATACCGAGCAGCAGCGGTTGCAAAAGTGGATCGGTCTTTAGGGCGCTTCGGATTTTGTTGGTGAATCGGAAGGGTGGGTGTTACCGATGTTGCATCAGTCGATTCATTGGATAAGAGGATGTGAGCGGTGGGACTGGGCTTGCTTCTATCGGTCGCGATAATGACTTGGGTCGTGGTTCCTAAGGCTTCTAGTACTGCGTGGTCGTATGTACGCCTGGGCTTTTTCTCTGTTTTGATGTAGCAATTAGGGGGCGGAGTAGATGCTAGCTCTGCATTTTTCGCCTTGAGCGTATGCATTTTTGCAGTTCAGCGACGTTCTGTTTTGGCGACAAGCATGCCGTACTTCTATTTTTATGCTGAGACACATTTTACAAATGAAACAGCCGTACACTTAGGACAGTATGAAGTGAGCGCGACTATCATATTCCTTTAATTCGGTTCGACAGTCTATGACGCGCTTCGTATGTTAGCGGTTAATGTAATTATTACTAGACCAGCCTACTACTACTATATTAGAACATGTTTGAGTAGCAGAAAATACTTCGTTTCGGGGTACCGTTGCTGTGTTCGTAATGACGATATTGTGGTTGCTTTGCTTGCGGATACGTGGCACGTCTCCGTCACCTAGAGTTTGAGCGCCAAAAATCAGGGCAAGTGCGGATGACTGGCTCATGGTGCTTTGTGTCTTGCGTCTGTGAGTCATACGATTGCGGGTAATGCGTCTGGTGTAGGCAACTATCGTACTGCGCCGGTCGATCGATCGCACAGACTGACGTCGGAAACCGCGAAAGTTGACAGCTGCTTCCCTGCCAGGGTATTCTTCTCTATAGCTTTAATACGCCTTGGTGGAACGAGAGGAATGTAAACTTGATCGAAATCTAGAAGAATCATCAATTACAAGAGGTACAAATCCTGGGTGAATAATTGAAACTGAGCGAAATTACACGTTTGAATAAGGGTTAAGTTTTTCCCAAACTTGCAAATCCGGTAGGGAAATTCTTCGCTGTAAATCATTCCAGCGAAATTGTCTTCAGTAGCTGGAGCTCGTCAAACTGAGACAGAAAAAGTGTAAATCCAGTTAGATGCAACAAAATGTCACGTAGAAAATGCGAAAATACGTGGAGCACGATATGAAGCGGTCACCTCGTCACGAAATTGACGACTTATACAGTGCGTCAATGCAAATCATGGTCAATATTGCGATTGCGCGTCGCAGTCCAACCACACGATGTGGACTACCAAATGACCCTACAATCAGGCGGGGATATTTTGCTTGTTACTTACCATTAGCATTCCATGTGGGTTTTGTCCAATAAAGAATTCGAGTTAGTGTGCAGCTTGGGGCCGTTTGCAGTTGCGTCAGGAGGAATGTGCTATGTAATCCTTTCAGCAAATCTCTCCGTTCTGTAGTGCTTATAGAATTTGGAATAATCAACTGCTCTAACCAAAGCTAGTGTAGAAATAGATGGGACAAACCAAAGCATAAGGTCGGAATTCGCGGTCCATATCAGTTTGTATCATAAGTAACGCGACATAGGAACAGTCAACCGGAACATTATTACTATCGAAACATCCACCGCAGCCCGATCGCAACTCTGGATTTCTCTAATTCGTCTGGGGCTTATCACGAAGTGTGATCTTCTTAGCCGATTCTCATCTTCTGTAACTGTAACGAACTCTGGAATAGGTACATTGCCATCAATCTCAAACGTAGTGGAATTTTCTATCTACCGATTTTGGTCTCCCAACTGTACCTGGTCCGCAAGATGACTGTGAACGGACAACTCATCCAGATTCAATATTCGCATTATCCGTTTTCCGAGATTACAACGGTTCCGGACCAGGGTTGGAAATCTTTGCCCCTTAAATAAGATACTTCGGCAGTGCTAAACCCGAGCATGTTACAACGAAGTGCTCGGGATTTGCATATTTTAGTAAACGTTTCCACAATACTAGGCTGAACAAAGTAGCGATACTGAAGTAAGAAATTGTTAGTACATAGATCGAGTCTAAACAATGCTGTTGCAACACATAGTTTTAATGTACCAACAACGTTTTCAGCCAAACCATTGGAGCAAAGATGTCTGGGAGAAGGAAACAAATGGTGAATTCCAAGTCTCCGTGACCACTCGGTGACAAACGGTGCAGTGAAATGTGAAGCGTTATCTCGCACAACAGCCAAAGATGAGTCTTCATGACCAAGTCCTCTTTTTTAAGACCTGAATAGTAAAAGTGGCCATTGGTTTTTCCATCATGAATACCTCAGGCTACTACGAAGAAGTATTAATTAGTACCAGCACATACTACGTCTAGAGAATAGGAACACAGCAATCAAAGTGGACAAAAGGCCAGGCTTCACACACCATTGGCCAGGGTTCCCATATAGATGCCTGACTTGTTGCATAGTATCGGTAGCCTCCACACCTTGAAGAAGTTTGTCGAATATGGGTATCGATGTCAGGCCATTAACACCAACTTCTGGCCATAGACTTCCTCTTCTCGATGACGGATTGTCCAGAATGAAGATTGGTCAGAATTGCGGCTCGTAATGGCGGTGGGCTCACTATATGCTCACTGATACACAATAACTCATCCGTAGTATCACAAATTCATTATGACCATGGTAAAACTGGACAAACTTCTGCTTTAACAGATGGTACCTGGCCCATTTTAAAGCTGATACCATTGGGCAAAAGCACTTGTTGTTTCATCAATAAGAGTTACGCGGGACATAGGATGTTGTTGTGTGGGTAGGTAGTCAACTTGGGGATTAGGTTCAAATGAACAAACATATCATGAAGAATAATCCACATGAGGAATACGGTACTTCATCTTTGGATCATCGCAACAGTAGATTGCGCCAACAAACTAGGTGAATTGTATATATATTTAGTGGCTTCATACTCAGTTATTTCAAGCCAAACAAATAGCTGTGCAGTCGATTAACAGCCCAATACACAGCCAAGGATTCATGATGCATTTGCGCGTATTCCATCGCAGCGCTGCTGAGTCTGCGAGAATTGGATGCCATTCTTGTTCTGACACAGCACCAGTATCACTTGGGGAAGCATCCGTAATACGAGGAGGGCACATTTCAGGCGATAATAATCGAAGAGCACAAACAGACAAATGTGTGCTTAGTGGCTTCCGCATTACTTATTCATGCGCTGTAGACCAAAACCAAACTTTCGGATTTCAGTAGAGATAACAGAGAAGCAGCAGCAGAGAAGCAAAGTTTCGAATGAACTTTGAGTAGTATCTTAGAGTTTCCATCAGTGATATTAGTACATAAAAGTTCGTCGGTCTTTTCACAACAACTAGCTGGTTAAAAGGATTAGCGGCAGGACTAAGTTCACAGGACGTAACGTGGTAACGTAAATAACTGACTTCTTTACTACTGATTGCACACTCTTTCGTAACCAAATCTACATTGGCGTATTCAACTCGCTACAGTAGCCCTAGTAGATGAAAAGCATGAGTGAATTTGTCAGCAGAATGTACAATACCATCCTTTTGGTAGAAATCAACACTTGCTAAACCTTACATAAGTGAATTTATGACCTTCGGAAAATGGCTGTAGATACACTAAGGCCAAAAGGAAGAAAAGGATAACGATACAGACCAAAAAATGTACTAATGGTAGTTAGTTCATTGAATTATTCACTAAGTAGTGCCTGCAAACGGACATCTTTTAGGTTCAATTTCGAGAAAACTCCAGAACTATGTCGGCGAGAAATAACGACTTCAGGTTCCTATGTAGTGCAACTACGCTGACACAGTCTGGTGTTAAGGGGGGTTCCGATACTCACCAGATAGTCTGAGTATCTGACCATCTGACTTCAGTGACATAACAGTGGGTGTTGCACATCCAGAATACTGCACTGGTACAAGTACTCCTTTCTCATCCAGAGAGTTAAAAAGTTTTTGTACCGAATATATTATTCCATATGGTAAAAATCAGCGTTTATAAAATGCTGAATCTGCAACAACCTGAGTATCTACTGAAAGAATCTTCATACTACCCAACGCTATGGAGTAGTCATGAATCAGAAAGCGGATTTGAGTCTTGTTATCAGCACTCGAGTGCCTCTATAATGTTTAACCTAAGAATAAATGGTCCTCGACTTGTGACAACGAAGTTATAATCGGGAAGGTTGCAGTCTTTATTTAACACTGGCAAAATGCAGCAGCCTATCATAAGAAGTGTATGACCGCTTATACCAAGAAAGGTAATAGGGGTTGTATGCAACTGAACGCCATTATAAAGGCAATGAAGAAAAGATTTAGGAATCAGTAACTTCACACTATCTGTGTCTACAATGAATGATTTATTGTTTTCAGGCTGTTGACTCAAACATTTGGCTATTACTAGTAAAGGTCAACACTAGGGAGATAGCATCATCAGATAGATGGATCATGATTTCGACTACTTTGCATGGTTTCCCAAGCCGACAGGCATTACGAATATGTCCAACATTCTCATAATGGAAAGACTTTGAATTTCAGTGAGCACTTGTGCTACCTTCAAAGTCAGCAAAGTAGAAATCCAAGATACACAGAGAGTACGCAAAAAGGCCGACTATCCGCTTCCAACTGTGTAAAGTTTTGCTCGCGGAGCCCAATGGTCTAGTGAACATGCCTATAGCCGCCAACCAGTATGTAGCAAGTTCCAGTCCCAATTCAGGCTATTTCTACATGGTGAGTGCAAATCATGACAAAACCGTTGGTCGTAGAGTGTAGGAATGTGAGAGAGCAACACTGAACCCCCCACTTCGATAAAGACAGTTATGATGAGCATTTAACTTTCCACACGAGGCAACCTGACCCAACCGCATCACGTTGCTGTCGGGACGTGTTAGTGTACTCGAGCAAGCTGGTTTATTTTGCTGTTAGCCAGTCGAATTGTATAGCGCAACACTGGATCTATACCCGTTCGTATTTTACGAGCTATACCTCGTGACACCATTTGTTCGAGAAAACTACCAGTGCATCCTACATTTACAATGAATTGTATGTTCCGGGCAGTGTCCGCCGACATCTAGAGTGATAAGTTCCGTACTTCCAACCATCGGAGACCTTGTTTTGTTTCACTCCATAGGTCAGTTAGCGGTCTTCAAATAAGCTCACTTGCCTAAGTCCATCATTGTACGGAACAGCTACAGGGTAACATACGTGTCTTCACAGCAAACCACACTCCATCTGTCGATAAATTCACCTTGGAGCGATTAAATGACCCGACTACAAAACCCTCCATCAAATTCTTGTATCATCTGCTTCCCGGGCATATTGACGGGACAGATTGTAGTCACACAAGTTCGAACTGAACCTTATGGCATTGCCCTCAATGTCAGAAACACGATAATTACTGCTGATCATCAAGGTTTAATCATGCTAATGGTTCTTGAGATTCGCTCCACGAGCGCAATGTCTAAATTGCATTAGGCCAAAGTCATATGTGGACCATGTGCCAAACTTGTTAAAGTGGGTTTCCTTGTTCCAAATGTTGTAAGAAATTCCATGCGAATGCGTCCGCCTGAAAGTTAGACGCACAAAAACAGTAAACACACCAGATTCTGTCTGGTTCTGCTTGGATTGCACGTCTACTCCACCGACAAAATGGTTGCTCCTATAATCGCGGAAGTACGACCAGCTACCAGACAAGTTTGAGGAAATAGTGGCTAACACAATCCCCACAGTTCGGGTAAGCGTAGCGGACTGTGCTACCCAGGATTCCCCAGTAAGTGGTGCTCCAATCCAGAGGTGAATGGCTGATAACATTGGATGCAACACAACACCAATAGCTCAAAAATTCAATTTCTGTTTCAACACCACAAGCGGCTGACAGCCTACTAATGCGGTACTCAGTACTATTAAGCTAGTTACACGCAACGCATTTCCAATCTCCCGACGAAGTGCGTAGCAAAAGATCAAGCTGATACCATTGAAAGTTGGGTGACGGTTACTTCAGATAAGGACTGAAATTTAAGATTAGCAGCACCCCGCCACTGGATTGGAGCGAAGCGTAGTTTTCCTAGTGCAAGCACCACCGGTTCCCTGCGGTACATCACCGATTATGTCAACAAATAACCGTGACATGTCGAAAGATGCTACAATCTGTACTGAGCGTGCTGTGCTCCAAAGTCCAAGAATCAAAGTTAATGTCAGTTAGAGACAATCAGTTGAACGACATCAACGAGTGGGAAGACATCAAAAACATACTCGGGGCTGCGTTCGAACCTGTATATGTAGTGCGAATCATAGGGCACCACAACTCTAAGCATTACGGGGAGCAAAAGCTTCTGCGCGTTATGCTGAACTCAATCACTGAAGTAGAATGAGTTCTCCTGTTGTCAGGTCGACTAAGAAATGAACACTAGTCAATCCGTATCTTTTTAGATATCCCATGGGGCGAGCGTTATCGTATTAGCTGCAGCTTAGAAGACGGCCGGAAGGAAACTCTAGCCAGAATCACTCTTGTCCACAGCGTTCCTGAAAAGGAGGTATGCGATGAACATTAACTAATAACTAATGCTAAAGAACAAGGGCGTTATACTCGAGAGACAATCTGCTTGGATGAGATGCTAGCAAAGTCGGTGTCATGGCAGCACACGGTACCGAACTACAAATGATGTGGCCCAAAAGTACTAAAGATAATCCTAAAATCAAAAGATATGGTAGCACGTCTATTGAAAAGATTGTACAAATTTCGTTACAAGATGCCATCTGAGCTTCGGCTGAAGGCAGTGAGCGATATGCTCTCCCTAGATTATATGACACCCAAAGAACCATACGCTATGTGAACTATAGTAGAACAGTGCGCCAACAGCGTGTCTTCTAAGCCCATTAAAGCTGTTGATGAATTAAGTGACCAGACACCTTATGTTGTAGGTAGAAGATTAGTTTTGGTATTAAGGAATAAGCCGATGTATGTGAAGTCGAACCAGTCGCCAAGTACCCACAGATAAAACGACTCGTTGTCGATCATTCACTGGTCAGTGAAACTTCACGGATGAATTGCACAATCTCGGTCACATTGCTGAAATGTGAGAACTTTTTACGTGTGTGCATTAAAGCCAAGGCTCCACAATACACTTGCCAAACTTCGGCCCGTCAAGTCGCGAGTGCTTGTGACCTAATTTCCCTTACCGAAATCTGGTAACAATAATAAGTTTGGATATAAGGTTGATATAGCAAGAACGCCAATCATCCGGCACGGCCGTCCCAGCAAAGGAGGTGGGGTCTTATCATGAAATCTTGCGGGGCCAACCCTGTCATCTGTAACGTCCGTAACTTGCATGGTAGTGGACGATAAGACGCGCTATATAACAGCGGGCTTGTAAAGTATGACGGTCCGAAGCTGTCCCCGGTAGCCCAGTGGCATAAGCTGCTGACTGGCCGTGAAAGCCGCTGGTGGTCATGGGTTCGAATCCTGATGGATCCGATGGATGCGCACTACTGATGATGCCCAACCGGCTGAAACTGCAGGCTAGTGTTTTGCCGGGCACGTGGAAGACTATCTGATTTGGAAGCTGGCTGTGACAAACCTCAAAAATCTGGACTAGTTGATAGTCGGCATACTCAGGTTACCGACTCACTCTGGTGTCGTCTCTGACTAAGGCACAGCCACACCTGCCTCGTAGCTGTCGTTCACCGCCCTAAACATCCACTCCGGAGATGGGATCGCGCTTGATACGCGCCTTGAGTAGAGTAAAACGCCTTAGATACAGCCACATTCTCAAGGCCAGTGACGTCAATGTGCATGATCTGGAGTTAGTGGCAGCTCCAAATAAACAGTTCAATACAGCCTTACATGAAATTACCGCTAATATTCCTTTCTGCAATCATGGCACCTCGCCCACTAAGTTCAGGACAGCATAAAAACCGTCCGTGTAGGACCCTTTGCTCATAAATGAAGAGCTCATGATCGATACATTATTGATGGGCAGTCCATTATGTCACAACGACAATGTAGTCATAACATTTAACCATGTTTGCTTTGCAGAGTATTTATCGGAACACTCGGAATTGCTTCATACAATTACATGCTGCCACATCCCGAAAGAATTCGTCAATGCATCCGCTTGGGAGTTCTCAAACAACAATCGCCTTGACAATGTTTGGACAGAGTTACTCGAAAGACTCAGTGACATGATCAGTAGAGCGTCAGCAACTAAGCCCCATCGATCCGCAAAAGTGCTGTCAATTCTCAGAAGCAGAGCTAAATATACACGGCAAAAAGTGATACAGCATGGCCCACGTGCAAGGCTAACCCAGACTCAGAAACTTGGGGCATTTTCCTGACCCACTGCAACCACTGCACCAAACTTGTCCGTGAGGACAAGGAAAATTTCTCAAAATGTTTCTGACAATCAACAAAATGTTGTACAGGCATGTCAACAGCCCTCGCAAAGCAAAGCATGGCATCCTCCACTTCACAATAGACAGCAGGTTACAAAGCGTCAGTGAAGTATCCAATGTCATGTGGCTACCATACATCCAGATTTTCGAATTCGCAGCCTACTTCCGTCAAATACTTCTATTCACTTTACTTATTCCACGGTTTACACATGTTATTTTCAATCCAGCAGCTGTGCTTAGGAACTTGCTTACATTGCGCGATCATAGCTCTTCAGGAGCTGACAATATTCTCCAAGGGGCATTGAAGGCTACAGCCACTAAGGTAGTTGAGCCCTTGTCGAGGTTCTTCTTCGAGGAACAGCAGGTTCCGAATCTTGCGAAACCGGACATTACCACTCTAAACCTAAAGTCGGTAGCCGTTGAGACTGTAAACTACTGCGCAGTGACTCTCCTCCCTGTGCTTTCGAAAAGAATGGCAGAGATTACCGTTGAGTCTTTAGTGGACTATGTGGAAAATGCAGCATCTTGGCACCGGAGTAGCATGGCTCCCGTCAACACCGGTCATGCACCACCAACCTGCTGATAATACGAGGTACTTGGATGGAAGTGACCGATCGTGGGATGATGCGTTGTTCGGACACCTATCAAACCGGTATACCGTTGATCCCGAAAGGCATGCTCGTTCGGTAACCAACATTTACCATGCAAAACAAAAAATCCACAGTTTGGTTTCAACCCCCGAGCATGTGGAATATCGTGGAAGTATTTTCCTGAGGCGCAGCACTCATCGCGCCAGCTTTCCTCTGGGGTATTTGACTGACTAAGTCCAATGCAAAGTTGAAATCGCTGACTTAGTGTAGGGAGGTGAAAGGCAGTGGTTGCCCGGAAGATGGAAAAACCACGAAAACGGGAACGGGCGCAATGAGGGAAGGCAGGCGGAGCCATACTGGTCTGATGGAAGGAGAGGAGAGTCAAGAGCAGCGACCGGTAGTTAGTCAGAGCAAAGCAGTACAGAGAGAATATTCTTGGAAAGCGAAATAAATCAGACAAAAGTGTAGTTATTGCAGATACCGGGACTGACTCCAAGCAGAGTGATGTATCCACGATTAAGCAAATCGCGAACTTTCGAACGACTCCGGGCAGATCATAATGTGACGGGCAGAAGCGAAGATAAGATGATGAAATGTGCAAGGAATATTCCACCACGAGGTCCCGAATGTGCATAGGTGTGTCGCCAGCGGATGCCAGGAGAAGTGCAGTGTCGTGAGAAGAAAACGTGACGCTTTATATCCGCCTGTGTGGGTGGGCAGATAACGCGATCGCGTCAATAAAGACTGCGCTTCATGGCCGCGACGTTCCTGTTACACTAGTAGGTACTGACACCAATTTTACAACGCTAAGTAATGTTGCAGAAATCCTTCCAACATAAGTTTCGGACCGTTTATACAGAATTTTGAGTGTCGAATCCGTTCCAATAATTCTTCGAGATGACCGCCTCTTATGGGCTATATACCACGATATCATATCCGTATACCAGTACGTTATCTAAGCGAACCAGTAAGGGTAGCATTCAACGTCGAAATATGGACGGAGCTCCCGAGAATCCAAAAGGCATGCTTCTAGCTTGCCATTATTTCTGACCGACCAGAAACGCAATTTTTCCCGGGCTTCACGTTTGCTCCTCAATCGCCAATATCCAGATCTCAGATCCAGGACTGTGAATATCCTCAACTGCTGCGATCTATCAACAATGTCTGCACCTGATCGCAGTGGGACGGAACAACTCACGGAAATTTTATTCAGATCTCGAAAGTCTACACGCGTGCAGTAGTTTTCATTATCTTTCTTTACCAAAACAACTGGAAAATTATATGGGCTGGGCGCCGCTTCAATCGTATCCGCATCCAGTCTCTCCTGCGCGTGTTTCTTCACCTCCGCCTCCAAATGAATTGGTAACCTTCGAGACCCATGTGCGCCATGTGCCTGTCATGTTAGCGC
Source organism: Dicrocoelium dendriticum (assembly GCA_944474145.2). Classification (NCBI taxonomy): domain Eukaryota; kingdom Metazoa; phylum Platyhelminthes; class Trematoda; order Plagiorchiida; family Dicrocoeliidae; genus Dicrocoelium; species Dicrocoelium dendriticum. The sequence continues at coordinate 135,340,161 of OX104063.1, forward strand.
ACTGGTGCGCTCGATTCAGTCACAAAGTCTATACGGACTGCACTCATCCGTAAACAGGCGGTCGTAGTTGCTGTAGATTGACTGCAAGATCAAGCCAACCTCTAACACGGTAAAAGTTAGTTTCTACACCGCTAATGAGTAGTATTCAGCCAACAGTTTGCCACCTTTTAACTCCACGACTAGGTTAATGGACTCCGGGAAATATGCCCCCCAATACGGTCTGCTTCGCTTCTGGTGACATGCCGAAGAAGTGGCTTAGTTTCCGTCTTCGATTCCGACGACACATTCTGCCACATCAATGTATATTGAGTAAACGCCAAAAGCTCCCACGACTGTTGAGCACAACTGAAGAGTTTCACACCGCTGAGGACTGATCAGAGACTCTGCGGCATCAATAGTAATCAGACACCATTCCATTGTCTTAACTACTTCTACCATCGCTTCGATCGCCCCCTTAAGCAGTGCTCCTAGTACAAACTTCGCGATCCGAAAATATAAGGTTGACGGGGTTAATTTGGTACCTGGGCTGCAGCGCGTTTAGTCGAGCGCCGTCGCTTTCAGAGACTCGGCTTTTCGCAAAGGTGGCAACATCCTCTTGTTCGTTCCTTCGAGCTTGGAACGCAAAGCCCATTGACGTCATACACAAGCTGTTTCATCATTTGCTCCACGCTTTCATAGAGTCACTCCACCAACACAGCGAGTACCGCATCGTCCAGCTCACGGGTCATTAGCACAAACTGGTCCAAGCGAAATCGCTGATGTGCACTCATGATCGGTGCAAATGCGTCGTTCGATTGTGAGGGACCGGTCAGGAAGTGAACAACTAATAGTTGCTGACTTAACACTTCGCTCGCTCCAGGTAGGGCGCGACCCAAAAAACCGGTTGTGAGCCACAAACACTGGGTTATCCGACCCTCTTACAAGCCGAACCTCCTTGAACCGCTGCATTTGTTTCTGGCAATCGCCCTGGCTGTCCGATCCGGAAAGTAGCGCCTCCTTCACGATGGCCCGCTTTAACATCACAAAGTCTCTTCGCACTGTCTCTAGGACAACCTTTGTCTTACACCTGAGGAGACTTCGTGGGGCCACCAGCCTTGTCCGGTCGATCTCCACTCCGATTGCCTCCAACACGTCCTAGAAGTTCTCTGAGGAGGTCCACACATCTTCAAACGGCTCTGGTCAGAGGATCTACATGATCTCTCCTGGCAGGTCACGGCACCAATGTGGGAATCCAAAGTGTGAACGGAGTTATTTGTTATGGCAAATAACAGCAGCCACATAGGTCAGCGAGGATCACCAAAAAATCCATTAGTCTGTGGTCCCTCTCCTGTGGGTTACGTGACAAACGCAGTTCCTTTACCCAATTTCAGTGTAAATATATTTGCTGCTCTCAAGCGCTCTTCATCTGGTAGGGCGTTGGTATGGTCCGCTGTTGGCCCGGTATCGTCCGGTTTTCTTAGTACCACTATAATGTTGATTACTGGCACCGTAGTTAAAATGGTTGAACAACCGCTTAACAACAGTCAACAATGTACATTTCGGCTGCTTGGGAGGATGATGTCCGGATGCGTTGTCATCAAGCTGGATGCTGCAGGACGAAATGGCCAACTGTTGTGTCAGGCGTATTTTGCCAGCATTTCTTAGATTACGCATGCATCAGTATTTATAGGCCAGTGGGCCGCCCAACCGGTTTGAACACTAAACCGTGGTAAAGAGAAAAAGCGAACAGTGGTGATGCAGTGAAATCTTCTTTGGGCAATCACTATACCAAGAGTACAGTCCTAGTTCCGGCTATCTTTAGTGTAAGAATACGAACAAGTATGGAAAGATCGTGGAGGGAATTGCTGCGAGTGAGAATTACCTATCCCTTGGATGTTCCTGATGTGCCCCAGTAATCGAAAAGAATGAAACTTGAAAAAAGTGATTCACTCATAATTAAGATAGCTGTCTAATCATTAGGCAGTAGCAACCCAATAGTCCAATAGCATTAAAACCGTTTAGCCTGATGGACTCTGATGGGCGCCAGAAATCGATCTTATGACACCCCAGTAGTGCACAGAAGCAGCGAAATGGATTATAACACGAGGGGACTACCCTGTCCTCTGCACGACAGTAACGTGTAAGTCAGTGGATAGCGAGCGGCGCTATATCACATCTACTAACTTGTTCACGATAGTCGTTGCCGTCCCCCGTAGCTCAGTGGTCTCAACCACGGACTGGCAACAGTCTAGTTGCGGTTTCGAGCCCTACCAAGGGTCCGATGGAATGCGTACTACTGATGATTCCCGAAAGGATGAAACGCGCGTACAGTGCTTTTCCGGGCTTGTGGCGGCTGTCTGAGTGAGCCTAGATGTGACGAAATTCTACCTATACCATTCAACTCCCCTTACTACTCTTCTGTAATCAGTACACAGAACAAACTGCTTATAATGCCATAAGATAATTGGCGGCTTAAGTTTGTTAAGCTCGTCGCTTGGTGAGGGGGTTACCCTGTCCTCTGCACGACAGTAACGTGTAAGTCAGTGGATAGTGAGCGGAGCTATAGCACATCTAGTAACTGATTCACGATGGTCGTTGCCGTCCCCCGTAGCTCAGTGGTCTCAACCACGGACTGGCAACAGGCGAGTTGCGGGTTCGAGCCCTACTAGGGTCCGATGGAATACGCACTGCTGACGATTCCCGAAAGGATGAAAAGCGCGTACAGTGTTTTCCCGGGCCTATGACAGTTGTCAGAGTGAGTCTAGATGTGAGGAATTCCTACCTATACAACTCGATAAATCCTTTCGGTGTTATATGATTTATGACCACGGTTTCTAGAGGAAGCGAAAGGAGGGATTCGCTCTAAATTTTAGAAAAGTAATCCCAGCCACACTCACTCAAATAACCAATAATCATGCGGAAGAGCATTGGACAGACGTTACACCCTTTCGGGAGTAGACAACATCTCTTATTCCGTGTGTCCCGTGGGTGCAATATTAGGTTTGTACAAAGGTGCAGAACCTAGGGTCACTGGTGACTGAGTCCTTAAAAGGTTTGTAGCTCAATGTAAATGTTTCCTCACCGGTTCTCGACTCAATCCAATGGTCGGCCTTCGTTGGCAATCCACTGGACGACAGTCTTCTTTTTTGTTAGGATTTGTGGGGTCGTAGCGGCTCCTACTTCGGCTCAGCCACTCAGCGTAGGAAACGGTACGAAGTGACTATTTGTTTGGCTTGCATAAGAATGGTTTGACGGAACGGTTCCATTTTCTGTTAGTTCGATTCACGCATTACACTTGAGTAAAGGACAAGGTGAATGCCGATGGCGAGATATTTGGTACAAAATCTAAGTGCAATAGCTGTTCAAATGTTCTATACAGTATTCCCGAAAGTGTGCAATTTATCACTGGCGAGGAAGCCCATTTCAGGTTGTTATCGCATTCAGGTCGGTCAAGCTGGAATATCACCGTGTACCTCTCGAATAGGGTGGCAGCTCCAGCTCCTTTGTCTTTGCAGTCTGTTTACTTCAGCCTCTCAACTCGTGTGTGCGCAAGTATGTACAGGAAGCAGGTACTGAGGTCACCAGTCTTGCTGATCAAAACAGGTGGGTGCTGTTCGCTTCATGCAATGACCACTGTGGGACCGCTGAGGCTTGAACGGCATCACACGATCTCCTAGTAGCTAGTGAATCTATTCGCCCCACCAGAACAATGACAGAATATGACAGGGTATAAAAATGGACTCCGCAATGGGGACGTTCAACCTATAAATCAGTCATTTAACCTACCTGCGTTACCACTAGCAGTAAAGTAGAGGAATTAACTGATAAAAGAAATGACCAAAAGAGATCTCGTTTTAAAGCATTCTAGCAATTTACCGTGGGAAGTGTGCCAACACAAATAGCCACATCTGATAAAGGGCATATGTCTGTAGATCCATGCTTATGAAGCTACTTGTCACAAATCATCGTGAGTCCGTAACAACTTTCATGCCATTTGCTTATTTTTTGACAGTTTAGGAATCCGTGGCCATCGACGGTTATCAGACACCAAATGCTGCTAACGTAACAGCGTCGACTTCCGGTGAACCGAATTCTCACCACATTATGTGAAGATTCAAGATGAGAAAATGTCCAGCCACCGATATCTGCCAGACTAGTTAGAAAGCCCAACTGGTGCCACGAGTCTCCCGCGGTAATACTGCAGTCCTGTTGACTCCAAAGATTTGGCGTATCTTCGATGCTTAGTACATCCTAGTCGATCAGAGCACGCTTAAATCATGGAACAAGTGGTATTGGTAGCTAGATCGGGAAGTGTGTCCATCGATATTTTGGCTTGCAGTGTATCGGTGTTGTATCGGGCCAGACGACAAGTGAGTTGGTACATCGACGGGTTTGGTTAATACACAAATTCACCAGACAGGTCTGCGTAGATAGTCGTGGATGTTGCTTGGTTAGCGGTAGATTGATTAGTACAATACAGAAGTAGTGTTCTAAAGAAACTTGATCTTGTTTCTGAACTTGACCGCACCCAGATAGCTCCAAGTCAAGTTCATAATGACCTGTATGTAAACAACGGCTGTGAATCGCATGATGCAAGAGACAATTCGCGATAGTTTCGCAAAAAAACGAGCTTGATTAATCGATTACCGTGCAGTCATAATGGGACAGTTATCCTGAAAACCAACTTGGGGGTTGCCAATTTGAAGAAGTTTGAGGAATAGTGGTGAGGAAGAATATGCGGGACATCTGACATATTTTAGTTTTGCTAATCGTCCATATATGCACTGTTTACGGCGTATTTTCATGGATAACGTTTACAGGATCGGGCACATTTATTTGATTTGCTCTGGCCCTTCGTTATGCTGCATATGTACTGTGCATTTTGCACGTAAAGACTACTTTGTGTCTGTCTCCAATTATTTCATTGTCACAACTGGCTTAAAATAGCAGATAAATTGATGAGAATTACTATAATGCAACCCGCTATCTCGGCGGGTGATCGTGGAGCGGCAGCGAAACCCAAGCCTAGGGGCTGTTACGGAAGATCCAGTGGCAATCACTGGCGGGTATTATGTGATTTTCGCAGTTGAGATGAAAATAACAAGGAGAGAGAGAGAGAGAGTAAATAGTATAATCACAGAGGATGCGTTCAATGCATTGGTCCGTACACACACGCGAAAATGACCCATGTGACAATGGCCTCTTCAGCGTACGAGTAAATGCGTACTCGTAGAGCAAGACGGACCTGTTCTCCACGGCACGTCAAGATGTCTCGACACAAGCGGGATCGAAGACTGGTGGTAAAGATACGTTTTGGGTTTGCATGCAGTAACTGATGGAAGGAAAGACAGGAGAGTGATTTCGCTTTTAGTCAATGATTATTAAGAGACCTACCACCACAAACCAAGGAAGTAACAGACGTGCTTACCTGAGAATTTATTCTCAAAACTCACTTGACCTTGGCTAGTTATAGATTGGTAACACCATAAAAGACCTCACCCAAAATACCTTAGGTACATACTAGTCGGGCGCACTGATTTACACTACGCGTTACGAAAGGCTATGCGAAGTTAGCCTAAAGCAAAATTCAAGGTAGTACTAACCTAGGAGGTACTCTAAGGAACAGATCAAACTCTCCTTGAGCTACTTAGTGGCGTTAAGATAGCATGGTGACGCACTCGGACAAAAGTTCATTCAACGGAATGATTAAACGATGGTTAATCACAGTGTGTTAAGAGTCGCGATCGGAACTGTAAGAGAACCAGCGTAATTTGGTTTTGACAAGGTGCATCTGACCGTCTACTAGCGCTACATCACAAATGCGTGTAAGATTCTACTGGAACTCACTCTCCACATCTTTGTCATGAGCACGGCAGTACCCATCAGCATACAGCATACGATGTGTGTGTAATGGATACCGTCGACTGGAATAATGGGGTTCCTAGCTTAAAATAGTAACATAAAACTGAGAGCTGCTTACCTGTAAGGGATAGGCCTTGAAAGTCGATCTGTTCGGAATGTATCGACGCACTGGATCCATGAACAGTTGTGCTTCTGGGTCCGGATCGGTTACACGAGGCCGCAATTGATTTGCCTCGAATCCAGCCAGTATAGGGGCCAACAAACGACTAAGCTGCGAGTCCCATTTCCAAGTGCAGTCACCGCCAGCGAAATGTGTGGAACGCCATTCTTCAATCATGCGCTGCAGCTCACCTTCGACCGAGTAACTGAGACGTTGGGTGTCCGACTCTGGTCCACATAAACAGTGCAACGCCAAAGTTGAATCCACCGCAACCGAACTGACTACTTCAGAAGACATGGCTCGCCACAGCGACTCATCCTAAAATGACAGAGGAAAGCGGCCAACAAGTATTTATGTGGGCCGAGATTATGGCCGGCGATTTGGAGTTGCAAAACTGAGGGACATCAGGAAGTCCTTCGAAATGAGTATTGTAAGTTTGTTAGAAAATAAAATAGAAATTCTGAAGTCACACTAGTCAGGGATAATAATAAGGCTGGGAGAAGCTGGACTTGATGTAAAATTCTAATACCCTAAGTAAACAGTTAGAATCAAATTGCTCGTGCCTTCCCTAAAACATGCGGTCACTGGCGGTGGGTAGGCTTGTGAGGACACAGCAGTGTTAAACAGACAGCTCCCTTGTGGCAATCGATACGCAGTCTCACAATGAACCATGGCTGACTGGTAACTCAGCAACAGTTTCACTTTAAACGTGTGCTCCGAAAAGGTGACTGCACACACGTTGCTAGTGTCGACCACGAGTCATCTACCGTGGGGTCTCAAACCAAACAAAGTGGACACGCAGATTTCGGTATACTTAAAAATCATCGAGAGGATTGGTGACAGTATGTGGTGAAGAACTAATGCGTGATTACTTGTACTACGATGTTAACGGCGTTTGATAATTGAAAGAACCTATGGAGGACAAAACAATAGGGATATATGGGCAGCATTTGTTAAAAATTCAGGCACGAATATGACCTCACCGGAACTCACGACCAACGGTACTTCCCGGCAGATTTGTTGAGCAGATGGTATTATGGTGCACAACTAATGAGTAGTATGTGTAACAAGGAGCAGGCTTGCGGAAATCAGTGGAATCATGCATCACTGCGGGCGAAGGATGCGTACTTCACAAAGCAGCGACCACCGATACGTTGTGCATGAAAGCACGAAGAGCAAAGAAAAGTCAGAACGGTACCACAAAGGAAGTGCATAAAGGGTCCTGATTTTCTGTGTTCTATCTATCGTGGCATCTAGACATAGGTTCTTTAAGGCAAAACCTTTTCAGCGCGTCGCTTTCGTCCTCCCCCCTCCGGTCTGAGGTACACGCATTCCAGGGAAGGGTCAATCATAACATGGACCATTTAGTTGTTGTGCCTCCAGTTACGGCTGGTCAAGCACTGTCTTGTACTGCTCACACCCAACTTCAAGAGGTGGTGACTTGCAACTCCACCTTACCGGTATTGAAGCACTCAAATATTTAAGGCTGCGAAATTCGTTAGCTTTGGTTCTGTAAAAGTCATCAGTTGGTGGAAAACGAAGGCACCCGATTGGAGTCGGAGGCTAGTGACTGGTTGCATAAATTGAGCCCACAATATGTAATCCAGCACACAGATTTGGCGTGAGGCCATCGGTAACAGCCGGGATGCTGGAGAAACACATCTGAAAGCAAAGTTGTGGCTAAGTGTGTACATATCAGAGGTTAGCACTGTGGAGCTGTTTTCACTTTCAAGCTTCCGACAGAGAAAATCACTGAACCAAGAAAATGTCCTAGAATGTAACGGAAACGAATCAGAGAGGAATACCTATGTGTCAGACAATCAAAATCAAGTTCTAGAAAATTTCAGAGACCAAAGGTCTGCGCAATGCTTGTCGACCGACGGATGTAAAGGCGCCACAGAAAGTACCTCTCAGAAAGCAATTTGTAGATGAACTGTCTCGACTAGAAAGGGCCCTGATAAGGTCTGGCTTCGATGCTGTTACGAGCAGAATGTTCAGTAACACTGGCAATTAGCATAGATCTGATTGGGGTGCTCTCGATCCCTCTGACGGGAAAGTCGCGTGAAAGTGGGACGAGACAAAGTCGTTCCCTAGCCAGGCCTTGAGACTGGATGCTGGTTCCCTTCATCAGTGCCAACTTCGACCAGAAGCACGACAGTAGCAGCAAAATATGTAACAGGACAGTTTGTCCCTCGTAACCTGTTCGTAACCAGTTGTTTCTGAGGTGAAATATTGCGTTTACACGCCTACTGGTCCCCATGAGACCGTCTAGGGACAGAGCGTAATATTACTTTACCGATGCAGAAAGCCAATTGCATGGAAGATCAGTGGCACCGATTGAACTACCCGATGCTCTGTCTTCTGCTATACCATACACGATGAAGTTAGCAATCGTTAGGCACTTAGTAAATCAGTTACCTATGAGCTGTTCTCGGCTTCCTCTAACAAGTGGAAAGTCAGATGCATTTACCGAGTATCGGAGCACTGAAGAAGTGGAGTATCAAAAACGGTCAATGGCGGAATGTCGTATCAAAATAATTGCCAAGCCATAAATCTGAGTGGGACACTTGCACTAGTTTATGACGATCGCTGATAAATGCAAGATATGAGTGGCTGTGGAATGTATTCTAGCGCGCCTTATCGACGACTACAAGTCTCTGAAACTACTTGAATTAATGAAACGTTTACAATTTGTTCAGCGTGAGTAACACACCAAGCGCTGAACAGTTTTTCATTTTTACAGTATGGTGATGCCATCTCACCATTGTAATGACCAGTGAGAGATAATACACTTCAAATTCCTCTAGTACAAAAGCATAGAAATTGTGGGTGGACACATCACTTCCCCACCATGATGGTGTATACAAATGAGCACCTGATTAGCATTCAGGCATTCATAGACTGTCTGCTTTCAATTTAGTGCCATTGGTCTGGGTCTCATCCTGATAAAGTACGAACGAGAGATTTGGGCTATCTCAACGAATGCCACATGAAACATCCTGTCACCACAGACCTGGCTGGATCACATTGGGGATGATATGCGTCAGATGTACTCGGACGGGGATAACTGTAACATGCAGTTGTGCTGAAGGTGAAGTGAGAGAAGGCGAATTCAGCGGTGGGACGTGGGTAAATGACAAATAGTGAGAACCAACAAGGAAGTCAGGTGAACAAAAATGAAGAAAAGCAAGCATATAGACCGCTTCATATAATGAAATGAACCACGAACCGAAAGATTGAAGGAACACCGTGAAACCGAGTCATTTGTTTGGATGTTCGCGTAGAAATTCTTGTGATTGTACATGCATCCTATGGTTTGAAATAGATGTTCCTCAACAAATTTGGGATTTTCCTCTTCATAGTCGAAACATCGCCCGGAGACGGCATCCCAGAATGTAACAGCGGAGCATCCGGTCTGAAATCCAGAGGTATACAGTTGACAGAGTGGAAACAATGCACGTCCCAGCAGTCATAAGATAAATGAGAGGGAGAGCGAGTGTAAATGCCTTGTGATTCAGTTGTAGTCAGTGAATGCATAAATTAGATGAAGTAGTAAAGCCGCTCCAACTGAGGTAAACAGTTCTAATGTCTCATGGCAGTGCAAGCGTATACCAATTGTGTGTGCACAATGTATACGGTTACCCATCTTCGTCATACTTTTTAGTGTGTTGTTACCAGGCCGTCCATGGAGACGATGATGGTGTTACTCCGAGAGTTGTGGCTCAAATGTAGTTCTGGGAACAGATTAAAACAACGAATATCGACCACTGATCCGTTATCGGAGTGTCGTAATGCTACTGTAGTTCAGAAGTCTAAGTGAGATGTGGGACAGGAGGTAGGCAGCTATGTATAGTTGGACTGGCAAACGCGAAGGTATTTGAAACTTGGGGTCAGTCTGAAATCAGCAGATTACTCTTCGGAGATTGGCAGTCAGCCGAACTGTACTTTTTCTCAAACTACAAGGGCCTAACGGCCACGTATCACTAAATGTATTAGAGTCTGGCGCCCTTAATATAAACGGCTATGAAAATGTTGGGAAAGCTGGAGTTGAGGTCGGCTTTATGTAGCCTAACCAGCTGACTTGAACAGTCCAGCAATGAAAACAGCTTAAAAGGACAACCCGGGAGGAATGTAACCATGCGTGTTTGGCTGAGCACAGAGTAGTGTGTCCAATGAGTCACTTAAAGAAGTGTCGTAGCCTGAAATTGTCTTCTCAAAATCAAGGGAACAGACTAACTGACCAACGAACACTTATGTGGGGTCAACACTTTCAACAGCGTAACGGGTGCAGATAGTTATGTAGAGGAAACACCTAGAACGACCGTACGGAACAATTGTTGAAAGAGCGGTTATAATTGTAACACCTTAAACGGAAGACACTAATGGCGCTTTTGTATTAGGTTTGAAATCTCACAGGAAGCAGTGATTAACTCTAACATAAGCATCGGTTACTCCGATTGATCGTGTTGCCTTGATACTAAAGTAGCTCCAAAACAGCTCGCATAGAACGCTACGGTCTACCGGTGATTTCATACAAATCGAACTCATCAGGTAGAGACAGTATGAGTTGGGACTAAGGCTCAGCAAGTATTACTCGCCATCAGACACTTCTGGGACTAGACCTCCGGGTTTCGTTGATTGCGGTTAAGAATACATATAAGCAAAATTAATCCGGTGACGTGGATAGAAAGCTCCGACCACGACTGGACCGCATACGTAATCTGAACCTAAGAACATCGGACAACAACATCGGCTATTAATGTCAGTCAACACTGAGGGGGAAGTGAACCTCAACGAGGTGCGAAACGCGGAGCTATCCCGTTCCTGAAACGTTGCAGCTAGTGAATGCGAATAGTGCATCCTCGAAAAACTAAGGCCAGCCATGGAAAGCTCGAGACCGTACTAACTTCTACATTCTGGTGGAACCTGTTAATTCAACAGCAGTGCGTGCTCTGTGGAACACTTTCTACTTACACATTTTGTAATGACAGTAACTGGCTCCGAGATGTATAGATGCATACTATGTGCTAATGTGTTCCTCAAGTGATGACAAACGGAGTAGAGTCGACCGTGTACCAGCGGGCTTGAGTAACACACACTAGTAATGCCTTGTTCCGTTTCTATTAGTTGCTGACCGGCAGGTTGATCAATCTGGTGACTTACACATGGCGGATAGGGAATCCTAAAAAGGAGCAGCAAAATTGTGTAACCGAGGAAAACCTAAATGCAAGGTAGCAATAGATACTTCAGAGACGCAATAGACTGAATAGTAAACACGAAACCCGTCTCAAACATGCAAAAAATAGACAGTCATCAAGCACGCGTAAAGCAGCTGATAGTAAGTTTGTTTTTTCAGGGCTGGTTGGGAGTTCGAAGCCGCGACCGAACTGTTACGTGACAGTTATTGAGTCTTGGTGGACCACATTAGGTGGTGCAAATCAGCGATCAGGCATACCGTACATCATCTTCCACTGCAATACTCATGATTACCGTACCGGGGATAGTAGGCAACTTGGGCTAGGTTGCTTGGAAAGAAGACACCCCGGGCACTGCATGCTCTTACTGAATAGCGCCAGTGAGAGGTTCCATGGGCACTGGAACTGTTTAACAAAATCCGTCGAGTGAGCAAAGGAATAGTTGTAGAATGGTACAAAACAGGTAATAAAGCTAAAGCTTCACATGTCCCATGGGATGGTCGAGAAAGAAATTAAAAATTCATGGAAAGTGTGTCAGTGAAATTGAGTGCGCATTGACGAACTCACCAAGATGGCATTTGGGAGCACAGCGTTTGGAGGTGTCATGGAACCTCTTGGCGAACACAATTCAGAAAACGGGATGCGAATGGCACAAGGTGTCGTTAAACGGCTAATTAAATAGCGCTAACAACGTGTACTGTGAGGGCCTTCCACAGCTGGCACACTCGAAGGGAGAGGAAATTGCAATGACATCCCACTGTGGGGTCAACTTGAAATGACATTGTCTAATGTTGGTGATAAGACTGAATTGCAAGAGGAGCGGAAAATGTGGTTGCGATTCTACAGGATATAAAAAGTCATATAAAGTCCCTCCGAGGAGACCGATGCAGACTACTGTAAGTCCCTGGCGGCTCCAGTTTAAGTGATTAGGGTGGATGAAAGAGGTGTCCTAATTTCTTAAATGTCCTTTGTTGTGGGGTTTCGAATGCCGCAAAATTCTGCTTCTGCCACGGACACAACGCCTGGATGGCACTCTCCACATGAGGTTACACATAGGCATACTTTGATGATACCGTTCTAGGTACCGATTATCAGACCAGTGCTGGATCAATGAGGCTGCAAATCGTGTTGGGCGATTATACTGTCTGTTCCAAAGCTTAGAATCTGCCCCTTAATGCATCAGTGTCATGATGTTACCTTTCGGTGCATAGAGAAGCATGCGTGAGCAGTTCCTCACCCACTGCTCTAAGTTCCCTAATGATGGTGAAGGATTGTACACTTCTACATCAGTGAAGTACGTTGGTGTGATACTGAAATACGATTTATCCTGGACACCTCATGTAAATGGAACACTCACAAAATCAGGTTTTCATTCTACGCCTCTCGGAGGAGCTTCGTTTCGTTCAGCTGTTGATTGGTTCGACGAGTTTGCTTTAATGTTCGCATACGTTTCCTCACCTTGCGAAGTGCCATCACCAGTGCACTGATGCGCGATGGTCAATCTCAACTCCTGTGGTCTTACCCACTAGACGTACTGCCCTCCCATGCTTTTCTGAGCTTCTGGCTAAGCAATAAGATTATTGGCAGCTCATTAAAACCTTTATCCAGATGTAGCGGAGTTCCGATGCTTACGTTTGTTAAGGTAATTTTGTCCACGTGTCAGTTCTTGGAAAAAGCTGGCGTTAAAGATAATTGCCGACGCAAGTCACCTCTTGAAAAACGCATCAGCTGAATGTTTGTCACTTTTATTTACCAGGCATAAGTACAAGTTAGTATATGCCCGCAAGCATTCTTACCGATCGTCGGTTATCCCTTATGTATCATGCTTTCGCTAGCCCCTAACATGGTGGTTCAAAAACCAACAAGCCGATTAGCAATATGATATTATCCTTATCTTCATCAAATTGTTTTCCTTACTTTACTGGTACTGTTTCGTAGTTCGTTCTTCGTTTGATAAACTGCATAGACCGTGTGTGTAGTTACAGCTGAATACTCGCCCGTTCTGCGTGTGTAAGACAATTCCTTTACTTGGCTTGAGTAATTTACGGAAAGATGGAAAGCTCAGATCGACCAAACGCTCTGGGTAGAAGACAGGCATGTTGTTTGATGGTTTCCAAATCTCTCTCGGATTGTTTCGAACGGCTGAGGTTGCTTTGAACAGGTATTCCAAACTTACCCCTCTTAGGCTTTCTGCAACGTGTGATCTCCCAGTTGGCGTGCATACACCGGCTGAGGACGTAGATGAACTACCTCACCCCTAGTAGCAGTAAGCTGGAGTAGACGGGTCATCGACAAATCAAGAACACTATCCCGGTCATGACGGAGGACATTGTAATCTTCGGCTCCAATAATTGTTCACCAGACCTTGACATCATAGGTGGAAAGCAAGAAATGCTAGGAGATAACGCTTGTAAGGTTGTTGGTGAAGACTAAGAGTAATAGCATCTCTGCGCTGAGTACCATGGAACACCGCTTTCAACTTTAATCAGATTGCAGAATGATTCACAAACACGCTTTGCAGCCTACGTTGACGAAGAAAGTTACTGATACATCTAGGACCAGATCTTCGATTTCGTAGCTCTGCAGTTTGTGAATTAGCAAGCGGTCGATAGCCTTGGAAATTTTAAGTAGATGTTGTCGATCCCAGCCCCATTATCAGTCGCTTCCGTTTAGCTACCTCGTGCTCTCATTGGGTTGATGGTATATGACTAGTTTTGACGAAAGCTGTGCTGCTGCGGTACTACGAGATTGCAGAAAGAATTCCTCCAGCCCTTTGCAAATACGGGTGACCTGCTGCTGTAGCTGATTTACACGCGTTGCTAATGGAACTTTGGGAGCAGGAAACTGTCTCGACAGACTGGAGCCGAACTATCATGGTCCCAAATTTCAAGGGAGGCTCCTGTTCAGAATGCGGCAATCACAGAGGGATCTGTCTGCTCACAAGTGCCTCTAAACTGCTTGCGTCTGTCATTCTCCACAGACTGAGCGCCGCTCATGAAAGCCAGATCCGCAAAGAGCAAACCGGATTTCGTCGAGGTCGGAGCTGCATCGACCACATCTTCACTTTGCGTCAACTGTTGAAGCACCGCCATGTTTATTGGTGACGCACCGTTGTCCCGTTTCTCGACATCAAAGGTGCCTTCGATTCGGTTGATTGATGTGCCTTTGGGACCGCCTGCTGAGGAAACGCGTGCCGGATAAATAGGTAGAGATTATCAGAGCGTTGTACGCATAAAGTTCGGGCAGAGTGAGGTTTTATGGTAAACTGTCGCCGCCCTTCAGTATCTCCAGCGGTGTGAAACAAGATTGCCCGCTGTCACATTTCCTCTTTAACTTAGCTACTGACAAAGTCAAGGAATCATCATTCGCTGGACATGACCTAGGTATGGAGCTATTTCCTGATGAGCGACTTCTTGACTTGGAGTACGCGGACGATACCGTCCTAATGTATGACAGCTCTCAAACATGTCAAGCAGTACTGTACCGATTAGCACTCACTGTCAATCGTTTTGGGCCATGTTTTGCTCCATCAAAATCCAAAGTCCTTTTTCAAAATTGGCAACGACCCAGCACTGCCCTGACGCTTGGTGGTGATCAGCTAGAAATCGTTCTGGAATTCAAGTATATGGGCAGTTATATTAGCGCCCGTGGGATGGGAGATGACATTACGAACCGTATAGCAAAAGCTGGGAGTGCTCTTGCCAAACTCCGCCACCTGTGGCACAGACGCGACATCACATTCGCTCTGAAGGGCAGAGTTTATAACGCATCCATCCGTTTAAGCCTGCTGTACGGTTGTGAAATCTGGCCCATCAGGTCGATCATCGCTGCCTTCGCAGCTTAGCTCATGTCTGGTGGCAGCACCTTGTGAGCAACAAGCGTGTTCGGCGTCGCTCATTTGTTGCAGGAAGAGCGATTGAATCCATCAACGCTACTTATATCGCGCACCAGGCTCCGATGGCTTGGCTACGTGCTGAGCATGCCAGCACACCGACTTCCACGACGTGTATTTTTTCGCACCGGGGGTGCGGTTGGAAGAGGAGAAGGGGAGGCCAAGCGATGACTTTGTCGAGAGTAATGAAAACCCTAACTTCGAAGTTGGCATCGGTTGGTGCATCCTGATTCCCTGGCTGGGGTCCTAAGGACGATGAAGATGTTTGGTTGGACACACTTGCTGATATGACTAGGAGCCGGCCCCAATGGCGTTTGTGTTGAGTTCCTTTGTCAATCCTTAATTTGGAGATTCCCCTCCAATTCCGATCATATGTGAACTACATAATATAATGTTTAACATTAGCTTACCGGCTTTTAAAAATTTTTGTAGTATAATTTTTGTGTATCCTTTTTGTATTGCGGCACATTAACTGAGGTGTGTTTCTCACTCTTAACTAACGTGTATTGATGATGATGATGGGTCCACTAAAGCGTAGACGGACTGCTTCCATCACCAACAGCACAGGGCGGAGAGTCAATGGGTGATAGTTTCTGGGATCTAAATGACTACCGCCTTTTAAAATCGGGGTAATAAAACTCTGCTTCCAGATAATCGGAACGCGTTTTTTATCCAGGCACTTTTGCTGGAAGCAAGATAGAGGCCTGGTTAGCTAAGTAGCCGTGACTTCCTGTGTCTCCGAGCGAATGTCATTGTACCCCGGAGAACTATGAATGCGCAATGTAAGCAAATTCATTAGTAAGTTGCTAGAATGAAGATAACATGCATAAAAACTACGATCTGTCCTTTGGTCGTTTTTACAACAGCCGGTTCCCACCCACGGTCTGTAGGTAAACAGAGGTAAATTGGGTCTGACTGTCACAAATCTGTCCCTGCCGCAATTATTGAAATCTTCTTTCGCCCGTTGTTGCCTTTTAATAACTTGTGATTCCAGTGTCCCATGCAGTAAATCTAGCCGCGTGGGCAAGCGTCGGCCGAACATGAACTCTGCCGGGCTTCTACCGGTTGTGTTATTTGGCATGTTCCATACGCAAATAGAGAACGCACACGCAGTGGAGCATATTAGTTTTGTTAGCAGATTTTTCATTATCTGTACCGCCCTCTCTGCCAATCCGTTGGAGGAAGGATGATAAGGTGCAGAAATTATGTGTCTACCACAGTTCGAGCGGAGAAAGTTAGAAAACTCGGCACTGGAAAGCGCTGGCCCATTGTCACACACTAGTGTTTCGGGAAGACCAAACGTCGCGAACGCTGTGCGCAGTTTAGGTATGGTGCTAGCTGAAGTTGTTGAGGTCTTCAATCCATTTAGAATGAACATCAACAATCAATAAAATAATCTGACCCTCGAAAGGACCGAAAAAGTTTACGTGAACGCGTCTCCAAGGTGTTTCCGGCCACTCCCAAGGCTGCATTGGCGCATGGGGTGGAATTTCGGTTTTCCTGAGAGGGTCTGCAACTTCTAACCTTCGCTTCAATGTCATCGTCCAATTCGGGCCACCACACATAAAAGCGAGCTAGTGACTTCATTTTGGCAACTCCTGGATGCGCACCATGTAGTTCATCCAGAATACGTGACCGAAAGCCTTTGGGTACTATAACTTGTGCACCCCATAGTAAACATCCGTTCTAGAGACTGAACTCAGAAATCCTATTATAGAAAGATATGAGTTCATTGGATGTGTTATTTGGCCATCCTACTTGAGCGTGGTGTTTCACTACCGATAAAACCGGATCTCTATCAGTCACCTGACGAATGTCCGTTGATGTGACCGGGGAATCATTGAGATGCCGAACCTAGTTTACAAGCTCTCGTAGAGTAAATTCCCCCGAAGGTATCTCTGCTAAAGGAAGACGACTAAGAACATCAGCTTTGGTATTTTGCCGGCCGGGAACGTACTGGATTTTACATCCATATGCAGCTAGAATGAGGGACCAACGAATCATTCTAGGTGAAGCCATATGTCGAATCCTCTTCTCTTGGACAAGGAGGGAAACAAGTGGTTTATGATCCGTATAGATCACGAAGGGTCGGCCAAGTAAATATTGGTAAAATCGGGTAGTACCGAAGATCACAGCTGCCGCGTCTCAATCAAGCTGCGAGTAATTTCGTTCAGCTAGTGTCAGTGCCCTTGCGGCATAGGCAATGAGTTGTTGGTAGCAATCCCGTAATTCGTGCAGCAAAACAGCTCCAAGACCGTATGGTGAAGCATCACAAAAGAGAATAAGAGGCTTTTGCGGATCGTAATGCACCAGAACATCTGTTGATACCAATAGCTTTTAACCGCAGTGAAAGCATTTTCATGAATCCTGTTCCACTTCCAAGTTTGGTTTTTACATAGGAGTTGATGAATCGGGGGTAGATGCGTTTCTGCTGATGGTATGAACCTTGAAAACTAGGTAACGGCACCCAAGAATGACCGTAGTTCATGAATGTTTTTGAATTCTGGCGCTGCAAATAGCGCCCTTGTCTTTTCTTTTAATGGGCATAATCCTTCTCGTGATAACCGATATCCAAGGTACTGTACACTCGGCACAATAAATTCACACTTTTCTTTATTTAAAGCCAACCGGGCGTCTGATAATCGCTACGGGACGATATCCAAAGTATGCAAGTGTTCGGTGATACTACGTCCAGTAACCAGGATGTCATCTAAGTATGCACGTGTTTGGTATGTCTTTTACTAGTGTGTCAATAATATGCTGAATGATGGCCGGGGCCGAGCTTATTCCAAATGGCCTGTGCGTGTAGCGGAATAATCCAAGGTGAGTGCTAATAGTGGTGTATACACGTGATTTCACATCGAGTTCAATTTGTTGGTAGGCATGCCTCAGATCTAATTTGGTAAAAAATACTCGTCACAGGAGAGAGGAAGGTAAATGTCTTCAAGCTTTGGAAACTGAAATCTATCTGTAATGCCTGGCTGATCGTAACTTTATAGTCCCCACAGATTCTTATGGCACCATCGCTTTTCAATACTGGCACTATATGGGCTGCCCAGTCCGAATATTGAACAGGTTCAATCGTACCTTTCAGCTGGAGTCGGCGCAGCTCACTCTCGACTTTATCACGAAGAGCATAGGGAACAGTCCGAGCTTTCGAGAACCTCGGTATCGCCCGTAGTTTCAACACTAGATGAAAGGCGTAATTTTCCAAAATGCATGGTCTACACTCATCAAGCAAAACCGTATGTTTCTGCAAGATTTCTAATTGTGCAAAGGTTTCCACCAAGTTGACGTTCGATATGACGCTAGGAAGGCGTTTAATTCCGTCGCGACAAAGTATGTTTGGGCCCGGTCCTCCAGAAACGTACACATACATATGATTCATTGAAAGATTGTAGGAAATGCGGGCAATAAATGTGCCCAACACCTCCGTCTGTCTCGTGTAAGTTCGCAATGGTATATTTGGTGCATTTAAGTTTGGCAGTTGTGATAAGGTATCCGGTCGTATCAGGGTAACTTCGGAACCGGTATCAATTTCAAAATCCACAGATTTCTCATTTACCTTGACAGACACGACAAAACGCTTTTCCGACGTTAGGTTGCGATTAAAAAGGGTTGTGGTATTGATCCAGTTCTGGTATAAGTTCTCGGTGATGCCGTTTGTAGCTTTATGTGGCTCAGATGCAAAGGATTGCCGTTTGGTGAGGCATACTCCGTGAATATGACCTTTTTACCTCAAATCTGCACACTGAATGATGCTGACAGTCAGTTGGGGAGGAATGACGTTCACCGCAGTGATAACAACGAAATTCCCAACGTTGCACAAGTTGAGTTGCGCTTTGATCACACTTAGTCTGGGAGACTTTGTTTCCATCCGGTGAGGTCAACTAATTAGAGGCAGAAAATACAGCTAGTTCCTGAAGGAGGTTTGCACGCTGTCGGACAATATCACAGGATTTTTCCCAAGTCAGGAGCATTTCGTCTTCGGATAGCAGACGCTCTCGTGCCTTCTCCTCGGAGACACCCACAAGTAACGCCTGTAACAGCATCGCTTCTTCGAACTGGTTCGGTAGAATCCGAGCAAAGGCACAATCGGGAAGGGTAATAAGAAGTCGAGGGATAAACTCATTTACACCCTCAGTCGATTGTTGTCGCATGCTGTTGAATTTGTAACGTGCTGTGTACACGTGGCTTTCCCCCCAAAGTTGGTCCAGAGAATAGAACACAGATCGTAGGTCTCTTTTTGTATGTACTTGCAAACTGTCGAAATGCCCCTGGCCCTCATTACCTAGGTGGTGGCGTAGTAGTTTGATTTCTACTGCATCGTCTGGCGTGTTGTTGCCAACAAGAAGCAAAAGCAGATCAACGTAATTAAGGAAAGTACTTTTCTACTAGTCCAATGCTGGATAGTAGGTCTTTCAGTAGGGGAATTCCAAAACGGTGGGGGGTGGAGCTATAACAAGTCAACAAGTAACTTGTCCATGAGAGTAAATAAAGAAAGAAAGCCATGTATCAGCTGTACGCTGTAACGGCGCTTCGCTGCCGTACGACCACCACCAGTCGCACGCGGGCTGAGTATACCGCGAGGACGCTCACCCCATACGCGGATTCGAACCTGCGCCGTAAGATTACGAGACAATCTCGTTACCTCCAGACTACGGGCCGTCGTTTCCTCTTCTCTTTGCTTTCCCATTTTTTCGGTGTTGTACTAGCCAAACGTCATACTCTTTCACGCCATCCGTGTAGTTGTATAGCGCTCGGTCCTCTATCGACAGCTGTGACAATACCGCCTAGCTAGCCACGAGATGTGACACAAGCACACCGTTCATTCAGCTCTGACACTTACTAGGTGGTTTTCCAGCCACCTACGAGGTATCTTCTTTGCCTTTCAGCCCCCCTCAGTCTAATACGACCCACGTATGCCCCGGACACGGAAGCCCACGGAACCCTCGACCGGACGCACGTTACATATTTGGCGACCCTGCCAGCTCATAACGCCAGTCCCTGAAGCAGGAGTGCAGACGTTGCAGTTAGCAATAGCATTCCCTAACGCGGAACTATCCGAACCGATCACAGCGTTCATCAGTCTGTGCGTCAGCAGGTCAACACGGGTCAGGGCTTCTGTATGCGCTGAAGACAGCGCCTCATAAGAGGGGGGGATAATGTAGCGCGTCAGAGTGTCGCTATAGGGGTGCCGTGATCGAAATAGACATGAGTAATCCGATAACCTTCGTCGCCAATATGTTACACCCAAGCGAAATCAGAACAGCGGTATGGTAGTAAGAAAACTTTAGTGGCAAGCGTGAAACGGTACACTTTACTCGGCACATGTCAGCAGGTAAAAACTGTCTGCCACGATAGCAAGAGAACGAGTTCCAGTTCGAAGCGAATCAATTGCGGATACTTATTGGTTGTCACACAAAAGTACGCACATAGGTACACACGCTCCTGAGCGGCAAACTATTCGGCTGGATAGTATTGGATGAACTTGGAACGACCAATGACCGTAGCAACTGGCTGTAGGCGACACGGAAAGGTTGCACTATCGGACGTCGGAGTGCATTGCAGCCACAGATCATTGGATTCGTTGTGTTGTGGTAAGTAGGTGGCACCGTGCTATACTTTATGGACTACTGACATGCCTGTACAGCAGCATGTTGTCGGACTGCAACGTCTAGGCACTGCTGATATGCGAACTTGTCCTCAAGAGATTTGTTAGGTCCGTTGTTTTCGCAAAACAGGGTTGTGGAGCAGTACTTTACCCTACATGACAAAGCCTAATCATACACCACGTGATATACACGCCGACGTCCTTTGACCTTTGATCAATGCACGCTATCGCACCAAAGCACGTGACAACAGTAGGCGATTGGGAATGCACTGTATCTCGCATCGACAGCTATAGGTATATCGCATCAAGGCGCACACAACACAACTGGAACGACCGGACGAAGGACGCTTCCGTTCACGTGTTCAAGGTCCGAAGCAGCTATAGTCGAAACCGCACGTAAGCTGAATTGGACTCACAGCCATTATGCGAACACATGTCTCTCCGTTGTGTATATCATTATTATGCGTGCAAGCTTATTATTTAGATTAGTGTCTAGCCCGCTGATTTTTTAACTAGTCACGATCTAAGCGGCAGTACAATGATTGCAAGGGGTAAGTTCCCCAGCTTATGAGATCAGGGTTGGCCTTGAAAACATGTCATACTGTTCCCATTACCGGCATACCCTTCCGAGTCTTGCTTCTGAAAAATGGTGGCAACTGTGGGACGGTGGCTTGATTTCTGATGGTCTTTTAAACGAAACTAAATTTTTTGAAGAACTCAAGTAACCGCTATTCCTGTACTCATACATGAAAACTTCGAGAAGTTTTGACAAGACAAAGTCTCATCTCCGTGTGTGCAAATTATATTCTGCCCCGTAGATATGGTTAAACCTTATAATTGTATAGTCGGTGAGACCTAATGGAGCCTCCAGCTGTATCTGGTTGGTCATCGGCTCTACTTTTGCAAGCACGCGGTGCGGTACGGACGGTTTGTGAGTTTCTCCGAATATACTGGGCAATATGAAATGGTTGTACAGTAGAACATCAGCGAAAGTTCATTCAGATGAGCTTCGAACTGTACACTGGATGCCGAAACCTCCAGATAATGTATATTCAGATCCTCTGAGATGAGTTTATTGGTGTACCTAGGGCGTGTTACTCTGCTGGGGGCAAATATCAAGCTGCAATCCACCCGCAGAGTGGTGACTGGGGGCGATAAACGACCTTACGAGACATATGCCTCAGTCGGAGACCGCACCCGAGTGAGTCAGTGACATGTGTGTTCACATCACCAACTATCGCACATTTCGAATCACTGCGGAAGCAGTTAACTCCTCTTCTGGGACGCTATTCCGGATGCGTGCAACCAAGTTTCAGTAATGGAGATGAGGTCCCATGCGCTTGCGACCTGGTGTACTCGGAGTTCGGCAAATTTGCTAAGGAGCACTTTAGCGATAGTGTGTATAGGTGAGAGATTCTCAGATTCCATCAACTGTTGGGGAAGGTGTAATTCCGAAGTAAGGATTCACCAATCATTGAGTGACCGGCGTCTGACCATTTTTAAGTGGTTCATTTGGGACTGATTCGGTGTCAGGTTCAGTGACTTTGTAAGTAATCCCCATTTAACTAGTGTAAAGCGTAAGGAGTTTGGTCTCTCATTTCATTACCAGGTTGCACAGGTTTTTTAGACCCACTGACGGCACACGCTTCGAGTAGAACCTCCATTGCGTTTGATTCATTGAAGGATAAGTTGCCGTTGTGGGGCATATCGTACGCCACCTTTAGTCGAACATCACCTTGCAATGAAACATGTGCCGGCATTTCAGTAGCCCTACTGCCACTTGTTCTGACTGAGGGAGTACTTGCATTACGCTTGGGCTGAATCCCTTGTAGTTCGGAAATGTACGCGGCCAGGATGTCAGCACGTCGTCCAAGGAGAGTGTTTCATGGACATTACACCAGTGCTGCGCATCCTGAAGTATCTCGTGCTCATCGTATGCATCTACCTTGGGAATGCCGGAGACAAAATATGTTCTGACTAGAGTTTCCCGTCGGCGGTGTTCTAAACCGCGGTTACTCTGGTAATTCACCTCAATGGGTACCCTGAAGGACACGGATTGAATGGGGTTTCTTTCTGTGACCTGTAGTTGACAAGAAAACAAATTGCACTTCGATGATAGAGTTTAACCCACAGAATTCTTGGCTCCCCGTGGCTCTTCGAGTGCCGCGTGACCCACGCTACATTTGTAGGATTAATCGCCACACCGAGTGGGTTACTGATACTAACAGAGAGCTTCTAGTTACCTGTCTTTCCTTGACATTTATGTTGGTTCTGGGACATTGGAGCATAGTACAGTGAGCACAAATTATTGGTTATTAGTACCTTGCTACCTGCTACGAATAGTGGTCGACCTAGTTGGCGATGTATCACAGGAAACCGGTAGTGTATGCATCAGTAGAACTCCGCTCCTTCCCGTTGTTTCGGGTCTTGTGGAGACTGCTGCTGTGTATCAATTTCGGGTTAACTAGGCAGCAACCGCAACCCAACTTCACTTATACCGGCTTGCTCTCTTGCTATGTACACAGTCCAGAGATCGGACAATGCCATGCGTGCAATTAGTTTGACTGAACTGGAGGCATTCTGAGTATCTGAACCTAAACGGCATGGGTGTTAGAGCGGTGGTTGATTTTCTGGGTTACTGGTGTCATTCTGCTACCGGTATTGTCGACGTACCTTAGATTCGAAACAGCGCTTATTGGGGAGGCCTGGTTGCAGATTCAGCCAGGCGTACTCCTACGGTGCTGATTTTGGTGGTTGCCATGTCCACAACTTTGGCTACTAGTTAATTGTACTCCTGCGCTAGCATAAGCAGATTTTGTCAGCGGGATAGATATGTATTTTTCGCAGAATCAGTAACTGGGATAGTTTAGTGCATGTTAACTAGTTTGGCTTCAATACGGTGCATTTAGCATGGGAAACATTGCATCAGTTAGAATACAGGATTCCCAGTTTAACAGTTTTGCACATAGACCACATAACCATACAACCTGGAGCACCTTAGGCGCCACCTCAACTGATGCGCTCTGATGGTCAGTAATCTATTAGCCTCTCATAAAGCTACAGGGTTTGCGTCGCTCCATACAGTGACCGTGAACTACCCTGTCTATCGTTCGTCTGATGTGCCAGTCGAATGCATCCCAGCGTCCGCGCAGCGTAAAAGACGAAGTTATGTGGTCAGGTTTATTGGTAGCCCTCCGATCAAAGTGATGCACAGTAGGGAGGGGAGGTAATATATGGAGGCCACTATTACTAATCTCCTGAATGTTTATTTTTCTTGTCCAAACATATCAATCCACTCCTGTGGTTATGAACAGAAAATTCAACCATCAAACCTTCATTCTATCCTTCGCACACTCTCATGATAACCACCCCGCATTGCGTGTGCTTCCCTGTGAAGTACGTGCACAGTTGCGTTTACGTTTCAGGGACCCTCACTTTCGGCCAATCTCTTCTTCTGGACCGAATAAGATTAACTGTCTACCCCATCATCTACGCCTGTAGGTCTGTGACTGTATTATGAATACTTCGAAGAGATAGATCGCACTCCACTCTCGTGCCTTCTCTCCTTTCATTCTATCCATGCAATTAAGTAATCCTATACTTTCGGGTGTCAAGTAAGAATATTGTGCAATGTGGTTCCGTCCTTTTGTACCCGGATCACGCTGAAGTCCAGGCTGTTGGTTCTCAGACCAAAGCGCTTGCCACTGCAGCTGATGTGAGTAAGAAACATTAATTTTGAGGCACGTATTAATAATGCGTACTTATATTCTGTAAATAGTACCGGCAACCATTTCTCGCCTTGTTGCCGAATTGATCCCGGTGGAAACACCTTAAACGAAATTTCCAAGCGAAGTAACCACTTATAGAAGGCACTGGCTGCGTAGCTGAGAGGGGTTTGCTTCGGAAAAAGGTGAATTACCCAGTAGTTGCTCCACACATTTGTGGTTTGGAACGGATGAGAGCTAGTTCGGGCGCGTTAGGAGGCTGTTTCAAATGAAACCAATAATGGGTCCGACTGTTGGAATGACGCAACTTTGTGGGCGTGAGTACCGGTGAAACACCGCTCCGAAAATACAAACTGGGACAAATTTGGTAGGCGCAGCTATTAGTGACGCGATAATGGTTTCATTAGACGGTGTGCATCAATTAAGAACGAAAGGGTATAAATCCAGTGATTCGCGACAAGGCGGCGTAAATTCGAGAAGACGGGGAGTAGGCAAACGGCAGGGTGAAACGCTTTCATAGAGAAAAACGAACTGACGTAGTGAGCACACGGATTGGGGCCATGGCTGGTGTAAAAGGTGACCTTATTATTCACGATTGGGCGTTATGGGTAAGGTACCGTAGACTACAGTGGGACCTGAGTTAGCAAGCGAGAAAAATGATGGTAGCAACAGTGTGCCGATGAATATCGGTCTCACTACAGGTAAGAAATAAAGCAGACTTCTGTCTGCTCCATGCAAAGCGTCACTGCATGATCATTTCGTGTGCTGTTACCCCTAAACTAGATTGGGACAAGCAAAGGGTGGCAACACCGTTGAATCCGGAGACAATTAGAGATGAATACATACTGATGTTGGGCTGCGACTGAGTTTATGTTCATTCGAAGCTTGTAAACAAAGCTGGGCTACAACTAATAACTACGCAGAAGTTAAGAAAATACTTACAGCCTCCTGTTGATCTAATACCACCCCTAATGCAAGTGAGTCCCAGTAACACGTAAAACTTGGTGGTCATGATTTGTGACACACAACCGTGTTTGGGGCATTGGACTACGTGGAAACGAGCCTTGGCTATCTATATTACCGTGTACGTCAGTCAGTAGCGGAAAGGATTGTGCAGATCAGCGGTTCGAATCCGCGAAGGCGCGCACGACTGGCGACAGTATCGTGCCACCGGAACGTCGGTACAGTGCGCCGGTGTACTGCTGATGCATCCATTTGTGTTACTGTATACGCCCAAAGTGAAATAAAGAGATTCAGTGATGGGTTTTGGCCGTGTGTTCGAATGAAGACAAGCACTCCCAGGTTGCGCTCCGATCTCTGAAATAAATCTAGCTCATTCCGAACATTCTGGACTGTTTTAGAATGCGTTTGAGCAGTTCGACTGCTGCATACTTTCGCAGACTTGCTGGTGCCCATGTGAAACCGGAGGTGTGATATGCTACCCCAAGCTGACAGTGCTGGTAGAAACACGTTCTCACGGCGCTTGACATTGCACAAACTGGGCCACTAAAGGCGTTAAGGGTTTGTCACAACTTTCATCTCAACCTAGGTTGAAAACTCGGAGTGTACAGTGGAAGCTATGGGAACATAAGTAGTGATCTCATAATGACATAACAGATGCTGAAAAACCCACTGCATGATTACCGCCATCGCTTAAATTCCAACCAAAGCATAAACTTGAGAGGTTATTAATAATGTAAGCTGGCAAGGCAACACAACTAGTTGGAACGTCGGCGAAATTTTTTATTTTTGTCCCTGCCGTGGAACGATTTTCCAATCCACCTTACTTGTTGGCCTTCTTATTACCATCCGAATGACTAGTCAACACTACGATGGCGACATTACTTGATACTGCTCGTGTCTACTGAGTGACTACACAACGCGAAAAAGCGTTTTGCTCATCGAAGTTGCCCGCATACACGAGGTAGACCCACTAATATGTAGGTCACTCTGGGTCTAGCAGCACGCGCCTTGTCTTACTGTCATAGCATACTCTACTTATACCCTGATCATCTTATCGGATTTGTGAAGCATGCATTTTTCACCTGTTATAAGCCATTGTACAACTTGGATCCTATATGAAGTGGAGGGCTCCTAAAGAACATACGAACTAAAGTACACTAATGTTACCGGGTTAGATTAGCTTGTAGGATTGGAGGTGCGGGTGCAGGTTACAACGAAGTTACCCTAAAAGTGTCCAAAGAATGCAGGCATCTACGGGGTCATTTATACCGGTCTGTCAAAGGCCCAGTGATTAGCCTCTGGCGATCAGCTTAACAATGGAATCAATTCAGTAGAAATCACGGCCTGCCATAGAAAGTTCGTTAACTAGTCCAATAGCAGAAGGATATTTGTGACTATGATGAGTCATCCTCGAATCGCGCGGACTGTCCATGTCAGAAATAGCGGAAACACCCGTCACCTCCCAGTAGTTAGATTGTGCGGCGTGATACCTACCTAGGAGAACTCTTTTGCATATCACAGCAAAATTAGTGTCCGAACACCGTTTGAGGCTTTGTTAATGGGTGCATTGGTTTGGTGAGCAGTCGTTGCTACCAGGACAACGGTCATGTGCTCATAGTTAAAACACATAGGTGAGCTGATGCATCCACTACAGAAACCGCGGACAGCTTCAGAGTGTATCAGGGGTGTTACGAAATAGGTGATTGGCAGTGAAAATGTTTTGTGGCATGTGTTCTGAGCGAAAAAGTCCTTAGCTTCATGAATATGCTACCAAGGATGCGTATGCCAACTTGGAGACGTATGTAGAAGAAACTGGGTTTAACCAACTTTCGGATAAGTCAAAGCCAATCAATTGCGTTCACTATGAAACAATACGGTTGACAGCCGATGGAACTGTACAGGTCTAACTTTCTACATAATCACACAATACGGTATTCAGCAAAATCGAAACATTATAAGCCACTTTCATGATCTATACTGACATTGCAAAGTAGTCATGCTATACTTAATTTCGGATCAGCAGTAGAGAAAAGGAGACTTAGTGGACCAGATTGTGCTTGAAAGCGAGAAGAAAAGTGTGTTACTTAAGCAGAGTGTTCCGGAAAATGGTGGTCATTATTACACTTCGACTATTCAATTTTTTACCGAGTGT
Organism: Dicrocoelium dendriticum; assembly: GCA_944474145.2. Classification (NCBI taxonomy): domain Eukaryota; kingdom Metazoa; phylum Platyhelminthes; class Trematoda; order Plagiorchiida; family Dicrocoeliidae; genus Dicrocoelium; species Dicrocoelium dendriticum. Next base: position 135,367,703 of record OX104063.1, read on the forward strand.
ATGCGATTAGTTTGAGCTCCACGAGAGACTGGCATTCAATCGGTTTCCTTCAATATGTTGAAGAGTACGACAAGTCTTCTTTCAAGTTCGTTATGGACCTTTAACGAGAATTCCTGCACGTTGCGTTTTCGGATATTATGATAATTTTCCTGCTAATGAAGAGCAGTGTAGCTGGATTTTACGCATGCTACACAGGCGTACTAGGTGAGGTACATTGATCTGTTGATGCTATGAAAGTACCCCGGTTATCCGATGCATAAATTAAGGTAATGAGACTTTTCGGCTACAGGAAATCCTGCAGAAGTTAAGAGTGATAGGAATGAGTGCGTGCTGGATGTGACTCCTGGCAGTTTGAATCTATCTAATCTCGAAAGCAGATGGACAGAAAGTTTGACCCGTCTCCATATGAACTCAGCAACACACATCACAGTTTACTCTAGAATGACGGTACAACCATGGAGGTCGGTTACGAAGTTATTCGAGGATATTCTAACACGAGCAGTTGTCCGAAGAATGTTGAGGATCATTTTGAAACGACAGAGTGTGTATTTGTTGTCAATCATGACAACAAACTTATTACAATCGCAGTTACAACTGACCAACAGACGGAAAACATAAATGGGCTACCCATAGCGTTCATAGCTATAGTTACTTTGGGGAAAACCAGGCATTAAATGTTGAGTGAGTCGGGGAGAAAAAAAGCAGGTCGCCTATCAGACGAAGGAGAGTTGAATATTGGGTGCAATAGACGCAAGTCGAGAAGAGCAGGCCTGGTTCAAGAGAAGTTGGTTTATCGGTCGACGATTAATGTCGAGACTCAATTCAAAGGGTTTCCTAGAAAGTTAACAAGCGTATTCCATGGGACTAAGTAGAAATAACAGTTAGGTATTTACAACCATGATAAGATCACCAAACTCTGCATCGGCAGTCACACAGATTATCTAGGGTCTTCTTATCCACTGCATACAGCAGGGCGGAGAAGCGAAAACATGCTACTGCTGGCGCTTCCCTTCTTACTTTTCCACCTTTTTCTCTTACTACCATCCCGAACCCTATTACTTACCGTCCTACTATAATTCCCAGCTTAAATGACAGAAACCGAACTGCCACCGGAGTCGATCCATCTGTAGGCGTCTTCACACAACACCCATCGAATGCCTATCAGCAACAGTCCCTTATAAGGTCCCGCTGACCCGTTTCCCTGGCAGCGATCAACATCCGCAATCTAAGAAAAAGAGGTCAACAGCTTGCAAATGCAAACAGCTTGGGCACAACGGGTATAGACTAGTGTTGAGTGTCCAAAACAAGGATCAATGACCCTAATGGGATTGTTGAATTAACTGTGCCCGGCTTGTCATCTCGCTAGTGGTTGCACGCATCCGAAGGCGCTGATGCAGCACTGACGGATCAACCTGAGTCATTGTTGGCTGATTGGATTCCGATGAACAGCCGTTAGTGTGCAGCCCGTTTGACGACGTCAATCAAGGTTGATGCATAAGGTAGTACCAAACGCTGTTTGCTTGTAATTGTTGCTTATGCTTCCACCCACTGCAGTTCTAATGCTGCCGTACGCAATGATGTTCAAAGAATTGAAAGTGCCTCAGATCATCAGAGCGACGGGGCCAAGTCTCACTCCCATAGACTATGACCTTGTAAACACGGGTTTTCAGAGGAAAAATACTCCCTTCTTTCGCCAAAGATGTCGCAGGTTCAAGAAAGCAGTTGTGACTTGTATAGTGCGTGAACTGACATCAGTTTCTATGTATCCGTCGTTGCTGATGCAGCTACTGATGAAAGTGAATCGACCAACCACGTCGAAGTTTTCGTTATCAAGGGTCAAGAGGCCATCAAGTGACTGGTGGTCCTTCAGCAACTCTTTGCGAAGCGCATACCAAATAACGGGACCACTCTAGAGGCTATTCACGGTTGACTGTGCCGTCGCAACATCGTCGAAAAGAAAGACGATATCGTTCGCATTGGCAAGATCAAGTAGTCTTTCATCGCGCAAGACCTCAAGGCCTACAATGAGATTCCGTAGGGGAACGTCCCATGATACAGTCCACGACGAATTTGTACAAAAATGAGGAAATCGGACAACCCTGACGAACGCCACTTGTTCTCGGAAAGGCATCCGACAGATCACCGTAGACCATGACGCGGCCTGTAGTGTTCCAGTAAAGAGCGCGTAAGATGTTCACATATTCCTCGTGAACATCTTCCCGTGCATCGATCTACTGGTTAGAACGCACTCTTGAAGTCGAAGAACACAGCTATTGTTGGCGTGCGGTATGCGCGACACTGCTCTAGCACCTGCCGCAGAGTGAATTTGTGGTCAATACAGCCACGTCCAGTACGGAAACTTGCCTGCTCTCCCCTAATGCGTGATTCTCGCTCCGCAGTGAGGTGACAAAAGAGAATCGAGACCAGTACTTTTGTCAAAACTGGCGTAAAGCTAATACCCCTGTGCTTAGCACAGCCGGTGCGACTGCCTTTCTTGTATATTGCCACCATGATCCGATTCGCTCTTAGCCGGAACACTGTCTTTCTTCTAAATATATTCGAATAGGGAAGTTAGTTCTTTGCAGCGGATCCGCCTCCATTCTTAAGTAGTGCACGTGGCAGGGAATTCGGGCCAGCAACACGAAAAGGACTGAGGGCTGGGATTGCGTTTCGAACCTCAGTCTCTGATGGAACCTCTAAACTATTCGTCCATGGCTCCTCCTGTATCACCTGAGTAGGAGAGGTCCGGTTGAGCTGGTGAGCAACTGAAATAATCTTGAGAGTGGTCTGTCCAACGAATCATGCGGCACTCCTTAATGTCTTTGTCTCTGAGTGTCTCACGCCTTGACCCTGAATGTTTGTTTAAGGCATGAAGCATTTTCAGGTTATTCCTCCTTTCTTTTATTATTCCTCTTTCCATATGTCGTCATAGTTAGATGGCAGCGAAGGATCAGTTCAAGCATCTGACGTACTGTTTGCTATTGTTGGTAGTTTGGTTTATAGGCTTAATGCAGTTCCAAACAAGTGGTCTATATTTGGCTGTTTAAATAGTCTACGAAAGCAGGTGCGGAATTTCATGCACCAATCATCAACGCACTCTCCTTCTTTCAGGATGCCAACCTAACCGGTCCGATATATAAGATGGCACCATGCAACTGTGTTACTGTCAATAGTTAAGTAACGCGAATAGCTGTGTTTTTATGTGGTGCAAATGTAAGCATGGAGGTTCCTGGTAATTCGCAAGATGGCTGTCCGACGTATTTCCTGGTGTGAAGTGGCTGTCTCGCCGCGGTTAGTGACACACGCAGTCCAAATAAAGCAATATGATGGCGCGGTCGGTGGGTTTAGTAAAAGCGACATACCAGTAGAACCACCACCCAAGCGTATGGCGTGTCGTCAATCGACTGACCGGTTCCATCGTCCCGTTTTGTCCGACTAGTTCCCAGGGCAACATAAGCATCCAGGCCAAAGCCAAGGAACAGAGAGCAGAGTAAGTTTGCGTGGTCATGCACATCCCCTCTGTTACGGGCAACGAAAGCCAACGCTAGGAAAAACAGCAAAGTAAGCAGAAACAATTAAGTGACGCTATTAGTGGGAGTCGCAGTGAATAAAATGTATAAAGACGTGTGCCTGTGCAGTTTGTCAGGAAACTACATCACTACTGACCAAGGAGCGAAACGAGTTGCGAGCAGATTAGTGGCATCGCTAAGTACGATCATAAATCTGCGTAAGTATGATAAAACAGGATGCGACACATTCTCACCTGAGCACCATTGTTCTCGAAAAACACTACCGATGCCTCGGCAAGGCTCACATGGTATGGTAGAAACGAACCGAGCAGCCATTGAGGGAGTCTCCAAAATGCGGTCGACTGATAGCGGGCGTACGAATTTGCAGACAAACCTGCATAAATGGGGGGCCAAAAGAGGAAAGTCCACTGAGCTGAGGGGAGATAGAAGCATGCACAGGAATTCAGTATCGTAGATAAGACACTTACTGGGCGTCAGACCTCTCGTCCAAAGCGAAAAGCTTGATCATGCGCTTGGCAAACATGCCTTCACGCAGTTGAGTAAACTCAGCCCACCACTGCCGCACATACAAGGTAAGTGCTTGCTCACGTTGTTTAATCCTGGAGGATTCCAAACTGAAATGGGCCTCCATAATCTCGATGGGGTGCGGCAAGGGTGCGCAATAGTCGGTATGTTCTTTCCCGTGAGCAGCCGCTCTTAGGGGCCAAAGCAAGCGGAGTCGAAGGTCCAAAATGCCGGCAGTGATCTGAAAGAGTGAGGTCACATTACATTTATGTCAAGCCAAAGTGGTGTATCTGGCTGAGTCTAGTTGCGACGAATCTTCTCAGAACCTAGTACCGAGTGCGGGTTAGCCAAAGATCAAAGTAAAAGAACGCAAATGGAGGGATACTGCGCAGCACTGCCGGTTCCACTCGAGAGTGGTCTTCATGAGCAGGCACTGCGTCATCAGAATATTAACAACTATCGGCTAGGGCCACAAAGGTTATAGCGGGATTCTCATGCGTGCGATCTCGGTATGCGCGTGCAACATGACCTAGGTTGTTTGAGGTAGATTAAAAAGGCATCAGAAGAGCAAACCCGAATTTCGGCCTTCTTCGTAAAACGTTTCGGAATTTCGACGCCTTAGTCTGTCAGAAAAGAATTGGTGCGTACGTGAGGCCGTCCGCGGAATATGCTATCCAAGCGTGGCAACCCTGACAGGAGCATCACCTCAACGCGCTCGATACTGCAAAACGTAGGGCGACGAATCAGATCAGTTTGTCCCGCCTTCCTTACTTACTCGGGATGAAAACAGCGGACGTTATCGCCGTCCACGGGGAGACCTCATAATGGTGTATCGGATAACAAAAGACCACAGACACATGTCACCATCTTTTGAAACTCAGCCAAAACATCTCTGGGAGGGGGTCATTAGTTGAAGGCGGCTACGCAGTACAGCCAAATGGAATATCGACGAAACTACTTCTCCCCCGAGTGTCACAGACATGGAACACTTTCCCGGCGCATGTTATTAATGCCGTGTCCATAAAACGCCTTGACAATAACCTGTCACATGTACATTAGGTAACATAGCTTATGACCATCAGATGATGGCAATAGTGCGGAACAAACAGTGGATGGTGTCATAATCGTCCTTAACTCCAGGCAGGAATACTCACACATGTGCGAATGCAAACCTTTTGCTGGGCCATGTATCTCGCGCGTTCATTTACCGACACTATTTTTATCTTGTAAGGTTCCCTCTAACTATCCTAGCGACTTGTCAAACATTTGCTTTTATGCCCATCATAATGAACTTCAAGTGATTACCGAACTAGAATTGCTAGTCTCACTATCCGAATCATAAACCCATTAGTTCCATAAATTGCGTAAAATCTATTAGTGAATAACAAGGCCCTATGTGGTTATGCGGCAGCAAGACCATGTCCCCAAAAGTTAGGTTGACCTCCGCAGTATATCATTTGTTTATGCAAGCTGCGAATCTACCTTTTATCGGATGTTGCGCAAGTGAGCTGAGCTTACCGAATGGTCCTGAGCTGTGTGGTAAAACGACTTCACGCCCAACTGAGGAAAACAGACCTATTCATGTGTGCTTCACAACATAGTGCAAATAACTCGGGTACGTTAGTTACGTGCAACGACGGATGGGCAATTTCATAAGCTGCAAATAAAGAAGTGCTTAATTACTGAAGGTAAGGGTCAACAGAGATTTATTTCACACGACTTATTTCATGCATAGTGAAATGTGAGTAGAATTAGAAGTGTAGACAGAAGAGTAGTTTCGTGTGTCGCCAAATGCACCTAAAGTGACATTCTAGTTCCAAGATTTCCGGATGCTAAACGGAGGTGCGCAGACTCAAATCTGCTTCAAGTAACAAATACTGACGTACATTGCTAATTCTAACAGAGTTGACTGGGATACGGAGCTGACGTGGTCGCTAGGTATTGAGCAAACCGGTTAGAAATATAACAGAAACACGCATCCAGTTACAGCTTGACGAATCACAAAGCTCGCAAATAACCCCATCTCGTTTGTGACCGATCGTGTTCCGGTGGTGTTTACATAACAGCAACACAGTTAAACGGAAGCAATGTCTTGCTTCCGCAAGACAATCGCCAACGATACTGCACGGTCTGTGGATCGTTAATTGCATATGCGAAAAGCAGGTCAGGTTCTTATAGCTTAGAACCAAGGTAGAGCGCAGGATACACTTATCCTTGCAAGTTGTTCGCTTCTCAAATGGTATCAGCTTGCTACGGGGACTCTTACGCCTGATCACTGTCACGCAACACATGGTTTCGGGTTGGCGAGCTACTATCCAGGGACATATACTTAAGTCCAGAAGAACGGGTAAGTCGCAATTCGTAGGCTACGGGGCGAAGGCACGTAGCGTCACTTCCGGTGCAGAAGTGTGTAGGCTGCTCGCTTTGCGTCACCATAAGACGCTGGATAAAAGTCAGTGACGAATTACGGCGCCCCTTGTGAAAAACAAAGTAGGGGTCACCAAGCCTCGTTGGACGGTATCCAAGTAAAAGGAAAGATCAAAGCAGATTACGTACGATTACACATGATAAACAAGCGCGCAACTTTGTACAGTATTTACTAGGGTGTTCACAGACATTTCCCTGGCGGAAGCAATCATGCGCTAATAGATTTTCAGAGTACAATTGTCATAAAAAATGCTAAAATTAATGAAAGGGAACCTTAGAAGTCTGGATGAAAACAGGAAATTGGGAATAGCTCGGTATATAACACGACCGCGTTCTGCTAGCAGAAAATACGGAATTGTTTTTCTCATGTAAAAACAGTTAGATTCACCGCTATTACTGTAAATTTGACGTGCCACAGTACTTAAACGTGGTTAGGCCAAATCAACTTAACAGCGAAATTCAGTACAAATCCCAAATTGCTGTATAAACACGTTAACTAGCTCCTAGGAGTGCAGCGCGGGATCACGGTTTTACGTGCAACATATGTTCTTGCGCAAACCGCACAAGATGTAGCCAAGGTGCTTCACCAACACTTCATCCACACTTTCCGGAGTGAATCATCATTTCGTCCGCTTTGTACCCAGCTTCCATCGCCCCCAGGGTTAACCCACGTATCGTCCACGGCAGCCAATGTGATGAAAATGCTAGTGTCATTGCGCATGTACAGCTCACCTGGTGTGAACGACATCAAACCGAAGGCCTTGAAGACAGCGGCCATGAACCTTGCCGAATCATTAGCCCGGTTTTTTCCACGTTGTCTCGACCACATGCAGGTTCCAACAATGTGGAAACATGGACTAGTCACTCCCAGTTACAAAAGTGGTAATCGTTCGGAGCCCTCGAACTACCGTCCAATCACACTCCTCCCAGTTTTATCCAAAGTAATGGGACGTGTAATTGCAGAGGCGCTCATGGGATATCTTGAGAGCAACAATATCCTAGTGTCACAGCAACACGGATTCCACCAACCTCAATCCTGCACTACAAACTTGCTGCTAGTCCGAGCAAGTTGGACAGAGTCAGACGATGCCAGAGTGGGAGTCGACGTTGTCTACCTGGACTTTACGAAAGCGTTCGATCGTTTGGACCACCGCATTCTCCTGCACAAGCTTCGAAACTATTGAATCGGTGACCCTATACTCGGTTGGATCAGCGAGTTCCTTGCTCAACTTCAACTGAATGTGAGAGTCCGTAGCTCCATTTCCGACCCGATTGACGTCCAGTTTGGCGTGCCTCAAGGATCGGTACTGGGGCCACGTTTATTCCTCACATTCATTAACGATCTTGCCAGTGTACTGTAGTTGAATTTCTTACTATTTGCAGATGATAACAAAATTTGGCATGAGATCAGGCCATCGGACGATCACATGGCATTTCAGAACGATCTCGATAGGGATTATGCGTGGTCATTCAACAACCGACTCAAGTTCAACGTGACCAAGTGCAAAGTCGTAAGCATACGCCATCAGCTTATCTATGAATATCGACTTGGGAACCAGCAGTTACAACGTGCTTCCCAAAAAACGACTTAGGCGTGATCGTGCAGGACGACCTTGGTTGCTCAAGACAAGCTAAAAGGCATCTAAAAGAGCCAGTCAACATCTTGGACTCTTACGGAGGGCCTTCGGCAATTTTGAGCCATCACTCTTTCCGAAAATGCTGAACGCCTACATGAGGCCTCACGTGGAATATGCGATCCAGATCCGGCGTCCCTGGCGCAAGCGCGACGTCGATACGCTCGAAGCTCCGCAACGTAGAGCGACCAAAGTCGTTGGACGATTGTTTCATCTCTCCTACCAACACAGACTGCAGTCCCTGAGATTGTACAGTGGTGAATATCGACGTCAGCGAGGAGATCTAATCCTGGTTTACTTAATATTGAAGAACCCAACACCCATGTCGCAAACTGTTGCAGCTGAGCCGAAATACCAACCTAAGAGGTCATCAGCTCAAACTGGCTAGGCACTACAGTCGACTTGATTGTTGACGCAACGTTTTCTCCCTCCGTGTGTCCCGTGTCTGGAGTGCCCTTCCGACTCACGTTATTCTTACCCCTACATTAACGCTTTTCAAAAAACGTCATGATGAAACGCTTTCAAACTTGCATTACTTGATATATTCTGTTCCACTTGGAGGATGAAACAACGCAAACCTAACCATGTGCTTAACGGCTCTCTCCGCAACGTGGCGGTGAGGATACATGCAGAAGTGTCCATGTGATTAGCCTGGACGTAGTTAAACTGGATTTACCTATCACATCTGTCAAATGAACAAACAAACGTGTGAGAGTTTTCTTTTCCCTTTTTCATTTCTCATGCACTTACGGCATTATAACAGCTCAGTATATTATTTTGCGTGTGCACATCCCATTCCTACCTCAAACTATCCTTATGCAGTAGTGCATTTAAATCGGTGGACGCTTAAAATAATGATTTACTTATTCGAGGGTCCTTCAAATTTTTAATTTTTACTCCAACCATCCTACGGGATTTGTCAAGTACATGCCTTTTTACCACTGATAACTCATTGTTCATTGTTAATTGTTTGAGAAAGTACGCGACATTAATAGGGAGATGCTAGAATGTCCTCTGCGTAGGACGTCGACACCGTGATGTGTTCATCGAACTGGTGGAGTGGTGGCATCGTTGGCACACACATGATGGAAATAGGTAACACAGAGATATGGTAAATACCTGCAATATGGAAACTTTTTTTCTGCGTAACCCACTTTTGCGCAAACAAAGCGAATGGAGAGGGGAAAAGTTGACCCTCATGTGACGACCACAGTTTGCAAGTAACATGTTTAGTTGACTTGGGGCTGTAACCAACAAGCATCAGATAGAATGGTATCTGTGTAAGAACATCAGGATGGGAGCAGTAACTTTGTGATTCAAGTTGAAACGTAAAGTACCCTTTGGGAAATAATCGGTACACAGTGATTAAGTCTCTGACGTACTCAGCCGCGCAGGTCGCGTTGCGAATCTATATACCCAGTTGCAAGTGAAGCGGAGTCTGAATCCTCACCATAAATTGGTTGTTTCTGGCACACAAGTTATGCGGTGGGTGACCGGTCAACAAACTAAGAGTAGGAGGATGACGTAGATCTCTTTGGGTATGGCGCAGTGGGTATACAATCGCTGTTAAATAGGCAGACACATAGAAGTTGTGCAAATGCTTTGCGGTTTCAAAGTGCGAGTTAGTTTCGCATGACTAAAGTGGTGCAATTCTACTGCTTTCCTTCGCCCTACAACCACTCGAGGTGATCCCACAGTTCATGTAACTATACAGAATTCACATCCATATCGGTGGGGCCCACATTACTCGGTGAAGCCCCAGTCATCCGCGGAGTGGTTGAGGAATAAGCTTGTTGATTCAAGTCAACAATGTTGCGGTGCGGTCGAGGTTGTCCTTTGGCTCGGAGACATGGTCTGTATGCGCTGATGGCGCTAAAAGTCTGATTATTCCTAAGCTTTACTGCATGTGTCGCATCGCTCACATCTGACAGGATCACCGTGTGAGCATTACTGATACGGTCCAGTTTGGGCTTGCTAACCAAACCCATGAGCATCACTGAATAATCGCTTATCTTCGGACGCTCCACGTTTGTTTTCTCCTGTCCCTCGCATGTTTATCAATCGACTGCCTGGATGTCTGTTTGTGTGAGTACCACACTCGGATGGCTAAAATCTTCTGTTGGCTGTCCGAGGAATTGATCGAAAGTCCGTAAGAATGATTTGGATCAAGTCAAGTCACATTACTGTATAATGCCCTCGGAAAGGGCCACAGCCATGGTTGGAAATCCTGGCGTTTGGTGCAGTAAGCGCTGCAGATCACGCGAAATGTTTCCATGAGACCATGCTCGGTCCCAATAAGATTTTGTGATCAACACCTCCAGTAAGTCATCGATTATAAAATGACAACAAAAGTACAAATAACCAAAGCTACTATGAGATACCAATCTTGTGTGAGTGAGCGGTCCTCGTTTGCACCATTTTAGGTGCATTCGTCCTATTTAGTATTAATACGCGGTATTATATACGTGAACTGAAAATTGCCTACCTTTGAATCTGGATCGACTCCTCTAAGTTCTAAAGAAACGGAGACTGTCCATGGGAGATTGGGATCGTGAGCTTTACCGAAAATGTATTGGCGCCAGTCCAAATTAACGCTAGACACCAACTTCCGCTTCTGTGTACCGCGTTCGCATGACACGATCACAATGCTCAGAAAACGCCACGGACGCTCTTTTTCCAACAGGATTTGCTGTGGAGTCATCTGATTGCAAAGGAAGGTGACCAAAAAGTAAACTTATCTTCGGTCGCTCGACAACTGATCCGAAAGAAAAATCACGGTCCGAACATAGCACCACGATCATTCTCAAGTTATGCCTCAAATGCTATTACACTACGTACATTATTATTACTACTGGTAATAAAAACACTCAGGGTGCAGACTTAGGGCATTGTTTATGCTTGTAAACAGGTGCGGTACTTCCAACTGGAAAATTCAGCACAACAATTACAAGCGGTAATGCAGTGTGGACTAAGTGAAAACGGATAAAATACCTTGATCCAAAGCTTTTGCACCCAGGAAAAGGTAAGCGCAATTCGATCTGTAGTGGCAGTAGAACTTGGTGTGCAGTTCTACCGGTGTCCACGTGCGCTGCAAAGGCAACTTTACTAGTTAAGAACTAGGAATAGGTTCCGTTCAGTTTAGTTTACTCTAAAAATCTAGGTAATTCAGTTCGCCATTGCTATGTATTTTCTTCGCGTTATCGGAAGGTCACCTCGTAGTTTCCCCCTACAGTTGTAGTACTCACAAAGAGAGTGTCCGGATATTCCAAAACCGTGGAAATCAAAGAAAGGCAATGGGTAAAACTCGTAAAAAAGAATATGAAACCATTTTGCACACACAGATTTTTTGTCATTTGCAAACGTTAGAATATTAACGTAGGGTAACGGATAACAGCAGTTATTAGCACCTGCATAGTAGGCAGGAATGGGATAAAAAATGACAGTAAAACCCAGCGTAGCAGTTGGATACTTCACGGCTACATCAGAGGCCTTGATATGACTCGGTTGCCCAAACTAATAGTGGGAAACTATTCCATGCCTTTGGCTGAATAACCTACTCTCAAGACAGCCATCACTGAATACGTGAAGGCGGTCGTTTGAAAGATATCATCAACTACCTGAGCCGTTTCTTGCCAACCATTGCAGATGTCGTTGCGCCAATCTGCGAACTGAGTCATGAAGGCGTGAAGTGGAATTTCGGCAAGGTGCAGCATACCGCTTTTGCGACCGGTAAGTGCCTTTACAATAATGCCGTATGCTCGAATTTTAAAATCCGACGTGAGTGCTGGAAGTACAATGCTACAGCGGCCAGAGTGGAATAGGTGCCGTTCTCACGCATAATGGAAAATCCCTGGATTTCCGCAGTTTAGATTTCGCATCAGCGGGGCAGCAATATTTACAAATTGAAAAGGAGACACTTGTGATGATCTACGCGAGGGAGCGTTTGAACGGTTACACCTAGGGGAGAAAGAGTACTTGTACACGGACCACAAACCGTTCGTGTCTATCGCCGGTAAATCGTTAGATAATATCTCACGATAGCTGCAGTGTGTTTATCAGTTCTCAAAAGTACGACCTAGATATGGTGCATACGCCAGGCACATACATGTTTTAATCGGAAGCCCTGCGAAGAGCACTGCTGCCGACAGCTGAAGATGAGCAAGAAGATGGAGAGGCAGTAACTCTGATGCAGGGCATGGGAGTGAGAGAGGAATGCGTAAAAGAAATGAGGAGACACGCAGGAGCAGTTGCAACATGTATGGCCTTGACAGAAATGATCCTAAAACAGTGGCCCGTGGTGAAACGCTGGCTTCCAAAGGGACTGACACCTCACTCCCACTGCATAAACGAACTTAAATCCACGACGGCCTGATATGCAACGAAAATTTTATTATAATTCTAATCTCGCTTTGCGGGCAGATGTTGGAACTGTCTCATCACACCCATCTAGGAATTAATTATAGCACTAGTAGAGTAATAGAACTGGTGTTCTGGCTGGAGTTGACGAATAGAATCCGGGATAAGGTGTCAAACTGCGCAGTACCCCATTCCCATGACACTTGCAGGCCAAGGGACTAATGGTGCTATATTATGTTCCAGAACGACTGTCACAGAAAGTGGCAGTGGATCTTTTCTGTGAAAACGGGAAGGGTTACTTAATAACAGTTGCTTGCTACAGTGATTGTTTCGTAATTGATCTACTCATCACCACCATCACTATCAACGCGAAAGGTGTGATAAAAAAATTCGGGTCTAAGTTTGCCAAGTGTGGGATACCGGAAAAACCGACAATAGGTTGTAAACAAGGAGTCTACCCATTGACAAGATAGCCCGTATCATTGCCGGTCAAATGGAAAGGTTGAAGTATCAGTAAAGCTATGAGGTTGCTATTAAAGCCCAGATACGTTGGGGAGGACCCGTATCCAATGCTTTTAGTCTAAGCACAGTGCAGCGCATGTACTGCAGAGTGACAAGATCACTGATGCCCACGTCAGCTATGCTTGTGGCCCGTTTCACCATTACCTTAACAACTGCGGATACCTTTTAAGCAACGGATAATAAAACAAAGACCGTACTACCATCGCGGCAACTGGACATTATCTGAACTGACTTTTGGAAGGGTAGTGTCGGTCCTACTGACACCGGACGTCCACGACCGAAGAGAGAGTGGCGCGGTGACCACTAGTGTAGGAAAAATATCACACGAAGCTAATATTAGAGGAATTATGGTCAGAAGAAACCTGATTCTGTTGCGAGGACAATGCGAGGTGGGCACGAGGTACTTTGCAGCGGCAGCGATGGTATCACAACAGCAGGGACACCGAAGACAACAAGTAACGGTAAAATTCACTCCGTGAAATGACACGCGGAGGTAGAAGGACACAAAAATGAGAGAATGTGATGCAAATCGTGTATCAGATGGAGCAGGCATACCCGTAAGGCTTCCTAGGTAGTCGAGCAGATACGGATCGAACGGCCTCAGCTACTGGTCCAGCTAGAGTCCGTTGGCTGGATGACGGTTCCCGAATGTTACTTAACTTGAGTAGAAAGGAAACACTGACTGTCCCACTGCGTCATTACGAATGGTACTGGTCAGACAACATTTATGATAGCGCTGTGCGAACGAGTTATGCCATATTTTTTCGTCTATTGGCTTTCCTCAAGAAGGCGTTGGTCGCTGTAGGACGGAGTTCTACGACCTCGGCTACTAAGTGGAATCCCAAGAATCATCTGAAGGATTAAATTAATATATAGGTTAGGCTTCTTAGTATGGGAATTGTGCTCTAAATAATTGGGTGTCTTTCTCAAGATTTTCCAAATTAAGTAGTCTCCCACGTCGTAGAAGGTGGTCCAATTGGGACACGCGGTTTTCGGCGAGGTCAACTTAGCAAAAAGTACAGCGTGTTTGTCGATGTGCAATATGCCTCGATATATATCGTCCGTGCACTTCTGTGAACAACGATCTTTATGAATCAATGAAGTTTCTGCTTCGAAGTTTTAAAGAAGAAAGCAGTGGTCCAGGTTATCGAACGCTCTAGGGAAGTCCAGGTATACGAGGTCAACTCGATGTCTGGCATCGGCTGACTTCCTCCAGCTTGCTCAGGATAGTACCATTTTTCCGATGCAGTACCAATTTCCGCGGAATCCATGCTGCTTTGACGCTATTATGCTTTTGCTCTCAATCTACCCCGTGAGAAACCCTCCGATTATCCCTTCCATAACTTTAGATAATACTAGGAGGATGGTGATAAGAAAAGCGTTGGAAGCTACCGTACAATTCTAACTCTTGAAAATAGGAGTAACTATTCCCTCATTCCATATCGTCGGAACCTGCATTTCTTAAATACCTTGTTGGAAAAACCGAGGTAACTATTCGGTAAGGTTAATGGCTACTGTTTCTAATGCCATCAGTATGCTGTTGTCCTCACCAGGAGAGCTGCGCACGCGTTAGGGTAGTAGCCTTTTCATCACATTTGCAGCGGTGAAGAATACGTGGCTTTATCTTGGGGACGGTAAGTTGTGTCATGAACGCGTGAGGTGACGACTGACTTTGGAAATTGCGGGTAAACCGTAGCCGAAGCGCGTTCGCCGCATCTTGTGTACTGAGTGCCAGACTATCTACTGCAGGTAGAACTGGGATCCTTTTTTGCAGCCTCCGTAGCTTGTTTCCGTGCCTGTAGAGCATCTTAGGATTTGTAGTGAATTTCGTCGCTAAATTCTGTAGATGTTCAACTTTGTCATTATATATATATATATATATATATATATATATATATATATATATATAGTTCTACATTGTCATACTATCTCCGCCGCATATGCAACTACGCTCTCGTTCGTATGTTTATTCCCGATATGTTGTTCGTCCAGCGCAGTGTTATACCTGTGGTGCTCTCAATGGCCGGGAATGGTGCAGAATTATTAGAACGCTCCAACTCAGTGTTTTGTGCTTCCTGACAGATGGATGGAACGAATCAATTTATGCCTATTTGCGTGGACCCAAAATGACGCCATTGGTGAGCCAGACGGAACGCAGGTATTGTTCGACATTGTCAGTAAGTCGTTATTTATAGCACGCTTTAGTATTCTTCATGCAGTTGCTCATCTCATGAAAACTTGGCTGTTATTCTTACCTCCACAGCGAAGTCAGACACGTTCGCATTATTACGGTTCATGAGGACATTCCGCAGCAGTTAACAGCTTAGACGGACTACAGCCTCTATAACCAGACGCAAGAATACACGTTACCATGCGCACTAAAAGTTTCCATCCCTAGGTGCTAGTATCCACACAGTGACCGGAGCTCAAAAGCATGGGAACACGTTCGTTCGTCTAGTCCGACAGTGCTTCGCAGTCCCACTCACGGAAGCTTCACAATCCATGCAGGCTTAGTGTCCGACCAGAGTGCCACTCGTACTGCGAGTGACCCCGAGTTATCTTCAAAGGTCCATGTGTGTGTTGCTCATTGTGTATGTCAGCAACACATAGTTCCTCCAGTTAGCTCGCCTCTGTATGCACAGATGAAAGGCCATAAATACTCGTGTGTTTGTGTGTGACGGATTCAAAGGAACACTAGTGAATCCCTTAGCTTGGTCGTCTATCCTCAAACATTTTCATCTTAAAAGCCAGCGATAGTGATGACGCTGCTAGCGTGAATGGGCCGCGTTAACTCCTGGCTACCAAACGCTTGCTGCTTACAATCTTCCACATTCGTTCATGCATTCGATTGAACGAATTGGGTGTAGTGATCAACAAATATCCCTGGAGCCAAACTACTCTACAACGATTCCTCGCTTTGGAATGCAGTTTGGAAATTCAGTGTTCAAAACCCAACGATTTTTGTTGCAAGTGCTCACACGTTGGCTCGTCCATGTAAACTCATTAATCCCGGCAGGTAACTGACTAGCGATTAATATGCTGATGTTGATACCACATGTTCTGTTTCACATATTACTCACGAGAGTGAGTGTAGCTATATTTCCCGCTTTTAATCCGTCATACTGAACTTAGGTGCACTTAGCAAATGGCAGCTATTATCCAGATAAGCAGCGGAAGAGCAAAGGTGATTGCTACAATTTGAATTAGAAATGGCTAATCATCTGGATTAACTTAGAAGTAAGTTAGTCCAACTGTGGTGGTACGGTAGCGTTTAAGTAAATATTGCATTGAAAAATAAATCCACGCAAAGAAACAATTGAATTGTAGAGCAGAATAGCTGCAACCGAGATGTACGATGACAGACTGTTAGTAAATTGTAAGCGGCAAAATTACGATGAGTACCGCAGGCTGCATGGGAATATCATACGTTCAGCTAACCACCTTATCTGTGCCATCTGTCGAGAATCTTGATACTCATTATTTGACTACCTCATGCGATTAACTATGCAATGCTCAATGTTTTCATTGCAAATTGAACCCTGGACATAGAGATTTGTTCGGGATAATCTACGTGGTTCCATTCCAACTTCCGCTGTTAGCTACGTTCGTGACCATACTGTGTAACATGCCTAGGTGTCCAACCACATAACCACTTATGATATTCTCTAGACACAGGGGGTCATCCCCCGTGTTATACTCTTCATTTCCCATTGGCCAGGAGACGCACTAGACCCACCATCTTATGCGTTGTGAAACGAACCAATCGCGCAGGGGTTTTGGGTCTATTAAAAGAGCTGATTTGCCTCATTTCTGCCCATTGCACAGAGCAGGTTGTACTAGGACTGTGGTATGTACATATTGCACTTAAGTTGTATTTGGTTTAATTGTACCGTAGTTAACGTCTCGGCTTCCTTTCGTGGTTGGACCAGGGAGATTTTACGCGTCACGCGAGCCTCACAACGAGTCTGTCGTATCCATAAGTAGCTTATCGTCGCAGTTGAGTTGAGTATACAGCCACATCTGCCAAGGGTTGGGTAATTGGATGTTATGCAAGCTACTGCTTGTGAATTGGTTAGAAGAGTTTGAGCCCTTGTTCGAAAGCCGAATGTAGTACAGGACGCTGCGGGATTTACTAGGTGTAGTATTCCTGTGATGGCGTCTTAGCGGTTATCAGAGAATCTGTGATATTATCGTCTGTTAAGGCTATAGCAGATGGCACCGGCAACACACACCAACGACATGATACCAATGTTTTATTACACATCTTGTTTTTGCATCATTCCACCTGGTAACCGTATTGATGGCATTTGCTTCCCTATTCCTCTACCTGTCTCTATCTACTGTTGATGCCCACACTTATGACTAAAGTTATTACTGCCATTTAGGTTCATGTTTAAATGTTAACAAACCAACGACAGTCGTATTGGTTGCTTATAATTGTAGGTGAGATCTTCCAACACTAGTGGTATATGACTGCTATGTTTACATTCAATCCATACTCGCGCATGTGGGTTATTGCTTCTCCATCAAGTTTGTGGTAGTCCATACACAAGTGTGAACCAATGTCTGTTCGTAACACTGCAGTACTGCAACTCGAACCAGGGACTTCTGGTATGTCAACTGATGTTTCATGTTGAGTGACTAAGTGGAAGCCATTTAGAAACACTTGGAAGCGCCACACCTCAGCCTGACAGACTGATGGCATTTTCACTCGCGTGACACCATTATCTGTTGGCTGACTGTCTAAAATGGGGCTCGCCCAAATTACAAGTCCCGCTAACACCTGTACGTGTCTCGCTACGTTCCCATTTGACATTACATTTTCTCTGGTGTGACACCGTGACTTATTATGAGTTGCAATATGAGGTCAACGGATCCCACCTCAACTGCCTCTACACGCCCCCCTTGCACTGCTGCAGCCTTCAGGTACATGAACTGAGATTCAGACAAGTCATCAATGTTGCTTGCGGAACAGCGGCAATACGTTGTGACATCCGAATCGAAATGCTTGGGCATAGGTAGTATTCTAGACACTAATGAATTGATCGAGATATGCTAACAGTCAGAATGAATGATCAGGGGGAACTAAATAGTAACACATAACGGACTGGCTGGTGGTTCTACATCCCAGTTGATTCTCGCTCATCTCGGATAAGAAACGACCGGACCGGCTCTGATTTACCTTCCGACATGGATAGCCTGCAGTTAGTAATATAGGAGACGTCATTCGCAGGACACATCAACCGTTAGTCATCACTGTTCCATTGTGCTTTTACTTTTTGTTTAAGTGAGCATAGCTATAAATCCCGTTCTCACTGCGGACTTTAACTTAGCTGAGAATCTGAATAGCAGTGGACTTAATCGCACCATTTCTCTCCTAACTTGAAAAGGTGCTTACTCCATCGCCGTTATTTTCTTTGTATCATCCTTATTCCATATCCCGCATGTAAGTCGCGCTTGGGTACAATTTCATACTATAATGATTAAGGTAGAATTTCGTCACATCTAGGCTCACTCAGACAGCCGCCACAAGCCCGGAAAAGCACTGTACGCGCGTTTCATCCTTTCGGGAATCATCAGCAGTGCGCATTCCATCGGACCCTTGGTAGGGCTCGAAACCGCAACTCGACTGTTGCCAGTCCTTGGTTGAGACCACTGAGCTACGGGGGACGGCAACGACCATCGTGAATAAGTTACTAGATGTGATAGTGAGCGGCGCTATATCACATCTAGTAACTTATTCACGATGGTCGTTGCCGTCCCCCGTAGCTCAGTGGTCTCAACCACGGACTGGCAACAGTCGAGTTGCGGTTTCGAGCCCTACCAAGGGTCCGATGGAATGCGCACTGCTGATGATTCCCGAAAGGATGAAACGCGCGTACAGTGCTTTTCCGGGCTTGTGGCGGCTGTCTGAGTGAGCCTAGATGTGACGAAATTCTACCTATACCATTCAACTCCCCCTACTACTCTTCTGTATAATGATTAACTATTGACTTGGTGCAACTTAGTATCTTTCTTGCATCTGCTTAGAAAGGATGAGCCACATCTAACCTACCTTTATTAGGCTTACTTAACTCGGTTGTATTTCGCGATGACTTCACGTGTTGCCCATTACAATGTTGTACTCATCATGATCCATGCTATTCTTGCTACCTCAACTGGAGTCTAGGATGGTGTCATACTACCGAGACGGTGAGCTACGGCACCTTCGTATTATTATCTTCGTATTATTATTCGGCCGTGATTCATATCACTATGTTAGCTCATAGTTTCATAATATTGTAGAGGGCAGAAGGGGAAAAACCAGTGTTGGCACCTTCACCACCTATTCACTGGCTGGAGGACGTGTGTCCTTGCTAACCTGCGTTCACCAAGAGACCAGAACAGCTACAACAAAAACAGTGGGATCCAGGCGTCCTCAGCATGTAGTTACCCAACCGCTGCTTGAAACATACCTCTGAATGGGACTGACAACAAATTCCGTGAGGTTGGTCCATTGATTCACGATCCGGGTAGATAACGTGACGTCGGAGCGGACGCGGAACCTCCGCGGTTCAAACATTTTCCAACTGTGACCCCGTGTCGAGTTATCAACATTGAGTTGGAAGAACTCTTGCGCCTTTGTACCTGAGCCTCCTTTTAGGATGCGTCTTGTGTATACCAGATACCCACGGCAACGACCTTAGTCCGAAGAGAACAAATGCATTCGCTGAAGTCGAAAGGAGAGAGACAAATCTCGCAGCACTGATACAGACTTGGATCCACGCCTCTGAACTTTCTCGAGTAAAGCGTACTCAAACTTTTTGAGACGATGCAAAGCGGGTAGTCCATATTCCAATAGTGGACAGACGTGAGAAGGAAACAGGAGCTTGAAGATCTCAGGCGTCAATTTTGAAAATGACCTCCGTGTGGCGCAGAATATCCTGTTGGCGGATGCGATTTTCCGCAACGTAACCGGGATAGTTTTCAAGTAGGAGGATACAACCACACCCAATTCCTTCTCAGAAGCCGCATTGTTCAGTAGGAAACCATCAATGTGGTAGGTGTGGAAAGGTTCTGGAGAACCGACTGGAAGAACACAGCATTTGTCATGGTCGTTAGGTAACTGCCACTTTACAGACCAGTCGTGTAGAAGATCAAGCATTAGTTGTACTTTGTCCAAATCTTCAAGCCTAGACACTTCTGACCATAGTTTGAGATCATCCGCGTGGATCAAGTAGTCAGTTTGAAGCACCTCTGGAAGGTCGTTAGTGAAGATTTTGAAAAATCCGAGACCAAGAGCGGAGCCATGTGGAACCTCATTGGTCATGAGGACAGGCCCAGAAAGAACCTCATTACTTTCACCTTCATGGTACGACCATGCAGGAAATCAGCGATCCAGGAAAGAATATTGCCAGCGAAGCCCATTTTCCGGAGCTTGATTAGAAACCGTTCATGTAGAACCCTATCAAATGCTTTGCTGAATTCAACAAAAATCAACTTCTAAGTGATTACCGGAATCCATTGACTCTGACCAGTTCTCGCGGGCAAAAAATAGCTTAGTGATACAAGAGCGTGCTCTCCGGAAACCGTGTTGAGCTGGAGTAATGATGTCCAGATGAAGCTGAGGGGCTCTTTTTAAACTCCTTTCCATTGTCTTACAAATGATCGATGTCACACAAATCGGTCTGTAATTCGCAGGATCATCTCGGTTTCCTCCTTAGCGGATTGGCTTCACAATACCTACGTCCCAATCAAGCGTAGGGCGTCCAGCCTCCAGGGAGTGCCGAAACATTTGGTAGTTTGGCTCAGAGACATACTCAACTACTGTCTTCAGGAACAGACGATATAGTTCATCAGGGCCTGGCGAAGAGCTCGGGTCCAACTAGAGAAGAATTCGCAGCACCATGTTCGTGGTAATTTCTATGTGCTCCAAGGGACTGGGATGAGTGGGCACATAGTTATTGAATACTGGGGCTTCAGCCGAGTACATCGATGAATATTGTGTAGCAAGAAGACAGACTTTCGCTTCATCGTCATGAAGTATAGCCTCATCCTCAAGCGAATACAAGGCAGGTAGGCCACAACGCGCCTTAGTACTTCTTTTCAGATACGAGAGGAGCTTTTTCGGGTCACTACAAGATTGCTCAGCCAGGCGACGCTCATATTGTTCTCTCTTCCCGCGTTTTTTCAGTGCACACATATTCCTGAGCACTTTGTAATTATCATAGTCCGAGGCAAGCCGTTAGAACTGGAATCTGTCCCACAATCTTCGTCTTCTATGCAGCAGGGTATTCAGCTCCGTATCAATCCAGGGAGGGTTTTTAGAGAAATATTTGTCAGCAACAGTTTGTAGAACTTCGTCCACAATAGAGCGCGATTTTAAGCAAAGGAGGTTCCAAACGGTATCGAGATCCAACTTCTGGGGGGTTCTCCGGTCAATAACACTTGCAACCCTTTGTAGATGGAGTGGATCGACGCGCCAGTAGTTCCGGTGAGGTATGCCCTGGTGGTGAAGGGTGGGTCGTCTTGGCCATAGAAAGGAAAGCACATAATGATCACTTGACCCCATTGCCTGGAGAATCTCTAAATCAGATACATCGAATGGCTGGGGCGTGAACACGAGGTCGAGGATATGCGGCGTTTGGTCCGGTATTGTCCGAGTAGGTGACGTGACATGCTGAAGTAAGACAGTTTCCAGTAGAACAGCATCGAAGGATTCTGGGGCGAAAGGACAGTGAACTAAATCCCAGTTGACGTTGGGGGCATTGAAATCTCCAATTATTATGCAATCTTTGATCGAGTGCAGCACTCGGGATCCGGAGGCCATTGGGTGTCTGTAGACAACACAAACCATATGCGGATTTTGTCCGTTGTGGACATGACACCAAAATATCTCCGAACCACTAACTGTATGGCGGTGGTATGAACCCTCAATTCGGACTTCCAGTAGAGTATGACGTCACTTGCAGATCTCGTACCAAGACGATCCATGGTATTACTCACCAGACTATGCCATCTACATTCTGCTCGTTGAAATCGATTCGTAGATTAGATGACCCTAGCTTGACCAGCTGCCCAATGCTAACTAGCACGACGCTTAGAGAGCCGGTGCATCGTAGAATAATGGTTCGGTCCATCCATCAGCTCATTCTTATTTGATGTGTGCGCGGAGTTTCCGAGCAAATAGTGTAGTTGATACGGATCAATGCTAGGGTGGCAAATTATGGAGTATGTTTCCAGTTCAATGGATATGTTTGAAGCAAAAGAATACCAGCGCTTGGCTGCAGAAAGTACTCGTAAAGTGTAAAGTTTGACATTTGGAGCGCAATACTCAACGATTGTCTTTCGTGTGATCACGTTGGACTATGCATTCGAAGAGAAATTTCCCTAGAAATTCTGTGGCAAATGGACAATCCGGACAATTAACCGACTATCGATTATCACGAAGTCGACAGTTCATGTTCCGCTCCTCAGGTTAGTAATGAGCGGGAGCACAGTAATAGTTCCAGTTATTCCTCAGCCATACTGAATTTACCGGGGTTTACGAAAACGCACATACTAAGCGGATGGAATGCGGAATCGCAGCGACGCCTATCGGAAGCTACGTTACATATGGCCAATCTGTTGTATAGACGAAGTAAAATGTCAAATCCAACGGGAATTGTACGTCAGTACCTTAGTATATTACATCGGAAAGGAATCGGCGCATAGCGACAGTCCTTTTATGAGCACACTCCCGGAAAAGCATTGTGCAATGGTCGTTATCGTCCCCCGTAGCTCAGTGGTTTCAACCACGGACTAGCAACAGTCGAGTTGCGGGTTCGAGCCCTACTAGGGTCCGATGGAATGCGTACTGCTGATGATTTCCAAAAGGATGAAACGAGCGTACAGTGCATTTTCGGGCGTGTGAAGGCTGTCTAAGTGAGTCTTTGGCTGTGACGAATTTTATCTATATATATATATATATATATATATATATATATATATATGCAAATGGCTTTTGGAGCACGAGTCGTGTGTCTTGGACTGCGACGCGCAATCTTACTCGTGGCGTCGGTTGACTTTGAAGTCAGCCACCGCCAATACGGTCACTGGGACCGTCACCGAAGTGGAGGGTTTCGGTGTGGCTCTCTCCTATCCCTGTATATATATATATATATATATATATATATATATATATATATATATATATATATATATATATATGCATGTATATATATAGCCATCCTATGCCTGTGCATCCGGACAGGCTTTATAAGCGCACCAGGGCAAATCCCTAAGGGCACTTAGAAACTTGAGCGCATAGCGTATAATTTGGAAGAATTTCCCGTCTTTACTGAAAATGTGGCAACAGGAACCTTACAGATATCTAGATCCAAGGTAATTAAGTTGGTACAGCAAGTAACAATCCTTTTTATGCAATATCACGCTATAGAGAAATGGAGACAAACAAATATCAGAACTGAGGATTTTTTCGGCACCGACATTTTTGGGAGAAGAGAGTAAAGGAAACGACAGGTTTGCTTTCAGCACGTAAAGTTGGACGTAGCCTAATAGGCACCAAGTGTTTTCGCTGTAAAGATAAACAGTTGGACAAGTCTATTTTTCTCGTGGATCCACCACCCGTGATAAAACAGTGCGTAGAAAAAAGTCGAAATGACTAGCGACGCTAGAAACTGTGCACATCTTCATGAGTATAACACCAATGAAACTCGCCACAACTTTTGCTTTAAAGAATTATCCACATCTCTGTGTTTCGTTAAAATCCTAGCGAGCTAAGGGTAGAGTTAGGGCCAACTAAGAAGGTCATTTAAACCTATTGAGCCAAAAGTTATCTTTAGTAAGCATAATAATAACGTTCCATTTATTCTGGACAAGAAGCGAACAAGACATTAAGTAGTATAACAAAAACTAATATATATATATAATTCATTTAACTTACGCTTTCTGACTGTTTGTCAGCTAAGTTCACGGAAAATAAACAGAAAAATCTTGGTTCACTTGTATACGGCACTGCTGGAGATCGAAATCTTGATTGTCCTAATTCTAAGTAAGCAAATAAGTCAGCATTCACAATTCCTTTTTCATTATTTACGTATTCATCATAGGTAACTGAATCTTCAATAAAGCCGCGTCCTTTGATCAGTTCGACGAGAAGAGTTACAGAAGAAACCCTATCAGTTACGGCGGGAACATTCAGTGCGTCCATGTGAAACTCGGATCCATGCGGGTTATTTTGTTGTAAACACAAACAATCTCCCTTCTCTTCAAGATGTGTGTGTTGATGCAGCATAATAGAATCTAGGACAGCGTCAACAATCCCATTCGAACGCAACAATTCTAATGCAATTCTTCTGGAAAAGTTTGGTCCTCTTTGACGTTCAATAGACTGCAACAATTCTCCGAGTTTCTGTGATCCCTTGGTCTCAAGAAGCGCCTGATTGACTATGTCACGCCACAAAAATTGAGCATCGGAAACCATTGCAACGCGCAACGATTTTATCAGAAGTAGCAACAAATCCAATGTCCTAAAATAAATGAATATATGATCTCAACAGTTATCACATAATGAACGATAAAACCTGGTAGGCCGGGGTCAAACTTGGCTAGAATCAGCGGAGAGCCCGTGTCTCGGCAAACATCAAACTCAGTCCGGGTATCTCAAGCAGATGAACTTGAAATATGCAACAATGGTAAGAGGTTAAGCAGTAACTACAATTGGAGCCAGCTATGTTTAGTGGCAACCGATTCAATATGGTACCAGTGGGTTTGAGGGCTACTTAAGGAATTTCGCTACACCATCAAGTAATGCTTTGGGACTGACCGTCACACGATACGACAACAAAAGAATAACCTGATGTACTTATAAGTAGGGGATTTTGATGTAATTATGTGAGGTTCTTCGCAGACAGTTTCCAAAGCAGATAGTCGTCACATGCCTGGAAAAGCACTAGACTACAGTTTCAGTCTGTTGGGCATCATCAGTAGTGCGTATCC
The DNA here is from genome assembly GCA_944474145.2 of Dicrocoelium dendriticum. Taxonomy (NCBI): domain Eukaryota; kingdom Metazoa; phylum Platyhelminthes; class Trematoda; order Plagiorchiida; family Dicrocoeliidae; genus Dicrocoelium; species Dicrocoelium dendriticum. The sequence continues at coordinate 135,392,655 of OX104063.1, forward strand.
ATCGGATCCATCAGGATTCGAACCCATGACCACCAGCGGCTGGAACCGCCAGTCAGCAGCTTATGCCACTGGGCCACAGGGGACAGCTTCGGACCGTCATGATGTACAAGCTAACTGTGAGATAACGCGTCTTATCCTCCACTGCCATGCAAGTTACAAACGTTGCAGAGGACAGGATTGGCCTCGAAAGCCATGACGTTCACTAACAGTAGCTATGTACGACAGAGCAGTTAGAAATTGTCATGGCAGATATATTTTGATGTACTTATAAGTAGGGGATTTTCATGTAATTATGTGTGGTTCTTCGCAGCCAGTTTCCAAATCAGATAGTTGTCCTGGTGGATCCGATGGATGCGTACTACTGACGATGTCCAACAGGCTGAAACTGCAGTCTAGTGCTTTTCCAGGCATGTGACGACCATCTGATTTGGAAACGGGCTGCGAAGAACCTCGCTTAAAAAGAATACTTGCTTAGGTAGCGGAGTACAAGTAAGTTGTACATACACCGAGAGAAACTGCAGGTGCTACATACATCACGTGAAATGATCAGCGAATGATGGCTTGATGTCGAATGAGTGACTACCATTTTACTTGATGTCCATATCATTGTGTGTTGTGTTCCATCATGACGGATGCTTCTGCTGCATTCTGTTGCATTGTTAGTGGGGGTTACGGCACCATAACTGTGGTAAGAAGTGATGTTAGGCGGTTTCAGATTGAGACTTCCACATCGTCTTATCGTTGCACCGTGTTAACTGTGGATGGCTAAAAACATAGAACTGGTGCAGACCCCGATTGCTTTCCGTACAAGTTCATACAATATCGATATTTACACAGTAGACTGAAGAATGTACAGAGTCAACGGTTCGCTGCCGTGTAGCGTAGGGCATAAGAATCGGGCTCAGTGATGCGGATATAGTGGAGTGAGATAACACATGGATGCAGCGCATTCGAAAAAACAAAACTATGTCTGCCAGTATTGTGAAAAATCCTTCCCCCATAAGTGAAATCCCCAAGCTGAATTTGACCGAGTACACTTAAAGGATCGTATCCACCGATGCCTATGATAAGTGCTTCTATGAAAAGGATGCGTTGGTAGGAACTTGAAAGCGGCGCATTGGAAACGAGACTACACATGTCAGCATTGAACAAAATCCTTCTTTCTGAAAGACACTTCTAAACTCACTTAACGCAGTCAAGTTGGGTCAGCGCTCTCATATACATGAGCACTGCGACAAATCGTTCGCTGCGAAAAGGGCCTTACAAAGACATGTCAAATCAGCGCCCACATTCATGTGATCATTTACTGAGAAGACATGATCAATATGTTTAATTCACAGTTGCTCCGTTCATATACATCAGCTGACGAGTAGCTGTCAGGCCGGCAAGTAAAGCAGTGATTTGTGTCATTTACTGGAACCCACTCAAAGAAGCGGCGGTGGACGCGACAATATGTTTGCTCGACCTGACACACATTTATACAATTCTTGTGGAATAGTTATCCACCCCATGATCAGTCTAGTGTGTTAAGCCGCGTCGTGATTAGTTGAAAAATAGACCAATTGTTTCTTGAAGTATGTCGACATTGCGCTCATCTGTGACAACTCACGAACATAGCTGGTTGTCAGTCGTTTCGGGCTATGCTTTGCACCATCGAAGTGCAAACTCTTCCAAGATTAGCAGTGACCCACTCCTGCGCTGACCTTTGGCGGTGATTATGTAGAATTCCTCGAGACATTTAAGTATTTGGACAGCTAAATTAGCGCCCGTGAGATTAAAAATGAGGTCATGAACAGTATAACGAAAACTCGGCGTGCTTTTGCCAATATCTGCCATCTGTGGCGCCGCGTCACATCACTATCGCTCTGAAACGCAGAGTTTACAATGCAGCCTTCCGTTCAACCCTCCTGTACGGTTGCGAAACCTGGCACATTAGATCAGCCGACATAAAGAGGCTATTTATATTCGATCACCGCTGTCTTCGAAGCTTTGCTCATGTGTGGTGGGAACACCACGTGAGCAATGCGCGTGTTCGGCGCCACGTATTTGGTGCAGGAAGAGCGAGTGAATTGCTCAGCACCACTGTATCATGCACCAGAATCGATGGCTGGGCCACGTGTTGCGCATACCAGTACACCGACTCCCGTCTCGTGCGTTGTTTGCGCGCCCGGGGTTTGGATGGAAGAGGAGGAGGGGAGGCCAAGCGATGGTTTATTCTAGAGGAATGAAGTCCATCACTTCGAGGTTAGTGTCGATTGGTGTTTCCCGACTGCCTGGCTGGGGACCGAAGGATGATGAACACGTTTGGTTGGATAGGCTAACCAACATTGTGAAGAGTCGAATTCAGTGGCGTTTGTGTTGTGAGTCTCTTTGTCCCTCCCCTCCAAGAAATCTTCCCCTCCAAGAACGATCTCAACCCAATGTATAATATGATTCTATCAGTAATTTATATTCTTGTATTAGTAGTCTGTATTGTTTAATATCTTCTCTTTTTTGTATTGAAGGCACATTGGCTGTTGTGTGTTTTTCACTGTCTGTTAACATGTATTGTTGACGATGATGATGAAACTAGTTTTTATCTGTTGTATCGGTGGTGAATCTATATTTGCCAATGTTACAAATGCCATGCTCGCATTTCTGTTGTTCTCAAGAGGGTACATATTATGAAATGGGACTTCGCACTCGTTACGAGCTGGCAAACAGTGCCGTATCTGCGCACTCGCCGCTTGACAGCCTCCCAAGAGTCCATCACGCTGAATTTGATGGGCACAATTCGCCGAACTCCTGAAATGTGCCGCTTTGTGGCCCATCATTACAGAGTGCGCCTTACTCGGTGCGAGTTAATTCAATTGATACAGCGTCACGGTACTGCGAATGCATCGAAGTTGGGAAAGTTATCACCACTTGGGAACGCAATGGTTTGTGTACGAGTTTAACGCGAGGGTCAGGACATCCGGTACTTCTCTTTTGCACTATAACAAATAGCCCTGATTGCTGAGCGTCATGGAGAGGTGTACCTGAGAGACTCAACGCACCAAATGAATCCCTGCGGCTACATTCTATGGCATTGTGCGTGTGTGGACGTGAGTGGATTAGTCATTTCTTATTTTGCACTCGTGCTGGGCTACTGCATTACAAACGATAAGTTCATTATTTTGACAACGGAACTACTATCTGCTTTTTAATTGATTTTTGGCAACCCACCAGACCATCCAATAGGATATATAAAGCAGTGCTTCATAACTCGTATAAAAATATTGAGCATTTTACTGCCCAATGAGACAACGTTCTGTTAACTGCAAGCGGTGGAAAACGTGCGTGAAATGGTACCAAGTACATTCAAAGTGTGCACGTTGGTGGTGGACGAGTGTATGATCCAAGAGGGTGCGTTTAAGACGATATTTCCTGCTGCACCGACGGTATTCTGTCGTGTTCACAGCAGTTGCGAGTGACCCATGCTGCTGAAAAGTCTTTGCTGTCTCAGTTAATGTGGTACACTATAGTAACAAGCGGAGCAGGTCAGTATAATGGAATCCTACAAACCATTCGAAGCAGAAATGTGGAATGTTTCCTATATCTGAGTAGCACATGCATACCATAGTTGCTACGTTAGACAGCTCATCAGGTACATCATGTTGTTTTATTTGGAGACGGATAATATGCAACCTGATTTCGTCTCAGGCAATTTATTCGCATTTCCATTTTTGACAGCGCGCTCAGCTCTCCTGTGTACGTGCCGAGTTTGAAAAGTAATACAGGAGTAAGATCATTACCAGAGTTATTTTTGACTGTCACAGATCTACGGTTGTTTGTTCGCTATGTTTGCAGGGACAACAGCAGTAGTCGTCCGTTCTCATTTAACCTACCTTGGGGCATGCCTTGCGGCGATCTTGGCAGGTTGCGGTCTTAGAGGATTTGGACGCAGGCGTTGTGTTGTAAGGCTGTCGTTGATTGCATGATACCAAGGTAGATGGGGCCAGAGCGGTAAAAGTGGAAGACAGGTAAGGGTTCAGGCTGGCAAGAAGATAATGAAGAAAAATGAAGGTGTTTGACCGACAGCCCGAAATACGCGGAAGACAAGGAATTTTAGTGATATTTCCGCACACTAGGGAAATCTAGTATCTGATCTGTACCTAAACACTTTGGATGTGGTACGCCGTTTCCCTTAAGTAGTTTCTGCAAAATGCGACTACGGCGTTCATTACCACACATTTAGATGCCCAGATATGATACCACTTTTCAGCAAATACATCCTTCGCTTAATGGGCTAAGAGCGGTAGTTCAGCAGAGGCCACGTGAATTTCCATCTCTGACTTCTGGCAGGATTTAACAGAGGAATCGGTACGTGCAGTTCTGTCGGAGCGCATACTCATGCCATCCACACCCACCAGACTGGTAAGCGAGTCTCAAGTGCAGCGGCTGAAGTGTACAACGAAGGAACGCTCACCAGTCTGCAACGCTTTGTGTGCTGTGAAACTCCGAAAACTGAGCACAACCACATTCGCTCGTTATAAAAACAGTTGTCTCTTCGTGCACATCCTTATGATAACAACCATACATTCACGGTAACCGGTCGCAAGTTACCTGCAACAAAATGATATGGACGACCAAGATGACGAGGTGGAATGGATTATGCGAAACAAATGTAGCCATTGGTTCTATCAAGCTTGCGGCTGATACCAGGGTAAGGCTACATGCACCTACGTTTCCTACAGCACGTACGACAACATATACGCTTCCTGTAAAGGCATCTTTTGCAGATGATGGAAGCTTCCGTTGAGACATTGATTTATTCAACTCACATCAATAAACATTATGATCATCATTATACACATTAGCTGAAAGTGGAAAACACCACAGCAATTGTGCCGCAATACAAAAGCCAAGAAGAAAAATACCAGAGAGCTGAGCCCCCAGTAACGGATGGACATTGTTCTGGAGAGCTAACAGCCGGCTGTCGTGCCGCAAAAAGACATATATATTACGCCTAAAGTATGAGATCGTGACTGGAGGGTGAGGCCAAACGAGAGGGTGGTGGATAAAGGAACGCAAAACACAATTCGGGCCGGCTCCTATCCATATCAGCAGGTGTGTCCAACCAAACGTGTTCATCGTCCTTAGGACTCCAGCCAGGCAATCGGGATGCACCAACCGACGCGAACTTCGAAGTGAGGGTTTTCATTTCTCTCGACCAAGTTACCGTTTGGCCTCCCCTCCTCTTCCAATCGCACCCCCGGCGCGCAAACAATGCACCTCGCGGAAGCCGGTGTGCTGGCATGCGCAACACATGGCCCAGCCATCGGAGTCTAGTGCATGATATAATTAATGTTGAGCGGTCCATTCGCTCTTCCTGCACCAAATACGCAGAACAAGCTCATTGCTCACGCGATGCTCCCACTAGACATGAGCTAAACTGCGAAGGCAGTGATGATCGAAGGTGACCAGCCACTTTTTGTCAGTCGGCCAGGGGCCAGGTTTCGCAACCGTACAGGAGACTTTTACGGACGGCTGCGATATACACTCTACCAATCAGAGAAAGAGTGGTGTCGCGTCTGAACCCCAGGTGGTGGTGATTAGCAAAAGCATCTCGAGCTTTTGCTATACGGTTCGTTACCACATCTTGGATCCCAAGGTGCTAATATAGCTGCCGAGATATTTTTGAATTCCGGAACGACTTCCAGCTGATCATCACAAAGAGTTAGCGCAGGAGTGGGTCTCTGCCAATCTTGGAGAAGTACTTTGCAGTTCGATGGAGCAAAGCGAGTGCTAATCGGTCCAGCGCTTTTTGGCATGTTTGGACGCTCACATAATAGGGCAAAATCGCCCGCGTACTCCAAGTCAAGATGTCGTTCACCAGGAATTAGCTCAACATCCTCTAGGTCGTGTCAAGAGAACGCTGTCCCCATAAATTTATCAATAGCTAAGTTAAAGAGGAATGGTGACCGCGGGCAACCTTGTTTTACAACGCTGGTAATATTGAAGGGCGACGGCAGTTTGCCATAAAACTTCACTCTGCCCGAAGTATGCGCGTACAGCGCTTTGATAATGTTTACATATTTATCGGAGACACCTTTTCAGCAGACACTCCCAAAAGGCACATCGATCCACAGAATCGAAGGCACCATTAATGTGGAGAAACACGACTACGGTGGGTCGCCAAGAAACATGGCGGTGCTCCAAAAATTGACGCAAGGTGAAGATATGGTCGATGCAGCCTCTATTTCGACGAAACCAGGCCTGCTCTTCGCGGATCTGGCATTCACGAGCGCCGCTCAGTCTGTGGAAGACGACAGAGGCAAGCAATGTAGAGGCACTTGAGATCAGACTAATCCCTCTATGGTTGCCACATACAGTAAGGGACTCTCCCTTGTAAACTGGGATTATGACGAATCGGGCCCAGTCTGTCGGGACAGATTCCTGCTCCCAAAGTTCCATTAGTAAATCGTGTAAACCATCCACAAGACCAGGTCCTCCGAATTTGTAGAGAGCTTTGGGCATTCTATCTGCACCAGCAGCCTTATGCAATTTCAACAGTCTGATCTCACATTCGAGGGCGGATCCAAGGACACCGAACAGAGAGAAGGGCGCTCAATGCCTGAAAAAGAAGGTGAAAGCTCAGATTTGTTAAACTGCCTTGCAAAATGTCCGGTCTAACGCTCCTAGCATTTTGACAAGCTGTGGATCGGCTGTCTACTCGTCTCGAATTGTATCGCTAACTCCAGGTCTGTTGCATTTCCCGTATCAGACGGAATAACTTACGATGTTTGCTAACGGAAGTGTCTGTTTCCATTTCCGATGCACGATGAGACCACCAGGTTTCGCGGTCTCTCTTCAGGCTAGCACGCAGTTGTACCCTGAGATTTTTGCGAGTCTCATTGTATTCGCTTCCAGCAGGAATACGTCGGCGAGCATCCATAAGTTCCAGGGACTTTGTAGAGAACCATTGTCTAGGTTGGCAATTTGACTTGCCACAGGAAGACATGCCTGCTGGTAATAACATTTGACGAATATGCGACCAGTGATCTGCGACGTTGTTTAGTGGACGCTTACTCAGCCCGAATGTCAGCGCAGTTTGATACGCATTCAGAACACAGCTTTGCCAGCTGGCTGGTATCAATGCGCTCAGAGCGACGTTACGGACGTCCGCCAAAACGCACCCACAGGTCGGCACACACGAGAACGTGATCAAAATCCCCACTGGTGCTCCAAGTCGAGCGAGAGGTTTGGACACAGCCACTCCAGCGGTAACTAATCGCGATGTGATCGATTTGCGTCCATGGCTCGTCCGAGGTTGGTGGGCGACAAGTCACTGCTCTGCGAGTGCTGTGTCGAAAGTTAGTGGTCACGAGAAAGAGACGAGCATCTTCACACAGCTGTAGCAATCTCTCACCGTTATCATTACGAGAGCCGACACTAAGTTGGCCGCCCAGACGAAGCCCATCAGAGGAAAATTTTCTGACTTGGACGTTTAAATAACCAGCAAGCACCACAATATAGGTGCTTCTTCTGTATCCAAGAATAGCGGTAAGTTGGTGATAGAAATCATCTTTCACCGAATCAGGGCTGCAGTTTTTGGGTGCGTAAGCCGCAATGACAAACAGGCACCGTTTGTTCCCGCGCGAATTCAAAGCCTGGAACGAGCCAGCTAACCTAACGACGCACATCCGGCTGTTGACATGAATCAGTCGATAAGGACAACTTCAGCCCGGGGACTCAAAACAATGCCGACGCCAACTTGACCGGCATTTGAACCTACATTATCGCCAGACAGGCGCAATTAGAATATGCTGATAGTGTCGCATGTGGGGGATCGCAGGGTAAGCACGGAGCTCGAATCTTGCAGGCGGGTTTCTGTTAAACAGCAAATATCGATCGATGGGGTCTCTAGTGTGTGTGCAAGTGCTACCTGTTGGCCAATCTTTAGTAAAGTGCGCACGTTGAGGCATGTCAGTATTGGTGAGATGCGAGGACTCCAAAGGGAAACGGATGAACTGAAGTTGTCCGTTTATTTGAACATGGACTTATCGATTGGATTGGAGCGACTCCTTACGATTGTGTGTGAGTTGGAAGTAGAAGACAAGCGACTACTGAAGCAAGGTGGGGGAGGGCCAAGAATTAGGGGATTGAAAATGTGGGATGAAAGTGAAGTTGGAACCGTGCGCTAAGGATGGAAAAGCGCAAGAAGGGGGATAAGAAGACGGGAAGGCCTGAGCAGTAGCATCCAAACCCTCTATCCACCCTGATCGATGCAGCAGATAGGGCGCCGTTGATTATGATCTGCGACGGCCAGAGCATCCAGAGTTTGGTAGAAGGAAAGGTCATGGGGTATTGCATGGGCAAAATACTGTCAGGCTGTCCAGGTCTATACAGCAGAACGATTAGGGTTCTCAACCAAAGCCAAGCAAAGTGAATGGTTGGTTTCCATTTGTCAGCACATCATGGCAAACGTTTGCTATGCACTGATACTGCATTTAATTAAAGTAAGTTGCTCGTTCCCATGAAAACTAACTCAATTGGTCACAGAAAGTATGAGAAAAACTGTACGATGCATACACCAAGTGATGTTCGGTTCCGGAACCCTAACGGAGAAGACCTGTACGTTCTAAGGTACTCCATTACCCAAAAAACCTTTTGATAAACAGCGTGTGTACTTCCTCCAAAAAAGTGGTCGTCTCCCTAATGTTAGTACCATTCAACAAACTAGTAGGTGTTCACAGTAGTTTGTGCATATCGTGTGCATGTGTAGGTTTTTGAAGGAGGCCTAATCCTGCGATTGGTTTTCTATCAGTCCACCATCATAATCCTCCTGCTCCTGCTCCTCATCATCAACATTAATACACTTTAGCCGAGATGAGAACACACCTCAGTTTATGTGCCGCGATAAGAAAAATAAAGCATTAAACAATGTTGACTTAAAATCTATAAAGACTAACGTAATGCTAATATCACACTTGTGATCATTGTTGGAAGGGGAAGATTTATGGGAGGGGACGGATAAAGAGACTCACAACACAAACGCCACTGAATTCGACTCTTCACAATGTTGGTTAGCCTATCCAACCAAACGTGTTCATCATCCTTCGGTCCCCAGCCAGGCAGTCGGGAAACACCAATCGACACTAACCTCGAAGTGATGGACTTCATTCCTCTAGAATAAACCATCGCTTGGCCTCCCCTCCTCCTCTTCCATCCAAACCCCGGGCACGCAAACAACGCACGAGGCGGGAGTCGGTGTACTGGTATGCGCAACACGTGGCCCAGCCATCGATTCTGGTGCATGATACAGTGGTGCTGAGCAATTCACTCGCTCTTCCTGCACCAAATACGTGGCGCCGAATACGCTCATTGCTCACGTGGTGTTCCCACCACACATGAGCAAAGCTTCGAAGACAGTGGTGCTCGAATATAAATAGCCTCTTTATGTCGGCTGATCTAGTGTGCCAGGTTTCGCAACCGTACAGGAGGGTTGAACGGAGGGCTGCATTGTAAACTCTGCGCTTCAGAGCGATAGTGATGTGACGCGGCGCCAGATGGCGGAGATTGGCAAAAGCACGCCGAGTTTTCGTTATACAGTTCATGGCCTCATTTTTAATCTCACGGGCAGTAATATGGCTGTCCAAATACTTAAATGTCTCGACGAATTCTACATACTTACTACTAGAGGTCAGCGCAGGAGTGGGTCACTGCCAATCTTGGAAGAGTTTACATTTCGATGGTGCAAAGCATAGCCCGAAACGACTGACATCCAGCTAATTTACCGAGTGCAAGATGACAAGTTCGGGAGTTGTCACAGATGAGCGCAATGTCGACGGCGTACTTCAAGTCGAAAGTTGTTCACCAGGGTGCAGCTTCACACTTTCTAAGCCATACCCGGCGAACTGGGTTTTCAGTAGTTAGTCACTGCCGAAGTCAAAAAGAAAAGTTGATAGCCGAAAACCTTTTCGCATACCACCATTGATATTGAAAGGCGCTGAAAGCTTGCCGTAATCCCTTACTCTGTCCGAGATACGGGTGTATAACGCTAGCATAATGTTTACATATTTCTCTGGGTCACTTTTCCTGAGTAGACAGTCCTAAAGGTTACATAGATCAACCGAATCAACGACCACTTTGATGTACAAAACACGACTTCGATGGGCCGTCAGTATATGCGATGGTGCTCCAACCATTTACATATGGTTGAGTCAGCCACGACATTGCCGAAACCCGGCTTTCTTTTCACGAGTCTGGCTTCCACCAGTGCAAGTTAGTCTATGAAAGACTACAGTGGCAAGTAACTCAGTTGCAATTGAGAGCAGACTGATTGCTCTACGACTGCCGCGTTCCGAACCGGGGCCTCCCTTGAAATTTGAAACTACTACATAGCGGCTCCAGTCTGCCGGGACAGTCTCCTGCTTCTACAGATTCACTAATAAGTTATGTAAAGCGTTCCAATGATCAGGTCCCTAAATTCGAAAAGGGTGGATGAAGTCAGTCTGCTTCGACGACCTTGTTCAATTGTAACTGTCTGATCTCACTTTCGATTTCTACGTGTGAGGGCGCATCCAAGGGGATGGCCCAGGGAGTAGAGTGCTCATTGGACGACGGAAAAACTGGCAATTTTGACTGAGTAATGGGCTTCTCAAAGTGTGTGACCTAACGCGCCAAGCGCTTTGACAAGTTGTGGATCTGCTGTCCATTTGCATCGTATATGGTCTTGTCAAAGCCAGGTTTCCTGCTGCCTGTCTCTCGTATCAGACGAAGTAAATTCCGATGATTACCAAGGGCAGTGGGTGTTTCCATCTCCGTGGCACTATCAGGCCACCGCGCTTCGCGGTCACTCTTCAGAGTAGCACGTGGTTTCGCTCTGAGAACTGCGAGTCTCATTGTATTTGCTTCCAGTCGGAGCATGCCGGCGAGCATCCAGTATTTTCAGAGATGCGTAGAGACTCAATCTCTAAGTTGGCAAGTTGACTTGTTACAGGAAGACATGCCAGTTACTAATAACGTCTGGCGGATATCCGACCAATGATCTTCAACTGTGTGCAGTGAGCGTTTACTCAGGTCAGATGCTAGTCTACTTTGATACGCATTCAGTGCATCTGGCTTCGCCAGACGGCAAATATCCATGCATTCACAGAGCAACCGAAACCTACCCGGAGGTCGGCGCAAACAAGTGTGTGCTCAGAGACTACACTCGTACGCTAAATCAAGCGACAGTTTTGAACGCAACCCCTTCAGGGGTAACTAATCACAATGTGATCGATTTGCGTCTTTCTATCAGTCCACGATTCCTCAGTACCATGCAGTGCAATGTCAGTGATCCGCAGTTTCGAAACTCCTGTAACACCGAACAGGTATCTCCACAAGGTCAGTAAATTCCGCAGTTTCTCCTTGCGTTCCTAAAGCGACTGACAGTGTGCGCGCTGAGTGGGATTATTTTCGGTCTGCTCTTTCTGAGCTATCTCTCCTAAACATCTTCAGTGCTCCCTCTCCTCCCCAAACAGCACTTGTCACAAACTCAAACACACAAAGGCGTACACGTTTTGCACGTGCACTTATTCTTCCTTCTAAACTAGCTACTCACGTCAGATGGTACCAATCGGGCGTTCATTTTATTTACTCAAGCTCTAGGGGAGCAGAAATTCTATAGCTGCAACATGTTTTCTCAACATTACATGTAAACGGGTATCCAGAGAAGTTCACAGCACAGCACTCAAAGGCGAACGCGAGTACTAAAAACGAACGGGTGCCCGACATCATTAAGAAAAAGTGTTCATAACGCTACCATTCAAAGGCGACCAAAAGGACATGATTCCAATACCGTCACCGTCAATCTATGAAAAAGTGTTATTACGCCTCTGAGCTTTTGTTTTTGCACCAAGGTAGCAACTTGCTGTTTAAATCCAACCTGGACAGACCAGACGCACGAGTTACCGTCTCAATCATTTACTTGTTTCACTGCACATGCGGTAGCACGTACATTGGCCGAACGGAGCGAACACTGTCCACAAGGATTTCGAGGCATATTCTTCGAAACCTGGTCGCGAATGGTCAAACGCTACCTGCCAATTCCATTTCCATGTTTGACTGCCCCATGTGTGAAAACCCTCGTGAATCGTTTAGCATAATCAACCAACAGAGCGTCGCCCGCCTGCGTCAGTTCACTGAGACTTCGGAAATTAGGCGGCTGAAACCCAGGTTGTGTAAACAGACTGAGTCGCCAGTCTAGCCCTGCGTTGAGCAGGCTGGTGGCCACATTCCTCTAGGCTGATTGCCGGCCAGCATCAGATGAACCTTGACCGTGGCCCACTTTGACGGAGGGACTCTCGGCCTATGGTAACTAGTATCTATGATATGCGCCCAGGAACATATGCAATTTTGCCCAAGTTAGAACGGCGTGTGACATGTCTTCGTACTATCGGTAGCTCATTGTACTACATAACGCCCGGCTAATAACACGTGGTCTATCCCTGCAGTGAGAATCCACTGTAATCGTACTTTACAGTAACTATTGCTATCTCCTATTGAACCTTCGCAGAGCCAGAGGCAATTCTAACTGAAAGCCATGGTGTACTCCATTCGGGGAGGTCCCACATTACTTTTAACGAAAAAGATCAGTGAATGTTAAAAAAAATATATCAGTGGTGTTGAAGGGGTTACATCTCGAGTGGGTGCAAAGCACGTGTATAGTTAGTTCGTAAATGCTGCACCATTTGTTGACAGTGGTGCAGCGTCACGCAGGTACGTGCTTCTGCATTAACCTACTCCAAGAACTGCATCCTCCATTCAGTCGTGCTCATTACGCCATCCGGATCCCCTGGGGGTATCTCGGCATATCGCCGCCTCATGGTTTGTTTAACGTAGGCCTTTCGAGCAGGTTAAGTTTCTAAGAGTACGGTGCCAGTCGTAGAAGTCTTCATGTGCTGTAAGGCGTTGCTTGGAAAATACACTCCAGGTCGGTGTGACAGGGTGCGTTACCACAAATAAGGAGACAGCTTGATACCATTGGTATCAAGCAGTAGCCGCAACCACCGCGCGCATCTTTTTTCATTATAATTGCCTCTTAGGACAGAATATCCCAGCAATCCACCCTTATTCATCGCGCTGATCAGGTGCAAATTTTGTCCCCGGGTGTTCGGCACCGTACAGTGTGCACGGGTGCCACGTGCTGAACGTCCTCTTGTGCGAGCGCAGAACAGATTAACGTTTGTCTCGCCTATCCATACCGCTCGCTGTCCTTCTGCCTCCAAGTTCATCAACTTCAACACGTAAGTTTTCCTTAACCTTTTGCTACCCATCGTATTCATGGATTCCGGTATTGCATGTAATTTCATCATTGTCATCAGGCGACCGTCTAGGTAGCGAGCGATTGTGCTGACGTTCACGTCCACCACGAACCCCACCTTCAGTCGTAACCGAGGCGTTTCCAAGGTAACCGTAGGGTTCGATTCCACCGATTCCATGAAGCAATCCACGTGACTATCTGACAGACACTTCGACGCGACACGCTACGGTCTCTAGTCGGCTCATTCAATTACAATGTTCTAATCCAGCTTCTACATATCTTCACATTTACCAGTAACAGAGATGAAACGCCTTTCAAATCATTGCCCTCTTCATGTCTTCAGGATAAGAGTCTTTACATCGGACGGATGACGGGCGCATGTTCCTCTTCTTCCCATCGCGCGTAATGTGATCTAAAAAAACAGATAAAGGCAATTAAAGACAAACTTGGTAGGTGAACTATGAGGAAGACTTAATTTTCCCCTTGCCTGCTGCTTGCGGGTCCCGTGCAACCAAAGTGGGGGAAAGCAGAAGTGACAACTCCGCTGACCAGAGACGGACCATCGCAACCGTATGAACGTCTCCACTTATAAGTCAGAAGCGTGAAGTCGCCTTGACGTTTCGGAACTAAACTTATGTCCCCGCATGCCAAGCGCGTGTGAAATCCGCCGTTTGGCTATCACGTTGTCCCGCTCAGGCCATTGGGCGTAATGACCCCGAACTTTTTACACCGCTCACACATTCCACACGTACGCACACGTACGTAAGGTCTCTCATGCGAGGTCCACGGCTGACCCCTCAGTGCGATCTGGATTAAATTTAGATGGGTATTTGATTAAATTTTCTGCATTACGGACGAAAGCTGATGAGTAAAAGATTAAACAGATTGCGTTAAGGCTGAAATCAATCGAGAAATGGTATAGATGGTTGACTAAAACGTCAGCGATGATTGCCCCATCACCCTTGAGGGTAAATGAAGCAGTGCCACTGGGCCATATTTTGACTATTCTGAGCGACTGTCATTTTTCCACGTGGTATGCACAGTTTGTTTATCGATTCTCCTTCACAGACTCGGAAGCTAATAGTTGGGTATCCTGTCCTTGTGTGGATGTGGGATTTGCTGCAGTATCCGTAATTACAGGTTAGATTTCGGGGCGCGCTGTGCGATTCTACTCATGTTGAATATGAATTTCCACAGGGAGTAGTTTTGGGACTGCTTCTGTTTCTCGTACTCATTAATGAGCTTATGTGTCTGATTGCCTCGGATAGGTTGCTTTTCCGTGATGATGTTAAGATGTGGCGGGCAGTCGCCGACCAAGAAGGGCACGATGCACTTTAGCGAGATCTGGACAGAGTGTATGCGTGTTTACTCCACAGTCTGCTCCAGTGCAACTCGTTGAAGTGTAAGGTGGTCCACATTCGCCACCAGCCGAAGCTCGCCCGCAAGCTTAGGGACCATGTTGTGCAAGCAGTCACCAGGAATGCGACAGTGTGGCGCCAAACTAGACTGTACTGCGCTACTCAGAACAACCTGAGAAGGCGTTAAAAATTGGAACTCTACACATTAGTATGCTACAGAGGGCATTCGGAATACGCAAGGTAGGCCTGACAGCCCTTGCACAAGAAAGATGTCGCGGCGCTCGAGACTCCACAATGAAAAGCCATCAAGCACGCTAAAGGGTTGTTTAGCCTTCCACATCAACTTAGGCTGAGAACACTAAGACCACGCAGCGGTTACTAACGACGCTTACGTGGTGATCTAATAATGGCCTACCAGATTTTGAGGAACTCCAACTAAGTCTGTCACCAACTACTGCAACTCAGCCACAACTCGAATTTGTGGGGTCTCCAGCTCAACTTGGTCATGCAATACAGTCGTCTGGAATGTCGGCGAAACTTCCACTCTTTTCGTGTCTGCCAGCCGTAGAACGCCCTCCAAGTTACAATGTTTCTGCCCCACTTTATCTGCGTCTAAAAGAAGCTTTGACGGTGCCCTAACCCACAGACATTACGAGATATAACCTGTGTACATCGACGGAGGATATAAGGTGATAAAGGTCGCACAACCGGCATTAACCAAAACAATCGAGGTTGACTCCTTTAGTTATGTCACTGTATGAACACTGGTGAGTCCACCAAAAAGGTCTTCATTTTATCATCAATTGATTGTCCCAATTGTAGCCATCTTACAGAACTTGTTGGGCATTTGCTTTTTTACCCATAATATACCAGTGTTCCATAGCTCTTTTCTTTGCTGTCTAGTGGGTTGGGGTTGACCACGCAGCCGTTGCTTTAAAGAAGAGAATAACTTGTCTTCCAATTGTCCAGGACAATGGAGGTTACTAGCCAAAGACTGACTCAATCGCAGCAATCATGTTATGAAAAATGTTTTTGACGCCCACTGTATTCCGAATCTCAGGCATCCGAAATGTGAAAAGATCTCTAAACCATCGATCAGTTTGATCAAAGCACGCAAAAGGTTCCGTTTGGTACTATGTGTAAACGTGTAACCGTCATGAATGTATCCCTGCATGGTCATAAATATTGTGCGTAGTCTGAAGAAGAAGGTATACGAGGTGGTTCCAATTGCAGACAACTCACATTCTAACATTTGTGTTTTCACTGAAACGTGGTTGACACCGGATATCACGGACGACAAATTATGGTTTCCTGGTTTCGCGCTGTTTAGTTATAATTAATTCGTTGGTTGTCAAGGCATAGCTGTCAACTATCTTTAGCACCTGTGTTTTCCAGACGTTGGATAATGCTATGGAAGCTTTACTGGTTGTTGCGTACCCTTTCTCTCCGCTTACAGTCACAATGGTATTTCGAATTCCTTGAAGTACTTCAAAGGTTATGTAGTGTAATCTTGTTCTGACTGCGACTAGGTGTCTGGTACCAGGGGACTTCAACCTCTCTAAAATCTGTTGGAATGATCTTTCCTGTGGCGCGGCTACAGCCACTTCCATAGTTGAAGTCTTACGAGATATCGGGTGGTGATCTTAACTAGTTGTCTGTGTTACACAGAACAAGAAACATCCCTTGGAGTATCCTAGTGTTTTAGTACCAATTGAACTTACACTGGTTTATTCCAAAGTGGGATGTGTCGTATCCAGTTGCTTGATTTTATCGTTCGTCATATCACAGTCCATGGCAATGACCGTATACGGAAGGCAATGACCGTTTCCGGCCAGTCATGCTGCGGCCTAACTCGACGACCCTTGAAAGCTTGGATCTCTGCTCGTTCTCTGGAGCTGTTCGAACGCCGCAAAGATATCCTTGCGGGATCAGATTGCAATGAGTGGCGCCGTTCTGCCAACCGACTGCTCAAGCAAAGCCTACGCAAGGATCGCGAGACATGGTGGTCTGAGCGTGCTTTAGAGATGGAGACCGCTGCCCTCTCTGGCAACACTCGCAGGCTTTTCCAACTCATTCGGTCCACTGGCCTCAGGAAGCCTGGTGTCAGTGAAGTCATTTGTGAGGTGGATGAGTCTCCGATCACCAACCAACAGAGGCGTATGGACCGCTGGGCCGAGCACTTTCACACGCAGTTCAACTGGCCTCCACCATCCATCAGTACATGCAGTACACGTTGTTGTCCACCATGGCTCGTCCCTCTGAATCCACCCAGCGAGGCGGAAGTCTGCCTCGAGATTCGACGCTTGAAGCGCTTCAAGGCTGCCGGCTTAGACGGACTTCCTCCGGAACTATTCAAGTACGGCGGTGTGGCGATCATTAACCAGCTGACCTCGCTGTTCGCAAAAATTTGGCATGAAGAGAAAGTGCCTTCCACTTGGGGCGAATCAGTTATTGTCCCGATTTTCAAGAAAGGCGCTCGCACTTCATGTGCAAATCATCGCGGGATTAGTCTTATTTCGGCTGCCTCTAAGCTATTGGCATCTATTCTGCTTCGTAGGCTATCCCCAGTACGTGAATCATACTACCGTGAAGAACAAGCTGGTTTCCGTCCTGGCCGCGGATGCGTGGATCAAATCTTCACGCTTCGCCAGCTCCTCGAACATCGTCACATTTATCACAGGCCCACTATCATTGCATTCCTAGACATACGTGCCGCTTTTGACTCCGTTGATCGACCTGCTTTATGGCGTTGCTTACTAAAGAACGGGGTGCCAGAGAAATATACCGCCATCTTACGAGCACTTTACCTTCATACATCCGGCAGACTGAGGGTCTATGGCAAGCTTTCCTCGCCATTCACTGTCAATAGCGGTGTGCGACAGGGCTGCCCTATGTCCCCATTCTTGTTCAACTTCGCAATCGAAGACGTTCTGTCGAATGCTCTAGAAGGTTTCCAACAGTTTGGCTTAGAGCTTCTACCGGGTGAGCGCGCGACCGACTTAGATTATGCTGATGATATCGCCTTACTTGGTGACGATCGTCAGAGTATGCAACTCATTCTGGATCGTTTGGCGGTTGAAGCATCCAAGTATGGCATGAGCTTCGCCTCATCGAAGTGTAAAGTACTGCTCAAGGATTGGCTTTCACCTGCTCCCGTACTCACTCTCGAAGGTGCACAACTTGAACAGGTAGATAGTTTCGTCTACCTTGGGAGCTGTGTTTCTGCTGACGGCACTATCAACAAAGAAGTTTCTCTTCGTATCGCTAAAGCTCGATCAGCATTTGTCAATCTGAGGCACTTGTGGCGTCGTCGCGACGTCTCATTCTCACTAAAGGGCCGCGTTTACAGCGCATCAGTTCGCTCAGTATTGTTGTATGGGTGCGAGTCCTGGCCGATTCGCGTGGAAGACATGCGTCGTCTTTCTGCGTTCGATAACGGTTGCTTAAGGAGGATCGCTCGTGTTTGGTGGCAACATCGAGTTAATAATAATGACGTCCGACGTCGCATCTTGGGGAATGCGAGTATTCCCTTCAACAAACTGGTTTTGTTGCGCCAGTTGAGATGGCTCGGTCACGTCCTACGCATGGCATCTGAGCGTCTACCGCGTCGCGCACTATTCGCTCGTCAAGGACCTGGCTGGAGGCGACCGCGTGGTGGTCAGCCTTCTACATGGCGGCAACACATGAAATCGCTGACGTCGTGTCTAGCCGCTGTTGGATCCGTACGTCTTCCAGGATGGGGACCCAAAGATGAGGAGTGTCAATGGCTTAACACACTAGAAGACATGGCCCGCAATCGGAATCAATGGAAGAATTGTGTACAGTATTGTATTGATTCACGTGTTTAATACTACAAACATTAAACTGACAAAAAAAGAGCAAAAACGGCGTGTGAAAACAAACTAAAAATGTTTTGTTCTACTTTTTGTCAAAATGTTCTATTCTTCCTGCGGCATATTAGTTGAAGTGTGTTGCTCACCTTCAACTAGCATGCCACGGTGATTATGACGCGTTGAATCTTGCTTACCTGTTGATCTCCATGGTTTTATTCTGGCTCTATGTCTAGTTGATAGACTGTTGAGGATACATACATACATATCGTCATATCACGGCGGTAGTCTGCGCCTTCTGGGGAAGTAACAGTGAGCTTTACGTCGCATCCACTGAAGACATCAATTAACCAGCACAGATAAGCGCATAGCTTAATTCGATAGAAGTGTTAATTTTTGCCACTTAGATAATCGCATATGTACGCGCGAGGTTACCTTGCCAGTCCGCACATGCTCTTACCATTCATGTTAGGATCAGCCACCAGAAAACATTTTACTGTTTATTCTCCGTAGGCATACAGTGCTGTCATTGCTGTTCATTAAGATGTGAACGTTTGCGGATGGTTTAGGTTTAATTCCAATTGGATACAACCAATTTTTCAGTATAGAAGCTATGCGTACTATGAGCAAGTTCAACGCTTCTCATTCAAATGACAATATGCGCAAATGAGTTCCACGTTCTTCTACTACTTAAGTTTAATTACATAATCCTGGATACCATGTGTCGTCCATAGGATAGAAAGATGCGCAACGTCTGAATTAGAGCTCGCGCAAAGCGCATTCCTCATTTTCTGCGTGTAGTGCTGCTTGAGTGTCTCTTTATCACCATGTAACACCACAACAGACGATTGCAGAATATTCTCATAACTATATACACATACACAAACATAAAATATATGTGCAAATGCATTTATGCGCAATATAATCACTAGGCGTACCACAGGAGCATAATTTAACGGATATCCAGTAATACTCGGCAGGCGAAACAATATGACACAATTCCGTTACCCTGCAAGCACATTCTGAAAGGCTAACACCGTGGAAAAATGCAGTTAACACATACTGCCGCATCATCTGCAATGCCGCATGTTAAACAGACTTCTATATCCATGGTTGGTGGCATCCGGTGTCGGATTTGCCTGTCACTGTGGTCAGTCACAGGACGCTTGCGCCTACAGAGGGACCATGTGTGGCTTGCGCTGCAAAACCCAAAGCTCCAACCACATACCCCATATCCAGTGTAAACCCGAAGGAATAAGACCGGGAGGCATGCGGATGGGAACCACGTTTCACCAACGGAGCCGGCCCAAACTTCTTCACAGGCAAACACAAGCACACTGTATTTTGGAACCAAACGCACACCAGACGGTGGCTGGACCGTAGTCCGCTCCACACTGAGTGCATGGAACCACTCTTTGATTCTAACACGGCCACATGGACCGTGCACCCAGTCCCCTCCAGCAACGACCAACTGTCTCCTAGAGCCAGTATGGACGAGGTAGTGGGCAATAGACAGGTAGGCACCTTGTCAACATGCGCATCAAGCGCAGCCACACCGGGGATATCAAGCAACAACCAATCACTTGAGTAAAAGAGAACAAATAAAATAAATCGATCAATGCATAAGGAAACGGTGACATAAATCATAAATTAATGAGCATTTGAAATAAGTTGTTTACAAAGAAATCCGAGATAAGATCACGAGGTCAAAAAAGACGTTTTACGAAAATGCCACAGACGAGAAAATGTTATCAAATTAACTACAACTGGCTTAAGCAATGTGTGCAAATTTATAGAGGAGAGTACAGATAGACATTTAGATGCGAATGAAAAGCATTAGGACACAATTGAAAACTCACCACCTGAAATAAATAGACTCAGCATGTAAGCAAGCGGTTAGTAAATCGAATGCAGCGTGAATACAAACGCTGTGCCGGTTCTGCCTACGTAATCTGCAGGACCCGTCGTCGCTTCGGTAGTGGTCGCGAGTGGCCATATGTGGCCATATATATATATATATATTTATATATATTTGCAGACATACCATTTCAACATTAAAGTAGACGTTCAGCAATACACATTGAAAGATTACATAGAACTTCAAACGTTTTGCAAAAAATGGGTATTTTGCAATCCACTTTGGACATATCGGATTTTAAGCAGAAATTCCGCAATCCGCTTGCAAGAAATGTGGAGTAAAGCAACTAGACGATGTTCAGACTAACTTGTTGTCATGATAATGCAACAGTGTTGTGTAACGCGCGGGTGCCACTGCAAACTCGTCGCTTGATCGTGAACCTCGATCGCCTCGATCAAAGGCGGTGACTGAGTATCCCCCTCTATCCCCCTATGTCTAGTCGTAGTTTATGTGCTTCTTACTTTGCACATGGACCTGTGTAGCTAGGCGACTATTGGAAAGTCAGACTACCAAATCGAGTAGTCTGTCATGAATTAAGCAAATGTTACCTAGCTTTGTAGGGTCTTTGTGAAGCACTCGTTTTGAGAATGGATTAGGATGCGCCATCTCCATCTGAACCGTGATTCCCACTGAATTTAATTTTGGCCCGTTCGATCACTTGGATCATCAGTGATGAAGCAGATAGGCAGCGATCCAGTTGTCCCCTGTTACTTCATGGGCCTTCGCGTATTTTGTGTGGGCCAACCGATTCATCTGCTCGGTTATTGGATCAGCGCAGTCTGTTGTGACTTCCCCAAACACAGCATAGCTTTATTGGCCTACTGCTGCAAGTCGTTATCAAAGAAAGGGGGGGTGAGAGGACTGTACGATATTCGGGCAACATTGCGCTTACGCGAATGTAACGTAAGTGCATAAACAGTGGGTGATTGTGCAATCCTTCCTCTTTATCGTGAGCGTCAGTTGTCTTGATTAGAACCGGCGACCCGGTTGTCCCCTGTCGCTCTATGTGCTTCCGCGTATCTTGTGCGGGTTTGTGGGCGAACCCATTCAGCTGCTCGATTATTGGTTCAGTGCGGGTTATGATGACTCCAGCCAACACAGCGTAGCTTTATTAGCCTTTTGCTGCATGAAACAACCAAAAGAAGCAGAGTGACCAGCGGCCGCATCTTCGATGCCGAAGCGGTTCAAGGGATAGTCTTGGTCACTTATGTGTTCACCAAGCATTTGTCCTTCGATGGCTAAGCCACACACGAAGCAGATGAAGTCGCGAATCGTAACGAGTGCATGCAAGGAACATCATCGTCGCCTACAGAAAATAATACTTGAATACCCAACGAAACAATAGGGAGAAGCTGAATCCCGTTATCCTGCTGCAGATGAATGAGACATTTGAACAGCATTCTGAGGGTACTCTGGTAAAGCTGCAGCGGCCGCTCAGGGAGATCGGAATCCATCTACCTTTACCTGCTGTTTTCAACACTAAGAGGAGGCTACGGACAACGCACAACACGTTCACTATGAGCAAAACCGAGCCAACAATGCCCCGACCATCGTAACCTGGCTGACCTACGCAATGTACCTCTCAGTACACGCTTTATTCTTACATGCTAACTTCGGCAGTTTGGTTTGAAAAACGCCTACTATAAAAGGAAATTGGTGCATTGACAAGAAACGGAGTATTAACGTTGAACACGTTCACTTAATGAAGGAGTGTCCAGCTGCTGCGTTTGTCAGGCTCAGCATCATAGTAAGGACAGAGTTCGTGCTGTCCTGCCGGGTTACGCTTCCAAGACTCACTTGAATGACTTCACTTAGTGTCTGATAAGGCGTCGGATTGGAAGATAGGCGTCTCGTTGACACTTTCACTTTCGAAAACAAATGTTCTACTTAGTTTTGCATGTACCTGTAGGGCGAGAGGAACTTCAGCTTATAGGATGATCTCAAAATCCTCCTTAGATCATCCGGCAGATGCGTCCTGGCGTTGTCCATGATCAGCCATGCATAGTACATCTCCATAAGTCCCCCGACGAACATCGATGACTTTGCACCGTTGCAGATACCATCGTTGATGATTTTTAAGTGGAAGATGCCTTGGTTATTCATTACCGAAAACAGCGTCACCATTCGGCCTCTGACTGTAGGCAAGACGACGTCCGCAAGTGTGCCCCTTCTTGAGCGAGCCTGAGTCTGTCCCATTTGGAGATTGAACTTGCTCTCCTCTATGAAGATTCATTTCTGCTTCATATTTGTTTTATGTATCGAGAAGTCAAGAGCGCCGGCGTGCCGGCTTGCCATGCTCGTGGCACTGTTGATGCGGTCTAACTGGTAGTGACACTTCTTGACCGTTATCCTTAAGGTACTGAGAGCGTTGAAAACCATAGATAGGGATAGGTGGGTCCCAATCTCGTCCAACCGCTGCAGTAGCTGCACTAGAGTGTCTTCGGAATGCCGTTCAGGGGTTTCTTCAACATTCTGCAAGACAGTGGGAGTCAGCTTCTCCGTGTTGTTTCCTCCACATCTGCTCTGAGTGTTCATGCCTTCTCTCCTGTAGGCAAGGATGATGTTCCTTACCGTGCTGTCGTTCATATAAGTGATCTCAGCAGCTTCGTGGGTGATATTTCCGTCGACGAAAACAAGCTTAGTGAGGATCTTTTTTGTGTCAGTGATATTCGCTTGTACCGCCTCGGCCTTGAAGATGCGTTCTGGAGCTGCTAGTCGCTCATTTTGGTCATTTCATGTAGTACAAGGCTATTTAAGCTATACTGTGTTGGGTGGAGTCATGATAGCCAGCAGTGATCCAATAAGCAAGTAGTTGATTAGGTGGGCCCACACACCCACATGAAATATGCGGATTCCCATAGTGAGACATAGAAAAATTTCTCACCCGCTTCGATGGAGGTGAACGACGCCAGTGATCAAGTGGAAGTCTTGCACCACCGACAACTGCTTGCACAGTCCCGTTGCATTCGCAGGATTAACATTTGGCGGGCACATCGTCTAGTCGCCTTATTCCCCTGCCTTGATAACAAACTGTAATTTTAGGCCAGCAAAATCAGGAAGGTTTTGGACGATTCATTATAATTAACATTCTTTCAATATTCCAGGGGTTGAATAGATTCGCCCACACACCCACATAAGATACGCGGAAGAACATAGAGCGAAAGGGGACAACCGGGTCGCTGGTTCTAATCAAGACAACTGATGCTCACGATAAAGAAGAGGGATTACACAATCACCCACTGCTTATGCACTTACGTTACATTTACGTAAGCGCAATGTTGCCCGAATATCACACAGTACTCCCACTCCCTTGACTTTGCTAAGAAGATACAGCTGTAAACCATCGAAGCTAGACTGGTTTAGGTGAATTCCTAATAACCAACAAGGTTCTAGTGATTGCATTGTGTAGGTTCGACCACACACCCACAGGAAATACGCGAAATCCTATAGAACGACACGGGACAAGTGGGTCACGGGTTCGCTCGAGTGGAACAAAGCCCATGGTCAAGAGGAGGGATTGCGCAATCGCCCACTGTTTGCACACTCCCCATACATTCGCGCGAGCAAAAGGTAGTCTGAACAACGTCCAGTCGTTTTAATCCCCCTTCTTTGATAACGACTTGCAGCAGTAGGCCAATAAAGCTATGCTGTGTTTGGGGAAGTCACAACAGACTGCGCTGATCCAATAACCGAGCAGATGAATCGGTTGGCCCACACAAAATACGCGAAGGCCCATGAAGTAACAGGGGACAACTGGATCGCTGCCTATCTGCTTCATCACTGATGGTCCAAGTGATCGAACGGGCCAAAGTTAAATTCAGTGGGAATCACGGTTCAGATGGAGATGGCGCATCCTAATCCATTCTCAAAACGAGTGCTTCACAAAGACCCTACAAAGCTAGGTAACATTTGCTTAATTCATGACAGACTACTCGATTTGGTAGTCTGACTTTCCAATAGTCGCCTAGCTACACAGGTCCATGTGCAAAGTAAGAAGCACATAAACTACGACTAGACATAGGGGGATAGAGGGGGATACTCAGTCACCGCCTTTGATCGAGGCGATCGAGGTTCACGATCAAGCGACGAGTTTGCAGTGGCACCCGCGCGTTACACAACACTGTTGCATTATCATGACAACAAGTTAGTCTGAACATCGTCTAGTTGCTTTACTCCACATTTCTTGCAAGCGGATTGCGGAATTTCTGCTTAAAATCCGATATGTCCAAAGTGGATTGCAAAATGCCCATTTTTGCAATGCGTTCAAAGTGTATTGCAAAACATCCAATTTAAAGTGTGAATGTTATACGATTGGCGGCATCCGGTTTCGGATTTGCCTGTCATTGTGGCCAGTCACAGGTCGCCTACGCCTGTTGAGGGCCTGTGGGTGGTTGCGCTGCACCACCCACAGCTCCATCCACACACCCATATCCAGGGTAAACCCGAAGGAATAAGACCGAGAGGCATGTGGATGGGGCCACGTTTCATCAACGGAGACGGCGCGCCCTCCAAGATGCACAGCATCGGCATACCTGTCTACGTAATGAAATCGTGCGTATCAGACCTACACAATGCGGTGGCTGGGCCTTAGTCCGCTGCACACCGAATGGAGCCGTGCTATGAGGATAGCACGGCCACGAAGACCTTGTACCCCATCTCCCCAGCAATGATTCAGTCTCCTGGAGCCAGCAATTGAGGTAGTGGGTGTTAGACAAGTAGGCACCGTGACTACCTGCACATCAATCGCAGCCACACCAGGGATTTCAAAAAACCAACATAGCATTATTGGGAAAGCAAAGACGGAAAACTGACACAAAAGATGCCGCAAAGGGATAGAACCGAATAAATCCAATAAAGTGGAATAAATTTTATCCAGATTAAAACGTTTTGGTTTACGTGTAAGTCGATTTAGCCCAACTGCCGTGAAGAAGCATCATGTATGCAACATCAACTTCTGTATGAATTACATATTAATATATATATATATATATATATATATATATATATATATATATATATATCTGGAACCTAACGTGGCGGAAGAGCAGCGTGGATTTCGCGTGGGTCGCAGCACTATAGAATTGGTGTTTGCGGCTCGTCAGTTACAGGAGAATTGCAGAGAATGACACCAGCCGTTGTACTCGCTTTTCGTTGATTTCTACAAGGCATTTGATACGGTGAACCGCGAGGCATTGTGGCCGGTGTTGGGTAAGTTTGGTTGCCCGCGTAAGTTTGTAAGTTTAATTGAATGTTTGCACAGTGGTATGCGAGCGAGGATGCAGCTGAGTGGAGAGACCTCGGATTGCTCGGATGGATGGATCACCGAGGCACACAAGCCATCGCACCACGTTTTCAGTCTCTTTCCGACTGATGACTGCTCGCTTACGACTCGGAAGCGGTCAGTTTGTCACTTTGCTAAGCCCGACCATGTGTTATCCTGATGACACGCGTGATCAATTCTGCACTCAGCTATCCTCGCTGATAGGATCTCTGAAGAGGAGCGACCGACTATTTATGATGGGTGGTTCAACGCGCGTTGGTCGTGATGCCTCAGGGTGGACGGATCTTACCGGTCCGCATGGCATCTGTTCAACGAATGCGAACGGGGACACTCTGCTCTCACTGTACAATGAACAAGGAATTAATACGGGTTAAAAAGCGTTGCTTGGTAAATCCCATTGAATAGATGGCGGGGATATCGAAACAGCAATAATGATAATTATGATAGCAAAACAGTTAGTAGTTTACATATGAAAATAAGGCTTACCGGTTGCTCCGCCCTAATCCTGCAATGCGCTTCGATTCACAGCACCCGCAGTTAACATCAGATAATTCCATGGTAAACTCCAGGTGTAGGATGGAGACGTAGTGCTAAGTGACAAAGTGTAAGTGGATGAGTGTGTCATCCAACCGGCTTTTAAATACCGTTAGTGTCGGTGCAGAGACGACCGATTCTGAGAGAGAATTCCACAAGTGGAAGAGACGAATGGGAAAGAAATTTCTGCGGCACTCCAGGCGGCTATACTGTACAGCAAGTTTCAATGAGTGGCTCCTCAGGGTTGTATTGGTGCTGAGTTGCAGTAAAGGGCGGCACACATGATGTGGGTCTCTCAGAATTAAGTATGCCATAAACAGGTCACCTCGTAATCTGCGATAGCTTCTACTGAACACCCCTAATCGTTGCAGCCTATCCTTGTATGAAACATTGCGCATTCCAATTACGTCCTTAGATGCCCGACGTTGTGGCGGCTCCAGTCCAATTAATGTCGTGTTTCAGCCATGGATGTCACGCTTGAATTGCGTATTCGACATTGGGGCGAACATACGCACTAAGCATTTGTCAAAATAGGGTGATATTTATTTGTCCAAATGCTCATCGCAACAGTCTTCGTGGCCTTTTCGGATCGCTTGGAGTAACCTAAGTCAACTTGAACCAGAACACCCAGGTCACGTTCGACAGTTGATTGTTGCAGTATATTCATTCCGAGCAGATATGGGTAGCTGCTCTGATGTCGGACGGAAAGTACCTTGAATTTATTAACGTTGAAATGCCGTAAGTATTGGCTTGACCATTGGTATCGGCATACCCTGCTTATCCGCCAATATTCTACTGTTACGGAAGGACCGATTAGAACGACATCTTAATAACGTACACCATCCGAGACCCCGCAGCTGGCTCCATTCATCGACTGGCGCGCTCCAATGTTCCCATCGGCAACCGAGTGTTGATGCCTAAAGAATCAATCGCGGAAGCATGTAAAAACGCGCTACTTACCTCAGCAGATGGGTGCCCACTCCGGGGAGTGGTCACCACACCGGCTGCACATCACTGGCTGCGAAATCCCACCAGAATATTCCCTGGACTGTTCTTTCGGGCAATACAGCTTCGAGATGGGTTACTCTCTACAAAAGTACGACGCGCAAGAGGATGACCGCCTGAGAACCAATCCGAGCTACTATGTCGCGGCAACTGTGGACAAAGGGAGACTCCGTTCCGTGTCCTACAATCATGTGGCATCAACCATGAAGCACGATGTAAACGCCACAATGTCATTGCCGAGCAAGTCGCCAAAAACGCCGCAAATGAACAGTTAACATCGTTCGCGAACCAAAAATTCCAACAGCGACCTCATTCATCAAGCCAGATATACTCACAGTAAAGGGATCATCGGTGCACGTCATGGATGTCGGAATTTGTGACGCCGACCGGATGGCGCGTACTCATCAGCTCAAGGTCGACAAATATAGCTCCGGAAATAACGCATCAGTGATCTCGAAGTATCTAAGAGCACAATTCCCCGAAACAAGCGAGATTTGCAACCATCCAATTACCTTAAAAAATCGGGGATTTATACATCCGACTTTGGTGAAATATTTAACAACTCGCGACTTCACCAAACTCGACATCTCGGATATCTGCTTCTTCGCCCTCCGACTATCACTGATGGTATATGATAGGCTTATGAGGGGAGCTTCCTCTCAGTCCTCCTAAAACGATTCCAACAACCTGATATTTAATACATTCAGTGTCGGATTACTAACTAGTCAAGGTCATCCTCACACACGCGTGACGTGCGTGCTACTGGTTCATTCGGATTATTTCCCTCTATCCTCTCTCCATCTTCTCGCAGCGTTGTCAATGTACGCTCATTCGAACCGGATTTACCAGCTCTACGCAGTGATCCATCATACGTGAAAATATCTTCTACGATTAGAGGCTGTGTCATCACTAAGCGTTTTCACTGGCATCTGTGATTAAGCGCAAGCGTTTAATTCAATCGTATCGAGCCGATTGTCATTCTGTTTGACACCATTCGATACAGAATTCTCGAGGCAGGCCGAAAAGCCTAAGCTTACTCCGATCTAGTGTTTCTCAACACAGCTGTGAAAGAATCGGTGTTCAGCGCTCTGTTCAGGTTGCAGTCACTCGCCATTCCTTGTGACCTTGTCAGCCAGTGCGGCTTCATTACCCATCACACGGACCGCGCGACCACGCCGAACGCTCAATTGACCCTGCAACCACCACATTCGTCTGACCGATGTGCGCCGCTCTCAAAGCCGTAAAAGTACAGAACGCTAACCAACCCACTGGGTCAGGTAACGACACCAAATTGAATGGCAGAAAGGCGAAACCGAAGAGACTCCCATCGAAAGGCATTTGCGGGTTAGGAGAATGTCATCGGGTAGTAAAAATCGGTCTAGCTTGTTCGCACTGTTTGGAATGGTACCATACGAAATGTGCAAATGTGTCCCAACAACAGTTACGGGAGCGAAATAGCTCCCAAGATGCATTTTGGTTCTGTACTGCGTGTTCCACCATCCCCCTCGTTAAGTGCTTGCTTATCCTAGCTGAGAAATGCGACCGGTTAATCGCAGAAGCAGAGCAGAGGATAAACAATGAGATTACTTCAATCGGAGCGAGTATGGACCACAGAAGCGTAGCGGCTGCTAAGCAACGGAATGCTGAACAAATCGCTTCCCCTGCACCGCAATCAGCCATGTCTCCATTTCCGTTGTCTTCTCCAACTTTGGTAGAACGCCGGGCGAAAACAGACTGTACCTACGTGAATCAAGCAGTACTCATAGCAAAGAAAATCAGGCACCATTCAAAACGTCTGGTTAAGCAAATTCCACTAGACCTGACATCTAGTATTAACAAGGATGGAGCAGCCAAACACCAACCCTTGGTGCCTGTAGCTCAAATATCTCTTGTCGAGACTAAACCTCCCAGAACATCGGTTACATATGCAGAGATTACTGCAAGGGTCCACCGAGAGGCCGCCGTTGCGTCCTCTTCCATTGTAAACACCGTCAACGCAAATGGAGATAAAAAGAGCAAACAATCACTTGTCAACAAGTCAAGACAAATGAGTACCATACCTTGTAGATCGATTAAAAAGGGATCCAACAACAGTGCCCGGACTGTTGTATGCTCAAATGTCCCTGAATCTACCGCCATCACATTGCGGGATAAGTTATCAGACGACCAAGACCAATGGAACTCATTGTGTACGCAGATGAGTATCAAAGCCAAGCCCATAAACATGTTACGAATTACTCGTCATCCGAACTCGCCACACTATGGTGAACCCAGACTTATTCGAGTAACTCTAGAATCCTCCACCGACGTGGAAAATGTTTTGCTCTCCGCAAGCGCGCTAAAACACGAATCCTGTGTGATACGTATCTATCCTGATATCCCTTGGAGCGCGCGACAACCAAAAGGAAACACCGAAGAGGGGCACAGCAAGCAAGACCGCCTAAACACAGTCTTCATACATGGCGTGCCAGAACATCCTTCTAACCATGTTCAAGATACCGGAAAGAACGATTTAGAGCAGTGGCGGTTCATTCGTGAAACACTTTCTTTGGATGATGTTGTGGCACGATCGCTCACCAGGATACCTCTCTCATCGAATTATAGATGATGCGGCCCTAGAATCCTAAAACTTGTGGTTCAGTCAGAGCAACAAGCAAAGGATGTTTTGGATCGATGGCGGAGAAATCGGAAACATCTTCCTTCCGAAATTCGGTTAAAGGTCGCAAACAATTCGCACAGCTCAAGTATTAAAGCAACTGAAGCAGCAAGCATCCTGACGAATGTACAGAAGTGCAACTTGACTGCTGCTTTAATTGACTCTGACGTAGGTCTAAACGAAGGCTGGGAAGCACCTTGCCCGAATCAAGTTGCAAACGAGGTTTCATTGACCCATCAAAAAAACGAATAACTGCCGACCTCCCATCGGTCGTCATTCTCTCACACTTGACAGCTTCACCTCTCTGCGGACTCCTAGAGACCGAGAAACTGGCCTGCTTGTATACAAATGCTCAGGGACTTTCTAACAAACTGGCTGAACTGAAAGATCGCCAAGCTTCCGGCTCGTATGATGTCATTGGTATCACCGAGACATGGTTGCACACGGGGATGACGGACGCTGAAGTTTCGCTACCCGGCATGTCGCTGATCCGGAACGATAGGCTCACAAAAGGAGGAGGGGTGATCCTGTACTACCGAAACGACTTAAAGTGCGAAGCGGTGGAGGATTCAGATTCGCAGTTCCCCGACTCTCTTTGGTGCCGGTTGCAGTTAAAAGGCAGGGACGCTTGCCTTATTATCTTGGTGTACTGCGTCCCTGACTCAACACCCGAAACCGACTACCACCTAATGGCTGCTTTAAGGTGCAGTTTACAACAAAAGTACACTCACATTCTTATCATGGGTGATTTCAACGTACATTGTTTAGAAGCCCCTGCCACAACCGGAGAACAATTCAAAACCGATTTACAAGATCTAGTAACTACTGTTCCTCTTTACAACCACATCACTTTGCCCACTCGGTTCAGAACTGGTAACAGGCCATCTGTGCTGGATCTTGTGCTTACCAACGAGGAGCATATGATTGATGCGTTGGTTTTAGACTGCCCGTTGGGTCGCAGTGATCACGCCATGATCAGCTTCAACTTCGTCTGCTATGCAGAATATCGGAATGATAACGATGATTCTGTGCGAACCATCACAAGGTACGACGGACTCGCTTAGCTTGTCAGCGCCACAACTTGGGCGTTCCTCGAAGAAGAATCCCGGAAGTCGCCTGGCTCGAGTTCGTCAACACATTCAGTCACCTGATTGCACAGGCTTCAGAGATAAAAGCTTGCAATAAGTGCAAATCCGTTTCTTTCGTTAGGAGCAGAACCCGAAAATGGATGACAGTATGCAACGCAGCATGGCGAGTGTACAGAGAAGCTCCAGCACCAGAAACTTGGGACAACTACGTAGCCCAACGTAACCACTGCACTCAACTGTTAAGAGAAGACAAAGCCGCCTATCAGCAGAACATCGTAAAAACCTTCAGTGCTAACCACAAGCTGCTGTACAAGCACGTTAACAGCCTATGAAAGGTGAGGCAAGGATTTCCTCCACTCAAGACGGCTGATGGCCCAACAAGAACGTCTATGGAAGCTGCAAACGCGCTGCAGATGCAATATGCCCCCACGTTTCAAAGAATCTTGCCACCAAGCGATCTACCAAGCTTTATATTCTGCTCACCAGGACTAACCCACATGAATTTTACCGCAGAGGCTGTATTGCAAAAGCTGACTTCTCTACGCAAACACAGCTCGCCGGGTGTCGACGCCATTCGTCCTGAGGCATTGGGAGCAGCAGCAAACCAATTGGCAGAACATTTAGCTCAGTTTTTTTCAGCACTGCTTAGACCAGAATCAAGTTCCCGCTATGTGGAAGCTTGGAATAATAAGCCCGATTCACAAAGGTGGAAGCAGATATGATCCCTCCAACTACCGCCCAGTAACCCTTCTTCCTATACTCTCCAAGGTCATGGAATCCATAGTTGCCGATGCACTGGTGTGCTATCTGGAAAACTGCAACCTCATCACTCCTGAACAGCACGGTTTCCGTCATCAGCGATCGTGCACAACAAATTTACTAATCGCACTCAGTAGTTGGACCGAGGCAGCTGACGCTGGAGAAGGTGTTGATGTGATCTACCTGGATTTTTCCAAGGCTTTCGATCGTCTAGACCATCGGCCGGTGACCGAGTGGGTGGGCCGGTGGCCGAGTGGTCGGCACGTTTGCTTTCCAACCATAAGGTCCCCGGTTCGAATCCGCGTAGGGGTGGGCGTCCTCGCGGTATACTTAGCCCGCGCGCGACTATTGGTGGTCGCGCGGCAGCGAAGCGTCGTTACGGCGTATAAGCTGACACATTCCACTTTTTTTCACTATCCAAGCTGCAGCATTACGGGATCGGCGACCCTCTTTTAAGCTGGATCGCCAACTTTCTATTTCAAAGGCTATTAGTGGTCAGAGTTCGGAGCTCTTTATCGGACCCCATACAAGTCGATTGTGGTGTGCCGCAAGGCTCGGTTCTAGGTCCACGTTTGCTTTTGGTGTTTATTAATGACCTTGCACAGGGAATCGCTTCAAACTTCCTAATGTTTGCCGACGATATCAAGATCTGGCGCAGGATCCAGGCGAACGCCGACCAACATGTGCTCCAAAGTGACTTAGATACAGTGTATCAATGGTCGATCCAAAACTTATTGCATTTCAACGTCAGTAAATGCAAGGTGCTTTCCATCCGACATCAAAGCAGCTACTCATACCGACTCGGAACGGATGTACTGCAACAATCAACTCTCGAAGGTGATTTGGGCGTCCTGGTTCAAGATGACTTGGGTTGCTCCAGGCAATCCGAAAAGGCCTCGAAGACCGGGAACCAACACGTTGGGCTGATGAGGCGGGCGTTTGGACAAATAAATAGCTCCATATTTCGACAAATGCTCTGTGCGTATGTTCGCCCCCATGTCGAATATGCAATTCAAGCCTGGCATCCATGGCTGAAACACGACCTTAATGCACTGGAGCAGCCACAACGCCGGGCATCTAAGAACGTAATTGGAATGCGCAATCTTTCCTACCAGGAGAGGCTGCGACGACTAGGATTGTTCAGTGGAAGCTATCGCAGACTACGATGCGACCTGATTATGACATACTTGATTCTGATAGACCCCCATATCATGTGTGCCGCCCTTTACTGCAACTCAGCAGCAATACAAACCTGAGGGGCCACTCTTTAAAACTCGCAGAACAATACAGTCGTCTGGAGTGCCGCAGAAATTTCTTTTCCATCCGTGTCTGTCACCCGTGGAATGCTCTCCCAGAATCGGTCGTCTCTGCACCGACACTAACAATATTTAAAAGACGGTTGGACGAAGCACTCATCCACTTACACTTTGTTACTTAACACTATGTCTCCATCCTACACCTGGAATTTACCCTGGAATTATTTGTTGTTAACTGTGGGTGTTGTGAATTTAAGTGGATCGCAGGACTGCAGCGAAGCAAACGATAAGTCCTTATTTTCGTATTTAAAGTGTTAACTATTATACTATCCTTTTCATCATAGTTGTTACGTTGATATCCCCACCAACTATCCAAAGGGGCTTGTAAAGCAACGCTTCTTAACCCGAATAAATTCATTGTTCATTGTTCAAACACACGGTGACGACGGAAGCGATTCCGCCCAAATGTTTTGAAATCTACTTAAAACTAATGATTATTATTATGCCGGGGCATTCGCCCCTTTCTCGGCAAATTGTTGTAAATCTCCACTCAGGAGTCATGCATGCAATTTAACGAAAATATAATGTTCTAGGTCACTGTGGAGCAGATGCTGGTCGGCGTTTGCCTGGATCTTGTGTCATATCTTTATGTCGTCGGCAAACATTAGGAAGTTTGAAGCGATTCCCTGTGCAAGGTCATTAATAAACACTAAAAACAAAAGTGGACTTGGAACTGAGCCTTGCGGCACATCGCACTCGACTTGTATGGGGTCCAATAAAGAGCTCCGAAATCTGCCCACTAATTACCGTTGAAGTAGAAAGTTGGCAACCAAGCTTAAAAGTGTGTCGCCGATTCCGTACTGTTAGAACTTGGGAAGTAGTATTCGATGGTCTAGACGATCGAAAGCCTTGGAAAAATCCAGGTAGATCACATCAACACCTTCTCCAGCGTCAGCTACCTCGGTCCAACTACTGAGTGCGATTAGTAAATTTGTTGTGCACGATCGCTGACGACGGAAACCGTGCTGCCCAGGCGAGATGATATTGCAGTTTTCCGGATAACACACCAGTGTATCGGCAACCATGGATTCTCTGACCTTGGAAACTATAGGAAGAAAGGATACTGGGCGGTAGTTGGAGGGATCAGTTCTGCTCCTACGATTTTGAAATGGGGTTATTATTCCAAGCTTCCACATAGCGTGAGCTTGATTCTGGTCTAAGCAGCGCTAAAAAAAAACTGAGCTAAAGCTCTTGCCAGTTGGCTTGCTGCTGCTTCCAGTGCCTCTGGACGAATGGTGTCGACACCCGGCGAGCTGTGTTTGCCTAGAGGCGTCAGCTATCGCAATACAGCCTCCGAAATAAAAGTGATGTGGGTTAGTTCTGGCGAGGAGACCACAAAGATTGGAAGATCGCTTGTTGTCAAGACACTCGGAAACGTGGGGGCATATTGCATCCGCAGCGCGCTTGCTGCTACCACAGCCGAGCTTGTTGGGCCATCAATCGTACTGAGTGAAGGAAATACTTGCCTCACCTTTCGTAGGCTATTGACGTGCTTGTACGACAGTTTGTGGTTAGCACGGAAAGCATTTGCGCTGTTCTGCTGATAGGCGGCTTTGTCTTCTCTTAACATTTGAGTGGAGTGGTTACGTTGGGCTAGGTAGTTTCTAGTGCTAGAGCTTCTCTGTACACTCGCCATGCTGCAGTGCGTAATGTCATCCATTTTCGAGTTCTGCTCCTAACAAAAGAAACTGATGTAGACTTCTTGCAAGCTCTTATTTCTGAAGCCTCTGCAACCAGCTGACTGAATGTGTTGACAACCTCGAGCCAGACGACTTCCGGATGTTCTTCGGCAAGGAACGCCCAAGTTGTAGAGCTGACGAGCTGGGCTAACCGATCGTAGCCTGTGTGCCACCCACGGCCCGACGATCATGTACAAACAGTTTGCACTTAGTGTGAGTGATCTAACAACTTGAACGTACCCACGGTGTGGTCATGCTCACCTGCTCTACTATGTCATCGTACATCAGCGTGACATGCATGAAGTGCGCATAACACGTGTGCTGCGTGGATCTGAGTGTGGCACTGAGCACGACTTGCTGCGTACCAAACTATACATATGTTTACTTAAATCGATCTATTGCACTCATGCTGTGAACCGGAGGTGTATATTTAACATTCTCTCCCTCGGTACTGTGGAAAAGCCTATTGAGCTGGAGAAGGTGACGGTTGCACACTTGTGTGATGTGAAATGCATAGCTACCGTGTGCGACCTGTAGCACTACATTCGCAACCAGGTGAGAGTTGCTGCCGAGGAGGCAGTCGGGCGCGGCAACTGTAAGCGGATCTATTGATTTGATGACAACAATGCGACGACTGGCACATTGGTGTGTGCGAAAAACGCAGCATTTGCTGCACATGTGGCAGCCCCAATGACTTGAGGAAGAAGAGCAAGTTTAGCAGAATTCGACGACGACTGACCCGCAGACTGCAGATCTGACAAAAACACTGATTGTCTCTTGAACAACCGTTCAGAGATCGACTGCACTGTGTTGCACGGGCTGCAACAATACGAGATGAAGACGTATCTTACTGGCACAAGGGCTCTGGATGAGACGCAGGGAGAACTTTCTCAGTTGCGAACTGCAAGTGTGCCGCTGCCGACGAGATCCCGCCTGAAGTATTGAAACATGGCGGACCTGCGTTGGTCACTGCGTTGCATCAAGTGATGCAACGCGTGTGGACTGAGGAGGAGGTGCCTCCTGAGCTAAAGGATGGCATTGTGCTACCAGTGTACAAGGGTAAAGGAAGCAAGCAATGTTACACAAATTCTCGTGGCATCAACTTGCTGAGTTGTGAGGGCAAGGTGATCGCCCGAATCCTGCTCAACCGCCTCGTCAGTCAGGTTGTGGAACCGAATGTGGCGGAAAAGCAACGTGGATTCCGTTCGGGTCGCAGCACCACCGATGTGGTGTTTGCAGTTCCTCAGTTGCAGAAGAAGTGAAGAGAACGACACCAGCGTTTGTTCTCGCTGTTTGTTGATTTCACCAAGGCATTTGGTACGGGGAACCGCGAGGCATTGTGGCTGGTCTTGGGTAAGTTTGGTTGACTGAGTAAGTTGTTAATTTACGTGAAGGTCTGCACAGTGATATGCGGGTGAAGGTGCAGCTGAGTGGACAGACCTCGGATGATCTTGCAGTTGTCTCTGGTATGAAGCAACGCTGTATCACAGTTCCTGCACTGTTTACTATTTCTCTTCATGCCATGATGTTTTGTATTTTTTATGCGGCTCGTGCTTCGGTGTCCGTGCGCAACACCATATTGATGGTGGGTTACTGAACATCCGTCGTTTCGGTGCGAAAACCCTAGTCTGTGAGACAACTATGAGAATGTTGCTGTTCGATGACGATTGTGCGTTGTTTGCGCACAGCGTGGATGAGTTGCAGCACATGATTAGTACTCTGGCGTTGAGAGCGGCCAAGTTCGGGCTCATCTTCAACACAATCAAAAATGTCTGTCTCTTTCAGCCTTCACCGGCATTGCAATCTGCAACGTTGCCGCAAATCAATATTGGTGACGAAGTACTGAAAACCCCCTCCCGCTTCTGCTCCCTTGGGAGTGTGGTTTTGACCGACCAGCAAATACACAGTGAGCTGCGTATCCGCGTATGGAATTCAGTGGCAGCATTCCGGAAGCTTGAGTACCAAGTGTGTAACAACCACCAGCGTACCGTCGGCACAAAGCTGATGGTCTACCAATATATGGTGCTGTCCGTTCTTCTATACGGCAGCGAAACGTGGAAGATGTGCCCGCGAGACGTGAGATATCTCGAGCGGTTTCATCAACAATATCTGCGACGGATTCTGCGCACAGGTTGATGTGACAGATTTGCAGACACGGAGGTGCTGCGAGAAAGTGCCGTGGACTGTATACTTTTGCTGAGACACTTGAGGTGGCTCGATTATGTGTGGTGTATGGATTCGACGGGGAAACCGAGGCAGCTGTTATATGTTCAGCTGAGTGTGAGGAAGCGACACGTGGAAAAAGCGAGCGTTCTTATCAGGGCATGATCATGGTAAGCCTACCCCTTCCTAATGTTGCTCTCCGGTGTTGGGAATCGAAGGCGTTTGATCGGCGTGTATGGTGCGATCTGATCACGAACGCAGTTGCCGAGGAGCGGGCTAAACCTCTCATGCATGAGGAGAAAAAGCGGCGAGAGCGGAAGCGGCAGGCGCCGATGGGGCGTACACCATTGACATCGAGCGCATGGTGCTGTAGAACATGCGGTCGCAAGTGCCTGAGTCAGGCAGGTCAGTGACCCACTAGCGAGACAACTCAGAACCAACATCAAAAAGACGGGTACTGCTTAGAAGGTGAGCAGGACCGGCGCAGCGTTGATAGGTACGCTGCATTCGAACTAATAACCGCGGGTTGCCTTCCCTTACTTTAGGCGGTGGGTTTTCTATCCGGTATTAATAAGCTTTTACCTTATTTTAACATCTACCCAAATAATCTATTAACTTGCACATGTCGCCTAAGCTAATTGTGGTTAAGTTCGTTACCACTCTCGAGTTTGTGGCACTTTTAAATAATATATTTTTCTTCTGATATCGTGAACTTCGCGCGGATGTGTTGATAGCCAATTCCTTATGTATAATATTTTAGCGGAGATTTAAGTCGGCAAATCCGTATGCCTTGTCCAATTTATTATATTTGATATCATCATTCCAAGTGATTGGCTGTTGCTTGATATCGCCGGTGTGGTTGTGCTTAAAGTGTATGTTGATAAGGTTCGAAATGAGTTGAAATATTGGTGGCTGAGGAGGTTTGTTCAGTAGTTGTACGTATCTGAAATGACGGTCAGATTGTTCAAACAACATCATATCATGGTATACCACAAGCCAACCGCCACCCCGAGGAAATCATTGTCAAAACCAAAAGGAAAGCTAGAGATACTAGAACGACGGAATGTGGTACATAGAATAAACTGCGTAAACTGTGAAAAGCACTATGTGGGACAAACAGGAATGAAGCTGTCCACAAGGATACAATAACACCAAAGATCGTGCAAGAAGCATTACGCAACCTCATTGGTTTTAGCACAACTGAATGAAGAGGGATACAGCTTCGACTGGAACAAAGTAGAGATTTTGACCGAACGAGAAACACAAAATGGGAGGGAGTTTCTCGAAGTCTGCTTCTCAACCACGAACTCAATCAAGGTGCATATCGACATCGATCCAATATACCAACCGCTGAGACAGAGAGAGCACAAGAGGATTAACAGCCGTTGTTCGTAAGAACCTAATCCAACACACAGGTAATGAGCAGAATGATCAATGTGAGCCCATACTGCTCACCCACACCCGTTACACCAATCCCAGTGCGATATTACCAACCGCGTCGCAACCAACTTTGCACAGCTAATGGCAGTGAATCGAGCACAACTACAGTGCAAAATCATTCACCAATCAGACCGAGGTAAACTTAATAGCCCCGTAAGTAACGGAGTGGTTGCTGACACTATCCTTCATTGGGTTTGTTTTCTACCAGCTCCTGCTACCTGACTGTTGTCAATCCTTACCGAAGATGCCACATCGAATGGCGGCGAAACGTTTGCAATCAAGTTGTTCAGCTCCGAAAACACCACAAAAATGGAAAAATATTGCTAGGTTGCCTATCTGTCTGTTACCCACAACGTCGTCTATTCTGGCTCCAAGAGACAGTTGATCGTTGCTGGAGGGGATGGAGTGCAATGTCCTGGTGACCGCGTTAGGGTTGAACAGCGGTTCTATGCACATAGTTTTTGTGTGGAGCGGACTACGTTCCAGGCACCGCGATTTGTGCACTTGCTTCCCAAATACAGCGTGCTTGTGTTTGCCTATGATGGAGCGTGGGCCGGCTCAGTAGATGTAACGTGGCTCCCGTCCACGTGCCTGCTGGTCTTATTCCTTCGTGCTTACACCGGATATCGAGTGTGTGGGTGGTGCAGCGCAAGCCGCCTATGTTATCTCATTAGGCGCCGGCGTCCTGTGGCTGTCTCATGGAGGCCACAGTAGGCCTGCGGCTGCAGAGGGACCATGGGTGTCTTGCGCTGCATCACCCACAGCTCCATCACACATCCCATATCCAGTGTAAACCCTAAGGAATAAAACCGGTAGGAAGGTATATGGGAGCTTCGTTTCATCAACCGAGCCGGCCGACCCTCCTGAAATGTAAACATAAGCACGCTGTATTTGGGGAATCAAAAGCATACAAGACGGTGACTAGACCGTAGTCTGCTCCACACTGAGTGCATGGAACGACTCTTCGAGCCTAGGACGGTCACATGGTCCGTGTACGGCGTGCCCTCCAGAAAGGACAGTCTCATGGAGGCAGTATGGACGAGGTAGTGGGTAATAGACAGGTAGGCACCTTGTAAACATACACATCAAGCGCAAACCCACCGGGGATATCAAAAAACAGCCAAGCACTTGAAATGACAATATCATTTGAAAAATTTATCTTTTAAAGCAAACGGTTATACAGACATAAATCTTCGCTAAATTTGCATATGAAGTAAGTTGGTTAGCAAGGAATCCGCGAAAATACAAAATGTTTAGAGGTCATTCAAAAAATGCCACAAACGCAATAACGTTAACGAAGATAACTACCATAAGCGTAAGCGACGTGTGCAAGTTAACAGGAGATTATTCAGCTAGGCAGAACAAACCAATGAAAGTGGGGTGAAATGTATCCAGCTTAAAAGACCAAGTGTAAGTTGGTTTAGCCCAAATGCGGTGAAGAAGCATCATGAATGCAGCATAGCCTCAGCATTTATCTGTCACTGTATAGTGCAGTGCAGTGTTTTCGGGTGGGCAGCACCCAATTTCCATCCGGTTTGACTACAGTCCCAGTGATCGCAGTGACTAAGGTTCACTTCAATGTGAGCCGCGGTCCACTTTGAGATTGTGCGTCGCAATCCAATCACACAACGTGTAATCAAAAATTGACCCTCAAATTGCATAGATCGTTTAAATGTTTGCATAGGTTTCGATTTATTGCATGTTACACTACTTATGAGTAGATGGGTTTAGTCGGATAATAATTGGCTCAAAGCATTTCGAGTTCAAGTCGCGAAGGTGAACTATTCCGTGTGACGGCGTTTAAATCGTGCTGTTATTTACCACGGCGCTCACTTGGTGATTACTGTTTCGCTTTTATTTTCTCATTGTGTTTCTTTTCCTGTTGTAACACTCTTGTTTTCAGTGAAACAGGCGGTGGAATTACGCTGTCCTTTGTCCTGTGTTTGACTACAAATACATCGTTGGTACTTCTAATTTGTTGCTTTGTTTTTTTAGCTCGCGCTTTTCCCTATTGTACTGTTTTGCAATTTTACATCCTATCGCTATAACCTTTTCTCTTGCTTTTCAGTGCAATTGATCTGGCTTAGTTCACCCGATTAATGTCACGCAGAAAATCAAGCTTAGACCGTCGTCCTCGCGGAGCGGAAGCAATGCGACGAGTAATCCGAAATCAAAGTGAGGAAGTACATGTATCAGCGAACCAGCAAAAGAGACAAAGATTGGCTCAGATACGTGCTCCGCGACATGCAGCCAAACTCAAGGATGCAGATTACGAACACGATCGCATTCTGCAGCTTCAGTTGTGCTTCGTTCTCAACAGAATGAATGCAGCAGGCTGAGAGTGACTAAAAGTTCTCAATGAGAAACCGCAGATAAGTATCAAACACGACATCGTGGTCAACAATCGCGCAACTACAATCGTCTTGTATTCCAGTACAACCCAGTTGAGTAGTAGGGTTTGAGTCGGCATGTTCTCATCGGCACTATATGAAGTGTGTCTGTTTTGCAAGGCTCTGATATTTAATGGAGAAACGAAAGGGTTGCACCTTGGGAAAAATTAAACTGCCTCAATGGGAAAAACCGTCGGAGACATTAAATCTTTGCTTTTCAGATACCGCGGAATCAAAGCATTTCCTACCTAACATTAGTAAATACAACTCACTCTTCCAAATGACATCGTTCGGCGCAGAAATCGTTGCGGCTCCATTCATGCCCACTTTCAAAGTGAAAGGATATATCTATCATAAAGCCGGATCCCGGTTTCCGTTTCCAGACGGTCAACATAAGTTTCTACAAATAAACTTCATCGATGATGGTAATGATGAACTGAATGTACGCTGCGGTAGTCCTACCTGCAAGAAATGGTTTATCGTTTCCGAACTGCAAGAGCTTCTTCCCCAAAAATAAGTTATTGCGTTTGTTCAAAGCAGATATGGACATGATGACATCCGATACACAGAAGATTATTATTCATGCTGACGAAACACTTGCTGGAGAATATGTGCGAAGATTCGCTGCTCTAACTATAGATGAAGTGGCAATTCCAACCTAGAAATATGGTTCTTCATCGGAGAAAGGATCAGTTGACAGAAATTGCAGAAACGCATAGATGCTACGATGACCTGCAATATCCAACCACTTTTTGGGATAGTGCTGATGGACATCACCTCAACGTTAAAACGATAAATGTAGTTAGTGGTTAAGAGACAGATAAGAAATGCAGTGAGATG
Source organism: Dicrocoelium dendriticum (assembly GCA_944474145.2). Classification (NCBI taxonomy): domain Eukaryota; kingdom Metazoa; phylum Platyhelminthes; class Trematoda; order Plagiorchiida; family Dicrocoeliidae; genus Dicrocoelium; species Dicrocoelium dendriticum. The sequence continues at coordinate 135,434,179 of OX104063.1, forward strand.
AAATTTCATCCATATCGATTAATGATTCGAGAGAATGAAGACAATTATATTTTGAAAGATCGTCAGTTCTTTCACCAGTATATCGTCGATATGTATGCAAAAAGCAAAACAGGACGTTGGCTATTCATTTTCTTGAATCAGATCAAGCTTCGCTCCGAAGAATATGTTCATTTGATCATTGCCTGGAAGCAGCAAGAAGAGATATCTCTGTGCAGCTGCATCTAGTGTCACTCAGGGACAAAGACCCGTTATGTTGGGGTGCGCTCGATACATTTTTTATCAGCAGTGTTTGTCTAGGAATTTCTTAAATTCCGACACCGACTTTGCCTCAACTACGTGCTACGGCAGGTCGTTTCATACATTCACCACTCACCGTTCGAAACAGAGTTGGTGAGCGACCCGTTTAAATGCCGTACGACAAGCTTGTATCGGTGCCCTCGTGGGCTGCTTGGTGTGCGCAGATGAAGCACCGGCATCAACATGGGGTAAAAACCTAGATAGAATATCCTGTGCATCATGATGTAGTCAACCCGCAGTCAACGATAAGCTAGGGTGCAAAGCCCTAGTTTCTTACACCTGTCTTCATAGGACACACTTCGTAAATGGGGCATCAGCCTAGTGGTTATCTGCTGCACACGCTCAATCTATTTTACCTCGTACCGGATGATAGGACAATTCACGGGAGAGCCATACTCTAGCATTGGTCTTATTATTGAGACGAAGAGGCTAGTGGTAATCTATTCGGACCAAGTACTGAAGCTGCGCCTGAGCGCCCAAAGAATATGAAAATTGTTTTGGTAAAGCCTATTCATTTAGGTCGTAACGTGACTTCTGCAGACCATGTGGAGAGACCGTGGAGGTCCTGCTGAAACATTTCATAGTCACTGGGTGTGCGGATTACTCTCCACACCTTTAAGTCATCTGCGAACAACGCACAAGGTGAATGGAGTAGCTGAGACACATCGTTTACATGGATAAGAAACAAAATCGGCCCCAGTACAGGGTCTTGGGGGACACCACTGCTCAATGGATACCAGTCGGTCAAATGGTCGTCGACGTGGACACTCCACTTTCGGGCAACAAGGAAATTCTTGATCCATTGGTGCAGCGAGCCACCAACCCCGCACACCCTCAGCCTGTGGAGGAGTACTGCATGATTCACTTTGTCAAAAATCTTCCTGAAGTCAATGTAAATGATGTCGACCGACTTGTTTTGGTACAGCGCTTGCAACCATTCATGCCTCGTCAACAATAGGTTGGTGATGCACGAGCGGCCTTTCACAAAACCGTGTTGTGCGGGCGTCAAGAGGATTTTCGGTTCGAGGAGCTGCAGAAGACTCTTCTTCACGATCTTCGTGAGCGTTTTTGCCAAAACAGCGATCAGGCAGATCGGTCGGTAGTTATCCACTTTGCTTGGGTTACCACCTTTCGGTATTAGCTTTGCGATTGTGGATAGTGACCTGTTAAACAGCGCAGTTACAGAAGAAGAGATGATGACTGATAGGAACTTGAGGATGAGTGGGTGGACTCCACATGGACAGGCAGGTTTCGTCCCGTCAAGCCTTGCCAGAAGCTTGTATGCATCTTCAATGCTGCAATCCAGGGTGTCTAGTTCAGCGGAAGCGGTACTCGTCGAACTCGGTACAGACATTTGGGCACGCAAGTACGGAAGCAAAGTGCGCCGCCAATGCGGTCGCACGATCTGTACTCGAGGTTAGGAGCTGTCCATCTGAGCCCTCCAACACTGGCACATTGTCTGCAGGCCTCAGGCGCCGCTTCGCGTAGGCTGGCATCATCATCATCATCATTATACACGGCAGCTAGAGGTGGGAAATACCTCAGCTACTGTGCCGCAATATATAAAGGAAAAGAAATACAACAATTGCATGCCAGCTGAGCTACCAGCAACGGATAGGCATCGTTCCGGTAAGCTATCAGCCGGCTACTAGGCAAAAAGAAAAAATCATTATGTTTTACGCCACGAAATGAGATGGTAAGTGGAGGGGGAGGTTAAAAGGGATGGGGAGGGACAAAGAAACTCACAGCACAAACGCCACTGAGGTCGGCTCCTTGCCATGTCAACAAGTGTATCCAGCCAAACGCGTTCACCGTCTTTCAGACCCCAACCAGGGAGAAGTGATGCTCCAACCGAGACCAGCTCCGAAGTGAAAGCCTTCATGCCTCTCGACCAAGTCATCGCTTGGTCACCCCTCCTATTCTTCCATCCACATCCTCGGTGAGCAAACAACGCACATCGTGGAAGTCGGTGGGCTGGCGTGCGCAAAATATGGCCCAGCCATCGGAGCCTGGTGCGTGAAAGGACGGTGCTGAGCGGTTCCGTTCCTTTTTCTATGCCATAAACAAGGCGTCGAACACGCTCGTTACTCACGTTGTGTTCCCACCAGATGTGAGCCAAACTGCAAAGGCACCGATGGTCGAACGTAACTAGCCTCTTTATGTCCACCGATCTTGGGGGCCAGGTTTCGCAACCGTACAGTAAGATCGAACGTACCGCTGCACAGTTGTGCATGCCGGTAATGTAGTTAACGTTGGAAGACTACCATTGTTGCCATTTTCAGGTACAGGCATTCCATGTCATATGCGTGAGTGTACCAAAGATGCAATCGCGTATTTGCGTCATTACGGGCATCGACTATTCATTACATTCACATGCAATCCAACGTGGGACGATATACAATAGCTCTTACTTCCTGAGCAATCGCCAGTGGATAGGCATGCCATTACAGCACGCGTTTTCAGACATAAGCTGAAAGCGCTGATGGATTTCATGGTAAAACATGAGGCGTTTGGATCTGTGCGGTACTGGATGAACTTCGTGGAATGCCAAACGCACACATACTAATCTGGCTCTACAACAAATCGCTTCAAACGAAAGCGAGGATGCAATATGCCCTGAAATACCCGATGCCGACGTCGATGAGGGCTTGCATAAAATTGTGACGAAAACTATGATGCATGGACCATGCGGTTCACTGAATCCAAACTCATCATGTATGATAGAAAGAAAATCCTCAAAGCGATATCTCCGAGTATTATTATCAACCTAGTTACAAGCAAGGACGGAAAGCCCTTATACAGAAAACGATCAGCAGAAGACGGCGGTAACTTTGTAACCTTACAAGTGCGAAACGGTGACATCGAACCCGAGAACGGTTGGCTTCTTATACATCCGCCTTTGCTAACAAAAACCTACAAACCACCCATAAACGTGGAACGGGGTAACTCCGTCAAATCGATCAAGTACATTTGTAAGTAGGTGAATAAGGGCAGCGAGATTACAATTTTTGGCCTGATATCAGACAGGTGATATAAATACGGGCATACACATAGATGAAATCGTTCAGTCTCAGGCTGGAAGATACATATGCAGCAATGAGGCTATATGGCGCATTCTATCATTTTCCATACGTGAATGAAGTCCAGCTTCTGTCCACTTAGCAATAGATCTAAAAAGCGGATAACGCGGTTATTTCACAGCTGCAAATGTTCATCCAATGGCACTAAATCCACAGGCAACAACATTAACTGCTTTCTTCAAGTTATAGCAAAATGAGACGTTTACGAAAAAAGCTGCTGTATTCCGAAGTGCCCAAGTATTACAGAGAATGAGAGTAAAAATCATTTCAACGACGCAAACGAGGGAAGTGGGTCGACGGACAACTTGGCATCTTCAAAGAAACAACGATGGGCAGACTGTACACCGTGCATCCAAAGCACGGTGATGGTAAATGTGCCTGGTCCAACGTCTTTGCAGCAATCGGGAATCGTCAATGGCGTTGCACATGTCACTTTCCGCAGTGCCTGTCAAAATCTGCATTTATTGGAGAACGATTGACACTGGAATTAATGCATTAATAGCGCGTGAAACACGTCATATCCAAATCAAATTAATACACTGTTTGCAATCATATTGACCGCCTGCTCTCCTTCATCTGCAACAGAGCTATGGAAGATATATAAACCGCACATGGCTGAAGATATTTTTCGTCGAATACGCAAGGAAAATGCAGATAAGAACATGGATTTTCCAGCATAAATATACAACGAAGCGTTGATAATGAATGAAGATTCGTGCTTAGAAATCACGAAAGCAGCTCCTAATTAATTGTGAGTGCTATCACCGAATCGATCTGCTGCTGATTCGTTTGATGCGGAATAGCATCGTGAACAAAATTATAGCACGGATGATCTTTCATCGTATGTATAATACAATACTCCTGGTCTAAAACTTGAGCAGAAGACATTTACGATCAACTAATGCAAACTGTCAGTAATGCGGTTGGAGCAATCTTCCTCTTACCTGCTCCAGGAGGACCTGGTAAAAGGTTCATTGGTTGGTAGAGAGCAGAAGAAAGTCCCTTTATCAGCTCCGTCACTTCCCGGTCGTTGCGAAGATTGCTGGGATCATTGCGGAACAAGGTTCCTCAGAAGATCGCTATGGTTGTATTGTGGGCAGCAGATTCCCTGCGCACTCAGAGAGTGGGTATGCAACAGTCGTTTGCAACATTCCTCTGTCTCCGCATCGACGACAACCTCTGGCAAGCTGTTCCAGTCATTCACTAACCCAGGTGGATAGGGCCAGATCGGACCGCACACGGAGTCGCCGCGGTTTGAAAAGTTTGCACCGGTGGCCTCGAGTTGCACACCTTGTGCTGAGATGAAAGAACGATTGCAGCTCACTCCCCAGTTCACCACGTAGAATACGCCGAGTGAATATCATATCTCCGCGGCGACGACGATAATCCAAAGGGAACAGGTTCAACTGTTGAAGCCGTAGGAGGTAAGATAAGTCCCGCAACTCTAGAACAGAATTAGATTCACGCCGTTGAACCTTCTCGATCATGTCACGTTCGGACTTTGTGAGAGGATACGCAGCAGGCAATCCGTACTCGAGAACTGGGCGCACATGCGAAGCAAACAGTAGTCTGAAGAGTGCCGGGGTCAGGCGTGAAAAGGCTCTCCGTATAGCGTGGAGTATTCTGTAAGCGGATGCGACCCTCTTCCGGGTGTCCTCGATTGATTTGAGATCAGGAGACACAATCACCTCGAGATCCCTCTCCTGGTTGACATTTCTGAGCAAGAAACCCCCGATATAGTAAGCCCCAAAAGGCTCAGGAGCACCGATTGGAAGGAGAACGCATTTGTCACGGTTAATGGGCAACTGCCACTTTAGTGACCAATCGTGGAGTAGATCGAGTGTCGCTTGAAGTCTATCTGCACCTTGCAGACTGGATACCTCAATCCACAGCCTCAGATCATCCGCGTAGATTAAGCAGTCGGTCTGCAGTTCGGATGGCAGGTCGTTGATAAAGATCTTGAAGAGTTCGGGGCTGAGTACAGGACCCTGGGGCCCCCACTGGTCATGAGAACTTGACCAGGAAGCGCTTCGTTAACTTTAGCCTGCATGGAGCGACCATCCAGGAAATTGGAGACCCAAGAAACAAAATTGCCAGTGATGCCGATTCCCCGGAGTTTGAAGAGGAGCCGCTCATGCGGGAACTTGTCAAAAGCCTTACTGAAATCAACAAACACAGCATCCAGACGCTTACCGGCATCTAAGGATCTTGCCCATTTTTCCTTAGCCACCAGCAAATTTGTGGCGCATGAACGCGCCCTTCGGAAACCATGTTGGGCATGAGAGAGGAACTCCAACTCATCGAGATGAAGGCGAAGGGTCCCTTTCAGAATCCGTTCCATGACTTTGCACAAAATCGAAGTCAGACAGATGGGACGATAGCTGGCTGGATTCTGTCGGTTCCCTACTTTGTAAATAGGTTTAAGGATTTCCACCTTCCAAGGAGTTGGAAGCCGCCCGACCTCAAGGGAACGACGGAAGATCTGACAGACAGGATCGGCAATGTGCCCAGCCAAGGTCTTAAGGAACAATGGGTGTAAACCATCAGCACCAGGCGAGGAATACGGGTCTAGGTCAAGAGGTTTCATTACAACGTCAGTAGTGACATTCAGTGCTTCAACAGGGAAGGATGAGTGAGTGCAACGCTATCTGGGAGTGGCGTTTCGGTCGAGTAGACAGAGGAATAGTGCTGGGCAAATAGACTAGCTTTCTCAACGTCTTCGTAAACTAGGTCCAAATGCTCACAGGGAGACAAGGCATGGACACCACTGCCAGCTTTGGTGCTTTGTTTGAGGTATGAGAAGAGCGTCTTGGAGGTTCTACTAGAAAGTGCAGCTAATGACAGCTCGTATTTTTGGCGTTTCTCGCGTTTTTTTCATGTTGCAAGCATTCCTGACCGCTTTGTAGTAGCAGTAGTCAAGCTCAAATCGCGTAATTCGGAAACGATCCCATAGTTTACGCCTTCTTTTCATCATTGATCTTAATTCGTGATCAGTCCGTGGAGGGCCTTTGAAGAAGGTCTTTTTTGGAGAAGGGGATGACCTGTTCAATGAGTAACGTCAGCTTGGAGTACAAGTGATTCCACGCTTCGTCAACATTGAGGTGTTCAGGGATACTCCAATCGACAACGCTTGCGGCCGTTTTCAGACGAAGTGTATCGGCACGCCAGAAATTCCGACGGTCGGCACGTTGGCTGTGAACAGCTAAGCGACGTGTTCACTGGAATGCTGCCAATGGGCTGTAGAACTGAAAGGTTCGTGATGTATGATTGTGCTGGGGAGAGCACTAGATCCAGGATATGCGGCGTCTGGCCTGGATGAATACTAGTTGGTGTAGTGACATGTTGTAGCAAATTACAATAAAGAGTGGTCTCTAATAAGTTGGTTTCGAAGGACTATGTAGGTTGGTCACAAAGAAGCAGGTTCCAGTCAATAGAAGGAGCATTGAAATCTCCAACGATAAGACAATCCTTTCGTGCACCATGCTTCCTGATCGAGTCCATCAAGCAGGCTCCGGATCCTGAAGGCGCTCTGTAGACGGTACCAAATGTGAGAGAACTCTGTCCATCATGAACACGACACCAGAGGGCATCAAACTCATCGTCTTTGTCACTGATCGCTTCAACTACGTGCACTTTGATATCAGTCTTCCAACAGACCAATACGCCACTGCCAGACCTTCTTAGATTAATTCTTGCAGCAAGTCGATCTAGCGTTCTACGTTTGCCTCCGGATTACTGTCTTATACGTATGTTCTGTGTGAATGGTACATCGAACTTCTCTCTTTTTGTGTTTTTCAGTATGTGCTAATTTAGTGGATATTCTCTGATTACTTTCGGAGATCGCAGGGATTGGCCCAACTGCTCTCTGAGCTCGACATGTGGGATTGGTTTGTGGCCTTGTCAACTTGTGCAAGTGCGTACCCCTGGGACCAACACGCAGCGAAAGCAACGTCATCGACCTCTCACTTGACCTTTCCAACTTTAACCTTCGCTGGACTGATGCATACCGCCGCGAAAGTGGGAAACGTCATCAGTCAGCCCACTGGCTCAGGTGACGACACCAGGCTGAAAGGCAAAACTCGAGTAACTGCACATCGGAAAGGGCTCCAAGCTAAGGGGGTTTGCAGCTCAGGAAAATGCAATCGAGTAGTCAAACTAGACTTAACTTGCTCGCATTGTTCCAAGTGGCACCATCTGAAGTATGCTAGCTTATTCTCACAGCAGGTACGAAAAATGTATAGTTCTCAAGAGGTCCTCTGGTTCCGCACTACCTGTTCGGCCATCCCATTTGTCAAGTGTATGCTTTTCCTAGTTCAGAAATGCAACCGATTGGCAGCAGAAGCCGAGCAGCGAATAAGCAATAAGATCATCTTATTGGAAGAAAGTCTGAACCAATTAAACATAAGGACATTTACCCAATGGAATGGTGCACAAGTTGTTACGACTGAACTCCGATCAGCCAGGTCCCGGTAGCGGTTGTCTTCTTCATCTTTGGCAGAATCACAGGCGAGAATTGACCGTAACTCCGATAGGGAAACATTGCTCGTAGCAACTAAAGTCAGGCACCAAATCCCACAAGCCCTGATGAAAGGACAAAGCAGCCGAACAGCAACCCACAGCATCTGCAGCTCAAGTGCGTTGTGTCGATGCAAAGTTCCAAAGAACATCAGTCACATATGTCGCGAGTGCTGCAAAGTTCACTCGAGAGGCCACCCTTTCAGTCTCTTCTGTTACAGACACTGCTAAATTGAGTAGCGAGACAAAAATTAAGCACTCATCACTTGATAACAAGTCAGGACAAACGATCCCCAAACCCTAAAGCTCAACGAAAAAGGGATCTAACAATTGTGCCCTGACTGTTGTGTGCTCGAACGTACCCGAGTCAGCAGCTATCAGATTGCAAGGTAAAATGTCCGACGACCTAAACCAATGGGAGGCACTGTGCTTTCTGATGAAAGTAAAAACCAAACCCACAAATTCAGTACGAATTAATCCTTACCCGAAATCTGCACACTTTGGCGAGTCCAGACACAGTAGAGTAATCTTAGAATCCTCAACTGATATGGAAAAGCTTCTACACTCCGCAAACGCGTTGCAACCTGGATCGTGTGGAATACATATCTATCCTGATGTTCCATGGAACATGTGAAAGTCGAAAAGAAACTCCGAACAAGGAGAAAGTAAGCCTGATCGCCTAAACCCAGTCTTCATCCATGGTGTGCCAGAGCTTCCTTCACATGATAGTCAAGAGGCCAGAAATCACAATTGAGAACAATGGCGATTTATGCGCGAAACCTTTTCCTTGGATAATGCTATGGCGCGATCGCTCAAAAGGTTATCGCCCTCGCCAAATCATAGAGGATGCGGCTCGAGAATCCTAAGACTCGTGGCTCAATCAGAGCAAGTAACGACGGAGGTGTTACATAGTTAGCGCAAAAATTGAAAAAGTTTCGCGTCAGAACTACGGTTAAGCACGGTTTCAGAACGTCTAGTTAAGAAATCATCTGCAAAAGCAGTCATACCGGCGAGGGCTACTCCTTTGCCCGATGCCGACGTAGATGAGGATTGGGACGCGCTTTGGCCAAAGCAAGGTAAGGAAGTATCTCAGTATCAGTATCTCATCCAAAAAAACGATTAACGGCCTACCTCACAACGGTCGGTACTCCCACACACCTGACTTCCTTGACCCCCTGTAGTCTACTAAAGACCGAGAAACAGGCCTGCTTGTACACAAATGCTTAGCGCCTCTTCAATAAGCTGGGCGAATTGAAAGACCCAGAGTTTCCCAGAAATATGATATCATCGGCCTCACGAAGACGCAGTTACATACTGAAATGACGGACGCTGAATTTTCGCTATCTGGCAAGTCACTCATTCGGAACGACAGACTGGCAAAAGGAGGAGGCGTAATTCTGTATTACTGACGCGATTTATAGTGAGTAGTCATGAGGGATTCAGATTCTCTTTGGTGCCGCCTTCCGTTAAGAGGCAGACACACTTGCCTAATAGCCTTGGTGTACCGTCCCCTTAACACTACATCTGAAACGGATTACCAAATTGCGACTGCCCCACGGCAAACTCTACATAGGAGATACACTCACATCTTGACCGTGGTGGATTTCAATGTACATTGTTTAGAAACCCTGCAACGAGCGGAGAACAACATAAAGCGGATCTGCAAGAGCTTGTAACCAGCGTTCCGCTTTATAATCACGTCAGTTCGTCCACTCGGTTCAGAACAGGTAGTAGGCCATCCGTGCTTGGTCTTACGGTTACCAACGAAGAACATATGATTGATGCCTTGGCTGTAGACTCCCCGTTAGGTTGTAGTGATTATGCAGTTATTAGTTTCAACTTCATCTGCTATGCAGAATACCGAGATTAGCACACCACGTCAGTGCCAAAAGCTGATGGTTCCTCACCGAAGCCCCCCGGATGTCGTCTGACTCGAGTTCGTAAACAAAAGCAATCGGCTGGTTACGGGTACTTCAGAGACAAAAGTTTGCAAACGTTCTGAAACAGTTACTTAGGTAAAGAGCAGAACCCGAAAATTGCCGGCAGTACGCAACGCAACGTGGCGAGAGTATAGACTATCCCTAACACCAGAAAGCTGGGAGAACTTCGTAGCCCAACGAAACCACTGAACTCAACTGCTCAGGATGAACAAAGCCGCGCGTCAGCAGAACATAGCAAATACGTTCAGCGCCAATCATAAAGTGCTGTATAAGCACGTCAATGGTCTACAGAAGGTGAGACAAGGACTTCTGCCACTCAGGACGGCTGACGGCCCAACAGGAACGTCTACGAAAACAGCAAACGCACGGCAGGTGCAATATGCCCTAACCTTCCAGAGTGTGTTATCATAAGGAGATCCTCCAGCTTTAATCCTCCCGCCGCCGGGACTCCCTTTCATCTCTTTTACCACCAATGCTGTCTAACAGAAGCTGACCACTCTACGTAAACGCAAATCCCTGGGTGTCGATAGTATTCGCCCAGAGACAGTGGGAGCAGCAGCAAGTCAACTGGCAGAACCGCTGGCTCAGTTCTTCCAGCGCTGCTTGGACCAGAACTAAGTTCCTGTCATGGGGAAGCCTGGAATAATAACACCCATTCACAAAGGTAGAAAGAAAACCGAGATTTCAAACTACCACCCAGTTTCCATTCTCTTTATACTGTCCAAACTGATGGAATCCATCATAGCCGATGTGCTGGTGAGCTATTGGAAGAACTCTAACATTATTTTTTCGGAGCAGCACGACTTCCGCCGAAATCGATCGTGCACAACGAATTTGCTAATAACATGGAGTAGCTGGACCTAGCAAGCTGACGCTGGAGAGGATGTTGATGTGATCTACCTAGATTTCTCGAAAGCATTCGACCGCCTAGAACATTGGATACTCCTTTCCAAGCCACAGTGTTACGGGATCAGTGACCCTCTTCTAAGCTAGGTCGCCAACTATCTCCTTCAACGGTAATTAGTGGTCAGAGTTCGGAGCTCCTTCTCTGACCCCATACAAGTTGAACGCGGCGTGCCACAAAGCTCGGTGCTAGGCCCCCGATCGCTTTTGGTATTTATCAATGACCTCACACAGACAATTACAGCTACCTTCCTGTTGTTTGCTGATGATGTTAAGATTTGGCGCAAGGTTTAGGAAAATACTGACCAGCAACTGCTTCAGAGTGATTTAGACACGGTACATCAGTGGTCCATCTAAAATTCACTGCAATTCAATGTGAGTAAATACAAGGTACTCTCCATACGACACCAGGGCAACCACTGTTACAGGTTCGGAAAGCATATGCTGCATCGAGCTATCACCGAACGTGCGTTGGGCGTATTGGTTCAGGATGAACTAGGTTGTTCCGAGCAATCCGCGTGAGCCTCCAAAACTGGTAACCAACATGTGGGCCTGTTACGACGGGCGTTCGGACAAATAGATCGCTCTATTTTCCGACAGATGCTTACTGCGCATCTTCGTCCTTATGTCGAATATGCAATTCAAGCCTAGCAGCCATGGCTAAAACACGACCTTAGTGCATTGGAGAAGCTCCAATGTCGAGCATCAAAATATGGTATTTAAATGCACCATCTTCCAGACGAGCAGAGACTATAACGATTGTGTGTATTTAGCCGATGTTACCGACACCTTCAATGTGGCTTGATAATGGTGTACTTAATTCTGCAAGATCCCTATCACGTGTGTCGCTCTTTACTGCAACTCAGCAGTAATACCAGCTTGAGTGGTCACTCACTAAAACTGGCAGAACAGTACAACCGCTTGGATTGCCGCAGGAATTTCTTTTCTGTCCGCGTGTGTCACCCGTGGAATGCTCTTCAAGTATCGGTCATTTCTGCACCATCACTATCCATATTTAGAAGACGCTCGGATGACTCCTTTACCCATTTACACTTTGTTAACTAGTACTACATCTTCATCCCATCCCTGAAATATACTTTGGATTTATTTGCTGTCACCTGTTTGTGCTGTGAAACTACACGGACCGCAGGACCACGGCAAAACGAACGATAAGCCTCTTTTAAACGTAAATAACCTACTGCTTTTTCACTTTTCGATAACCCTGCAAAACCACTCGACGGGATATGTGAAGCATTGCTTATTAACCCGTATAAATTTATTATTCATTGTGCATATAACATAGCCTTAGCTCTAGCGTCGTCCGAAATAACTGCGACATGTCTTTCTGGTAGAAGAACTGCTCATTACGCTTTGAACTTGCCACGGAACATGCAATTCATTGAAACTCCCACATGCAACTTTTCAGAATCTCCCCGCATGGGAAAGGTATTTGCAGAAATGTAAAATTACTGCTTGGGATGATTGCACAATGCTGTAGAAAAGATCGCTGGAAACACTTGATCGATCAGTTTAAGATTTGCGTGGAAACATCAGATTATTGAAGAACGCGTCAGTTTTACTTGCAAAAGATTTCAGGTAAACATTACTTGTAACTCCTCGATCGACACCAGCGGACGAAATGAATGCTTGGCCGAAATACACTACTTTGTGGTTGCACGTAAAGACGTTAAAAGTAGCTGCAAATATGCGTGTCCAACTTCAACGCAAACAATCAGCTGGGGTTGATGTACTGGTAGCCCGGGTTGATCGTTCTTGGGTTCAATTATTCGCCGAGCTTCGCAATTGGTATGCAAACGTTTCATCACCACGCGAGGTGACTTCCTCAGTGCGCGTTTGACTCTGCAGCGCACTGATGAAGTCACCTCGCGTGGTTATGAAACGTTTGCATACCAATTGCGAAGCTCGGTGAACAATTGAACCCAAGAATCAGCTGGGGTATTCTCGCTTTGATTACACTGTGCATTATTTTTATAGCATAAATGTGATAGGATGTTTCTAGTAGCACCAAGTGAGCAGATTAGGAAAATGCAGACCAAATGTTGCGATCACAACGTGGTTCCTTGAATTTCAATTTTTCCTTGTAGCTAGGCAGTGCTTTCCATGCATCGAATGCTCGCCTGTGATTTGTCCATTGGTTCCCTGTACTTGTGAAAAAGAAGTCCTCTTGGCCATGGTATCCATTTTATACTGAAAGTCGATTGGGAGTTGTGTTTCTTTCATTGATGTCTTGATAATAGCTGAAAGGGGCTGCTTTACCAATGACCGAAATAATTTTTTTACGTCTGTGCACAGTTTAGTAGAAAGTAGCAGTGCAGCCCCTATATTTTTTACTACTAATATCTGTCTACCGCGCATATTTCGGGAGGAAACTGGGAGATCAGGATACGAAGTGGGCGCCGCATTTTGATTGTGTGTCGCCCAATATTCATCTGATTCAGTGGCTCAAGGGCAAAGGCAAGATACCCTATGCAATCCCCATGGTGTGAAGGAAGCCAAATGATCACACGACGGACTAAAACTTCTGCCTACCCGGTGTCGTTGGAATCTCCAACCGAACCAAGGACAAAATTCATTACCCTGCGCATTCCTCAGCTATTCGACCTGTTTTTTTATGATTGCAGCTTACCCACTCCAGTGCCTCCAGTGAATATGGCACTGACGATGAGTAGTGATTCTGAGTCGACAACTTTCCTTGATACTGACATATGTGAAAACTTTGAATCTGATGTTGCCTACCCAAATCTTAATGAACAATCAGAGCTGAATGAGTTGATACGTGACCTGGGCTTGCTTAAAGACAAGGCCGAGTTGCTGGCATCTCGGCTTCAGCAGTGGCACTTACTTGCTGCAAACACAAGGGTTACTGCAAATAGAAAGCAAAGTGTTAGGTTGGCCGGTTTCTGTGGTACGAGAGCAACGTTTTGTTACTGCTCAGAAGTGGAAGGAGTGATGAAACAGCTTGACATGAGGCATAGCAGTGATGAATGACGTTTGTTCATTGATTGGTCCAAGAGTAGTCTTAAGGCCATACTACTCAACAATAGAAATATGGACTCAACTATGCCACCGTTGAATGCGACCAATATAAAGGAGAGTCACTGCACTCAACTATGATAGGTACTATTGTAACATCTGTGCTGACTTCAGTCACTGGACACTTAATGGGTGTGAGAGGAGGCTTCATGAAATATTGCTGTTTCTTGTGCTTGTGTGACAGTAGAGCAACAACATAACTACACAACCGAAAAGTGGCCAAACAGGATGGAGCATGATGCATGGAAAATTAGTGCAAAGCATACACCTTGTGTGCAACCTGAACAATTCTACCTACCACCCCTGCACATCAAGCTTGGTTTGATTAATACCTTAGTTAAAGCCCTCAAGCGAGATGGTTTTGTGCTTCAGAACCTGTAATAAGTGTTTCCGTAGATCAGTGATGCGAAGCTCAAAGTAGGGATACTTATTGGGTCTGATATTTCCCAGAGAATGGTTGACAGTGCTTTTGCATGCCAGTTGACTTCATTTGGTATAGAAGCTTGGCGATCATTCAAGGCAGTGTGCATAGAATTTTTGGGCAGAACAAAGTAGAGAACTACAAAGACATTACAATAAAGCTCATTGCAGACTATCGGGCTGTTGTTCCTTGAACGTCACTCAAGATGCGCATTTTGCACAATCACTGAGTTTTTTCCTGATAACTTGGGAGCTGTCATCGATGAGTAATAGAGGCTGTCCGCTACATACGAAATCCATCAGTACGGGCGTGGTACGAGCTTTGACCTTTCCGCTGAATTTAAATATCGAGAGAATTGATCGGCCAGCAAATACCAGCTCGCATCAAAGAAAGCGAACTATTCCGTCAATATGATAAACCTGTGGAGCGGTATTCACTCACATTATCTGCAAAGTAGACGCAGAAGAGTGAGTGATCTTGACCTCCTAAATTAGCAGGTTTCATTTACCAATAAGTAGAGTTACTCTATCCTGTAGGTATACTCCCTGTCGACGGAGTATTCCTTCGGTTGACTAGGAGCGTGACTGAGCAGTCAGACAGTTGCAGTCGAACAGGGCAGCAAAGCAGTAGTACAACAGTTGTCAGCGGCAGAGAGCGTAGGGAAAAAAGAAGCATTATAACAATGAGCCTAGTGAGCGATTTCACAAAGGCATTTCAGACATGAAACAGCACTAGACTGACAAGTATACGCCTTCTATAATGGGCGACTTAGCTAGCTTCTGCAGCGTGATGGCACTAGATAATAGAAGCGACGATGTCAGCGAAGTCACCGTTTCACAGTGCCAAGCTGCAGTCAGCAGTTGGCGGCGCGTGTTGCAGGGATGTTTCTAACATTTTTGCCACAGAGATACATTGTTTATATGTTATGATTCAGTAAATTTACATTTAATTCGTAGGACGTAGCCTTGACTTTAATGAAAATAATCATTTGCTTATAACAATCTAACCTGACGTGCAGGGTAACATCGGAATACGTTTCTACCATAAGTGGAGTGTATCCTATTAGGTTAACACATTAGCATTTTTGTAAAAAAAACAAATATATTTTGTTGCACAGCGTTATTAGATTTTAGGAACGGAAAGTTGCTTCAAAATAACACATGCATAAAGTAACGGCGTCTTAATAAGCGGTGCTTTATAAGGCAGGCGTTTCAGGGGAGTTGGCCAACGGGCAATCGCTGTAAAATGAGGTTGAGTAAACAGAAGCAGTATGGTACACAAATGGAGGGGATCATGTAGAAGTACACACACCAACGTTTCAACGGTGCGTGGTCACTAATAGTAAGGTAGTACTGTGTTATAGATCACAACTATGGTTTAGGCTAGTGCTCGGACGGTATAAGATCCCGGACAACAATAGTTGCATTGCCAAAAGTGAGTTGTACCATACATTTGGTCTGCCATACGCTTTATCAAGCAAATGCGGGTACAGTCGGGTGGGCCTGATGTACTGACGTCACGGGCCGGATCCTGTTCGCGGGCCGTAGAGTTGTGAGCCCTAGCCTATACCATAGACATTGTACTATTGAAATACTATGGAATGAGTGTGCTTAATAAGTACAAGATCACAAAATGCAGAATAAATGAAGCAAAGATTTTTCTATTTTTCGCATGTCCTTTTGTCTTTGTCAGTTTAGTGATTATGGTGTAGAGCAGAGAGCCAATACACAAACGCACGTAAAGCTTACTTTATCCGCTATTGCGCGCCTTGTCTTTAAGAGTCTCCAATCGGCGCTGTTATTCATCTCTGACTCCCCAGTCTGGAAGACATAAGGGGCCGACAACAGCCAGACTGGAAATCAGCGCCGTAACGTTTTGTCGCTATGTGGTAAGTTGGCCACCGCGGGATTCCTCTCAGTGATGTTGTGCGCCAACAAATAGTGCGAGCCGCAGTAAACTCTCGCGAGGCATGCGTAGGATGTGACCTAGCCACTACAGTTGGAGTAGCGATATCACCTTGTCAAGAGAAAGACCTGCATTACCCAAGGCGCGATGTCTACCACCGACGTTGCAAACTTGGTGTTCCCACCACACACGAGCCATCCTCTGCAGGCAACCAGTGGTAAAGGCCGAAATCCGACGCAAATCATCTACACTGACCGGCCGGGACTCGCTGACCTGCAACAGAACAGCGCAAACACAAGCAAGCTTACACGCTGCCAGAACACTGTTGAAGAAAGCCGGAAGTATAGAAATATACTTTTCGGGTACCTAATCCTGTTGCGGAAAACGCCAAAAAGCAAGCCGATCGACCTAGTTGAACGCAGTTTACAAGTTCAAAAAGGCGACAATGGCAGGCAGGCGATAAAGTTGGCGCTGCTCGAGAAGTTGGCTAGGCGTAAACATGCACTTCACACCCACTCAACCGGGGAAGCAACCAGGCTGTTCCGCAAGGGAAGGAAAGATGTTAGCAATTTGGAGGCGACGGATAGTAGACTAATTCATCAGTGGTTGACGCAAAGGATACGAGCACCCTTTCTTAAGATGGTTCCGATAATTGACTCGCCCTAGGAGGATGGAAACATTTTTACACGAGCTTGGAGAACAGAGCTGGTAACTGGTTGACAATTGCCTCAATTAAATTGACTTATTCAACGGCTGACCAATATACAACTGGCAGTGCCACACCGCATAGTTAACAACAACAAAAAGGGTAAAACAGGTAAACCGTGGAAAATTTTGGAAGCTTTACAAGGTTAATGTGTTGTGCGGGCGGAGATCTTCCTGGTTGCGCAGGTCGAGGAAGAGGGTTAGCTTAAGGGACCCCACCTTGAGCCTTTGGTCATAAAGACCCGACCCGCAAAGCAGCGAAAGAATTAACGAAAGCCGTTGGCATCCGGGTAACACCTTGGCTTTATTTGTGCTCGATAGCAGTCTATAGAGAAGCTGGTGGCCAACAAAGTTGTTCATCCGCCCTCCGTTAGGTACTCACTTTTGGTTACAACAGTGTGGGGTCAGTGACTCTATAGCCGGTATCATTGGCTTTAACACAGCGCCGCACGAGCTTTGGTGGTATTTGATGGGGAACCAGGTAACCAGTCCAGAACTCCTACGCTCTGAGACGTGTGGGGCGTGCTTTAATACCTTACTTGAACAGCTCCGGAGGTAGTCCGTCTGAGGTAGCAGCTCTGAACCGCTTTGTGTGAAGAATTTCAAGTCAGACTCCAGCTTCGTTGGGTAGTTCCGGTGAGACGTTTCAAGGCGCTCAAGTTGGCTTGCTTGTTAGACAGGAGGAAGGAGGAGGCCAACTCAATTGGGAGTGGAAGTGTACAGTGCAGTGGTTCTTTCGCCTACACAAATCAGTGATTGGTTATCCATTAACCTAGCAAATAGCTTTACTGACGCCAGGTCTTCTGTGGCCAGTGACTCGAATGATTTAGAAAAGCTTGCGAAAATGTTCATGGAATTGTATCCATCACCGAAGCGCACTGAAACCACCAACAATCGCGGCCATTATGCAGGCTTTGCTTGAACTGTTAGATGAGGTTGTAGCAAACTACATTGCAGTTTGAATTAGCTGGGATAGCTTTGGAACGGTCAAATAATTGCAAAGAGAGAGAAGAGATCCAGCGTCTCAGGAGATGGCTAGCTTCCAAAGTTTGACTGACCGGAAGCAACCAACACCATTTGCGAAACATTCCGTTGATGTTCAACCTCTGTAGGTGAGACACTAGCAATCGCATCTGATAGAATTGATGATCCAGTTGAAAAGTAGGGATAGCTAGTCCGTTGATATCCAGCGCAAGGTGTGTTGATTTCGAGGAACGCCCAATGCGCATATATGGCTGGCGGCATCCAAATTCGGATTTGTAAGTCCCTGTGGTCAGCCACAGGACGCCTGCGCCTACAGAGAGACCATGGGTGGCTTGTGCTGCACCACCCACAGCTCCATCCACATACCCATATATAATACAAACCCGTAGGAATAAAACCGGGAGGCATGTGGATGGAAGTCACTTTTCATTAACGGAGCCGGCCCAACCTCCTTCACAGGCAAATACAAGCACGCCGTACTTAAAGAAGCAAGTGCACACAAGCCGGTGGCTGGACCGTAGTTCGCTCCACACTGAGTGCATGGAACCACTCTCCGAGCTTAGCACGGCCACAAGGACCGTTCACCCCGTCCCCTCCAGAATGGACTAACTGTCTCCTGGCTCCAGTATGGACGAGGTAGTGGGTAATATACAGGTAGGCACCTAGTCAACATGTACATCAAGAGCAGCCACACCGGGGATATCAAGCAACAGTCAATCACTTGAAAGGACGATATCAAATAATATAAGTTGAATAATGCGTACAGATACGGTGACATAACTCTTCACTAAATGAGTGTATGAAATAAATTGGTGTTAAAAATTCGGGTAATGTTCAGTACGTTAGAAAATATATCACAAGAAAATGCCACAACCGGAGAAATGTTATCAAAGCTGACTGCAATTGGCTTAAGCGACGTGTGCAAGTTTATAAAAGATAGTGAAGATAGATTTTGATATGAGATAAAAAGGTCTTAGGACAACATAGCAAATCCACCACCTGAAATAAAGAGACTCGGCATGAAAGCACGCGGTTAGTAAATTGGATGCAGCATACATACAAACGCTGCGGCGGTTCTGCATACGTCTGCTGCATGACCCGTCCTCGCTTCGGTGGTGGCCTTGGGTGGCCTCGCTCATGGCTCACTAGGCCTGTCAGACTCATGCACTCGCGACCGCATGTGCTACAGCACCGTGCGCTCGCAGTCGATGGAATACAACCCATCGGCGTCTGCCGCTTCCGTAACGGCCGCTTCTTCTCTGCATGCACGGGCTTTCTCTTACACTTAGGCAATGGCGTTCGTGATCAGATCGAGCTATGCACGCTGATAAACGGCTTTCGATTCCAATTACCCGCAATCAATATTAGAACCGAGTGGCTCACTTTACTCAGGTCCTGGTAACGTAACTACAATTTCTCCACATGCCGCTTCCCAATACTCAGCTGACCATATAATAGTTCATTCGGTATCCGCGTCGAATCCATGCGGCTCACATGCTCGCGCCGCCCTAGATGTCTCAGTAAAAGCATGAAGGCCACTGCATACATTCCACTTCGGCGCAACACTTACATGTCCGCAACTCTGTCGCATCAACTGATGCGCAGCATCCGTTGCAAACACAAGTGAGTGAACTGCTCGTGATATCGTACATCCCGCCGGTACATTGTCCACGTTTCGCTGCCATATAGCAGGACGGACAGTACCATCGATTTGTACACCATCAGCTTCGTGCCGACGGTAAGCTGATGGTTGTTGCACATTCGGTACTCTAGCCTTCCGAATGCCGCCGCTGCTTTAGAGACGCGGATACCAAGCTCACTGTGAAGCTGCTGGTCAGTCGACATTACACGCCCAAGATAGCAGAAGCGCATATATATATATATATACACACACACACACATATATATATATATATATATATATATATATATATATATATATATATATATATAGGAAGAATCACGTGGTATTGTGTTGCAGAAAAAACTTAAGGATCGCCAATTGCAGGCACATATTATTTTTTAAAAACACTACTACAGTGCATTCTCCACTTTACTTCTCATTGGGACGAACTCCCGTTACTTATTTGGTCACACACTTACATGCAGACATTTCCTAAGCATACACATATGTAAAGTAAACGCAGTTTCTGGTTTCAAATACGCACACACTATACACGTTAGCTAGAGGTGGGAACACTTCAGCTACTGTGCGCAATACCCAAAAAAGAGAATAAAATGCAACAGGTGCAAGCCAGTTGAGCTACCGGTAATGGATGGGTCTCGTTCCGGTAAGCTATCTGCCGGCTACTATGCAGCAGAAAAAATGATGTCCCATGCAAAATTATAAAATGCTAAATAATGAGATCGTGGTTGGATGGGAGGATAAGAGGGATAGGATGGGACGAAGAAACTCACAGCACAAATGCCACTGAGGTCGGCTCTTAGCCATATCAGCAAGTGTATCCAGCCAAACGTGTTCAGCCTTTTTCGGACTACAACCAGGGAGCCGAGACGCTCCAACTGAGGCCAGCTTCGAAGTGAAGGTCTTCAGTTCTCTCGACCAGGTCATCGATTGGCCACCTCTCCTCTTCTTTCATCCACACCCCGGCGCACAAAGAACGCACGTCGCGGGAGTCGGTGGGCTGGCATGCGTAACATGTGGCCGAGCCATCGGAGCCTGGTACGTGAAATAACGGTGCTGAGCGGTTCAGTTCCTTTTTCTGTGCCGTAAACAAGGCGTCCAATATGCTCGTTGCTCACGCGGTGTTCCAACCAGATGTGAGCTAAATTGCGAAGGCACTGGTGGTCGAACGTAACTAGCCTCTATATATCCGATGACCTAAGGGGCCAGGTTTCACAACCGTACAGTAGGGTCGAACGTACCGCTGCATTGTACACTCTACCCTTCAGGGCGAGAGTGATGTCGCGCCGGCGCTATAAGTGGCGAAGGTTAGCAAAACCGCCTCGCGAGTTTGTTATACGGTTTGTGACCTCATCTTCAATCCCACGGGCGCTGATACAACTTCGCAGGTAGTCGGATTTTTGAACGACTTCCAGCTGATCCCCACGAAAAGTCAGCGCAGGAGGCGATCCCTGCCAATCTTGGAGGAACACTTTGCACCTCGAGAGTTTGAAGCAAAGCCCAAAGTGACGGACAGCCAGTGCTAATCTATCCAGTGTCGCTTGGCACGTCTGTGAGCTGTCACAGATTAGGGCAATGTCATCGGCATATTCTAAGTCAAGCAGTCGTGCTCCTGGGAGCGGATCCACACCTTCTAAGTCGTGTTCTGTAAACGCGATTCCAATGACTTCATCAACAACGAAGATGAAGAGGAAAGGGGACAGCGGGTATCCTTGTCTCACAACACTGTAGATATTAAAGGGCGACGACGGCTTGCCGTAAGCCCTCGCTCTACCGGAGCTACGTGCTTATAATGATTGGATAATATTTACATATTTCTCAGGTACACCTTTCCTGAGTAGACAGTTCCAAAATGCAGGTCTATCCAAAGAATCGAATGCACCTTTGATATCGAGGAGCACAAAAACAGGGGCTGCTACTATATATGACGGTGTTTCAACAACTGACGCAAAGTGAAGAGGCGGTCAATGCAGCCACGACCTCGACGAAACCCGGCTTGCTCCTCACGAATATGGATTTCACAAGTGCCAGTCAGTCTATGAAGGATTAAAGAGGCAAGCAATTTAGAGGCGATGGAGATCAGACTGCTTCCTCTATAGTTGCCGCATTCCGATCGTGAGCCTCCCTTGAAACTTGGGACTATGACGGAGCGGCTCTAATCGATTGGGACAGTTTCCTGCTCCCACAGTTTGATTAGTAACTCGTGTAAATCATCCACCAGAGCAAATCACCAGAATTTAAAGAGGGCTAGAGGTAGATCACCTGGTCCTGCGTCACTATTTAACTTCAACAGTGCGATCTTACGTTCGACTTCTGAGCGAGAGGGTGAATCCAAATGGACAGCCCAGGGAGCGGGGCGGCCAGTGACCGGCGAGAAATCTAACAATTCCAACCGCTTAAATTGCCTTTTAAAGTGCTCAGCCTTAAGCTCCAAGCGTTTTGAAAATTTTTAAATAAGCTGTCCACTCTCGTCACGTAGTTTCACTAACAGCAGGTCTTCTGCTGTCCCATTCTCGTATCAGTCGGAATAACTTACGATGGTTCCGGAGGGCAGCAGCCATTTCCATCTCTGATGCACGATGAGACCACCAGAATTTGCGGTCTCTCTTCAGGCTAGCACAGAGTTTTGCCTGGAGCTCTTTGCGAGTTTCATTGTGTTCGCTTCCAGCCGGAACATGCCGGCGAGGATCGATAAGTTCCAGAGACTGTGAAGAGACTCGATGTCCATGTTGGCGATTAGACAGCACATGAGGATTTGCCTGCTGCTAGTAAGGACTGGTGAACCTGCGACAAGTGAGCTTCAGCTGCATCCAGCGAGCGCTTACTCAACTCGCATACCAGCGTACTTTGATATACATTCAGAACTGCTGGTTTCACCAGTTGGCTGGTGTCAATGCGCTCACAACATCCTCTTGGGCGTTCGCCAAAAAGCATCCGCAGGTCAGCACATACAAGTGCATGGTCGGTGTCGACAGATGTGCTCCAAATCGAGCGACAGTTCTGGACCCAGCCTCTCCATCGGTTACTTATCGCAATGTGATCGATTTGCGTCCATAACTGGTTCGAGGCTGGTAGGCGCCAAGTCACCCTCCGGCGAGTGTTTGTGGAAAATTAGTGCTCGCAAGAAATAAGCTAGCATCTTCATACAAATGAAGTATGCGCTCACCGTTATCATTACGGGAGCCTACACCATGGTGGCCGCGCAGATGCAGTTCATCAGTGGATAATTTATCAACTTGAGCGTTCAGATCCCCAGGTAGCACAACAGTGTCCGAGCATCTTCTGTGACGAAGGAGCTCGTTCACTTGGCGATAGAAGTCGTTTTTTACCAAAGCATCGCCAGAGTTTGTGGGAGCATAGTAGCGATGACGAATAGACATCTGTTAGAAGCGTGACTTCGAAGCTTTGAACGAGCCAACCAATCGGACCGCACACAACCGGCTACTGATTGGAATCAAGCCAACCAGAGTGGCTTCAGCTCGGGGACTCAGGGCAATGCCAACACCACGTTGGCCGGTGCTCGAAGCTGCAGCGTCACCGGACAGACGCAATGAGAAAGTGCTGCTGGTGTCACCTGAAGGGGATCGCAAAGTGAGCATAAAGCTCGAGTCTTGCAGGAGAGCCTCTGCTAAGCAGCAGATATCGATCGAGAGGGTCTCTAATATTCGAGCAAGTGCTGCCTGTTGACAGATTTGTAGCAATGTGCGTACATTGAGGCATGCCAATCTGAAAGATGACCGAGGGATCCAAATGGAAGTGGATGAACTGGGCTTGGCTATTTAGTTGGATATGGGCTTTTCGAAAGGACAGGAATGACGCTCCGCGTTCACATGTGAGTTGGACCTAGAAGGTAAAAGCCTAGCAAAGCAAGTGGGGAAGGGCCAAGAATTAAGCGTTGAAAACAGGGGGATAAAAGTTAAGCTGGAACGGGACGGTAAGAGTGAAATAGCGTACGAGAGGGAATAAGAAGATGGGAAGGCTTGAGTAGTAGCATCCAAACCCCTATCCACCCCGCTCGATGCAGCAGATAGGGCACCATTGATTATCCTCTGCGGTGGCCAGAGCATCAAGAAACTGTTTGAAGAGAAATTCATTGTATTGCGTGGGCAGGATACTGTCAGCTTGCCCAGGCCTAGACGGGATAACCATTAGGGTTCTTAACTAAAGCCTTTGGTTCAAAAACCTGACCGCAAGGCGGCGGGTTTGGTGTTGAGCTACAAGGAGTCCGTTTTAAGGAATAAGGAGCTACCTCACTCCAACCCCCAACCTGAAGGACCAGGAGGCTGAGTTTGTCTGGTCTCTAACCATTGACCAATCTGGTATGAGTGGATCTGAAGGTGCAAAGGAAGCACCACCCAGCATAGCTCAATGGATCGTGGAGGCACACAAACCATCGCACCACGGTAAGGTCCAGTCTCATTGCGATAGGGTTGCAAATACCATTAACGTTAAACAAAAATCTTATTTAAATTTGTAATTATGTATTATTTAGCCATTGGGTTAAAGCAAAAAGGTTTTTGAGTGACCAAACTGCATCCGAAATGTAACAGTAAGGACGGCCAAGGGCATGAAAGCTGGTCACTTAGGGCGCCCTAACAATAACGCTCACTAACTATAATTGCGATTTTATTAAAAAGTAAAGACTAATAAAAATGGCATTGTTAAAATGTGTGATATTGTTTAACAACCTATCTGGTTTCCGAAGGCTGTGATTTATCTGTAGTAGTTTTGGGACCCTAACAACTAGTATGATTGTGAAGCTCTCATTAGCGTTTGTATGGTCCCAATTGGAACATTGCATCCAGACCTGTCCACCATGCCTTACCCAGGAAAAAATTGCACTAGAAAGGGTGTTTCGTGTCGGTACTAGATCGTTCGAGGGGTTATGAGGAAAACCTACCACGAACACTTAGTTTGGGGATGCATTGGATATGCTATCGAAGAATCAGAGGAGACCTAATTCTTACCAACCGTATTTTGACAGGGAAGGTTGGCCAGGATTTGTAATGGCCACTTAATGTCTGATTTCTGTGGGCACTGTATGAAGCTGGACAAAACGCGGTTCGATTGAATTAGAGCGGAGACTCCATTGTCGCGTTATGCGATTGAGCGCTGGAACGCGCTTCCAGAAAAGCTTGTCAAAGAATCTATAGTTAAGGTGTTTGAGCCTCAACTCGATGGTATTGGGTGGCAATACGAATCCTTTCCTTCTTCCTGGATAATTCACAGCTCTATACTCAGATTCTATTTTCTGTACGTTCCCTCCTTATTAATATTACTCTTGTCCTTTAAATACCTTTTCCTACTCATTACCTTTAAGTTGTCTTCCTCTCTCACTTCATGTAATTGGCATAACAGAGGCTGCTGATGCAGGAGCATGCGCATTAAATTGGTGGACCAGGGTGTGATTCGAGTGTTCTCGTTTTAGATCCATCAAGAATTCAGAGCACCACATAGCAACTCCTGGATTAGCAACCCGCTCATCCTATCGTACCAGTTCTACCTGAACTTGAACCTAGATCTTTCACATCATTAATTATGACATTTACTTTTTGCCTTACCGAGTGACCAAATACATACCCAAATGAGACAGCTGGCCATCCATCTGTGCGGACAGAGGTGCGCGTATTCTGCCCTGAGACTGTAGCGTCCATAAGATAACTGCTATCTTTCATCTACAATTTACATGTTGATCGATTGTACATTACTCCTTCATGTTTTAATCGTCCTTACAACCGGCTCGTCACTCGGCCACCTTGTAAATTCCCGCGCTCACGTGTTCCCTCTCTTCTCGCTTCATCCGTCCGCTTCCTATTGTAGCCCATCGAATGCAATCCTCTGTGTCCGACTCCCATTGCCTTCTGATATCCGCGCTTACTTTCGCGCACCGTCTCGGAGTAGTATTAACTAGGCCTACAAATTAGTGACCCCGATGCGCACGCGCGAATTCCACGTTTTTTCCTCGTTTGTATTTTTTGGTGAGTCCGTTCCTTTTTCTCGATTATATACCCATATTCAATTGTTTCTTGCGTACTTTTGGTAATTTTATCGTATTTTGTTCATTCTCTATCTTTCGACTCACATTTTGAGAGTGGCATCTGAGTCGTTTCACAGCGTAAACATGCTTACTTTGGCTATTCCAAGTTTCATGGAACACAGCCCGGAGGTTTGGTTTAAGATACTCGAGATCCAACTGGAAAATAAGGGCATTACAGCGGACCGTCCGAGGTATAATCAGCTCGTCCCACGCCTTCCTTCGTCGGTTGTGACGGTGGTTGAGGACATACTACTCTGCCCATCGAATGAGGCAAAGTATGAAACAATGAAGCAAGCGATTTTAAAGGAGTTACAGCCCAGCACACGAGCTCGATTTGAACAGTTCAATGGTCTCAAGCTTGGAGATCGCATGCCGTCGGCGTTGCTCCGCGAACTTCACCGCATCGCTGGTCTCTTATTCTTGAGGGAAGAAGGGATAAAGGAGCTATGGTTTGCACGTCTCCCAGAGCCCTTGCTGGTATTGCTGTCCAAGTTTATAGATACGCCCCTGAAAGACTTAGCTACCAAGGCAGACGCTGCGTTCAAACGGTTTCCGCAACAGAGGTGACGTGACGCAAGAGAGGTGACGTATCCTCACCGATGAAAACCGAATTTCATGTTTGCTCCCAGTCGTTGAGCCAATGTGACTCTAAAGACGAGGAATTTGCGATACTTCGCAGCAGGATAGCAGCAATGAAGGCTTCGAAGCAGCGTGTGCCACGGTCAAATGCTGACCATGTTTTGGCTACTGCTTATTGCGGCTCGTCTGTGCCTGCACCGAGTACGTCACGTTCGGCACGAAAGCGCAACATTTCCCCTACAAGTTCTCAGTCAGATAATGTCAAAAACGTCGAAGAAGTATGTTGGTATTACCGCCAGTAGGTGGAAGAGCTAGACGTTGTCGGGCTCCCTGCATTAGGCACGACCCAGCTGCTTCAGGGAAAACGATTAGCCCGCATACTAGCATGACAAACGTATCATTAAATAACCAAAAAAACCGACTGTTCTACGTTAAGGATCGACGTTCTTCCATTACATTGCTCATCGACACGGGAGCGGAAGTCAGCGTCATCTCAGCTACCGCTAACGACAAGCACTCAGAGCCTACGTACAAATTGCGTGTGGCCAATGGTTCTCCGATAGCTTCATCCGGTCAGCGCATGGTGAACCTGAACCTCAGTCTTCGCCGAGACTTTCAGTGGGTCGTCATGGTTGCGTCTGTACCCTTCGCAATTATCGGTATCGACTTCCTCCGACATTTTGGGTTGCTTGTTGATGCTGGTCGCCACAGACTTTTAGACGACCGTACTAAACTAGAGGTTGAAGGCGTTCTTACGGACGCCTCGATAATCAGCCCCGTTTTTCGAATCGCCGATGTACCATCAGGATATGCGAACCTACTCTCTGAGTACCCGCGACTGGTACGACCAGCTGCAGAGCTTCCGCCAGTCACGACAGAGGTCGCTCATCACATAGTCACGCGTGGTCAGCCAGTTAGCGCAAGATCAAGACGGCTTGCTCCAGCCAAACTAAAGGCAGCACGAGCCGAATTTGACCACATGTTTCAACTCGGTATCGTCAGACCGTCCAACAGCCCATGGGCGTCGCCTCTGCACATGGTCTCGAGGAAGGTCATGGGGGACTCGCGTCCTTGCGGCGACTATCGATCCTTGAATACGATTATCACGCCCGATCGCTATCCGATCCCACACATAGTAGATCTCACTGCGAGTCTGGCAGGTAAAAATATCTTCAGCAAAATCGACTTGGTACGCTCATACAACCAAATTCCGGTAGCCGAAGCGGACATCGCTAAAACTGCCATGACGACTCCATTTAGTTTGTTCGAGTTTCTGCGCATGCAATTTGGCCTAAAGAATGCCGCGCAAACCTTTCAGCGCTTCATCGACCAAGTTTGTCGCGGTTTAGACTTTGCTTACGCGTATCTCGATGACATTTTAATCGCGAGCTCTTCACGAGAAGAGCACATGCGCCACGTAAGAACACTTTTTGATCATTTATCTCAACATGGGGTGACGATCAACGCAGAAAAGTGTTCGATTGGTGTCGACTCAGTAAACTTCCTCGGCCATCGTATCTCCCCTGCAGGCGTCGTGCCACTGCAGGATAAAATTCAAGCCATCATCGACTACCCCGAGCCTCATTCGTTCAAACAGCTCAGGCGTTTTGATGGCTTTGTCAACTTTTACCGACGATTTATACCCAACTGCGCCTCGCTGATGCAACCCCTCACGGATCTTCTCCGAGGGAAACTCAAGAAAGTCGAATTTCCTGCCGCAGCACTCGCTGCTTTTAAGTCGCTGGAAGAGGCTATCGCCAACATAGCCTCTATAGCACAACATGATCCGGCCGCCCCACTGTCCATCAGTACTGACGCCTCGGACGTGGCAGTCAGCGCTGTTATGCAGCAACGAGTAGCTGACACGAGGCGGCCCTTAGCGGTTTTCTCCAAACGTCTACAACCTACCGAATCTCGCTACAGCACGTTCGGTAGAGAACTGCTAGCCGTATATCTAGCGATACGCCACTTTCAACACGTCCCAGAAGGCCGCTCTTTTGTCGTCTTCACCGACCACAAACCCTTAACTTACGTGCTCGGCTCGACTACTGACTGATACTCTCCTAGAGAGTCGCGCCACCTTGACTATATCGCTCAGTTTACGATCGATATACGGCATGTCTCAGGTGTGCACAACACCGTCGCCGATGCACTTTCCCGCATCCAAGCTATCTCCGCTGACGCCAGCACTGCTATAGACTTGGTAGCCATGGCCACAGCGCAACTCAATGATCCTGGGGTTGAGCTACTACACAGGTTTCCCTCATTGGACATACGACCCGTTCCGCTGACTTCAGCAAACGGCACTATACTCTGTGATTTATCTCTAGGCACGCCGCGCCCAGTCGTTCCACGCGAGTTTCGGCAGACCGTGTTCGACACGCTGCACGGCTTGTCTCATCCAGGCGTTCGTGCATCGGTTAAACTCGTAACCGCACGATTCGTTTGGCGCAATGTTAATCGGGACGTCCGTACTTGGGAAGCTGCTTGCCTTCCGTGTCAACGCGCAAGGGTGCACAAGCACATGAGAAGCCCATTAGGCACGTTTCCCAGGCCAGACGCACGTTTTCATTACGTGCACGTGGACCTCGTAGGTCCTCTGTCGCCTTCGGAAGGCTATGTGTATATGCTGACCTGTGTCGATCGATTCCCTAGGTGGCCGGAAGCCATTCATATACCTAACTACTCTTCGGAAACAGTAGCGCTGGGTAGCTCAATACGGTTGTCCCGCCATCGTGACCACCGATCGAGGGTCACATTTATCGTCAACATTTGACACGTTGCTTAAGGATCTAGGCTGTCGCCACGTCCAGACGACAGCGTATCATCCGGCCGCTAATGGCATGGTGGAGCGTATTCATCGCCACTTGAAGGCAGCGCTGCGTGCGCACGCAGATCCTTCATGGTCTGAAACGATGGCCCTCGTTCTCATAGGCTTGGGAAACACAGTTAAAACCGATTTCGACGCCACACCAGTGCAGCTAGACTACGGTTGTACGCTGCGGTTGCCCGGACAGCTGGTAGCACCAGCCCCATGTACTTCCACTTTTGACTACGGAAGTTACACTGATCGACTGGCTCACCAGATGCGTGAGCTACGTCCACCCGCTCCTCGATCGCAGAAGACACCAGTGTACGTGCCCGAGAAGCTGTCTACGTGTTCACACGCCCTTCTTCGCGCAGCCGGTGTTCGACAGCCTCTTCAGTCGCAGTACTTAGGACCTTTCAAGGTGTTACATCGTGCGAGTAAGGCGTACACTACTGACCGCGGTGGTCGACACGAAGTCGTCACCAGCGACCGTCTAAAACCCGCCTTTATGGAAGAAAATCTCTCGCCCACTTCGTCTAGTAGTGCTTCCTGCGACATCACAACCCACCGCACCAGCTTACAGCATCCTAGTGCAGTTCAACCAGGCCACGATCGCGGTCTACAAGCCGTCCAAACACCTCCCGAATCTAGTCCGCCGCCTCCCACGACCAATCGCCGTGGGCGGAAGGTGCGTAAGCCGGTTCGTTTCTCCGACTAGGTACAGTGTAAATAATTTTAGCTTTGTAGATATTGCGTATATTTGCCCCATTTTTGGTCGATTAACGTTTTGAAAACGAACAAAAATATCAAAAACCTCCGGAAAACCTTTTTCGAAAAAATATTCAAAACCAAAAAATTTAAGCATGCAGATCATTCGTTTGTTCGTTTTGGCGTTTACTGCGCGTTTTTCTATTTTCTCGTCTCTACATGCCCCAAACCCTCCCCTTCGATCGACTGGCTCACACGAGGAATGTTTTCGAGGACCCTGGCGCGAACGCTGGTAGCTTCTCCGCGCGCCGAGTGTCGTTTCTCTACGGAACGGTTGTCCTTTCTCCGCGGGACGAGTGTCGTTTCTTCCGCAGGGACGAGCGTCGCTTCTTCGCGGGACGAGGGTCGCTTCTCCGTGGGACCATGATCGTTTCTTCGTGGGACGAGGGTCGTTTTGGCGCGGAGCGGGATGCGGCGGGGGGAGAGACCACTCCCAAGCGCACCGTTTGGCAGCAGCGGAGGTTGAGGTCCTATCGGCCTTTTTCTGGGCTAGCCAGTTATTTTGTAGTCCGACAAGCCCGCTCTAACGGCCCGCCGAAATGCACCCTGCCCTGCAATCAATAAATAACAAATCACAAACGACACAGCGGACTCCGACTTCCGGCGAACCCCTATTTACACAAACGCGCCCTCACTTTTACTTAGCATGATTTTGCCTTCCGAACCTTGATTCAACGTACCTTTTCGAAATCGAAGGCTTTCTATGTTCAGCCTTCTAGGGGGGAGCTCTGTAGCGCCCAAAAAGATAACCCTTATCGTTCATGTACAATTTACCTGTTGACTGATTGTACATTACTCCTTCTTGTTTTAATCGTCCTTACGACCGGCTCGTCACTCGACCACCTTGTAAATTCCCGCGCTCACGTGTTCCCTCTCTTCTCGCTTCATCCGTCCGCTTCCTATTGTAGCCCATCGAATACAATCCGCTGTGTCCGACTCTCATTGCCTTCTGATATCCGCACTTAATTTCGCGCACCATCTCGGACTAGTATTAACTAGTTCTACAAGACCCCGAAGAGGCATCAACTGTAACTCCGCCGAAAGTCGTGGCCCGTGTCTGCCCAATATAAGTATTGAGGGGTAACTCTATTTGCTTCGACTATAATTAACTGCAGGTAACTACCCACAGTGCACATGTCTCACATTTTCATTTTAGTTCTGATTCTATAAAGTAAGCTCCAATTAAGCCAAAGGAAAATAAGAAGGAAACATGACACATTAGGAACAGCAAAGGTGTTTTAAGTTATGGGAAACCAATCAGTGGACAGCAGGGTGCCCTATGGTGAAGCGAGCCAAATAGCCAATGGAATGGATGTACATGGTTGGCGGCATCCGGTTTCGGATTTGCCTGTCACTGTGGCCAGCCACAGGACGCCTGCGCCTACAGAGGGACCATGGATGGTTTGCGCTGCACCACCCACAGCTACAACCAAACACCCCATATCCAGTGTAAACCCGAAGGAATAAGACCGGGAGGCATGTGGATGGGAGCCACGTTTCATCAACGGAGCCGGCCCACACTCATTCACAGGCAAACACAAGCACGCTGTATTTGGGAAATCAAGCGCACACAAGGCGGTGGCTGAACCGTAGTCCGCTCCACGCTGAGTGCATGGAACCACTCTTCGAGCCTAACACGACCACAAGGACCGTGCACCCCGTCCCCTCCAGCAACAACCAACTGTCTCCTGGAGCCAGTATGGACGAGGTAGTGGGTAATAGACAGGTAGGCACCTTGTCAACATGCCCATCAAGCGCAGCCACACAAGGGATATCAAGCAACAGCCAATCACCTTGAACAACAAGATGAAATAAAACAAATCCAATAATGCATACAGATACGGTGGCATAACTCTTCGCCAAATTAGCACATGAAGTAAGTTGGTTAGCAACGAATCCGCGATAAGGAAAAAATGTCCAAAAGTTTGTTAAAAATGCTACAAAACGCAACAAAGTTACCGAAGATAAGCGCAATTAATGTAAGCAACGTGGCCAGTTAATAGAAGAGTATTCAGGTAAGCAGAACAAACCAAATAAAGTGGAATGAAATTTAGCCACCTTAAAAAGATCTAGTTTATGTGTAAGTTGGTTTAGCCCAACTGCGATGAAGAAGCATCAAGAATGCAACATGGAAATACACAAGGTCTGATACATGCAAGCTACAACTGGTGTAAATGCTTGCCTACAAATAATACTACTAGCTTCTATGTTATCCCAGATAGCGCGTTTAGTTGTTAACGAACGGAATGGCCCGTTTAAAAGAACTGAAGTGAAATACGTGATACTAGCTTACTAGATACTACGTTGTAAGATGGAGATGTATTTGTCACAGCGTTTACTATGCTGATCTTCCCTTAAAGACGATTTGTTGCCCCTATAATGTGGATCTCCAAACGTTCAATAATGAGTGTAAATGAATACGCTACTCATCGTTTTGCACCTACATTATGATTTGTTCCCCGAGTTTAATATCTTCGTTACACACAGATTTTACCCCGAAATTGGAAGAAAATCGTACTTTGAAAAACGCGCTCAGTCTTACCCGAAACCATTTACTCGCAAAATTTTTAATACTTTACTCTGAAATTCTGATAGTTTAGACAGCATTCGGACTAGATCATAAAAGTGGAAATGCTTTTGTTTTCTACAGCGGTTTCGATCAAGAAACGGGTGAAAATGTGATCATTGATAATCCGATGTCACTCCCAGGAAGGATTTACTTCCAGAGCCGTTTCTGCACATACAAAGGTTGCAAAAAAGTATAAGAATCCATAACCCTGAGTCTACTGTATGTAAGTACACTGGGAGTAACCGGAACGGGTACGAGACAACCGTAGAATCAATTACTTAAAGAATCAGAGCTTCTTTATCCCAGAAAGAACGAAGGTAGTCAAAGGGTGACAAATGACTAGAAATAAGGTACTTACGTTATTAAATTAAAACGGTTTTACAGTTGGTCACTTTTGATCAGATTTTTCGTCACGCTGTGCACAGTGTGTAAATTGATGATAACATAGGTCAGTGTTGCTAGATTGTCATGCTGACTAATTGTTGTTTATATTTGAAAAGGTTTACCAGTTTTCACAAAAATGCTAGACAGTTTCCAAAAATAAAAAACAATAGTGGACCCAGTCTTGACCCATGGGGGACTACGCGGTACGTACAATGTTCCTTTATAAGACTGTTATTCAACAATACACGACGATCATAGCTACCTTATCACTACCTAGTATACCAAACATAATGCGTATTTACCACAAGTGATCAGCTCTAGCTCAATGTCGAACGTACCAAAAGACATCCGGTATCGCTTGCGTTGCGATAACAAACAAAAATCTTAAAGCACGCGCTTCCAAACGATGACCTTGAGTTGATCAGGTCTGGTCAAACGGACGATGGAGGCTTCCGCCTAACGAGTTCCAGTTCTTGTGCCGGTAAGTGAAGCGACAATAGTTACGGCTCAGTTTTATTTGCAGTAACAGCGTATGCAACCAAGTCATGATGGTAGGTTAGCCTTATTTATCATGTTTAAAGTCCGGTGTTCAGAATGCTGCTGGAATACTTTCTAAACTGCCATTGAGGAAATGCTTGGTGGAGGAACGAGACACTAAGGGACTGCATCCAGAGACAAAACAAGCTATCGCTTAAAGAGCGTGCCGCTTCGTTTACCAGTAAGTGTACAGTGGTAGTACCGCACCAGTCGTTCAGGTTTCTTTCTTAAACGTTATGTGTGGAAACTGGCTGCTTAAACATGTAAAGATGTTTTGAATTTGTCAGTTGCTTTTGTCATCCAAAAGGGTTTGGAAGTGCCCAATAAAAGTACGGATTTCTACTACCTCAGAGCACGGTTAGCTCGTCGTGTTTTGGTTTGAGAACACATCTTAAAGCTTAGCTTGAAAACAGTGCTTACAGCTCCCAACTTATTTGCCGTTTAAAGTGATGGAGCTTTCGTTCTTGCAAGTTTTAGGTGGGAACAGTGTTTGGATAACATTGCACAGAAGGTTTGACTTTTAAATTGCTTCTTTGTGTAGTATACAGGTCAGGAAGAAGTCCAGGTATCGGACGGAACTTCTATTAAACAACACGTAGGCTCTATAAGAAGAAATCAGTGTAACATAAAATGAATGAAAGAAGCGTTACAGTTAACCGTTCTCTTCGGGTTCTTGTCCTTCTTCGGTAACTGCACAGGAATGGCGCTCTGGAAGGCAAACGGGGAAGGACGCCGTAAAAGCAACGATTCAAATTCGATCACGCGCCACAATGGTATCGAATGTTAGTTACACCGCACCCCCTCTAAGTGTGCAACGTCCCCGTTGCCACACCGTAGCCTCCTTCAGCCGGTACTTCTAGTTCAGCCCCTATCTCTGTCGGTGTTTCCTCTTGGAGTTCCCCGCCTGGGTGCTCAGTTTCACTACGAAATGGTTTAAGCCTGTTAAAGTGTACAATCATCGGCTGTGCACTGAGGTTGTTTGGATCCTTAATCACACAAGTCAAATCAGATATTACTCTCTGCACAACGTAAGGACCTGACCATTCGTGATGTAGCTGCCCTGGTATCCCCGTCGTTGATGCCTGATGCAAATACACGAGCTCGCCTGTCTTCAACGGAACGCCAAAAACCTTTTTGTCGTAGTATTCCTTTTGCCGTCGTTGGGCGTTCGCCAAATGAACGCGCGCTGCCTGATGCGTTTGTCAAATAGAGTCGAGAAGTCTACTGACGTAGTCGGTTACAGACGGATACAGACGTTGCGATATAGGTAGTCGGACGTCTGTAGGAAGCCGAACTTCTCTTCCCGTCCACATGAGAGATGGCGTTTGCCCCGTAGATGAGTGGACCGTACATCGACATGCCAGCAAGCACTTAGGTAATAAAATATCCCAATCGTAAATGTTCTGGTCTACGCAGGCTCTCAGCAACGACTTTAACGACCGATTCGTGCGTTCCACCTGTCCGTTACCTTGGGGGTGATACGCCGTCTTTCGCGTCTTATCAATACCCAACACTCTGCAGGTTTCCTGCACCAGCGAGCTTTCGAAACAAAACCCTCTATCCGAATGCAGCTGTCCCGGTGCTCCCCACTGACAAACCCAAGGGTTTGTCATCGCTGTTGCCACGGTGACGGTGTCAGCTTGCGCGATCGGCACGGCTTCGCACCATTTGGTGAAATAATCCACCATGACTAGGATGTATCGATTCCCTCGCGGTGTTTCCGGTAGAGGACCAATGAGGTCGGCTCCCACAATCTCGTTCGGATAACCTGCCGTTACAGATTGCAGTGGTGCCTTGTGGGCTATTCGTGGACTCTTGAACGTCGCGCACCTCTCACACGTTTGACAAAGGTTCATTATATCCCTTCGCTTATGCGGCCACCAAAATCGGCGGCGTGCTGCGGTCTCGAGTTTGTTAACTCCAGCGTGTCCCAGTTGTTGATGCAGCTCCGAGAGCACTTCGGTAACTAAGGGTTGCGGAACAACGACTTTCCGAACGTATGTTGGGCTGAAATCAAACACTAGCACCCCTCTTCAATCGCGAGCCTGTCCCACACCACCCACAAACACCGAGCTTCATAGCTTTTCCCTTCCATCTCCTTCGGAGTCGGTTTATCACCACCTGAGCGTAGTTTGTCGTAGATAAGTGAGATGTCTGGGTCTGAAGCTTGTGCCTCTTGCCAACGACCGTACTCAGCTCCTTGGAGGTTAACTAGCGCTACGTGTTGTGTGATACACGAAGGACAATCGCCGTGGTCGCGGAGTGGTATTCTGGACAGCTCGTCCGCGTTGCCATGTTGTTTGCCTGGCCGGTGGTGACACTCAAAATTATACTCCTGTAATTGCTGTTGCCAACGAGCGATTTGCCCCTCGGGGTCCCTGAAATTCTGCAACCACTTGAGAGACTGGTGGTCTGTCCGTACTACAAACTTCCTCCCCAGCAGCTAATGGCGATGTTGCTTTATGAAGAATACTAGTGCTAACATTTCTTTTCTGGTTGTACAATAGTTCCTTTCTCTTGAGGTAAGAGTCCGACTGCTGTAAGACACTACTCTCTCCCGACCATCTGACCCTTTCTGTGATAACACAGCTCCAATCGCCTGGTCGCTTGCATCCGTATCCAGAACCAACTCCCCAGCGTGTGCCGACAAGTCTGGGAAGACAAGAACAGGGTTAGTGCAGAGGGAATCACGTAGTCGGTCGAAAGCCGCTTGACATTCAACGCTCCAATCCAAACTACAACCTTTTTGTAACAGCGTGTTTAAAGGTGCTGCGACCTCTGAGAAGCCTTTTATGAAACGGCGGTAGTACGAAGCCAGCCCCAAGAAGCTGCGTAATTCCTCGACACTAGTGGGGGTTGGCCAAGCTCTCATCTGCTCTGTCTTACGAGGATCCGTTCGAATGCCCGTCTCAGAAATGATATGTCCAAGATAGGCAACTTCTTTTTGTAGAACGTGGCACTTTGTCGGTTGGAGTTTGAGGCCCACCTTTATTAAGCACGTTAGCACCTCCGCTAGGTTGTTTAAGTGTTCATCCTTTGTTTTTCCATGCACGATGACGTCATCCAAATAAACGAGACATTTATGGGGGATTAATTCGTGCAGAACCTTCTGCATGAGGCGTTGAAAGGTTGCGGGGGCGTTCGATAGTCCAAAAGGCATCGTCCGAAACTCATAAAGGCCCGACGGAACAACAAACGCCGTCTTCTCCCTGTCGCTCTCATCAACTTCTACCTGCCAATAACCAGATACCAAATCTAACGTACTAAAGTAAGCTGAGCCTCCGAGCGCGTCGAAGAGATCGTCGATTCTAGGAAGAGGAAACGCGTCCTTTCGAGTGACCACTTTCAGACGTCGATAGGCAATACACAGCCGAAAGCTACCGTCCTTCTTCTTCACTAAGACAACCGGAGCTGCCCAGGGAGATGTAGAGGGACGTATAACACCTTTTCCTAGCATTTCCTCAATGAGCTTCTGCAGTTCTCCCTGTCAGTGTATCGGGATCCGCCGCGGGGGTGTCCTGATCGGTGTTGCGTTCCCCGTATCTATCTGATGTTTTACCACGTTGGTCCGGCCTAGGTCTTCGGCTGCCCACGCGAATGCATCTAAGTGCTGGCGCAACACATCTCTAAGTTTTTCTCGTGTCTGATCGTGAGTGGGAAGATGGAGAGAACGGACAAACGTGTCCATGCATTGTTCGCTGTTAGAAATGTCCTCACAAATTGCAAAAGCTTCTAACACATCGTTCCTGCACGATCTAAGAAATCTAGTACACTTATCCGTGATCAGCTGAAAATTTCCCAAGTCCAGTCGACATTTCAAACGGCTCAAAACATCCATACCAATGATTGCAGCAAACGGTATCCTATCAGCGACAACAAACTCGTGGTTAAACTTTTCGTTGGCGATATCCAGTCTCGCAGTGATAGATTCCCGGACGGTGAGAGGTTCGCCGTTAGCTGCAGTCAAACGGTAGCGGCAAGGTGCCCTAACGAAGTCCGTCAGCATTGTAACGACATTGTACCTAAGTAGGCTTTTACACGCCCCAGTATCAATCAAGCCTACTAGTGGGACGTCCCCAACCCGTACTTCTAAGGTCAACGTTGGTGTTGCGGACGAAGTACAAACAACAGCGGGTACAAATTCAGACCGTGCACAGTCGCACTCACCTTGCAAAAGCCTGTTGCTGCGGGGTCGTCTGTAATTCCCGTATCCACCTGGCTGATATCGCGGTCCTCCAAAGTTTGGCCGCATAGTAGGCCTTGTGCCGCGGCTTCGTTGAGACGTATACTGAACTGCTCTCTTTCCGGATATAAGGTTGGGGTGGTCGTGGCTCCTCAAGGCACAGCACCAATAAGTCGGGGCTTCCATCGCCGCGTCAACCAACTCCAACTGCTCCGCCACTTGTACAGCTGTCTCAAGGTATTCGGGACGACGCAGGCGGAACTCCCTCTTGACGGTAGGGGTCTGAACTCCTTCGAGAAGCTGTTCCAGGGTGCGCTTGTTTCTTTCGCCTTGTGATTCGTCCGCGAATGCAGTTTCGGCTAATCTGCGTAACTCCCGTACATAAGCTTCAATACGTTCCCCAGGTTTTTTGTACCTCGCGTGGAATGCTCGACGAAGTTCATCGGGCAAGCCGGGTCGGTCCAGAAGGCGACGATGTGCGGCAAAGGTCTCTGCCGTGACGTTTTCTTCTAGGAGGTTACTATCGGCCACCATATTGAAAGCTTCGTCAGAAAGCAAGGACATGACAACTGCACCGTGTTGTGAAGCAGGGAAAAGTTTTAAGTACGATTGCACTTGTTTTTCCCACCTAGAGTAGGGCATGCCCAGTGAAAATCTTTCGGGAGGTGGTAACGAGGGTGCAGACGGGGCCGGTGCGGCGTTCACTGTCATCTTCTGCAGAGCTTCAGACAAGGATTCTAAGGCAGAAGAAATTCTCCACGCAGGATCTGTAACAGTCGACTGTTCCTCAGCGTCAGACTGATTCACAATTTTCGGCATAACTCTCTGATCCTGGCAGGGACGCCAAGTTGTAGTCTACAGGTCAGGAAGAAGTCCAGGTATCGGACGGAACTTCTATTAAACAACACCTAGGCTCTATATGAAGAAATAAGTGTAACATAAAATGAATGAAAGAAGCGTTACAGTTAACCGTTCTCTTCGGGTTCTTGTCCTTCTTCGGTAACTGCACAGGAATGACGCTCTGGAAGGCAAACGGGGAAAGACGCCGTAAAAGCAACGATTCAAATTCGATCACGCGCCACAATGGTATCGAATGTTCGTTACATTTGCGATCCTGAAGAGTTCGTTCTGTCAAGGTCACGGCGTGCTTGTCGTGTTTGCCCGTTCGAGGTTTTCTTTTCTGAAATCCCTTTTTGAGGACAGCAGTTAAATAACACTACATAGAAAAGTTGGCTTTTTCACTTTTCTTGTGATCCGAAAGTACTTGAAGTTCCAACGTACTCGGAATTACTTGTGTGCGTTCCGTTGTCACGGCGTGGTTGTCGTGTTTCACCGCATGAGTTTTCCTTCTCGGAAGCTTTTTGTGGAAATAGTGTTGAATAACACTGACCAAAAAGCTTGACCTTGTGTTTCTTGTGGTTCAAACGGTCTTGAAAAAGCTTCGTTCCTTCAATCTCGCCCAGCTAAAACGGCGAACTTGCCTGCTAGTAAATTTGGTCTTTGTTCCGTTGTTGTCAGCGAGTCACTGTGTCATTACCCGTCTTTTGACCACTGTACGCTATCGAGCTACCTCGCCTCTTGTGCGATCTTTTCCATTCGTCAAAGGCGGATTTACTTGATTCAATTCTTGGTCGCACTGATCAGTGTATCTTCAGTCATCCGTGTGTCAGCTTCTGCTCCCTCGCAAAGGTCCTGTTGTTATATCCCTGGAGTCCACTTCGGCTTTGTGACTTGGTGAGTTCATTCCAATACACTCGTGTCACACTTGGTCGTTCCGATTGGCGCTCTCGTCGCTTGCATAAGTTGTCACCGTAATCCGGTTCACATCTTTGCTTCTTATCTATTACATTCAATTCTTTCTCTGAACGCTCTCCGTCACGATGATTGTCAAGCGCTGCTTAAACTCGCCGTGTCCGCCTTCTGACGACTCTGTGGTCATGTGTGGTAAAGTGGGTTGTTTAGAAGCGGTTACAGATTCGTCCGGTGGCATGCAGTGCGATATCTGTAGCCGTTGGTTCCATAAGGCCTGTACTGGCTTGGATCGTAGACAGTACGCTCTTCTGTCCTGTAGCGAGAGTTTACTCTACCTTTTTAATGACTGTTGTAGGCCCAGGACTGAGCGTTACACGCCAGTAAAGAGCAGTCCTGTTTCTTTGGAAAGTTTGTTGTCTCTGATTGTCTCGTTAGACAGGAAAGTTGAATGGATTGTGCAGGGCCTAGAACGCTCAGGTCTTCTCTGTCAGGAGACAGTAGAAGGCACTTCCAAGTTGTCTGATCCTGCATCTGATTGTTTACTGTCGAATGTCAGTTTACCTGTTAGCAAAGACCTTGTTAGTAACGAGCCCACAGACAGTGTGTTTGATTCGGCTGTTAGCGAAGGAGAGCAGCAGGTTTCTGCCCTTGTCAAAAGAAGGCGAAAGAGGGTTAAAAAAGCGGCTAAACCAAAGGCGGACATGAGAGGTCCGTCGGGCGCCCATTCCCCCCCTCAAATTCTACTACTACGGAATCGTTGCAACTGGAAACATCTACGACATTAGAGTCTATAAAAACGGACACTAAACTGAAACCACTGACGTCCATGGAGCGTTCGGTAAATACTCCGCGTCGCGGAGACTCGTATACCGACTGCAGTGTTATTTTCAGAAACGCCACTGAGTCTTCTGCTGTTCTCTTAAAAGACCGTATGCTAGATGACCTTAAGTGGTTTAGAGTATGCATTACCAAACTCCTGCCTCCCGGCTTCCCCGGTGTGACTGTGCGCAAACTAACCAGACTCGGTAACTTGCCAGCCGACAAGTCTCGCCCTCGCTGGTTGCGAGTTTTTCTGTCAACTCCGGAGGAGCGCCAAGCACTTCTGCCTTTCGCCTTTAAGCTCAAGGGCACTGGTGTCATTGTGCACCCAGACCTCCCTTTGGCGGATAGGCTGAAATTGCAGGAAGCTGTGAAGGATCTTAAAGCCCGCCGTGAAGCAGGAGAAAAGGGTCTCCGCTTGGTGGGTTTTCGGGTGGTGAGCCGGCGGTCCACTTTCGCCCTACCAGAGCCGGTTCTGGTGGCGCACGATCCCGGACTCACAATGTTAAATCCCTTCAGGTGATCTTAAGCAATGTGCGTAGCCTGCGAAACAAGCTGTGCGAAGTCGGCGCTCTTGTCGACGACTGCCGTCCAGATGTTCTCGCATTCACTGAAACGTGGTTGTCCACTGACGTCACGGACAGTGAAGTGTGCTTGCCAGGCTACGCACTGCTGAGATGTGCCCGCACCTCTGGTCGGCGCGGAGGTGGAGTAGTTTTGTACGTTAACTCCGAACTTACTGTCTGTAAGACGTATAGTTTCAGATCATCAGAGAGTGATGTTGATGCACACGCAGCTAACCTGTGTATTGCCTCCGCGCAACTTAAAATTGTGCTGGTCTACAGAAGCCCTGATAGCGTTGCCAAGGGGCTTGCTGATTTCATCCGCGAGCATTCGGCAAATAGGTGTTTAGTGATGGGGGACTTCAGTCTTCCCGACGTTGACTGGCAGAATTTTTCCTGCGACGCTGTTACAATGTGTTTGGCTACCGAGATTCTCGAACTGGCCTTGCATGCTTCCCTGCACCAATTTGTCGATCGGTCTACTAGATTCATGATGGGTCAAAACCCGTCCCTCTTAGACTTGATCTTCGCTAAATCCATTGATTTTGTCACCGATATTGTATACAACTCACCTTTCGGTGCTAGCACCCACGCATGTCTCTCATTTAAGTACGCCCTTCGTCGTCACACGAATGATCATCCCGACCGAGTACCAAATATATGGCGCGCAGACGTTCAGACAATGAAAGCCAAAGCCGAAAAGTCGCCTTGTGTCATTTTGGAAAGTGAAGACATTCAAACGGCCTGGGACAGCTTTAAAGCATACTTGAGTGAGCTCTCTCTCCCCCATATACCACTATCTGGCAGGGATAAAACTAGGGCAAAGCCACCCTGGTTTGATTCTGCTGTACGCAAACAACTTAACAGACGTGCCAGATGTTGGCGTACTTACTTATCTGCTCCTTCATTATGCACCTTCAAGCGATATCGTGAGGTGCGAAATGCCTGCAGGCAGTATCTACGTGGTGCCCGTCTACAGCATGAAGTAGAGCTTGCTCGT
Organism: Dicrocoelium dendriticum; assembly: GCA_944474145.2. Lineage (NCBI taxonomy): Eukaryota > Metazoa > Platyhelminthes > Trematoda > Plagiorchiida > Dicrocoeliidae > Dicrocoelium > Dicrocoelium dendriticum. The sequence goes on from OX104063.1 coordinate 135,475,628, forward strand.
ATAGCCTCATCAAACCCGAAACGCTTCTTCGCTTATGTCAAAAGGTGAAACAACATGAATTCATGCATCCTAGTGTTGTTTGGCCCGGACGGCATTGCTGTTGTCACGAAGCATGTAAAAGCTTGTTTGCTCGGAGAACAGTATGCTGGAGTTTATGTTAGAGAGTCACAGCCGCCGCATATCAGTCTCCAGGCAAAAGTTACTGAGGACTCCCACTTGGAGGAGGTTTCTATAACCGAGGCTCAAGTGCTCCGGCTTTTGAGGCAATTAAATCCCAATAAAGCTGCTGGTGGAGATGCTATTCATCCCAAACTGTTATACGAGTTGGCTGATGAACTTTGCTCTCCGATTACGCACCTTTTTGAGAAGTCCCTACGAGGCTGCTCTCTACCCAAGGACTGGAAGGAGGCTATTGTTTGCCTCACTTTTAAGAAAGGTGATAAGCACCTCCCTGATAACTATAGACCGGCCAGTTTAACGAGCGTGCTGGTCAAGTTATTGGAAAAGCTCGTGAGGGACACTCTCGAAGGACATTTGAAAGCGTTTGAGTTGCTTAATCCTTCTCAGCACGGTTTTCGTAAGGGCTATTCTTGCCTTACTAACTTGTTACCGGCTCGTGAACACTGGGCCGAAGCCGCTGATTGCGGGAAGGCAGTGGACGTGCTGTTTATTGACTTTTCCAAAGCTTTTGACACCGTTCCACATTCGCGCCTTTCGTAAAAGCTGAATTTTTGGTATTTCCGGGCCAGTCTTACGATGGATTTCAGCTTTCCTAATCGGAAGGGAAATGTGTGTGCGGGTGGGTTCAAGCTTGTCCTTCTGCCAATGTGTTCTCAGTGGCGTGCCGCAAGGTTCGGCTCTTGGCCCCCTTCTCTTCACTTTATACGTTAATGACCTACCTGATGAATTAGGTGTGCCATCCCTAATGTTTGCGGATGACTTAAAACTCTGGTTCACGATAGACGAGCCGATTGGTCCACTGACCCCACAGGAGGCTCTGGATAGACTTTGGGACTGGTCAATTTTGTGGCAGTTGCCAGTTAATTTAGGGAGATGTTCCGTTCTACGCGTTGGTCCGAATGACCCGCCGAAGCGTTATTTTCTTGGCGGCAACGAGGTACCGCGAGTTCAACTCCAATCTGACCTCGGTGTTTTGCTGTCATCTGACTTCAAGTCCAGTGAACACTGGAAGACAGCTGCTCGTAAAGGCTTCAACATGTGGATGATCCGCAGGTCATTCGGGATCATGACCACCGACATGTTTGTTAGACTATTTTCGGCTTTTGTAAAGCCGCACTTGGAATACTGCGTCCAGGCTTGTCCTCCATGCCTGGTTCGTGATAAGATGGCAGTTGAACGAGTTCTGCGGTCCGGGACGAAAATGGTGCACGGATTAAAGAAGCTGACCTACCCGGAGAGGCTACGTAAGTTGGATATGTTTTCCATGTATTACAGGCGGCTTCGGGGCGACTTGGTCCTTACATATCGTATATTGGTGGGTCAGATTGGTCCTGATGTGACTGGACTGTTTCGCCCAACTCGAATGCCAACCCTTCGTGGCCACCCAATAAACGTGCACAAACCCCGGTCTGACCGGGTTTTGGCAACTTTCAGATTATCGCGTAGGGTTATAGCTTATTGGAACACATTGCCTGCAGACGTCGGGATGGCACCGACGTTGAAAGAGTTCGAGCATCGACTTGACGCTGTCGGTCTGCAGGTTAAAGTCTTCCCCTTCGTGTCTTAAACTTTTCTTCGTCTATTACGGCTTACGCTTCATTAACTCATTTTAACTTACATCTTAATATTGCCTACTATATTCGATTAGCTTGTCTTCTCCTCTGTTTTCTTTTCTTTACTGACACTAATGTTTTCTTTTCTTCTTCACGTGGCCGGCACAGTGGGGACTGCTAGTGCAGGGCACGTGGGCATTGTTTGGTTTACCATATGAATCGTGTGTGTTGATTTGGCTCTCGTTTGGCACCTCAAGGCACCGGATTCCCTGTTGGATCAAAGATGTTTTCGAAGGTGGAACATTCGCGGGATTTTCCTACTGTTCCGGTCCCAAATGAACTTGAACTTGAACTTGAGTTTGGAACTCCTTACCAACGCTGCAGCTCTCTATTGTTGTTCGCTCGCCTTACGGTACTCTACCAAGCCTAGCGGTGTATATGCATAGTTGTATCGACCTAGAACTTGTCGGTGTACCCTTCCCAAATTTTGCTATCAAAACTAACGCTTGTACTCAGCAGTTGACAATCTTATCGTGAGCTTGTTAAAAACCTTGCTTCCTATTCGGATACTGCATTAAACGGTTTGGTCTCCTACTTGAGGGAGCGGAACTTTGTAAGTTCTCTTTGTGGATATCCACATGTCACAACTTCGTTAGTTATCACACACGGTATTTGCTGATCCTTCTCTCGTTAATTTCCTCGGCTTTTTCCGCATCCCGGTTTGCACTTGCATTACTTCTTTAGTAATCTAATCGTCTTCCATGTTTCATGTATTATTATTGTAGTAATGGTTTAGAGGAAACCATCCGGTTGATTGGTTTGACTCGGCAGGGTCTTGGGGCAAATAGGGGTACCAGAAGCTGTTACCGACGCGTCAGGCGGATTGCAGTGCTATAATTGCCATATGCAGTTTCATGCACCCTGTAATGGTTGACCTCTAGTGCAGTAAACGCTTGCCGCATCGAGTAATACCTCGCTTTATAGCTGCGCCATCTGCTGTAGTGGCATGACCAATCAGCGTCTTTGCATTTCGGGTAATTGCTCGACACCACTTTCTAAGTTAGTTAACCTAGAACCACGATTATTCTTGTTGACTTTCCTAGATCGGATAGGCGGGTGGTGTGCGCCGATTTTGCCATCTGGCAACCTCCCAGCCAAGCGAATACTGTAAACCTTGTAATGTGACCAACATGCTTAAGTCGGCCCAAACAACAGCCATTGCAGGCGTTCCTTCCGGGTGGGAAAGCCATCTGGACTGTAGTTATTAACCCGCCCATATTTAGATAGAAGTGTATGCCCCTCCATCCACCAAATAGCAAAAAGTGTGAAAAACGTCACACCGTCTTTACTTATTGCATGTAAATATTGATCATGCCTTGCTTGGTGTGTCTCGACAAATTCGAGAATAAACTATTTATTTATTTATTGATTTAAATTCTGTCCAACAGGTAACATGCAGCCCGGTCCTTTAACGGCAGGCACCAAGGTTTTGTTTCCCCAAGCCTTGACTCGTCCACAGAACCTTTTAAACTTTCTACAGACCTTAACCCCTCTTCTAGCGACAAGTACATCTAATAATCCTCAGGGGCCGTTTGATTGCACTATGAAAAAATTGTGTTGCTTTAGGACGTTCGGTGGTACAACTGGTACATAGCATCGAGTTTACCTAGCGACGTTGCCAATGAGGATGAATGTGCAAATACCTGGAAATAGCTGGAAGGTGTGGAGGAAATTGGAATATGATACTATAGAAATGGTTACCGGGATGGGTGCATATGTATGCTGTTTGTTTTATGATTTCGGTGGCCATACTTGAATTTTCTGCTACCGCTATTGTTGTTGATTATAGTGAGCTGTTCAGATCTTTGTGTTTTGGGAAGTATGAAAGTGTTGAATACATTGAGGAGCAATTGGGAAGTTTTCAGATTGAAACGGCGACTTGTTTTTCCCAAATTTCCTCTACGTCTGCTGCGGCGTATCAGCGTGGAAGGCAGAAGCAATTGCCGGATGCGGACGGCTACGGTTACATCCTGTACCGTTGCGTACATTTTCAACGTTCAGGAGCACGTGGCGAGCGGTGAGTTAATATTTATGCAACACGTGAACTAACGCATGTAGATACAAATCGAACAACTGCAATGCGCGATTCACGGTGGTTGTGAAGGACGGTAAATATGTCGTAGGAAGTTACTTCATGATCCATAGTCATGATTTCCACTTGGGTACCCCGTGGCTGTATACACGCAGCCGTCGGCTGTCACCGCGGCAGGAGAGAGAGGTGCTGCGTTTGATGGACAGTTTTCATAGCACGCCGGATTTGAGGCGCTTCATCTAACAGGAGTCCGTCAAACGTGTAACCCGTATGAACCTGAGTGATCTGCGGATCCGTCATCGAACTAGAACGTCACGTGAAGTGTCTGAGGTGCCAGGCATATTGGAAGGCCACTGTGTTTGCCGATTGGTGTCTGAGGGTAGCCAGCTTCGGTACGTATTCTTCTCTCCATCTGTAGTCCGTGGCATGGTTAAGCGTTATGGCTAGGTTTTATTGTGCCCTGCGACATGCCAGTTAAATTATGGTGGGTACATTGCGTGGCATTGTATGTTCGTGGACGTCACAGGTCTTGCGATTTCTTTCTTCTACGCCCTATTACCGGATGAGATATCCTATACCTATATGAAAGCGGTGGTGGCGATGCGGGTGATGGTGCCTTGCAGCATACGTTACCGCACGGTGGTGATTGAAGTGTGTGCTGCGCAGTTCCGGGCGTTTCGAAGTTTTTATCCCAAAGCGAAGATCGTGTTTCGCCGGTATCATGTTAAAGTGGACGTGACCAGACGTTGCGGTCGCATACGTGGGATCCCAGATGCTCGCGGAATCCAGTTACGCGCGTGGCTTCAGAACCTTATATATACTCGTGATGCGTCTGTATTTGAAAGAATATTGAACGCGGTGCGAAGTGGCAATCCGGAATGCTACCAGTATTTGTGCGCAACGTGGCTGTAGCACGCAGACCCTTGGGCGGCTCACAGACAAAGGTAAGCTATGCTTTTTGGATGCCATCCGACAAACAGGGTTGAGAATGAGAACAAGCATCTTAAGGAGTATTTGTCAGAGAGGTCATCCTTGCTCACTGCGCTTACCTGCGTGGTTGATAGATTAAGCATTATTGTGCACCAGTTTCCTTGTCTCCCGTGGCCCAGTGGCATAAGCTGCTGACTGGTGGTTCGAGCCGCTGGCGGTCATAGGTTCGAATCCTGCTGGATCCGACGGATGCGCACCACAGACGATGCCCAACGGGCTGAAACTGTATACTAATGCTTTGTGCGCTCCTGTAGTGTTCGTGGAACTGCGTAAAACGCGCTTGAACTTGGTTAAGCGTGAATTGGGAAAGGCTGCCGAACTTTTCGGCGGATGTGACTCGCCACTAAATAACGACCCTGCCTCTTCCCTTTTCCGGAGGCTCATTCACACATCACGAACGTCGTCCGATTCAAAGCGTTCCATTGCCTCCTCATTTGGTGGCGAACGCAACGAACAAAAGCACACACAGTCACATTCACATACTTAAAATGTCCCCTTCCAAACACACAGTTAAACATAGTTTTACATCACAACACACACATAAATTCCTATGCTATTGGTCAAAATGTATTAATTGGTGCAATTGCTGATCATACATATCTGTAATACCATGACCACGCCCTTGATGGTGTGCCTCGCAACGACGAGAATAAACTATTTATTTATTTAAGAAACAGCATAATAGCTCGGCGTTGCATGAGCGTGGTTTCTATTACATCGGAGGTGTCCTCAGTGACTTCGGTTTTCGCACAGCTGAGTGATTTCGCAAGGGAATGTCTTCATAGCCCATTTTCGTGCATCAACCGTTCTCGGTTGTCCGTCTGATGTGCCTTATTGGTTAGTTACCTGTCCCCGTTCGAAAGTGCGTCGTGTATGTGTAGCACGTGACAGTGAATGGGCTTGCGAGTATAGTGGGCAGTAGCGGCTCGCATGTGTTTACATTTGTTATAAGGCGGCGCTTCGCGGACATTCCGCAGAGGACATACTACGAGAATTCCGCTGGATTGCACCCCGACAACCTCCCGCAGGCACCTCAGACTGTGTTCCGGGGGATGGTGGTGGGCAGATTCTAGATCGTCATGTAGAGGATAGCGATGCCGTCGTAAGCCGTACAATGAAACTTTGCAAGGCACAGGGTGTTCTGTCAGACATCGGCACGCAATTGTGTAGCTACGGATAGGAGAACTTCACCACAGCGCTGAACTTCCTGAAAATGGCTGCGTTACTGATGTCCAAAAATTCAGGTTTCAGTTGTATGGTCGAACGTCTACGTGGCCTTTTCCCTTCTGCTGGATACGGAGGCGAACGTCCGGATGTTATGTGGCTAACCGACCCCAGGAACGTCGCATGATGGCACAGCGGTCGCGGTAGCGACGACGTCCGGAGGCGATGTGCCGCACCCCGTACAAACAACACAGGTGGATGACGTCGGACCTATAATTTCAAAGGCAACACCGGCTCCATCCACCTCGGCAACTGGGTCCAGGAAGCGTAAATCGCCCCTTAAGTGCCGCGTGATGGAATTGAGCCCTAGTAAGAGTGCGATAAGGGGCAAAGACTTCCGAAAGCTTCACACCAGAACATCCTCCTCCTACAGAGTTCCAGTTAAACGGAAACAGGATGCTCAGGGAGTGGTTCCGAGGACCTCTGCGGAGTATGTCAGCAGGAGGATGATGTGGAATTTCGCGGGAACGCAGTGTTGTGGATTATGTGCGATGCGTGCTCCTAATGGTACCATGCGTACTGTGTGGGCTATGATGTTGACGAGGAATCCGTTTGCTTCTCTTGCTCGTCGTAGTGTCTGTGCAACCTACGCAAACGGCGTCGCATGGCACGCGCTGCAGGTATGTCTAATTTTACTCCCTTCCATTATACCCTTCGTTGTTATAGCAGAGAAGAGTGCAGTCTCCCGTTTATGGGAAGACGTGTGAATGAGAAGTGAACAAAGTCTCGTGCGAGGCGCTACTGCGCTGTACCATTATGCGCCGGTTCGTTTCTCATTTCCTCTAATGAACCATGATTTAGGTCCATATCATCGGTCTGTCATTTCCACAGCAAAACTTCCCTGCCAGGGAAGGTGTTCCAATGTACCTCCGATGTTATGTGATGGTTGCATGATAGGTTGCGCTAGCTTGCGTTGCTTATCCGCCTTGCCCTCTCTTTCAGACCTAGGGCAACGTTCCTCGCAAATTACCGTGATACTGCACCACGCCACTGAGCCTCCTCTCAGGTGATGCCTCGTCCATGTGATGTCTCCTTGCCACATAGTCGCAAGTGTCCATTTTCTATTTTAAACATAGCTTACCTTTCAGATAGTCTGTGATATGCGGCCCACATAGCCTTCCAACGTAACACCGCCACTCAGCCTCCTCCCAGGTATGGCCTCCGCCTTCTCATGCACGCTGCATACGTAGTTACAGGTGGGGATTGTTTTCCATGATGATTTCCGTTTCACAGACGCATTTATGTGCGCGGAGCAACCCCTTGCAACGAACAAACGCCACTGGGCCACCTCCGACGTATCGCCTCCGCCATTTCATGCGTCATAGTGAGTTATACACAGGTGACATTGGTATTCTATGAATACTTATCTTTCACAGGCACGGTAACGCGCCCCCCATTGCCTTCTGACAACGGGATAACACTGCGCGTATTCACACGTGTCGCCACCTCCCTGCCGATGCATGCCATTGCATGACATGCATCACCAGGTTTGCCATGACAACAGGTAAGTACGTGTGCGCTAATGGCCTTTCCTTCCATAGATATGGTACAAACAGCCACCTCCAAGCGTCGCAGCACCGTTAGCCAACGTCCGCATTGCCACCATGACATTGCCAAGTGAGTTAACACTTCCATACTCCCATTCCACAGCGCAGGTTACCTCATTGATGAAGTGCATCCGGTCGCCGCCTCCTCGGGATAGTCAGTCGCCGTAGCACGTCCATTTGGTATTGCTGTCTGCTACCTATCTTCAATGTCTTCGTGAACGACCCAAAGGCCCTTCTCAGGGCCACCTCTGTTCCATGGCCCCGCGTCTCCCCTATTTGGGTTGCAGCACGGGGCACATGGGTGCAGTGGTTGGGTCCGTAATCGTCGGAACATTAAAGTTTATGCCCGGCACAAGCAAACTACACTTCGTGCGTCCTTCCATTGCTGGTACGCCGTGATGATGCTCCACGGAAATATATCAACGCGTATTTGAGGGATTCGCGAACCATTTTTCAGTGTTCTCGCTTCGTGGGCAACGAGCGATTAACCAGCTCACCTGCCAGGTCGGGAATATTTGTGAATGGTTTAAACATCATACGTCACCGGTGCCTCAGCTTTCCGTCGTGCGGTTTGATACATCATTGCATTGGGCCATTGCGAAGGATAACTCCACCGTGTTTCTATCATGCGGTGACGCTTGTGCTGCACGCTCGCGGGAGTACTATTCCCATTTACCAGAGTGGGGACATGGTCTTCAAAGAAACACCTCGCGATATCACAGGTTAGTAACCTATTGTGAACATGGCGTTCCTACTTGTTGCTTGGATTTGTTCCAGCATGCACTGTTTCCCTTCAACGCAATTATACAGTGACAGGCCAAACATTACTTCCACGACTTCATTTTAGCTTAATTATCTCTACGCATTGTACGTCTGCTCCCGTTCATGAAGCATATTTTCATGTCGTCGTCAGCATTTGGAATCACAATGATGGGGTAATGCAGTAAATTGCACTGCTGACTTTTCACCTCATGGTGAGATTGCTTGCTTCCTCGCAATCACTAATCATGCATGGTAATGATTGGATAACATTCACATATTTCTGAGGGACACCTTTACTGAGTACACAGTCCCAACATGCATGTCTATCCACCGAATAAAATGCACCTTTGATATCGAGGAAGAGGACAACGGTGGGCGGCCAATATATGTCCCGGTGCTCCAACAACTGACGCAAGTTGATTACGCCGTCAATGTATCCATGACCCCGACGAAAGCAACCTTGATCTTCAGGAATCCGTCTTTCACGGGTGCCAGTCCGTCTGTGAAGGATGGCAGATGCAAGCAGTTTGGAGGCGATGGAGATCAGGCTGATTCCTCTATGGCTGCGGCATTACGATCGTTAGCCTCCTATGCAAATTGGGTCTAGGACGGAGCGATTGCAATCGGTTAGGGCAGTCTGCTGCTCCAACAGGTTGACTGGTAACTCGTGTAAACCATTCACAACAGCAGGTCCCCGAGTTTGAAGAGGTCTGGAGGAAGCTCATAAGGTCACGCGGCTTTATTTAAGTTCCGCAGTGTCATTTCACTTTGGACTACTGAGCGAGAGGATGGATCTAAAGGGACAGCCCACGAAGCAGGGCGATCAGTGGTCGGTGAGAAATGTAACCACTCCGACCGATGCAATGGCCTTTTGCAGTGATCGACCAAACGCTCTAAGTGTTTGGATAAGTTGTGGACCTGCTGTCAACGCTCGTCACGTATAGTTTTACTAACTTTAGGTCTCCCAGTTGCCGTAAGGCATCGTCAAGGTTGATCGGTAACGGCACGCACACTACCCAAAGGTTGATGGTCAGTGCCGCAATGCATTCTCCGCTTACTCGTGCTGCAAAATGTTAGCATTGGCGCTTTCGCATTACATCGCCCACGGTCCTTCTTCCCTACTTGCTCACTTCTTTACTGATTAATTCCAACACCATATGTCACCGGAGCATCAACTTCTCGTACTGCATTTATAAAGCCATTTCATTTTCCCCCATGAAGAATAACGTCAACGTGTATTTTTGACGCAATGAGGCTTGCGGTACACACCTGCCAGAGTACCATTCCCACGCACCAGGGTTGAGACATCAACGTCAGTGAAACGGGTTGTAATAGCACAGGTTAGTAACCTCTTGTGCACGTCACACTCCTACTTGCAACGTGCATTTGCCCCCATAGACTGTTCCGCTGTACCACTGTCATACACCGGCTGACATAAGGTTTCCTACAGGGACTCATTTCAGGGTACATAGATAGATATGTACCCCCGTTTCCCGGTTGTACAATGCTAGAATCGCCTTAGCTTTGGCCAGTAAAAGCGCCTGTGGCAAAGGCCTGTCTTGTTCTTGATTCAGTCTTGGGTTGGGAAATCGTGCGTAGAACTTTGCGTTCGGTTTAGGAACCCGTTCGACTCGCGTGAATTAATCTTTCGCGGCTAAGTTCCGAGAACTCACAGACTTCGAGATTGTCAGTTACCGTGCCGTGCGAGAAAATAACTCTGAGTCTCGTTTGTTCATCCGACTAGGAGAGTTGGTATCTTACGGTTAGAACCTGACGTATTCAAGAGGCAGTATTCAACAGTAGCGACGAAGAATTTGAACCCATGGCAGTTGCATATAATGAGTTTAAATTACTTTGGGAGCATCAGATTGCTTTAATTACTGCCTTAACGGAAAAACTCTCCTGTTCTTTCCTACAATCAGGTTCCACCGGAAGCACTCCTGCGGTTGACAATATCTGCAGCAACATCTCCGAATTCCTGTATGACCCTGGCGCTCAAATTACCTTCGAGTCCTGGTATAAGCGGTACGAGTATCTGTTCACCGTTGACCTGGCTTCCCATGCTGACGCGTGGAAGGTCCGGCTGCTTCTGCGCAAACTGGCACGGTCGAGCACGAACGTTATACAAACTTTATCCTGCCAAAGAATCCCCGCGATGTTCCCTTTGGTGAAACGGTCTGCACGTTGTCACAGATCTTTGGCGAACAGTCCTCGCTGTTCAACACACGGCACCAATGTCTGCAGCTGACCAAACGAGACGACGATGATTTCGTCACACAAGCTGGCATCTTTAATCGGGAATGCGAACGGTTCCAGCTTGGCTCTTTCACAGAAGACCAGTTCAAGTGCTTGTTTTTCATTTCTGGTCTGCGGTCCGTCCATGATTCCGACATACCAACGCGCCTCCTATCCAAGCTGCAGCAAGACAGCACGATCACACTCCACAACCTGGCCGAGGAGTGTCAATCGCTGATCAAGTTGAAAGACGATTCCGCCATGATCCAGAACGCTTCCACGACTGGTCTGGTCCAGGTGGTCGCAGCCCCAAGCCTCAACCTTCTGAGCGGCTCTCCCAACTCAACCGAGCTAAGTCCCCACCCTATCCGTGCCGATTATGTGGTGCAGGCCATTTCCACCGAGATTGCAACTTCCAATAGCATCGATGCCAACGTTGTGGCAGGGTAGGGCAAGGTGATGGATCCTGCAGTCTTACGTTGCACAAGGGGGCCAAACCTGGCCTGGCCCCTAACCACAGTCAAAAGAAGAGGTCACGATCCAGACGCAAACCCAACACTTACCCGGTTGGCAGCTCCATGCGCTTGCTGGCCACATTCCACGTCAAAGCGGATCGCAGGAAGTTCGTCGACGTCCAGATTAATAGCCAGACCGTCCGCTTGCAGTCGGACACTGCTTCGGACATCACGATCATCTCCGAGAAACTCTGGCGATCTTTTGGTAGTCCACCAGTTCAGCTAACCCTTCAATCCGCCACCAGCGCCTGTGGTGGCCACGTGCAGCTAACTGGGCAGCTGCCTTGTACCGTCTACTTTAAAGGTGTCACATTCGATGGGATCTGCTACATCGCCAAAGCAAACCGCAATCTACTTGGTCTCGATTGGCTCGAACAGCTTGGCATGGCCGACCTACCTCTCCGAACCATCTGCAGCGCCGTACAATCTCTGACCGTACCAACTGACGAAACCAGTGACCTCATCCGACAGTTCTCCTCAGTGTTCCAAGGTGGGCTTTAACGCTGTTCACCCACTCGCGCCGTGTTACAGCTTGCTCCCGGAGCTCAACCGGTATTCCGTCCTAAAAGGCCCGACCCATACGCAGCCTTACCATTGGTCGATGCCGAACTTAAACGACTGGAAGATATGGGTGTCCTGGTACCGGTGTCCTAGTCTGCTTAGGCAGCCTTATTCGTTGTAGTCAAGAAATCAAATGGATCCCTTCGCATCCCTGCCGACTTCTCCACGGGTCTTAATGCCGCCCTACAGCCAAACTGCTACCCATTACCGTCACCAAACAACCTCGTTACCATACTCAATGGCGGGACGTGTTTTGTCAAAATCGACCTGGCCGACGAGTACTTACAAATCGAAGTAGCTCCGGAGTCGCAACCGCATTTGACGATCAACACATACTGCGGTCTCCTTCAGTACACCAGATTGCCGTTTGGCGTCAAGACCGCACCAGCCCTATTCCAGCAGACAATGGATGCAATGATCGCTGGCATTCCAGCAACGGCCGCATACCTGGATGATCTCCTTATTGTTGGTCGCAACAGAGAAGAATTGCGAGAACGTCTGGTCTCGGCCTTTAAACGTATCCAGGAATATGGTTTCCGCCTAAGGGCCGATAAATGCCAACTCCTCCTACGGCCAATCAAGTACCTCGGCTTTGTCTTCGATGCTAATGGCCGTCACCCCGACCCCGGAAACGTCGAAGCCATTCACCAGATGCCACATCCCAATAATATTCACCAACTGCGCTCCTTCCTTGGTCTCGTCACTTACTACAGTGCTTTCTTACTATCACTACACGATGTACGGGCCCCTCTGAATCAACTGTTGCGAAAGGGTGTTCCTTGGCACTGGTCCCCCGCTTGCGAGAAGGCCTTCGCGCGCCTGAAAACTATGCTAACTTCTGATCTGCTGCTGACACATTACGATCCAGCCCTGCCCATTCTAGTCGCCGCCGATGCCTCCAATTACGGAATCTGAGCGGTCCTCTCCCATCGCTTCCCCGATGGTTCCGAAAGAGCGGTCATGCATGCCTCCCGCACGTTGATGTCAGCAGAGAAGAACCACGGTCAGATCGAGAAAGAAGCCTTGGCTATCGTCTTTGCTGTTATAAAGTTCCACAAAATGCTGTATGGTCGACATTTCACCTTATTGTCCGACCACAAGCCGTTGTTGTCCATCTTTGGCTCCAAGAAGAGTATTCCAATGTATTCAGCCAGTCGACTTCAACGATGGGCCGTCATCCTTCGCGATTACGATTTCGAAATCCGTTTTTGCCGCACTCAGGATTTTGGTCAAGCTGACGGTCTCTCACGCCTCATCCCCAAACATACGGTAAAGGAAGATATCGTGATCGCCGCTGTGGCCGTCGAAGAAGATGTCCGTCATCAGCTTTTAGACATTATCCGCAGCCTTCCTCTTACAGCCGCCGACATACTTCGCGAAACTGCACACGATCCTGTCCTCCGCTAAGCTATCGCTTACGTTCAGACACGTTGGTCTATCATTCCCCTCTCAGGAGAACTCAAGCACTTATTCCAGCGTCGGGACTCCCTCTCTGTCGTTGACTCCTGCCTTATGACCGCTGATCGAGCCATCATTTCTGTCCCCCTTCGACAAGCCGTGCTCCGTCAGTTCCATTCTGCACACCCTGGTATCAGCAGAACGAAGGCAATCGCTCGCACTTTCGTCTATTGGCCTGGGATAGACGGCGACATTGAAGATTTGGTTCGCCTTTGCTCCATGTGTCAACAAGCAGCCAAGGTGCCACAGCACCAACCACCGGTCCCTTGGCAACCAACAGAGAAACCGTGGTCTCGAATACATATCGATTATGCTGGTCCAATTGACGGTACCTCATATCTGGTCCTGGTTGATGCGTATTCTAAATGGCCTGAAGTCGTAACAATTAATTCTCCGACTACCATCGCAGCAATAACTTGTCTCCAACGCATATTCAGTCAACATGGATTCCCTGATGTTCTAGTGTCCGACAACGGAACGCAGTTCACGTCATCCCAATTTGAGAATTTTTGTCGCTCTCACTGCGTGCAGCACCTCAGATCACCACCCTATCATCCACAGTCTAACGGTCAAGCGGAACGTTTTGACGACACTGGCAGGCAAGCGCTCTTAAAGGCTCGAGGGGAGGGAAGTACAGAAACAATTATTCAGGCTTTCCGTCTACAGGACCATACCTAATCCAGCAGTTCCAGGAGGGAAATCACCCGCCGAAGCATCGATGGGTCGGAAACTGCGCACAACACATGACGTACTAATCCCAACAAAAGTACCACCGGTGAAATTCAAAATCAAAACCAAGTACAAAGGCTACGCTGTTGGAGCTCCGGTCTTTGACCGTGACTACCGGGCTGGTCACCCACACTGGATCGAAGCTACAGTAACGGGCCATCGTGGTAGTATGGTATATGATATCGTTGTAGGTGACGACACCTGGGTTCGTCATCAAAACCAACTTCGACCGCGACATGGAACACTTAAAAGCCATCTCTTTCGACCGAAAAAACACCTCTGCACATACTATTGGATACTTTCGGAATTACAGGGAAACAGATGGAAAGTGTGGAACTCGCAACGCCGATTCCTCCTCGCAGATCACACCGCATCCGTCAAACAACCGAAAGAATACAGATCGACCCGAAACTCAAATAGTATGTTCAAACTTAAAGGGGGGATGTTATGGGGACCCAACGTCCCTATAATTATTAAAGGCTTAAATTACGGAAGGCTGAAAACCCGATTCACTCAAGTGCACATGTACTCAGAGCAACCAAAACGCACACGTTTTAGCAGCCTTCCAACTCTGTAACATGCACATTGTTTAGCCTTTGCACCCAGAAACAGTCTTGTTTCCAACCAAACACGTATTGTTGTAAGCAAGGAACATTCATTTTTCCGGACAATTCTCCCCAAACTTCCAACATTTCTGCTCAGTTTACGGACTTTGCAAATTTACATAAAACAATGTTTCTTGTTTCCAGGATTTGCTTACGCAAACCTTTCCAAGGGAAAACTTCCATTTCATCACCGTTTCGTGATATAAAAATGAGGCTGTACAATGTTAGAATCGCCTTAGCTTTGACCAGTAAAAGCGCCTGTGGCAAAGGCCTGTCTTGTTCTTGATTCAGTCTTGGGTTGGGAAATCGTGCGTAGAACTTTGCGTTCGGTCTAGGAACCCGTTCGACTCGCGTGAATTAATCTTTTCGCGGCTAAGTTCCGAGAACTCACAGACTTCGAGATTGTCAGTTACCGTGCCGTGCGAGAAAATAACTCTGAGTCTCGTTTGTTCATCCGACTAGGAGAGTTGGTATCATAAGATTAGAACCTGACGGATTCAAGAGGCAGTATTCAACACCGGTGCATGGTTGGGTAACCGTACCATTAATCATCTCAATACGAGTATCGTCGCAATAGCCATGACTTCATACAAGTTAGGCGTAAGCCATTGCTACAACTATGGCCGTAAACAGCATTCCGACCCGACATCCACATGTACCCTTCCTAAGTGCCCCTTATTACTGCGTTCAAGGGTCTTCACAAGTGCACTCTATCGACGTGCACATCTCGTGTTCCCTATGCATGCCCCTTTTATATGCCTTGGCATTCACTGCACGCTTACCTACCTGTTAGAGAACTTTGTATTTTGTACACCGATATATGGTTCTTGCTTGAAGAGAAGGGTTGCACCAGCGTGATGTCCCTGTCACCCTCCAACATTGCTTCCATGCCATGCGCCTGGAGCGCAGCACCACTCAGCATGCGCAGTCCATGCGCTTCAATCCACGTAATACAAAGCACTCTTGTTCCCCTTTGATGCATTGTGGGCCGGCTCCATTGATGCTGCGTTTGATGGACAGTTTTCATAGCACGCCGGAGTTGAGGCGCTTCATCTAACAGGAGTCCGTCTAACGTGTAACCCGTATGAACCTGAGTGATCTGCGTATTCGTCATCGAACTAGCACGTCGTGTGAATTGTCTGAGGTGCCAAGGATGTTAGAAGGTCACTGTTTTTGCCGATTGGTGTCTGAGGGTAGGCAGATTCGGTACGTATTCTTCTCTCCATCTGTAGTCCGTGGCATGGTTAAGCGTTATGGCTAGGTTTTATTGTGCACTGCGACATACCAATTAAATTACGGTGGGGGAAATTTCATGGCATTGCATGTTCGTGGACGTCACAGGTCCTGGGATTTCTTTCTTCTACGCCCTATTACCGGATGAGATATCCTATACCTATATGAAAGCGGTGGTGGCGATGCGGGTGATGGTACTTAGCAGCACAGGTTGCCGCACGGTGGTGCTTGAAAAGTGTGCTGCGCAGTTCCGGGCGTTTCGAAGTTTTTATCCCAACGCGAAGATCGTGTTTTGCAGGTATCATATTAAATTGGACTTGACCAGACGTTGCGGTCGCATACGTGGGATCTCAGAAGCTCGCGGAATCCAGTTACGCGCGTGGCTTCAGAACCTTATATATACTCGGGATGCGTCTGTATTTGAAAGAATATTGAACGCGGTGCGATGTGGCAGTCCGGAATGCTACCCGTATTTGTGCGCAACGTGGCTGCAGCACGCAGAAACTTGGGCGGCCCACAAACAAAGGTAAGCTGTGCTTTTTGCATGCCATACGACAAACAGGGTTGAGAATGAGAACAAGCATCTTAAGGAGTATTTGTCAGAGAGGTCATCCTTGCTCACTGCGCTTACCTGCGTGGTTGATAGATTAAGCATTATTGTGCACCAGTTTCCTTGTCTCCCGTGGCCCAGTGGCATAAGCTGCTGACTGGTGGTTCGAGCCGCTGGCGGTCATAGGTTCGAATCCTGCTGGATCCGACGGATGCGCACCACAGACGATGCCCAACGGGCTGAAACTGTATACTAATGCTTTGTGCGCTCCTGTAGTGTTCGTGGAACTGCGTAAAACGCGCTTGAACTTGGTTAACCGTGAATTGGGAAAGGCTGCCGAACTTTTCGGCGGATGTGACTCGCCACTAAATAACGTCCCTGCCTCTTCCCTTTTCCGGAGGATCATTCACACATCACGAACGTCATCCGATTCAAAGCGTTCCATTGCTTCCTCATTTGGTGGCGAACGCAACGAACAAAAGCACACACAGTCACCTTCACCTACTTACAAATGTCCCCTTCATAACACGCAGTGTAACATAGTTTTACATCACAACACACACATAAATTCCTATGCTATTGGTCAAATTGTATTAATGGGTGCAATTGCTGCTCATACATACCTGTAATACCATGACCACGCCCTTGATGGTGTGCCTCGAAACGACGAGAATACACTATTTATTTATTTAAGAAACAGCATAATAGCTCGGCGTTGCATGAGCGTGGTTTCTATTCCATCGGAGGTGTCCTCAGTGGCTTCGGTTTTCGCACAGCTGAGCGATTTCGCAAGGGAATGTCTTCATAGCCCATTTTCGTGCATCAACCGTTCTCGGTTGTCCGTCTGATGTACTTTATTGGTTAGTTACCTGTCCTCGTTCGAAAGTGCGTCGTGTATACGTAACACGCGACAGTGAATGGGCTTGCGAGTATAGTCGGCAGTAGCGGCTCCCATGTGCTTACATTTGTTATAAGGCGGCGCTTCGCGGACATTCCGCGGAGGACATACTACGTGAATTCCGGTGGATTGCACCCCGGCAACCTCCCGCAGGCACCTCAGACTGTGTTCCGGGGGATGGTGGTGGGCAGATTCTAGATCGTTATGTAGAGGATAGCGATGCCGTCGTAAGCCGTACAATGAAACTTCGCAAGGTACAGGATGTTCTGTCAGACATCGGCACGCAATTGTGCAGCTACGGATAGAAGAACTTCACCGTAGCGCTGAACTTCCTGAAAATGGCTGCATTACTGATGTCCAAAAAAGGCAGATTTCAGTTGTTTGGTCGAACGTCTACGTGGCCTGTTCCCTTCTGCTGGATACGGAGGCGAGCATCCGGATGTTATGTGGCTAACCGACCCCAGGAACATCGCATGATGGCACAGCGGTCGCGGTAGCGACGACGTCCGGAGGCGATGTGCCGCACCCCTTACAAACAACACAGGTGGATGACGTCGGACCTATAACTTCAACGGCTACACCGGCTCCATCCACCTCGGCAACTGGGTCCAGGAAGCGTAAATCGCCCCTTAAGTGCCGCGTGATGGAATTTAGCCCTAGAAAGAGTGCGATATGGGGCAAAGACTTCTGAAAGCTTCACACCAGAACATCCTCCTCCTACAGAGTTCCAGTTAAACGAAAATAGCCTACTCAGGGAGTCGGTTCCGAGGACCTCTGCGGAGTATGTCAGCAGGAGGATGATGTGGAATTTCGCGGGAACGCGGTGCAGTGGATTATGTGCGATGCGTGCTCCTAATGGTACCATGCGTACTGTGTGGGCTATGATGTTGACGAGGAATCCGTTTGCTTCTCTTGCTCGTCGTAGTGTCTGTGCAACCTACGCAAACGGCATCGCATGGCACGCGCTGCAGGTATGTCTAACTTTACCCCCTTCCATTACACCCTTCGTTGTTATAGCAGAAAAGAGTGCAGTCTCCCGTTTATGGGAAGACGTGTGAATGAGAAGTGAACAAGGTCCCGTGCGAGGCGACGCTGCGCTGTACCATTATGCGCCGGTTCGTTTCTCATTTCCTCTAATGAACCATGATTTAGGTCCATATCATCGGTCTGTCATTTCCACAGCGAAACTTCCCTGCCAGGAAAGGTGTTCCAATGTACCTCGGATGCTATGTGATGGCTGCATGATAGGTTGCGGTACGTTGCGTTGCTTAACCGCCTTGACCTCTCTTTCAGACCTAGGGCAACGTTCCTCGCAAATTACCGTGATACTGCACCACGCCACAGCCTCTTCTCAGGTGATGCCTCGTCCATGTGATGTCTCCTTGCCACATAGTCGCAAGGGTCCATTTTCTATTTTAAACATAGATTCCCCTTCTGAGTGTCTGTGATATGCGGCACAAATAACCTTCCGACGTAACACCGCCACTCAACCTCCTCCCAGGTTTTGGGTCCGCCACCTCATGCACGTTGCATACGTAGTTACAGGTGGGGATTGTTTTCCATGATGATTTCCGTTTCACAGACGCATTTATGTGCGCGGAGCAACCCCTTGCAACGAACAAACGCCACTGTGCCACCTCCGACGTATCGCCTCCGCCATTTCATGCGTCATAGTGAGTTATACACAGGTGACATTGGTATTCTATGATACTTATCTTTCACAGGCACGGTAACGCGCCTCCCATTGCCTTCTGACAACGGGATAACACTACGCGTATTCACACGTGTCGCCACCTCCCTGCCGATGCATGCCATTGCATGACATACATCACCAGGTTTCCCATGACAACAGGTAAGTACGTGTGCGCTACTGGCCTTTCCTTCCATAGATATAGTACAAACAGCCACCTCCAAGCGTCGCAGCACCGTTAGCCAACGTACGCATTGCCACCATGACATTGCCAAGTGAGTTACCACTTCCATACTCCGATTCCACAGCGCAGGTTACCTCTTTGATGAAGTGCATCCGGTCGCCGCCTCCTCGGGATAGTAAGTCGCCGTAGCACGTCCATTTGGTATTGCTGTCTGCTACCTATCATTAATGTCTTCGTGAACGACCCAAAGGCCCTTCTCAGGGCCACCTCTGTTCCATGGCCCCGCGTCTCCCCTATTTGGGTTGCAGCACGGGGCACATAAGTGCAGTGGTTGGGTCCGTAATCGTCGGAACATTAAAGTTTATGCCCGGCACAAGCAAACTACACTTCGTGCGTCCTTCCATTGCTGGTACGCCGTGATGATGCTCCACGGAAATATATCAACGCGTATTTGAGGGATTCGCGAACCATTTTTCAGTGTTCTCGCTTCGTGGGCAACGAGCGATTAACCAGCTCACCTGCCAGGTCGGGAATATTTGTGAATGGTTTAAACATCATACGTCACCGGTGCCTCAGCTTTCCGTCGTGCGGTTTGATACATCATTGCACTGGGCCGTTGCGAAGGATAACTCCACCGCGTTTCTATCATGCGGTGACGCTTGTGCTGCACGCTCGCGGGAGTACTATTCCCATTTACCAGAGTGGGGACATGGACTTCAAGGAAACACCTCGCGATATCACAGGTTGGTAACCTATTGTGAACATGGCGTTCCTACTTGTCGCTTGGATTTGTTCCAGCATGCACTGTTTCCCTTTAACGCAATTATACAGTGACAGGCCTAACATTACTTCCACGGCTTCATTTTAGCTTAATTATCTCTACGCATTGTACGTCTGCTCCCGTTCATGAAGCATATTTTCATGTCGTCGTCAGCATTTGGAATCACAATGATGGGGTAATGCAGTGAATTGCACTGCTGACTTTTCACCTCATGGTGAGATTGCTTGCTTCCTCGCAATCACTAATCATGCATGGTAATGATTGGATAACATTCACATATTTCTGATAGACACCTTTCCTGCGTACACAGTCCCAACATGCATGTCTATCCCCCGAATAAAATGCACCTTTGATATCAAGGAAGAGGACAACGGTGGACCGCCAATATATGTCCCGGTGCTCCAACAACTGACGCAAGTTGAGTACGCCGTCAATGTATCCATGACCACGACGAAAGCAACCTCGATCTTCAGGAATCCGTCCTTCACGGGCGACAGTCAGTCTGTGAAGGATGGCAGTTGCAAGCAGTTTGGAGGCGATGGAGATCAGGCTAATTCCTCCATGGCTGCGGCATTACGATCGTTAGCCTCCTATGCAAATTGGGTCTAGGACGGAGCGATTGCAATCGGTTAGGGCAGTCTGCTGCTCCAACCGTTTGACTGTTAACTCGTGTAAATCATTCACAACAGCAGGTCCCCGAGCTTGAAGATGTCTGGAGGAAGCTCATAAGGTCACGCGGCTTTATTTACGTTCTGCGGGGTCATTTCACTTTGGACTACTGAGCGTAAGGATGGATCTAAAGGGACAGCCCACGAAGCAGGGCGATCAGTGGTCGGTGAGAAAGGTAACCACTCCGACCGATGCAATGGCCTTTTGCAGTGATCGACCAAACGCTCTAAGTGTTTGGATAAGTTGTGGACCCGCTGTCAAAGCCCGTCAAACATAGTTTTACTAACATTAGGTCTCCCAGCTGCCGTAAGGCATCGTCAAGGTTGATCGGTAACGGCACGCACACTACCCAAAGGTTGATGGTCAATGCTGCAATGCATTCTCCGCTTACTCGTGCTGCAAAATGTTAGCATTGGCGCTTTCGCATTACACCACCCATGGCCCTGCTTCCCTACTTGCTCACTTCTTTACTGCACCATGGCGCTAAGTCTCCCCCACGTACAGAATCGGCCATGTGATGCATCATGCAAACCTATCCGCAGATAACATGGGTTTTCTATGATAACTTCTCTTTCTGAGCCCCAATTATATGCGCCGCCCTTTGACTTTCCACCTAACGGAGCCACTGAGCCTTCTCCAAGGTATCGCCTCCACCTTGCCATGCCATGCCGTGCCATCAGATGCTTCACGAGGTCCTTTAATTTCCATTGCGTACGTCAGGCATTTATCCACATGCATCTTTTGTTTAACTTACCCTGCTAACGTTCCTCACATTGGGCGGCTGCCGTACCTCACTGACGCACAGAAGGTTTCATTGTACATGTTCCCCTCAACGACCCCATTTAACTGGATCCGCAAGCGGGTACCTGTACGTTCCAGCAACTCCGCATTGTCAGTTACCCTACGCCAAAAAGGTAAGTCACTACTAAACACCCTAATTAATGCCGGGTCTCTCCATTTCATGTACCTTGTGAAGTATCCACAAACCATTCCTCAGTGTTCTTGCTTCCTGGGTAACAAGCCTTCAAGCAGCTCACCCGCGAGGTCGGGAATATTCGTGATTAGTTAAAATACCATATGTCAACGGAGCATCAACTTCTCCTACTGCATTTATAAAGCCATTTCATTTTCCCCCATGAAGAACAACATCAAGGTGTATTTTTGACGCAACGAGGCTTGCGGTACACACCTGTCAGAGTACAATTCACACGCACCAGAGTTGAGACATCAACGTCAGTGAAACGGGTTGTAATAGCACAGGTTAGTAACCTCTTGTGCACGTCACACTCCTACTTGCCAGGTGCATTTGCCATCCATAGACTGTTCCGCTTTACCACTGCCATACACCGGCTGACATAAGGTTTCCTACAGGGACTCATTTCAGGGTACATAGATAGATATGTACCCCCGTTTCCCGGTTGTACAATGCTAGAATCGCCTTAGCTTTGGCCAGTAAAAGCGCCTGTGGCAAAGGCCTGTCTTGTTCTTGATTCAGTCTTGGGTTGGGAAATCGTGCGTAGAACTTTGCGTTCGGTCTAGGAACCCATTCGACTCGCGTGAATTACTCTTTCGCGGCTAAGTTCCGAGAACCCACAGACTTCGAGATTGTCAGTTACCGTGCCGTGCGAGAAAAAACGCTGATCCTCGTTTGTTCATCCGACTAGGAGAGTTGGTATCTTACGGTTAGAACCTGACGTACTCAAGAGGCAGTATTCAACACCGGTGCATGGTTGGGTAACCGTACCATTAACCATCTCAATACGAGTATCGTCGCAATAGCCATGACTTCATACATGTTAGGCGTAAGCCATTGCTACAACTATGGCGGTAAACAGCATTCCGACCCGACGTCCACATGTACCATTCCTAAGTGCCCCTTATTACTGCGTTCAAGAGACTTCACAAGTGCACTCTATCGACGTGCACATCTCGTGTTTCCTATGCATGCCCCTTTTATATGCCTTGGCATTCACTGCACGCTTACCTACCTGTTAGAGAGCTTTGTATTTTGTACACCGATAAATGGTTCTTGCTTGAAGAGAAGGGTTGCACCAGCGTGATATCCCTGTCACCCTCCAAAATTGCTTCCATGCCATTCGCCTGAAGCGCAGCACCACTCAGCACGCACAGTCCATGCGCTTCAATCCACGTAATACAAAGCACTCTTGTTCCCCTTTGATGCATTGTGGGCCGGCTCCATTGATGAAACCTGCATTCCTCCACATGCCTCCAGGGCTGATTCATTTGGGTTTGCGCTGCATACCCGGTGGGTCGTTGTACCCGCTGGTTGTGATGCTTTGAAGGTAAGCTGCAAGTAAATGTAATTTGGTAAATCTGATTAAGTGCAAAAGGAATAACTGCGACGACAAAGGCATCACTATGTGCATGGTCGATAAAATACAAAATAAGATGTTCAAGGTTGATAAGGAAATACCAGTAGCCGACATTTTCTATTGCCGTAATGATGTGTTTATAAATGGGTAATTGGAAAGGAGCATGCACTAATTAGGATTTATTACTGGTGTTAGTGAAGGGAAATATTTACTTGTGCAAAAGCTGTGCTGTTAGGTCGATTTTGTTGCGAAGTGCTAAGCAAATAGGAATAATTTGGAAGGTCTTCATATGCCCAGATAAATATGTTAACTGCATGTAAACAGGCATAAGCTGTTGCCGGATGCTACAATATATATATGTATATATATATATATATAACCATATATACGTATATATGTACAGGTGTGTATCTTTGTATGTAGTATCATGTACCGTAATGCAATGTACGTACGTAGACATGCATGATTATTTACATATATATGTTCATGTATGCATAGGTATACGTATATATATGCTAAATATAAATACTTCTATATATATGTATACATACATACATGTAAATTTATATATTTATATATATGTATATATTTACACATATACATAAATATATATACATCCAAATCTACATATGTAGCATATTGGGACGGCTGCGCATACATGTATATTTCAGAATCAGGCATACAATTAGCCCAGTTTATACGCAGTTAACATATTTATCTGGGCATATGAAGACGTTCCACATGATAATTACTTGCCTAACACTTCGTAACCAACTTCACCTACCAACACAGCGTTCGCACAATTACATATTCCCTTTCACTAACACCAATAATAAATCCGAATCACCGCATGATTATTTCCAATTAAGCATTTACATACACAGCATTACGGTAACAGAAGATGTCTGTTATTCTTTCATCCTTATCAACGATGAACATCTTATTCTTTTTTTATCAACCAGCCACTTAGTGATGCCTCTGTCATTGCAGTTACTCCTTTCGCACTTATTCCGAATTACCAAATCACATTTACTTGCAGGTTACCTTCAAAACATACTCCGTAAGTTTCACATTTATTAATTCCATGTTTCCGCTCATTAGGAATGAACTAGGTACATGGGTTCCATTAAATTGTCGCATTTCATGTCCTCCGTGAACCTTATTTGTGCAATTAACAACCCGTGTAGCTTTCTCAACCTTTTACTTGTTCCATTGAGAAAAGTGATTACTGTTTACAATAGACCGTCAGTTTAACTTTCAATACATGCATCATTTTAAAGCATTCCCTAAACAAAAATAACCCTATATTTGTTGAACGCAATTTCCGCACATTCGCATTCGTTGGTTTTCCGCCACCATTTCGGCCTTTTTTATTTTACTCACATTACCTCAGTACAATATTTACACATCATGTCCCATGTAATACTATCACAGGGTTTATAATAATTTACGCTAGCCATCCATAGCACTCAGAAGGCAAATTATTTACGGCGTAAAACGGATGTACCAGTTGGCACCAAGTGAATTTAAATGTAACCGGCATAGTTCAATCAAGCGGTCCCTGTGATAACGGGACTGTTTAATTGCCGGAAGAAAATTGTGTTGCTTCGTAACGTTCTGTGGTACAAATTGTACATAGCAGCGTTTGCCTAGCGACATTGCTAAGGAGGATGAATATGCAAATACCTGGAAATAGGTGGAGGGTGTGTGGGGAAAGAGATTGCGTGTTTAGTACGATGCCGTGGAAATGGTAACCTGTAATGGTGCATGTGCATGCTGTTTGTTTTGTTTTTGGTGGCCATACTTGTATTTTCTGCTAACGCTATGGTTGTGGAGGAGAGTGAGCTGTTTAGGTCTTTGGTTATTGGGAAGTATGAAAGTGTTGAAGACGTGGAGAAGCAATTGGGATGTTTTCAGATTGAAACGGCGACTCGTTTTTCCCGTGCATCCTCCAAGTCTGCTGCGGCGTACCACCTTGGAAGGAGACAGCAGTTGCCGGATGGGGACAGCTACGGTTACATCATGTACCGTTGCGTTCGTTGTGAACGTTCAGGATCGCGTGGCAAGCGGTAAGTTAATATTTATGCAACACGGAAACTAACGCATATAGATGCAAATCCTACAATTGCGAGGCGCGATTCTCCGTGGTTTTCAAGGAAGGGAAAAATGTCGTGCGAAATTACTTCATGACGCGTAGTCATGACTTTCACTTGGGTAATCCCTGGTTGGATGCACGCAACCGTCGGCTTTCTCCGGTGCAATAGAGGGAAGTTCTGCGTTTGATGGGCAGTTTCCCTAACACGCCTGATTTGCGGCGCTTCATCTATCAGGAGTACGTGTAATCCGTTTAGACCTGAGCAATTTACGCATTCCTCATCGGAATGCAACCGCATGTGAAATGTCGGAGGTGGCAACAAGCTTGGAAGGTTACGGTGTTTGCCGATTGGTGTCGGAGGGCAGGCAGATTCATTATGTGTTCTTTTCTCCGTCGGTAGTTCGCGGCATTGTAGGGCGTTATGGGGAGGTAGTATTATGCGTTGAGACGCACCAACTCAATTATGTTGGCTACATTTTGTGGCATTGCACGTTGGTGGACGTCACAGGTCTAGGGATTTCCTTTTTCTACGCCCTAATACCTGATGAGACGTCCTACAGCTACGGGCAAGCGGTGGAGGCGATGCGGGAGATGGTGCCTAGCAGGTTACGTTGCCACAATGTGGTGATGGATAAATGTGCTTCGCAGTTCCGAGCGTTTCGACATTTTTATCCCGACGCGAAGGTCATGTTTTGCCGGTACCATGTTAAAGTGGACATGGCTAAACGGTGCGGTCGCATACGTGGAATCTCAGATGCTCGCCGAATCCTGATACGCGCGTGGCTTCAGAACCTTATATATACTGGTGATACGACGGTGTTTGAAAGAATATTGAACGCGGTGCGGCGTGCCAATCCTGAATGCCACCGTTATTTGTGCGCAACGGGGCTTCCACATGCGGACTCTTGGACGGCTCACAGACTAAGGGATCCTGTGCTTTTTGGCTGCCACACCACGAACAGGGTTGAGAATGAGAACAAACATCTGAAGGAGTATTTGTCTGCGAGGTCATCGCTACTCACTCTGTTCACCTGCGTGGTTGATGGGTTGAACAGCATCGTGCACGAAAGGAACAGCATAATTGGTAGACGGTGCATGAGCGCAATTGCGGTTCCATCGGAGGTTTCCTCAGTGGCTTCCGTTTTCGCACAGCTAAGCGATTTCGCAAGCAATGTGTTCATAGCGCATTTGCGTGTGTCAACGTTTCTCGGTTGTAGGTCTGGTGGGCCTTATTGATTTGTTACGTGCCCTCGTTCGAAAGTGCGTCGGGTATACATCACATGGGGCAGTGAATGTGATTGTGAGTTCAGTCGGCAGTGGCGGCTCCCATTTGCTCACATTTGTTATGTGGCGGCGCGTCACAGACACCCCGCGGATGACATACTACATGGATGTCGGTGGATCGCACCCCGGCAACCTTCCGCAGCATCCTCAGAGTGTGTTGCGTCTGATGACCGTGTGCAGATTCTAGACCGTAATGTAGGAAATGGCGATGCAATGTAAGCCGCACCATAAAACTTTGCAAGACGCAGGATGTCTTGGCTGACATCGGCACTCAGTTGGTGAGCCACGGATCGGAGAACTCCTCCGTTGCATTGACCTACCTCAAAATGGTCTCCTTGCTCATGTCCAAGGATGCCACTTTTCAGTTGTATGGGCGAACGTCCAGGTGGCCTGTTCCCCTTCAGTTAGATAAGGAGGCAAACGTACAGCTGTTATGCGGCTTATCTACGCCTGGAACGTCTGATGGTGGCGCAGCCTCCGCGGTAGCCAGCACGTCGGCAGACGAAGTTCGGGCCCCGTGGCAAGTAACGCAGGTGAATGACCTGCTGCCTGCAATTGCCACCGCAACACCTGTTCCATCAACATTGACAGGTGGGTCCAGGAAACGTAAATCGCCCCTTAAGTGCAGGGTGATGGAGGTTAGCCCCAATAAGAGTGCGCTAAGTGGCAAAGGGTTCCGTAAGATGTGCACCCACACATCCTCCGGCTACACGGTTCCTGTGAAACCGAAACACCGTACACAGGGATTGGTTTCAGAGGACGTCTGCGGAGTATGTCAGCAGGAGGATGATGTTGAAGTTGGCGGTGAATCGGTGCAATGGGTAATGTGCGACGCCTGCTCCCAATGGTACCACGCGTCATGTGTGTGCTATGCGGGTGACGAGGAATTCAGTTGCTTCTCGTGCTCCTCTTAGTGTCAGCATAACGTGCCTGACCGGCGTAGCATGGAACCGCTTCAGGTATGTCAAATTTCCGTGCCCTTACACAATGTCCATTTCCCTTAGAGCACACAGTGCTTAACTTTCCCGTTGATATGAACACCTGCGAATGTCAACTGAACAAGGTGCCGAGAGATCGGCAGCACCGAGGAAACATTAGGCAACAGTAAGTTCCTACTACTATTCCCGTTATGAACGCTCTTTTAGCCAACGTAATTCAGCCGTCATTTCCACAGGGGAACTTTATGCCAGTGAATGTGTTGCTATGTACCTTGCATCTCCTTTGATGATTGCATGGTACCCATGCTTACGTGACCTGCACGTTTATTGAAACATCAGCACAGGTATTGGTTCTTATGCATCATGAATGCTGTGTAACAGGAAAAGTGATATACACCGCCAAAAGTTTTCAGACTTTGCGCCGCAACCGAGCCACCTCAGACGCATCGCCTCCGCAATGTGCACCTTTATTCATACGTCCTCACAGGTGACGGTTATCATCCATGATGCACCTCCCCGCATTGCCCCCGCCATGTTAACCTGTAATCATACGTCCTCACAGGTAGCGGTTATTATGCAAGATGAATGAATAACTTCTTTCTTACAGCCACGGTTGCGTGCCCCCACTGTTGCCTTCCAACGACATCATAACGCAGGGCAATGCCAATGTGACATCGCAGTGAGTACACACTTCAATAATAACACTCTATAGTGCATACCACCTGGTAGATGAAGTGCCACGGTTTGCCGCCTGCTCGGGATAACAAGTCGCCGTAACACCTCCATTTGGTGTTGCTCGTCGCTGTGTAACGTCATTGTCTTCGTGA
Source organism: Dicrocoelium dendriticum (assembly GCA_944474145.2). NCBI lineage: Eukaryota > Metazoa > Platyhelminthes > Trematoda > Plagiorchiida > Dicrocoeliidae > Dicrocoelium > Dicrocoelium dendriticum. Next base: position 135,503,561 of record OX104063.1, read on the forward strand.
ACGACCAAACGGCCCTTTTCACGGCCACCCCTGTTCTATGTCCTCGCCTCTCCCCTACACGGGTAGCAGCACGGGGACCATACGTGCAGAAGTTGGGTCTGTAATTGTCTGAACTTGAAATGTTTCTCCCGATGCACGCTACTATATTTCCTCTTGTTCCCTACACCATTGTCTATAATGAGCAGGGATAGGTTGTACGAAAGCAACAGACAGTGGAGTACAGTGACTGTAAAGCCCGTAGTAGCATGGTTCTGCTACATTTTAGTTGCAGACACCACCGACGCGCGCTTTGACATTTTGCAAAATCGGCTTCAAATTTATACCTTTAGATTTGGCTTGCTAGCGTGATCTAAAGTGGCTGAGTGGAAATCTATACCCTTCTCCATCACATATTCATGTCACACGAGTTCTTGAAAACAGGTTAGGTATTTTATGGATAGAACTATTACATTGGATGCAGGTAAAAGCGGTCGAGCAATACGGCAATTTTCCGACTGGGAGTCGTACTGGGAGTCCCCCTGCAACCCTTGATATCGTGATCTCCAGACATGGTCACTCCACTGACCTATGGGTGGAGGCACCCGCAGGCTAGAGTGATCACTGTGTTTTGACGTTGTCTGTGCACACTCAAAGGCTTGCTGAGAACCGTCGAATGGGAAGGGATTTCAGTGGTTTTCAATCCTTCAATCTGGGTAGAAGGAATGCGTTGTCCCGCGGGATATATTATTGAGAACCCACAGGTTGTCCCCTGACAACATTTTACACGACTGCAGCATAACCGGTTGGTAAGGTAACGGGTCTAGCCGTCAATACAATTGCGCTGAAACTGCTAACCTTTCACTTACAGAACACTTTTGTCGCCTCCTGCGCAGTGTGATGTTGGTGGCCATAAGACGCTCATGTTGGGGGTTAATTGCGTTTCTTAGGACGGACCATATGTGGATGCATACGCTATAGTAATGTGGGAAATTCCGGACGGCAAATGTAATGCAATGTTGCAGTGCATGGCATAGGTGATTTAAGTGCAGCGGATATGTGTTAAGGGGGCAGCGGAGTGTTACACTGCTGGCAGCCCGTTGACAAACAGTAACAGAAGGTGCAATAGTCAACGGTTGCAGTTTCATGTGTCTTGCTTTGACGATGTGTGCAGTGGAAGGGAGTGCGTTTGGAATTTGAAAGCCTTGCATTGGGTTTCTGGTGTCCAGCACATAATTCGGACGTTGCGACTATGCTTGGTATGCAACGCACTGTGGTCACAAAATGGAGAATTGGAGGGATTTGGAGGAGCGAAATCGCACGCCCTGTATTTCAGAGTGCATGTCGTAGAGGTCAAACATATCTACCGCCTGCGTATTATAATCCGTCCTCTAAACGGCGGTCCAGTTTTCATCTGACGTGCCGGACTTCGCAACAATATCTTTCGGTTGATTTTTGTCCTCTGAGTTACTTTTTGCATCATGTCATGTTAGTTGCTGTGAGGAATGCGAAGTAAGTTACCACTGCGTGGAGGAGGACGCGGTGTGCGTTAGAATTCCTGCCGCATTTTGCTCATGCGGTTATTTCAACGATTTCGCAGCGATTTCTTTCTTCGGATCAACGAAAGTAGTAGCCAAAGTAGATCTTCGCAGCGCGGTTCTTTCCGGTGTTAGCACAATTAAGAATGACATTCCGAAACTTCCGACGACGATGATCTCACGTCAACCAATGAAGTCGTACACTGATCCTCTAAGGATGAGGATATCAAGAAGGTTGAATGGTACACCGCTACCGGTTTCCATAAACTGTAGGAATGCACTAGTAACCGAACTACTTAATGTAATGGTTACATCTGTCCACCCAAAGATTTTCATAGCGCAGAAATCTGTCGACCCTATTAACCTCACCATGTCTATTAAGTAGTAACTAGTTGTCCTACGCTTCAAGCATATCCGGAGCTTGCTAAGAGCCACTCCCTCTTATCTCCAACCTTCATCCTCTGAGACTGTCTGTGTCACATACATTTGCCGTCTGGTGACTTATTCCGGGACACTTTACGTATCCACTAGCTACTGGAAGGCTTCACTCAAATGCCATTGCCAGGCATGGATACTCTCTCTCCCTTAGTACCATTATTAGTTATTCGTATTGCCTCTGGCACCTCTGTATAGCAGGAGCCATTTTTCGTAGGCACCAACCATCTGTGCGCATATCCGGAGCCTGATAAGAGCCACTATTTTACTCCTCTCTGGGACTGCGTGCTTCACATACATTTGCTGTCTGTTGACTTATTCCGCGACACTTTAGGTATGCAGTAGCATTTTTAAGGAATCACACCAATTCCATTGACAGCCGTCTAAACTCTCTCCCTTAGTACCATTCTCGGTTAATTGTATTATCTACCTTACAACGTTTCAGCTGCAGCGAGTCATAAATAAATAAATAAATAGTTTATTCTCGAATTTGTTGAGACACACCAAGCAAGGCATGATCAATATTTACATGCAATATTGCTTCGCAACAAACACGTTGCTATGAGTGTAGTCGGCAGTAAGCCGAAGGTTGTACAGGCTGCGGAAATTGTGTGAGTAGTCATGAGGGATGGAGTCTTCAATGAATGACGAAACGTTGAATTCTAGCGTGCGTACTGTAAACAGTCAGGGCACTACATGTGTAATGAAGGCTTTACATATAGGCATGGTGTAAATTATTATTGAAGTGTCAGGGCAATATTAAATAATGATTCTGATCGACTTGCCAGTAGGCTAAATAAATAAATAAATAAAGTTTTTATTCTCGACAAGACGAGGCACGCCTTTACAGGCATGATCATTATGACAACAATGTGCGGTCACGAATGTGCAAGAATACGTTATGTTTGCCGTACCAGTGTATGTTTATGTAGGGTGTATGTAATTATGTAGCTGCGTGTGTGTGGGTGTGTAACTGTGAGGTTCCTGTTTGTAACTGTGCTGCTCTTATTTTCACTCTCATATCTTCGGCAATGCTCGAGTAGAAGATGGATGTCCGTGCGTTGGAAAGGATTATTCGGATACCCACGGGGCAGTGACTTTATTTTGTGGCGAGTCACGACCGCCACGTCACAGTGTTGTTAAGCAGACATTTGTGGCTTTTTATAGGGAGAACGCTTGCCAGGCGAAAACCCAGCACGTCCTGGAACACTGCCGCCGAACTATTTGCTGGAACGGGTCAAACCCGAACCACCCAGCTGGCACCACGAGGAGGTTGTTCGACTAGCCAGCCAGCTGTTCTGGGCAGTGACTTTATTCGGTGGCGAGTCACATCCGCCACGTCGCAGTGTTGTTACACGGACATTTGTGGCTTTTTATAGGGAGAACGCTTGCCAGGCGAAAACCCACCACGTCCTGGAACACTGTCAGAAATTTGTCGGTGAACTAATATACAACTGGCAGACCAGGTTGTCGACTGATTTCACACTCGGATATCCGCAGTCAAATGACCTTCAATTTCCTCTGTTATTTGATCAGGTATCTTGGGCAAGGCCGCCATATTGGCTGAGGCGAATCGAGGATGGGGGCTTCACGAAGAATCTTCTTCGTGGGTATTCAGGTGGGCGAAACGTCAGTTTCTTGTGTCTGGATATTTCCGGAGTATGTATTCTTTTCAGGTGGATGAAGTTCTCGAGTCCAGCTACCATCACTGGACAACGGTCATGGTAGTGAGTGCAGTTGTATCCGTTTGTTGTACAGCCATGTGCTTCATAGATCCTTATTGGCTGTCCTGTCCCTGACAAAAGCGGTTTCTCGGTCCTATCCCAGATCCCCAAGAAGTTCTGGACCATGCACTACTATACACGGCAGAGAACCGTATAGGTTGTAGGTGGCATTGATCTTTGCTCCAGGAGTCACGCCTTAGCTCTCCAACACATACTCTCTTGAATTGTTTCCAACCAACGTTCGCTGGTTTGTTGATTTTTGTGTCACTGTAGGGACCTGCTGGTAACCAGTCGGCTTAATCCCAATGCCTTTGCTGGCCACTGATACTCTCTATCTTACCGCCACTATCCGTCTAGCTGTCGGATACAGTCCTTGTCTATCCATCATACATTCTGCGGGTATATCTGTATCACTTACCTCCGCTGGCTTGTTGATGCATTCCGTGACCCTATTGGAATACACTAGTGACCAAGCGTCTGAGTGGAATGGCTACGTCTTGCCATTGATAGTCTTTCCTAGCTCCATGATCTGTCGGTCGTCCTAAATGCGGCACTTCCGTTTAGAAGTAGCCGGTGGTCATAGGCTGCGTGCATATGCGATTATCCAGTGCTGGTTAGGAGCCACTCCGTATCGCAATAACCAACATTCCTTTAGAATAGACGCATCCAGTCTTTCCGCCGCCCTATCGCCAATTAACCTTCCAATCTCTCTCGCGGCAACCTATTTATTTTCACTTATTCTCCGCTCCCTATCGGATTGCGCTACGTACATCCTGTTCATTCAACCTTGCAATCCCCACCAATATTCTAACTCTAACCTACACCATGTTGCCCGCCAATATGCAGTGCATCAGTGGTTAATTTTCCAACTTCAGCGTTCGCCGCTGCTACCATTTCCGTCGCACTTCCGGTCAGTGTATCCGCTGTTAATAAGGGGCTTCTAGAACTCTTGAGCATCCATGCTGCCCATATGCTTCATCTGCAACTGGTAGTCAGCATGCACTACACCGTTGTCGCCGCTATCAAGTCCGTTGAACCTCCGGTAAGTGTATCCTCCTTTAAGAACTCCATTTTATAGCACATGTCCATCTGCGCTGCCTAAAGGTTTCACCCGGCACCACTGGTAAGCCCACATGTCACCATTGCCGCGGCTATCAAGTCGGTTACACCTACGGTAGCTGTCCGCTATTAGTAACGTACTTTTATAACGGCTGTCTATGCATGCTGCCTATATGGTTGATCCACTACTACTGGTCACCCCCACGTCATTTTTGCCGCTGCTACCTTACCCGTTTCACCGGTAACTTCAGCCGTTGTCAACTAGTGGATTTTAGAGAAGCCGTCCATCTGCGCTGCAATTATTGTTAATGCGCCAATATTCGTTCGCCTCCACGTCACGTTTGCCGCCGCTGTCAACTCCGTTGCACGTCCGGTAAGTCTATCCCCTGTTAATAAATGGCTTTTACATATGCTCCGTATGCATGCGGCCTATATGGTGATTCGCCGCTGCTTTTTTGACTCCAGGTGTTCTTTGCGTCCTCTGTACTTCGTTGGAAGTCCGGGATGGTGCATTGACTACTCACCATTGCTTTTTAGGACACCTGTGTATCCCTGACAGATGCGCCATTAATGGTATTCCCCCACGAAATCTTTCCTGCTACATAGATACCCCGTCGCACCGGCAGCCAGTTTGTTGGCTGTTAAGAAAAGCTTCTTCAACTCCTGGGTATCCGTGCTACCTGCATGACTGATCCGCCACTACTGGTCAGCATCAACGTCACGGTTGCCGCCGCTACGTACTTCCTTTCACCTACGGTAACTGTATTGTGTGCCCTAATGCGGCTTTTGCTACCGCAGTCAATCCGTCATTCCTAAATGGGTGACGCTGAAATACCGCTCTGCCACGACATCACATATGCCGCCCCCATCTACTCCGTTGCACATCCCGTAAGGGTATGGGATATTAATAGATGCCTTATAGAACGCCTCCCTCTGTGATGATTACTGGAATGATGCGGCACTACTAGTTCCCTGCATGTAACATGTGTTGCCGCGTATATACTCCGTTGCACCTCTGGTAAGTGTATTGCTTGTTCACCTTTTTGCTTTCAGAGCCCCTGTGCATCCCTGGTGCCTACTTCAGTGACCAGCCACTGCTGGTATGCCTCCAATTTACATGTTGCACTGCCAAAATGCTTCTTAGGACGTTAGGTTGGTGTATGAATCTGTAACAGGTGGCTTTCAGAACGGGTGCATGTTCCCTTCGTATACATGACTACTCTGACCGTTTCTTCGTTCCCGGAGCAATGCGCCAAGCCATGGGTATGTTCATCACCGTGTATTTCACCACCTCTTTTCGTGTCACAGTTCTTTTTAACAATATTACATAATTATACTTCCTTACGTGCTCTTCTATCGAATGTCCGGTTCATATTGATTTCGTGTTGTCAACGTGGCCTATGATGAAGCTTCCGAAACCATTTCTCAGTGTTCACACTTGGTGGGTTCAGAGCTACATACACGCTCACTCACCTAGTGATGAATATTTCTGAATGATCCAAACGTCCGGCACGTTCATTGCATCTGGTTTGCTTATGTAACGAAAGATTTAAATCCACCGGTGCTTCTTCCCTATAACGTTACCCTGTATGGTTGTCTCCGTAGCAAATAGCCTTATTACAAAACAACTACCACGTCTGGTAATACATGACAGCTGTGCGAAACATTGCACGTAAATGCAGTAAAACGATAAGTATATGCCTTGCAGCCACAGCCTGTCCGCCATGCTGTGTGCGGAGCAGTGACATTTGGAAAACACAGAATTATCGAAAAAGCTCGTGCAAGGCGCGTGTTTCTGATGAGCACATTACCGCCGTATGCCATTTGCTACAGTGGAACCGTGCACCCCGGTATATTCACCCAGTTGTCCAGTTTGCCGGCTAACATAAGTCGCGACGAATGCATGCAAAAATCAACCCCATATTCACATGCTAACCTCTATTACACATACATGCTACGGAATCCCTACATTTATACATGCTAGAATTCTTCACCTGCACAAACATACATATTTACATATACATGCATTTCTTTAACTATGTATATATGTCTATATCCCTTTGTATGCATATACCTGTACACAACCATTAAAATATATATATATTAACTATATATACACATCCACATACGTGGCATATAAAGTGGGACACAGCCATATATATATGTCTACATACACATATATATGTATGTATACATATATATGGTTGGCGGCATTCCGGTTCCCATTTGCCTTTCACTGTGGCAAGGCACACGACGCCTGCGCCCACTAAAGGGACCATGGAAGCCTTGCGCTGCACCACCCACAGCTCCATCCACACCCGATATGCAGTGTACACCGGAGGGAAAAACACCACGAGGAATGTGCGTGTGAGGCACCTTCCATCAACGGCGGCCAACACCACTTCACAGCGAAGGCAAACACGCTGTATTTTGGGGAATGAATCGAGCAGAGGGCAGTGCATGCACCGTAGTCCGCTCCACAATCAGTGCATGAAACCACTCTTTGATGCAGACACCGTGCCGGTTCCGTTTACCTTCTCTGCAGGACCAGTACATAAATATACGGGTAGAAGTATATATATGTGTCAACACACATCTTTATGTATATGTACCCTCTATCATACAGAACCACGCACACGTCCTGGATTCCACATGCGCTACTCCGTCAGTACACACTGATTGCAATTTGTTATGCCTGTTAATGAATGGCATAGAAGCCATCAACGCTTATCATTTTAAACTACTGCGCAACATTCCGCATGACTTGGGTCAAATATGGTGCAAGAAATGCTGAGGTAGTTGCAGCCGAGAGGCCGCGTGAGCCACAAAACGAAAGAAACGTTCCATAGGACGAAACTCCCTGGGTTCTTGCAAGCGAGCGGGTACCACTCCACCTACTTCGAACCAGCAAACCTACCCATCGACGATAACCTTTCCACAGCAGATTCCATCGGTCACTGGCGTGTCTGTTGGCGAGACCGCAGTCCGTCCTACAGACACTAACAGGCCTGTGCGTGATGGATTAGTCGGTGAACGCTCACATATAATTCTATACATATATATATATATATGTGCCCCATGCTGAGGCTATTGTTCCCTTCTTGAGGCTTCTTCACCGCAGTTGGTCTAAACTAACGCACTTAAACTGCCTCTTTTTAAGCTGCATAAATTTCATTTCACTTCACTTGGTTTCTTTCGCATACCTGAATAATGTTTTAATAACTGGCCACGTTGCTCACGCTAATTGCCCTCATCTTCGGCGATTTCATTGCGTTCATAGCATTTATAAGTAAGTTAGCGACATTTATTACTTATCGCGGATTCGTCGCTAAGCTACTTACTTTATATGGTAATTTATGGAACATTTCTGCCACGGTATCTGTACGCATTTTTGCATTTATTCTATTTCAGCTTGCCGTTTAAAGTGAATGGCGGTTGCTTGATATACCCCGTGTGGCTGGCTTTGTTGTGCATGTTGACCAGGTGCATAGCTATGTATTACCCACTACCTCGTTCATACTGGCTCCAGTTATCAGTTGGTCGTTGATGGAAGGGAACGGGGTGCACGGTCCTCGTGGTCGTGCTACGCTCGAAGAGTCGTTCCATGCACTCAGTGTGCAGTGGACTACGGTCCAGCCACCACCTAGTGTGCGCTTGATTCCCCAAATACAGCGTCATTGTGTTTGCCTGTGAAGGAGTGTGCGCCGGCTCCTTTGATAACACGTGGCTCCCTTCCACACGCCTCCTGGTCTTATTCCTTCCGCTTTACTACGGATATGGGGTGTGTGGATGGAACTGTGCTTGGTGAAGCGCAAGCCATCCATGGTCCCTTTGTACGCGCACCCGTCGTTTGCCTGGCCACAGTCACAGGCATGTCCGAAACCGCATGCCGTCAACAATATAGTGATTGGGATTATTTAACATTGCCAACGCTGTGCTCGCGCCATCAGCTTCTTGGTCACTGTGACGCAAATAATGTTAACCAGCAACCTCCACATAACCCCTGTTATACATGTCAACTGCCCAAAAGCTGGAGCATGTTTATCACAGGTTATGAAAAAACATATATATGTATATGTATATATATGTATATATATGTATATATGTATATATATGTATATGTATGTGTATATATGTATATGTACATGACCGAAACTTCAGCGAGCGCCCGGAGCTACGCAATGCACTGATTGCGTTGGAGCTGGCGCGCTACCACATCGATATTGCGATGTTCAGTGAAACTCGGCTCGCTGAGCAAGGTAAGTTGCATGAAACAGGTGCTGGCTACACATCCTACTTGGTGGGCAACGCCGCCTCAGCATCACGTGAACATGGGGTCGGATTTGCAATATCCGATCGCCTTCATGGCCAGCTGGTGGGTGAACCAACGGGCATCAGCGCGCGACATGATTGTTCTCCTACAATTTGGAAGAGGTAAGTTTGCTACTTTTATAAGCATGTACGGGCCAACCATGTGTTATCTTGAAAACACGCGTGATCCATTCTACACTGAGCTATCCTCCGTGATACGGTCTGTGCCGAGGAGCGACCGACTATTTCTGCTAGGTAATTTCAACGCGCGCGTTGGGCGTGATGCATCAGCGTGAACAGATGTTATCGGTTTGCAAGGGATTGGTTCAGCGAATGCGAACGGTGACAGGCTGCTCTCACTGTGTGCCACTCACGGCCTGACGATCACGTACACGCGGTTTGCACTGAGTGCGAGTGATATAGCAACTTGGACGCACCCACGGAGTGGTCACACTCACCTGCTTGACTATGTCATCGTACGTCAACGTGATATGCATGAAGTGCGCATGACATGTGTACTGCGTGGAGCTGAGTGTGGCACTGATCACATGTTGGTGCGGACCAAACTGTACATATATTTTCGTAAATCGATGTATTGCATTCCCGCCGTGAATCGGCGTAAATTTAACATTCTCTCCCTCGGTACTGTGGCGAAACGTACTGAGCTGGAGAACACGACGGCTGCACGCCTTTGTAATGTGGGCTGCATAGCCACAGTGGACGACCTGTGGCACCACATTCGCGCTCAGGTGACAGCTGCTGCCGAGGAGACCATCGGGCCCGCAAACTGTAAACGGCCTGATTGTTTTGATGACAACAATGCGACGATCGGCGCATTTTGTCGGAGAAGAATGCAGCATTTGCTGCACATGTTGCAGATCCCAGTGACTTGGGAAAGAGTAGTCAGTTTCGCAAACTTCGACGGCGACTGACCCGAGAGCTCCGTCGCATTAAAAATGCATGGTGGACGGAGAAGACGAAGCCGATGGAATGCTACGCCGAACGCCGTCAACACAAGGAATTCTTTGACTTCTTGAAGGCGGTGTATGGACCGAGATTGGAGCCGCTGAGGACACTGATCGATGGTAGTTCAGGCGCTACCTGCACCCAGACTGCAGACATAATGCAGATCTGGTGGAAACACTTTGATGTCTCTTGAACAACCGTTCAGAGATCGACTGGCCTACATTGAACGGCCTGAAGCAGCAAGATGTGAAGGCGGATCTGGCGGATACGCCGACACTGGATGAGACGCAGAGAGCAATTGCTCAGCTGCAAGACGGCAAGTGTGCCGCTGCCGACGGGATCTTGCCTGAAGTATTGAAGCACGGGGGACACGCGTTGTTGACTGCGCTGCACCACTTAGTGCAACGCGTGTGGATTGAGGAGGAGGTGCCTGCAGAGCTGAAGGATGCCCTTGTGCTACCACTGTACAAGGTCAAAGGTAGCAAGCAATGTAGCACGAATTATCGTGGCGTCAGGTTTCTGAGTTGCGTGGGCAAGGTGCTTGCTCGTATCCTGCTCGACCGCCTCGTCAGTCAGGTTGTGGAACCTAACGTTGCGGAGAAGCAGTGTGGATTCCGCTCGAGTTGCAGCACTATAGGTATGCTGTTTGCGGCTCGTCAGTTGCAGGAGAAGTGCAGTGAACCACACCAGCCGTTGTAACCTCATTTTGTTCATTTCACCAAGGCATTTGATATTGTGAACCGCGAAGCATTGTGGCTGGTGTTGGGTAAGTTTGGTTGCCCGCGTAAGTTTGTAAGTTTAATTGGATGTCTGCACAGTGGTATGCGAGCGAAGTTGCAGCTGAGTGGAGGGACTTCGGCTGAATTTGTAGTTATCTCTGGTGTGAGGCAAGGCTGTGTCTTAGCTCCTGCCCTGTTTAATATATATCTTCATGCAATGTTGTCTTGTGCTTTTGATGCGGCTTGTGCTTACGGTGTTCGTGTAGAGCACCGTATTGATGGTTGGTTGCTGAACATCCGTCGTTTCGGTGCAAAACTCTAGTCTGTCAGACGACTATCCGTATGTTGCTTTCTGCTGACGACTGTGCGTTGTTTTCACAGAGTGTGGATGAGTTGCAGCACATGACTAGTGCTCTGGCTTCGACGGCGGCCAAATTCGGGCTCACCATCAACACAAGCAAAACTGTCTGTCTCTTTCAGCCTTCACCGGAGGTGCAATCTTCAATATTGCCGCGAATCAACCTTGGTGCTGAAGTATTGGAAACCACCTCCCGTTTCAGCTGCCTTGGAGGTCTGATGTCGACTGATCAGCAGCTACACGTTAAGTTGCGTATTTGCGTGTCGAAGGCAGCGGCAGCATTCGGGAAGCTTGAGTACCGAGTGTGGAACAACCATCAGCTTACCATTGGCACGATGCTGATGGTGTACAAATCCATGGTACTGTCCGTTCTTCTATACGGCAGTGAAACGTGGACGATGTACCGTCGGGATGTGTGATATCTCGAGCGGTTCCATCAGCAGTGTCTGCGACTAATTTTGTGGATCGTCTGGGGCGCTAGAGTTGCCGACACGGAAGTGTTGCGCCGAAGTGGGATGTATGCGGTGGACTGCATACTTTTATTGAGACACCTGAGATGGCTCGGTCATGTGAGCCGTATGGATTCGACGCGGATACCGAAACAACTCTTAAACTGTCAGCGGAGTATTGGGAAGCGACACGGGGGAAACCAAAGTTACGTTACCAGGACATGATCAAAGTGAGCCTCACACGTTCTAATCTTGATTGCAGATCATGGGAATCGAAGGCGGTTGATCGTGGTGCATGGCGCGATCTAATCACGAAGGCAGTTGCTGAAGGGCGGGAGAAAGCTTTCATGCACGCAGAGAAGAAGCGGCAAGTGGGAAAGCGGCAAACACCGATGAATTGTACTCCATCGACATCAAGCGCACGGTGCTGTAGAACATGCGGTCGCAAGTGCCTTAGTCGGGCAGGCTTAGTGAGCCATGAGCCAGGCCACTCGGGACTACTACCGAAGCGACGACGGGTTCTGCAGAGAACATAGGCAAAACCGTCGCAGCGTTTGTAGGCACGCTGAATTCGATTTACTAGCCGCAAGCTTGTATGCTAAGTCTCTTTATTTCAGGTGGTGGGATTTCGGTTCTGTCCTAATGCCTTTCTTTCTCATATAAATGTCTAGTGGGCCATGAGCTATGCCATTGGGGGCCACTACAGAAGCGACGACGGGTTCTGCAGAGAACATAGGCAGAACCGGCGCAGCGTTTATAGGTACGCTGCATTCTTTTTACTAACCGCGTGCTTGCATGATAAGTCTCTTTATTTCAGGTGGTTGGTTTGCAGTTTTACCTTAATGCTTTTCCTTCTCAAATAAATATCTCCCTGTACTCTATTCCATTAAATTGCACACCTCGCTTAAGCCAATTTTATTCGATTTCCATAACATTTTTGTGTTCGTGGCATTTCCGTAAAGTATAATTTCTCACCTCGTGAACTTATCTGGGATTCGTTTGTAAACAACTTATTTCATACACCCATTAGCTTAAGATTTATGTCACCGTTTCCTTATGCATCAAGCGAGTTATTTTTTCCCTCTCTTTCTCTCTTAAGTGTTTGGCTGTTGTTTGATATCCCCGGTGTGGCTGCGCTTGATGTGCAGGTTGACAAGGTGCCTACCTGTCTATTACCCACTACCTCGTCCATACTGGCTCCAGGTGATAGTTGGTCGTTGCTGAAGGGGACGGGGTGCACGGTCCTTGTAACCGTGATAGGATCAAAGGGTGGTTCATTTCACTCAGTGTGGAGCGGACTACGGTCCAGCCACCGCCTTGTGTGCGCTTGCTTCCCAAATACAGTGGGCTTGTGTTTGCCTGTAAAGGAGTGTGGGCCGGCTCCGTTGATGAAACGTGGTTCCCGTCCGCATGTCACCCGGTCTTATTCCTTCGGGTTAACGCAGGATATGCAGTGTGTGGTTGAAGCTGTGGGTAGTGCAGCGCAAACCATCCATGGTCCCTCGGTAGCCGCAGGCGTCCTGTGGCTCGCCAAAGTGACAGGCAAATCCGAAACCGGATTCCGCCAACCATATATGTATATAAACGAAAGTGCTCTTTATGATATGCAACCTCATGAACCCTCATTCGTTGCGCGTACGCATGCACGTATCCTTATACACCGGTGTAAATAGCTGCAGCCATATGTACAGACATGCATATATATGAGACAAATGAATACATACACATATATATATATGCGTACAAAATACAAACACATTGGTATTCATACATATATATATATATATATATATACACCCCCACATCCACATAGGTGGCTCATTAAGACGGATGGATATATATATACATATATATGTGTGTGTATATATATACCTATACTGTCGTCTCCATATATATGTATAAATATACACATATATACATTTACTTTTGTATAGACATATACATATGTATATATATGGCTTACATGTACGTCTTCGCATATTCTGCTTACCTATACACGTTGGCCTCTGAGCACATACCAACTTAATCTTATTCGCATACAGCTTCCCAAACACGTATACATACCTAAACAACTTTAACACTTGCAAATATTCATCTTCACTGACACAAACAAAAAACCCTATTCCGTGCATCCTCATTTAACATTACCCATTTATAAGCGCAACCAAACAGTTGTAGAAGATGTTAGTCAGCCAGTATTCCTTATCACATTTCTGCATGTTATTCTGTATCTTATAAACCAAGCACATAGTGATGCCTTTGTCATAACAGTTATTTCTTTCGTATTTCTGCAGATTCACAACATCACATTTAATTCCAGGTTATCTTCAAGGCATAATCCGTAAGTTCCACACTTATTATTTACGCATGCCGTTCATTGGCATCACACAAAATAAATAAATTGCCTCAAAATGTTGCATTTCAAGTCGTCCATGTGCAACATCACTGCAATTAACTTTCCGTGTAGATTTCTCACCCTTCCACCCGCTGCATTGTAAACAGTCATTTCCACTTATAATACACAGACAATTTCTGTATCCATACATGCAACATTTCAAAGCATTTCCCAAGCAAAAACAAGACTACAATTCTTAAACGATTTTTCAGCGCATTTCCATCCCTTGATTTTCCGCCGCCATTAAGGCCTTACTCACTTTAACCACATTACCTCAGTAAAATGTTCACACAAGATACCCCATGTATTACTATTAAACGATTTACATTAATTTATGCTATCTATTCTTAGTATTATGAACGCAATTTATTGAAGTAGAACAACAGATGTATAAGTTGCCACCACAAAATTTAAATTTCAACGCCGACCTGTCGTCAAACCCTTCCCTGTGATAAGCAACAAATATCTTAAGCACGAGCTTCCAAACGATGACTTTGAGTTGATCAGGTCTTGTCAAATGGACGATAGAGGCTTCCGCCTAACGAGTTCCAGTAGGTCCATTGCCTCCGTCGCGCGGATTCGTATACATTATGACATGTATCGACCGTTTCACCAGATGGCCAGAAGCCATTCCTGTAACAGACTGCACAGCTGAGACTGTTGTCCATGCCTTCTTAGATCGGTGGGTATCGCACTACGGATGCCCATCCACCATCACAACTGACCGCGGAACGCCTTTCGAATCTTCACAATTCGATACGTTCTGCAACTTCTTAGGTTGTCGCTACATCCATACTACAGCGTACCACCCAGCAGCCAACGGGTTAGTTGAACGTTTCCATAGACAGCTTAAAGCCTCGCTCTGCTCCTCCTCTGACCCTAGCTGGAGCAAAAACAATTCGCTCGTACTCTTAGGCATTCGCAGCAGCATCAAAGCTGACTTGCAATGTGCACCAGCAGAGCTGGTTTACGGCAGGACGCTCAAGTTACCAGGAGAATTCGTTTTACCTCCCGCATCGTCGGTATGCCCCCGCCTAACTTTGCGTCCTCCCTAGCTCAGCGCATGCGTTCACTACGCCCGACCCCGCCCCGTGAACAGACTAGAGATGTGCAAACGCACAGCGGACTCTCTACCTGCATTCACGTCTTCCTCCGCACCGACGCAGTGCGGCGCCCTCTCCAGCCTCCCTACACTGGCCCTTTCAGAGTTCTGCAACGAACTCCGAAACAATTTACTATAGACCAGAATGGTCACCGAACAACGGTGTCCATCGACCGACTCAAAGTGGTTTTCTTTGACGAGCCACTTGCAGCTCATCCTGCTGCACTCTTACAAGCACCCGCACCTGTGGTGACTTCCCGAGCACCGGATAACCCGGAACCATCCGTACCCCTTGACCCGCAACCTATCCCGTCTCAACCCCAGGCAACCGACCGACGCGGTAGACAGGTCAAACGTCCGGTCCGTTTTTCCGATTTTGTAAGCGTTTCTTATTTCCATTAACACGCCTTTTTCGCCTTTAACGGTTATCCTGCGTCTCACCCACAAAAGTTTTGCAAAATCGACAAAAAACCCAAAACATTTTGAAAAACCTGAAAAGCGTATTTGCTTTTATCATTCAGGCCTTGTTCCCTCTCTGGCTTCAAGCCACTTCCCAGAACCTTGCCAACCCCCTCTGAGTTCTACCTTCCAGAAACTCAAACGCCGGAACGTCCCAGGCAACCCTCGAGTGACTCGCCAACCGGCTCAACGCAACCCTCGAGTGACTCGCCAGCCGTCCTCACCCAAGGAAGAGACAGTCGCTCTTGATCGCAGACACCTACGAACGAATTGGTCACCAAACGCCGCTTAGGCATTGCCGACGAGGACGCTGGATTCCTTCGTGGGACGAGCACGCCTGGATTTCTTTGTGAGACGAGGATCGTGGACTAAATTGCGGTAGGGGGAGTGACACCTCCCAAGCGCACCGTCGGGTCTGCAGCAATGGGAATGTCCTGTCGGCCTTTCTTCTGGACTAGTCAGTTTCTTTTGCAGTCCGACCAGCCCGCCCCGACGGCCCACCGATGATGCACTCTGGTCCACACGATCGTCATAAATAAAACTAACAAAAGCCTGGACCCAGCGAAATCTGCTACACCCCACTTTGAAAGCCCTTCACAAGCCCCGCAAAAACATTCGCATCCACCATCATCTTAGGTTCCTCCACTAACAGCTCCTTTAAATGCTTCCATCCTTCAGCCTTCTAGGAGGAGGCCTTTGTATTACAACAGAAAATAGGCTTTTCAGTATCCTGTAACATTGGATTTTATGGTTGTTTTAACCTTCGTAACGTCCAATAGTTTAACTGACTGCACACCCGTTGTCACAAACCTTTTTGGTAAGTTCCTCGCTTCACGTTTCTCCCTCCGCCTGATTCGCTTCTGATTCTTGTAGCCTGTACAATATATGTTGGGTTCAGTCGCCTCCGACTTCTATACTGTCGTATTTGACACGTCTTACTTGTCACTGCTTACCGACTAGTATCCCAGGTTCCACCCAACAAGCGTGCCGTTTCGTTTACCAGTAAGTGTACAGTGGTAGTATCGCACCAGTCGTTCAGGTTTCTTTCTTAAACGCTGTGTGTGGAAACTGGCTGCTAACCATGAAAAGATGTTCTAAATTTGTCAGCTGCTTTTGTCATCAAGAAGGTTTTGGAAGTGCCCAATAAAAGTACGGATTTCTACTACCTCAGAGCACGGTTAGCTCGTCGTGTTTTGGTTTGAGGACACTTCTTAAAGCTTAGCTTAAAAACGGTGCTTAGAGCTCCCAAATTATTTGCCGTTTAAAGTGATCGAGCTTTCGTTCTTGCAAGTTTTAGGTGGAAACAGTGTTTGAATAACATTGCACAGAAGGTTTGACTGTTAAATTGATTCTTTGCGATCCTGAAGAGTTTGGAACTCCTTACCAACGCTGCAGCTCTCTATTGTTTTTCGCTCGCCTTACGGTACTCTACCAAGCCTAGCGGTGTATATGCATAGTTGTATCGACCTAGAATTTGTCGGTGTACCCTTCCCAAATTTTGCTATCAAAACTAACGCTTGTACTCAGCAGTTGACGATCTTTCCGTGAGCATGTGAAAAACCTTGCTTCTTATTCGGATACTGCAATAAACGGTTTGGTCTCTTACTTGAGGGAGCGGAACTTTGTAAGTTCTCTTTGTGGAAATCCACATGTCACAACTTCGTTAGTTATCACACACGGTATTTGCTGATCCTTCTCTCGTTAATTTCATCGGCTTTTCCGCATCCCGGTTTGCACTTGCATTACTTCTTTAGTACTCTAATCGTCTTCCTTGTTTCATGTATTATTATTGTAGTAATGGTTTAGAGGAAACCATCCGGTTGATTGGTTTGACTCGGCAGGGCCTTGAGGCAAATAGGGGTACCAGAAGCTGTTACCGACGCGTCAGGCGGACTGCAGTGCTATAATTGCTATATGCAGTTTCAGGCTCCCTGTAATGGTTGATCTCTAGTGCAGTAAACGCTTGCCACATCGAGTAATACCTCGCTTTATAGCTGCGCCATCTGCTGCAGTGGCATGACCAATCAGCGTCTTTGCATTTCGGGTAATTGCTCGACTCCACTTTCTAAGTTAGTTAACCTAGAACCACGATTATTTTTGTGGACATTCCTAGATCGGATAGACGGGTAGTGTGCGCCGATTTTGCCACCAGGCAACCTCCCAGCCAAGCGAATACTGTAAACCTTGTAATGTGACCAACATGCTTAAGTCGGCCCAAACAACAGCCATTGCAGGCTTTCCTTCCGGGTGGGAAAGCCATCTGGACTGTAGTTATTAACCCGCCCATATTTAGATAGAAGTGTATGCCCCTCCATCCACCAAATAGCAAAAAGTGTGAAAAACGTCACACCATCTTAACTTAAGTTCTGTCCAACAGGTAACATGCAGCCCGGTCCTTTAACTGCAGGCACTAATGTTTTGTTTCTCCAAGCCTTGACTCGTCCACAGAACCTTTTAAACCTGCCACAGACCTGAACCCCCTCTTTCAGCGCTGCGGCTTAAATACCGAGTGTAGCCTCATGTTTAGCGGCGTATCTGTGCCCACTTCTGCTCTTTCTAAGGACAGTAACATGGAGGATCTCCAATGGTTTAAGCTTTTGGTTCCTGTCTTCCTGCCACCCAAAATTCCTCTGGGTAACAGCGAGAAAATTTACTAGAAGTGTGTCAAGCCTATCGAGAATAAATCAATGTATTTATTTACTGCTTAGCGAGCTGAACCCAAGATCTCATCGGTTGTTAGCGGTTCGTTCTACTTTGGTGAGTAGTACGCACTCCTACGCTTTACGTTCCAACATAGGAATGCGAGGGCTAGTGCGCATTCTGACGTACTATTGGCTGATGGACTGAAGCTCAAGTAAGCTACCACACACCTAAAAGCCCCCTGTGATGCCCAAGGGAACTGTGTTCGGTTGTTGGGTTTCGTGATTTGAGAAAGTGGCTCACATCCTCCTCTCCATAACTCACTCTACTGACGCAAGTTCTCGGGCTCGCTGTACCGGATGGCTAGCCGAACAACCTCCAGGTGGTGCCGGCTGTGGTTTTCGGCTTTACCGCGCTTAAGCAATTAGTAAGGCGGCAGAGTTCCAGGACGTGTTGGGTTGTTGCACGTCAAACGATCTTCCTGTACGAAGCCACAAACGTCTGTTTGGCGGCATTGCGGTGTGACGATTGTGACTAGCCATCAACTAAAGTCACTGCCTATTGCTTTTACGGACATTCGTTTCAATTCACATATTGTTTACCTTCTTCTCGCACTGGTGAAGCTATCAAACACCGTCAAAGTTGAAGTATAACATTTATGAACACCTGCAACATGGCTACACACACAAATCTGCACACATAAATACGTCCAAGGGTCCACGGATATGACAATTCAATTTTACTTTTGTACACCTTTCGGCTTCTCGTTACACGCTTAAGGTTCTTATGCCTTCGCAGGAGTTCCTTGCATAGTCTATGATAGACACTTAGTTATGAAGTTCCGTAACATGAGTAGATTTGATTCCGGATGTGTGATGTTGGTGTGCTTGTGGAGCACTCGACTTGACGTACGTTAATGCACTGAAACGTGGTTGTCATTTACAGCGAAGTGGGCTTAGCAGGTTACGCATATCGTGGAGCTGACCGCGCATGCGACCACCGTACCAGAGGCGTAGCTCTGTAGTTTGGCTTTACCTTAATTATTTTTCAAATGTACACCTTTTAAATAAGTAAAGCTTTTTATCCTCGGCAGGGTGTGGCAGGCCTAAATAGGCATGATCATGATGTTACAACAAGGACTAGTAAATGCAAAAGGTGTGCAATTTTGCGTGTAACGTAGCGACCCATGAGTTGTGTATGAATGCATGTAGATAAGAATGGTTGTGGTTCTGTTGTTGTATTTTTGAATGTGACACTTCTTATTAATGATATGAATAAAGTGTGAGAATGAGTGAAATGAAGTCGTAGTTAATGACATAGTTCCATGGATGGGCTTACACCCTTTCCATTTTCAACGGGCTATGCTTTGAATCGTGATGCCGCATAGCTCACAACCACCCGACTTACCAAAACCTTCATCTTCTCACCCCACGTTTACCGTTACCTAGACTTTATTTTCTTAACAACTTCCGGATTATAAACGCCGTTGTCCAGTGCTTCGCCTTATCTGTTTATCTCTAGTATGGCTGACACGCCTTGAAGAGGCACCTTGTTTGCGACTCATTCCCATTTCCGCTTTAAAGGCTACTGTTCCCATTGTGGTGCTTGAACGCTCACAGCCAGCCTAATTACGAACCTTTTTACTTCTGCATACTATGTTTGAGGTCTCTGTGACATTGTATTCCCGTTGCTACCTTCAATGTTTGTGCTTGTCGTTGCTACCTCCATCTCGTTCTCTCTAGTATGACTGGATGTCTCATGCAATGCCTGGCAGCGGATCACTTTCAATTTATTTGCACAGGCTACATTTAAATAAATAACTAAATATTTTATTCTCAAGTGCATAGAGACACAACAAATCAGGCATGATTGTGGGTTACCGGCAGCTGAATATCACAACTATACTTTGAATTCCGTCGTGTGTAGTGTACGCCGTCAAGGCACTATACGTGCTGTGAAACGGTACATGTAGTCGGAAGGTATCATATTGTTGCACGGGTCGGGAAACAGTTGAACTATGCGTCTAGTCGACTTGCCAGTATGTAGTTGTGGCCAGTGAATTTATTCGGTGGCGAGTCACGTCCGCCACGTCGCAGTGTTGTTAAACAGACATTTGTGGCTTTTATAGAGAGGACGCTTGTCAGGAGAAAACCCACCACGTCCTGCAACGCTACCGTAAGGCATTTAGGACACTGATGTATAAGTGGCAAAGCCGCTTGACGACTGATATCATATTCGGTTATTCGCAGCCTAATGGCTTCAAATTTCCTCTGTTGGCTGGACTGATAGTTTGCTCAAAGCCGCCATAATTGTGGCTGCCGGTTGAGGAGGGAATAGCACGAATAGTTGTCTTGTTGTGTGTCCAGGTGAGCAAAGTTTCCAACTTTGTTGTCTGGATTTTTCAGATGTATATTTTCGGAAGCGTGAAGATGTGTCCAACACTCCATACTAGACAACGGTTGTGATGGTGATGGCAGTGGAGGTCTTTTGGTATACTGCCATGCTCCATGTAGGTCCTTGTAGGTTATTACGTCCTTCGAGCAAAGTCTGTTCCTCAGTCCAGTCCCAGATCTACAAGAAGTTCCGGAACTCAAAAAATACGAAATGTGAAAGCGCATCGCACACAACCATCGCCCTTGCGAAAGTTTTAATCATCTCACCTCATGTCTGCTGGTATTTCGGCCTTACGTGCTTAGCAGTATCTCCTTCACGGATCAGAATGTCGCATTCGGCTGCTTCTCTTCTCCACCTGTTTCTCTTCAATAATTCTGCTATGCTTTGGATAGCCACTTAGTTCCTGGCTGACTGCCATACCAAACTTTCTTCCTTCTATCTTAATTGTGATGCTGCGTTGCTCACAACCATCTGGCTTGCCGATATTTGTCCCCTCCACCTCAAGCCTGAGTTCGCTTTGGTCTTACATTCCTATTATCATCTTTGGTATTCTGAATGCCTAATCTGTTGGTACTAAAAACCCTTCATCACTCGCTGGTATGACTGCTATGTCTTGACAAACTACCTAGCTCGTGGCCTAATCTCAGTCAATCTTTACAAGCGTACATTTGGATTGTGCTCCCGCATCGCCCACAACCATGGTAACTCCTAACCACTTCCTTACTTCATCTTATGCTTCAGGTCCCTGTGGCCTTACTTTCTTGTTATCCTCAGCTATTGGTATTTGGATGTTAAGGTCTGTCACTACCTAGCTCGGTCTGCTTAAAGTTAACCCTAATGAAGAACCTTGAAAAAACAACTAGCCGGTGGCTCAACCCCATTCCATTTTTACCAGGCTATCCTCTGAAGGTTAATGACGCATGGCTCACAACCACCCGACTTGCCAAAAGATTCATCTTCTCACCTCACGCTTGCCATTACCTAGACTTTACATTCTTAACAACTTCCGGATTACGAACTTCATTGTCCGCTGCCTTCCACCATCTTTTTAACTCTAGTATGGCTTATACGCCTTGAAGAGGCACCTAGGTTGCGGCTTATCCCCATTTCATCTTCACAGGCTACTAGTTGTAAATTAAAAATGTGATCTCTTCCTCTGGTCGACCACATCGACACCCACCACATGCAATGCAGTGCAATAGCCATACAGATTCTAATCTTCTGTTCACTTTCTTCCACAGCTTTTTCCCTTGGCCGTAAATGGTCGCTAATACGTCTACCAGCATGAACCTAAGGTGGGGACTGGACCCTCAGCATCCTAGTTGCTTCCTCTAACTCCACTTTACTTACTCGTCTCCATCGCTTCTGGCATCAGTCTTATTTTGGTGCTCCGCTTGTTACTGACTCTCCACCACTTCCACACAGGCTACTAGCCGTGTAGCTACAGGCCTTCACTGTACATGTATCCAAATTCACGGCCCAACTTGCTACTGACCTTCCGTCACTTAACATGCCTATGCTACGAACAACTCGCAACGAGGTTAGAGTTAATAACCACGCGCGACGCAGCACGATGGTAGTAAACAGCTGCCAACGAGCCAAAACCCCACTTCGAATATCCAGGTTTTCCTGTTCTTTATTCGCACGTATAACAAGTTTATAATACAAATAACGACAAGTCTAGGGTATTCATAGCGTTTCAAGTCACAACCTTTTGTTGCATTGCATTCTTTTCCTCGCATGCATTTTCATTGCATTTCTCCTTGGCTTGCTCCTGTCCGTTGCGTCTCTTTCCAACTTTCCCACAGATGCTTCCACTAGACGCGAACAATTCTTTCAACAACCGAATGTTTCATAATTAGCAACTCAGTTAATTACCCTCGCTTCAGGCCCCCTGCTTCAGGCCATGACATTTACCTGGAACTAATTCCAGTATCTCCTAACGTGATTAACAAAGTTTTACATTTGCATTAACCATCTGTTTCAATTGTGAGGCCGGACAGTAAGCACAACCTCATATCATTATTAAACTTTCCAGCGGCAAGAAAAGGTTGATCACGTTTGATGGTTACAGATTTGATTGTGCCTCGTTTATCATGCCTAGTGGACGTGTTTCGCTTAACATCGAGAATATAAAATTTAATTAATTATTGATTTATCAGGATGGGTCGCAGCAGCTCTTTCGGTTGCATTACGCAGCCATAAGCAGCAAATGTAGTGTTAATTTATAGGGCTGCTGCGACACTTCTTCTATTCTCAGTTACTTAATTCTCGGTCAGTCAACTAATAGATGCGTAGCTATGGAAGCTTTTAGCTCTAGGAGATAGACTGGCAGGCATGCTTATGTCAGCCAGCAGCGTGGGCTGGCTACTGTTCTTTTCGACATCTCCTTGCGGGTATCCATACACCAGTTCGTATAGCAGCTTACTTGATTCATGGAAATTAAGGCCCCGTCCCTCCTTTATCTATTATCCGCTAAGTCGGCAGACTTTGCAGTGAAGTTAATAATAAAACGCCTCTGAGGCCGGAGATCCCTAACGTTCGTCATTCAGGCTAACCTACTTCTATAACCAGAGAGATAACAACCTTTCGCAACTGAATATTTATCGGTAGGCTATCTTTACGACCATGGCTAAGGTCGCAAATCCTTCAGGATCTCGCATGCATAGGTGTGTCTCCCATTGACGGAGAATAAAGAATTTATTTGTTTATTTGGCCGATGAGATTTTGCCTACTGCGCGGGAGTATTAAAAATCATACCTGCCTGAGCTGTTTCTCCTGGTTTGCCTAAAAACCGCCTTGCGTTGCCAGCTAAGTGAGTTTTGTTAACCTCATTCCAGCGAAGGATATAGCGGCAGTGTTCCAGGACTTGGCGAGTTAAAGCTCGGCATGCTTTCTCCTTAGAAAAGGCCAACACTTGCCATGCAACAACACTGCCATGCGGCGGATGGGACGCGCCACAAAATAAAGTCGATGCACTTCGCTCATCCAGATCCCTCTCTTCATTTCATAGACGCCAGTTTCCCAAGCCGAATAGTTCCATCAAGCTATTCTTATGCCGACGACCTGACTGCACCTAACAAAAAAGCGGCGCCAAAGCAAAACATATTCAACAACGGGTACGTAACTTCACGGGGGTTAAGTCCAGTTCCGGCCTCGCTTATTACTGTGGCCTCCATAGGATTACCTCAGGACGCCTGCGCATACAGATGGAACACAGGTGGCTTGCGCTACACCGCCCACAGCTCCATCCACGCGCTCCATGTCCAATGTACTCTCAAAGGAATAAGTTTGGGAGTCATGTGGGTGGCAGCATAGTTTCATCGCCGGGGCCGACCGACACACCTTTATATGGAACTACAAGCATGCTCTAATCAGGGAAGAAATTGCACATGAAGCGGTGGCTGGACCGTATTCAGCTCCTTTCCAGATGGAACCACGCTTCTAGTCTAACACCTCCACGACATCCGTGCACGCCCTCCCGCAGCAATGCTTTACCATCTACTGGAGCCAGCAATCGGCGTGGAAAGTTTTAAACCGGAAGGTACCTTGTCAACATGCATATCAAACGCTGCCACACAGGGGATTTCAACCAGCAAGGAATTAGTTGGAATGAGGATATCAACTAGTGGTTATCAACTAAGCGTACGGATATAGCGAGTTAAAACTTCGCTACAAGGCGATGAAATAAATTGGTTATTAAAATCCGCGATAACTTAAATATGTCAAAGAAGGTAAAATTTCATAAACGCGATTTCCTTAACGATTTAACCTTAAGCTGCTTAAGCGACGTGCGAAGGTAAAACGAAACATATTCAGGAAACCATTTAAACGGCTTAAAAGCATAAATTTTAACAAAACGTAGCAAACCAACCACTTGAAATAAAGTAACTCAACACGCGGGTAGTAAATTGAACGCACTGTATCTACCAAGGCTGCGCGGATTCTGCCAATGTTCTCAGCAGCATCCGTCGTCTTTTCGATGCTGGTCCCAAGTGGACCCTCGTAGCCTACTAGGACTGCCTGACTCATACACTTACGACCGAATGCGCTGCGGAACTATGGGCACGACGTCGATAGCGTACGCCCCATCTGCGCATGCCGCTCTTGAACCTGCCGTTTCACCGTATGCATGAGGGCTCACTCTTGCATATGGACAGCCGCCTTCGTGCTAAAATCGCGCCATGCCCGCCGATCAACCGCCTTTGCTTCCCAACACCTAAACTCAAGTTAGAAGGGGTAGGCACACAATTCTCAGGTCCTGGTGACGTAGCTTGCGTTTTCCCCACGTGTCGCTTCCCCACCTTCAGATGACCGTATAATAGCTGCGTTAGTATCCATGTCAAACCCGTACGCCACACGGGACCGAACCTCTCAAGTGTCGCAGCAAAGGTATGCTGTACAAGGCATACATTCCGCTTCCGCGTATCACCCCCGTGTCTGCAAAGCTGCTACATCAACCGGTGCGCAGAATCCGTCGCAGACATTATTGTTGAAATCGCTCAAGATATCTTACTTCTCGCAGGCACATCGTCCACGTTTCGCTGCCGCATAGAAGAACGGACAGCACCGTAGATTATCACATTATCAGCTTTGCGCCACTGGTAAGCTGATGGTTATTCCTCACTTGGTACTCAAGCTTCCGGAATGCTCGCACTAGATTCTGTACGCGGATACCCATCTCACCTCAGACGGGATCCCGTCGGCAGCAGCCACTTGCACTTTCGCAACTGAGCAAGTGCTCTCTGCGTCTCATCCACTGTCGTTCCGCTACAGGATTTCGGTGTAGGCTCAGCAACTTCTGCATGGTATTGTAAGATGTATCCGTTAGGTGCTTCTCCAGATCTGCATTGTCTGCAGTCTGTGTACACACAACACCAGAACTACCATAGAGCATCGCCCTCAGCGGCTCCCACATCGCTGTGTACACCGTCGTCTACAGGTCAAAGAAGTGTTTGTTTTGACGACGTTCGCCAAAGCATTCTATTTGCTTCGCTTTCTTCCACTTTGTACGTTTCATGAGATGTAGCTCTAGGTTCAGTCGCCGTAGAAGTTTACGAAACTGACGCTACTTCCCCAAGTCACTGGGGTCTGTCGCATATGCAGCAAATGCTGTACTCTTCTCAGACACCAATGCGCTAGTCATCACATAGTTGTCAGCAAACCCATCGGGTCGCTTCCACTTTGCGCCTGCTGGTCTCCTTGGCAGCTGTTGTCATCTCGTCGCGAATGTAATGCTACTGGTAGACCACTGCGGCTAGGCATTATATATCACACTAGTATGCAGCCATCACCTACTCCGCAGTGCCGAGGGAGAGAATGTTATACTTAGGCCTCCGGTCAACGGTATAGGTTTAATAAATAGGTTTACGAAACCTGGCGTACAGCTTGGTCCGCACCAACTCGTACGGAGTGTCAGACACAGGTCCAAGCAGTATAAGTGTCATGTGCACTTCACGCATGTCATTCTGGGGTACGATGACAAATTCGAGCATCTGAGCGTGACCACTCCGTGGGTGCGTACAAGTTGCCACAGCAAGCGCACTAAGTGCAAACCGTGTGTTCTTGATCGCCAGGCAGTAAGCGGTACACAGTAAAAGGAGTCCGGCACCTTTCATATTCACTGAAAAAAATGCCACACGGACGGCTAAGGTCGGTGCACACCGATGTCTTACGCCTCAACGTGCGCCTTAAAAGCACCCAGAATAACTAGCCGGTTGCTCCTCTGCACCAAGCAAATCAGCAAGGATAGCTGAGTGTAGAACTTAACACGCCTGTCATCAGGATAACACATGGTCAGGCATTACATGCTCAGGAAATTGACAAACTGACCGCTTCCGAGTCATAGGCGAGCAGTCATCAGTCGCGGGTTGATGCCAGTGGGCTCACCCACCAGCTGGCCATTTAGACGCTCTAAAAGTGCGAAGCCGACTGCTTGTTCAGGTGTTGCTGAGGTGGCGTTGCCCACACAGTAGAAGGTATAGTCGGCACCAACTACGTGCAACTTACTTAGCTCAGCAAGCTGGGTCGGACTAAACACCGCAATATTGATGTTGAAGCGCGCACATAAATTCACACCTTCTTATATACATATACATCTATGCTGGTAATTTTACCGCATTTGTGTGCCGTTATCTAACAATGCTGTTTGTACTACTATGCTTGTGCCTATACAGGCGTGTCTGGAAATTTTGAGACAAAACGTTTGTTAAAGTTTACTAAATTTTCCTACCCTCATTTCTTTATTATTAGTGACAGGCTCCTCTAGCTCACTGTGGTTGAGGACATAGCCTCATGAATACAGAAAAGCGGCTCTAAAAGATAAAAATTGCGATGTTTAGCTGAGAACTGTGTGTTTTCCAGGCCAAAATGTGTCAACTGATCCGTAAGGTTTCCTGTGTTATTCAGGCAGACTTGGCTCTTGCAACCTTGACATAAACTTCAGAACCCCTTAGCAGCTTAAAAATGTTATACACTATATTCCTAGTGGTTTATGTGGCTCAGCATCCACGGAGATGTCATGCTGACGCCTTCTAACTGTGGGTAAACTATAAGCTCTCCAGAATTCCCATGCACACATAATATTCCTTACCAGATTTCTAGTGTTTTCGAGCGAAATTATAGCTTATTCGCTTATATTTGCCATGTACGCCTGCAAAGTGTTTGTTTCGGCTACGTACGAAGTCCCTAGTTGTTGCAGGTTATTACGGACTAGATAGATCATTTCTAGATAGCTATTTTCCTTTAATGGTTTAATGGTGTATGATGGGATAAAAAGCATAACGTTACAAGATCTACAGGATAAATGTGCAAAAGAAAATTAAAATGTTCCAACGTGGAACGTAAAGTAGCAGTGGTTAAATCATTGCACTCTAGCAAAGTGTTTTGTATCGTTTATTATGATTAAAATCTAAGTGTCTTTCGAATGTCGACATATCTGGTGCGTTCACCGCATACGTTGGTAATGCATTCCAGTGAGAACAGATCCTAAATGAGTAAAATACTTGCTACAATTCAAACGATAGTGTTACGTCATTAGTTTCAGTTGGTTGCCTCGGTTTTCTTGGTAATGGGCTAGAGTCAACAGTGATGTACATGGATGCTGGCTTTCGGTTGGTATCCGGTGTGTGAGAGTAAGAGCTTCGCAAAGCCGTCGGTATTCTAAGGAGAACACACCGAGTACACGAAGACGCAGTTCGTAACTTATACCGGAGAGTCTACGCGTTGCCTTTGCGGCTCTTCTACGTGCTGTTCCAATAGGCGAATATCTCGTTTTAACCATGGGCACCAAGCTTGAATTGCATTTTCAACATGAGGACGAATGTAGGAGTTAATCAACAATGGTACTATCCGTCTCCCAAACGTGCCGAGAGCTCGCCTCAAAAGTCTCAAGTTCAAGTTCGCCACACTTGCTGCTTTCGAACATTGGAGCGAAGTTCCAAGACTCTCTTGCAAGATTATACCTAAGTCGCGTTCACTGGTCTTGCGTTACGTAACGTTTTGTCCCAAAAGGTATGTGTAGACGAATCTGCTACGCATCGTCGGCAGGTAGCACTTCGTAGGGTGCATTGGGAGCTGGTTCTTGTCTGCCCATTCGTTAATCCGGGTCAGACCTACCTGGAGGTATACACGGTCGGATGCTGAGCGAATTGCTGTCTATATTTTGGCATCGTATGCAGATAGCTGCATCCGCGATAGAATATCTGCTGGAAGGTCATTAATGTAAACTAACAACAGTAGCGGGCCGAGGACGGATCTTTGTGGTACACCACTGGAGACGCAAATGCTTTCAGAATAGGTGTCGACTACTCTTACCTTGATTGCTCTGTCGTGTAAGTAGTCTTCTAACCAGGTGAGCAGAGGACCGTTGAAACCCTAGGCAGCAAGCTTTTGGAGGAGAAAGAAGTGATTGACCCTGTCGAGTGCTTTAGAAACATTTAGGTATATTACATCTATGGGCACTCTTTCATCAGCCG
The DNA here is from genome assembly GCA_944474145.2 of Dicrocoelium dendriticum. Classification (NCBI taxonomy): domain Eukaryota; kingdom Metazoa; phylum Platyhelminthes; class Trematoda; order Plagiorchiida; family Dicrocoeliidae; genus Dicrocoelium; species Dicrocoelium dendriticum. The sequence continues at coordinate 135,532,062 of OX104063.1, forward strand.
TCCTCATCCAGAATTCCTGAGTAAGCAGCAAATTGGTCAGACAAGATCACCTGCTTCGAAAACCATGTTGGGCATTAGAAATTTTCTGTTGACTTTCAAAGTATCGCGTCAGTCCATCTGCGGTTATTGATTCCATAACTTTTGCTAAAACAGGAAGCAGAGTAATAGATCGGTAGTTAGCAGGAGCCGAGAGCTTACCTCCTTTATATATTGGAGTGATAATTCCATTTTTCCACTCAGATGGGAGTGTATGGGAGTTAAGCAGACCCTGGAGAAAGGTTGCGGGTAGTGTTGCTATAATGGGAGCAAAGGATGTTGGTACTTTTGGGCAGATCATGTTGATTCCAGTGGCACTGTACTCCAGGAGAGACTGTAGTTTGCTTGCAACAGCGGCTGGAGTAAATTTCAGCAACGTATGCTGCTGCCATTTGTACTTATCTACTCTAATGCGTGACGTGAAGTAGTTTCTGATGACTTTGTAATCCTGTCATGTGATATCACATGGGCTTAGCAAATGTTGCGTCCAGATTTCCTCTCTGCTGTTGATCCATTTACGTGTGGTGCTCCTGATCCACGTATTGGTCCGGCGCGATGCTCATAATTGTACAACTTTCGATGCTGATTGTACGACCCAGTTAATTTTGCCTTTCAATTCATTCCACGCTTCATTCGTTGAGCTGTGCTCTGTAGGTCCCAGTCAACGGTTGCTGCTAAGCTGCGCAGCTTAAGATAGTCCGTAATCTTTTGTTTAGTCGCTTTCTTTAGAAACAATACTGGCATAAAATACACAACCAAGGGTTAGGACTGAATGGTCGCTACGGTCCAGTGGGGGGTCGTATGCTTCTGACTCAACCATCAACACTTCATTAGTCAGGATTAAGTCCAGGAGTGATGGCTTGTTTGAACCGCGATGTCTAGTTGGTCGATGCACATGGTTATACGAACTGCCATATCTATGAATTAGAGAAGTTTCGATTTGAATATTGGCTCATTAGGGGACATTGATGTCATTGAATGAACATTAAAGTCACCCATTATAAGAAAGTGAGATCACTTTTGTGAAACAGCATAACGGAGGGCGTTTAACAGAATGTTATCGCTGTCTGCTGCTAAGTTCGTATGACTATAGATAACTGCTAAGAGGCAAATAGCACTCTTCTTCTGTGAATCAGCATCTCGACCTGCTAGGTGCAGTCGGCAAAATAGGGCGCCGGGAATAACAAGAGAATTTTCGGTAAGAGCCTCCCATTTCAAATAATTTTGATAGCAGAAAGCAACACCGCCACCGCGAGATGGACGATCATTTCGAATGACTGGCATCTCACTGAGTTCAATCTCTAGATCAAGTATGTCGTTTGAGCGCCAAGTTTCAGTAACTGCTATGGGGTCCCAAGTTGTTGTATCATGTCGATGGCACAGCTCCGAGAGCTTAGAAAACAACCCCTGAGTGTTAGTGTAACAGCATTGTATTTGTTGACGCATCCGGAGCTCGGTTCGCTGTGAGTAGCCGGCACAAATAGTGCCGGTCTGCTGAAGTTTTTTGAAACGTTTGTCTTCACAGTTGGCTGGTTTGAGATGGGTACAACTGAGGCTGGCTCATCTGTATCTAAAGTCTGTACTAATTGAAGGAATGGTCTTAACCGTACTTCTGGAGGCCCAAGTTTTCTGTTGTCATGCCATGCTTGGATTACCATTGATACCATTTTGGGCGCGGCCAAAGTAACTTTCAAAATTCGTGGCCCACTACCTTGATAGTTTGTGGAAGCAATTAGACGGGTGACGTCAAAAGCCACGACATTCTGCATGTCGTATATTTTTACGATGTACCGCCATTCTTCGATGCCGTGCTTCCGCTGTTCACTGCTATCGTCATGCTCCCATTCAGGTACACCATGAACCAGTACCACTTACCTCATCTCTTTTTGACGTGACGAACCAGGGTTGGATTTCCGCTTCTGTCTTTCTGCCCATGGCCTGTCAGGAAAAATGCGGACACTAACAGAAGAGTTTACTAGCACGTGGCTTGCTAAGAGAACATCTTCTAGGTCGCGCGTGTTGCCAAATGTTACTCGCAGTAACCGGGGTTCCACTAAGTGTGCAGCTGATGGATTTCGTGACAGGCGTGTAAGACTAGTTGGGAGAACCTTCAGTACGAGTGCGCAGGTTATTTCAGCCCACCGATTTTGCTCCTTGGCTTGTCTACCGTTTAGCGATTCGCTAGTGGGTTCTCGGACGTTTGAATATATTACTGTCCTCGTCTTTTGGTTGCGTAGTACTTGTTTGTTCTGCGGTTCCTTGTGAGCGTAGGTTTGTCGAGTGGGTGGTGCCTGGCTTGTCTTCCTTGGACGATAGGCCAATGCTACAACAAGAACTTTTACGTGCAACGCCGTTAGTTGCACTACCTGTGGTGGTCTATTGTTGTTGCCCAGCTACTGACGGAGGTGATCGTGTAATTTGTGCGTAACTCTGCATAGTTTGGCGCATTACGTGAGACTTGGGGTACCGTTCAAGCGGCCTGTTTTCCCTGCGGTTTTTCATTAACTGTGTTTGCCTTTCGCTGGACTGGGTAGCACTGTTGCTAGGGCGCGTTTGCATTCTAACCGGTTGGGGATTCGGGCTACGTAATGCATCAATCTGCAACTTGCGTTCTGAGGTTTCCCCTTGCACTAACGCGATCAGTTCCATTTGGTCTGCCGACGTAACATCCAATGCTTCACATGTTGTCGTAAGCTCCTGAACAGTCTTAATTATCGGGCTATCTGAACATATGTCACAAAACACAAGCTATCTGTCGATACTCTGTTAGCTCCGTTAAGTGTAATATTCACGTTTGTCGCGTCATATGAATTGGCACAGAACGAATAGGTGATTTTCGAGCGGATTTCAGTTCCCCGCTTATCTGAGCTACGGTTGACCTTAGGTTGGTTGCTCACTGGATTCCCTGTTGACTAACGCATCCTGCCCATGGACCAGAGGTCGGTATGCACTTTTAGGTTGCGCTAGTCATGCCGTCTGGGCTGCCTCAGTTGTCTGCTCCGGTCAGCGGTTTGGTTGTGGTGCGTCACTAGGCGCACGAGTAGCCAAAATAACACAGGCTTTTGTGCAGTGAAATGCACGCAAAAATGTGGTAGTAAGGTGAGATGACAAAAATGCTTGTACCTACGGTATACCCTGGTGCACAATACTAAGTTATATATCGTATGACAGCCATAAAGAAGATCTGTCGAATGGTATCTCAAAGGCACTGATGAAACCCAAATAAGCAAAGTTACTCAAGTTAGCCTTAGTGAATAGAATTCCGCAGATTTTGTTTGGGTGTACCAGCGTGTCGTTGGACCTACTTCAAAATTATAGACGCCGTTGGATAGATCTCAGTGATCCGATGCGATTGAGCAAACTTCCGAAGATGTGGCACAGACATGTGAATGGATACGTCCAATTTAACACAGGTCAAAGGATTGCACGATTAGCACGCACTCACTGACAAGGTCATGGATGTGTAGGAATGTATACTGCTTTGTTCCATTTTGCATTTCCATACATTTTCTGCTACCTGCTTGCAAGCGCAAAGCCAATTTTGACGACAAAGTATAATGGCGTCACTCGTAGACCACAATTCAATTGCGAAAAGCTTGCAAATTACACACGTATTGCATTTTTTAACTTTCAAATTTACCAGCGGTAAAAGCTTGTTATGCGCAGCTTACTTTTGTTTTACTTTACGCAGTATTCTAACCCAAGCAAAAGCTTTTGCTTTGAGATTGACTGTAATATATTCCGGATGGCCATTTTGTAGCACGGACAAGAAGTCCCGGCCACAACCGAACGGCACGTGAGAAGCAGCAACCGAGTAATTAACGCAGTAGATCGTGCGAACTGGTAAGCAAGCAAGACAATGATGCTTTAATGAATCGACCACAAGCCCGAGCAAGCTGAACCGAGACAGATGTATTCAACAGCGCGGCACGGGAATTGCGCGATATACGGCAAGCAAGTATACTAACAACGGGTTTACAAGGAACAGGTATGGGGAATGGATTTTGATTCCCTTCATTCATCGTGCATTCGGTCCGCCAAGCCCTGTAAAATAAGCAAAGGGGACTTCAGTAATGTTGGTCAATTTAAAAAATACATTAGGGTTTCGACTGTACTACGTGCTTATAATGATTGGATAATATTTACATATTTCTCAGGTACACCTTTCCTGAGTAGACAGTTCCAAAGTGCAAGTCTATCCAAAGAATCGAATGCACCTTTGATATCGAGGAGCACAAAAACAGGGGCTGCTACTATATATGACGGTGTTTCAACAACTGACGCAAAGTGAAGAGGCGGTCAATGCAGCCACGACCTCGAAGAAACCCGGCTTGCTCCTCACGAATATGGATTTCACAAGTGCCAGTCAGTCTATGAAAGATTAAAGAGGCAAGCAATTTAGAGGCGATGGAGATCAGACTGCTTCCTCTATAGTTGCCGCATTCCAGTCGTGAGCCTCCCTTGAAACTTGGGACTATGACGGAGCGGCTCTACTCGATTGGGACAGTTTCTTGCTCCCACAGTTTGATTAGTAACTCGTGTAAATCATCCACCAGAGCAAATCACCAGAATTTAAAGAGGGCTAGAAGTAGATCACCTGCTCCTGCGTCATTATTTAACTTTAATAGTGCGATCTGACGTTCTACTTCTGAGCGAGAGGGTGAATTCAAATGGACAGCCCAGGGAGCGGGCGGCCAGTGACCAGCGAGAAATCTGACAATTCCAACCGCTTAACTTGCCCTTTAAAGTGCTCAGCCTTAAGCTCCAAGCGTTTTGAAAATTTTTAAATAAGCTGTCCACTCTCGTCACGTAGTTTCACTAACAGCAGGTCTTCTGCTGTCCCATTCTCGTATCAGTCGGAATAACTTACGATGGTTCCGGAGGGCAGCAGCCATTTCCATCTCTGATGCACGATGAGACCACCAGAATTTGCGGTCTCTCTTCAGGCTAGCACAGAGTTTTGCCTGGAGCTCTTTGCGAGTTTCATTGTGTTCGCTTCCAGCCGGAACATGCCGGCGAGGATCGATAAGTTCCAGAGACTGTGAAGAGACTCGATGTCCATGTTGGCGATTAGACAGCACATGAGGATTTGCCGGCTGCTAGTAAGGACTGGTGAACCTGCGACAAGTGAGCTTCAGCTGCATCCAGCGGGCGCTTACTCAACTCGCATACCAGCGTACTTTGATATACATTCAGAACTGCTGGTTTCACCGGTTGGCTGGTGTCAATGCGCTCACAACATCCTCTTGGGCGTTCGCCAAAAAGCATCCGCAGGTCAGCACCTACAAGTGCATGGTCGGTGTCGACAGATGTGCTCCAAATCGAGCGACAGTTCTGGACCCAGCCTCTCCATCGGTTACTTATCGCAATGTGATCGATTTGTGTCCATAACTGGTTCGAGGCTGGTAGGCGCCAAGTCACCCTCCGGCGTGTGCTTGTGGAAAATTAGTGCTCGCAAGAAATAAGCTAGCATCTTCATACAAATGAAGTATGCGCTCACCGTTATCATTACGGGAGCCTACACCATGGTGGCCGCGCAGATGCAGTTCATCAGTGGATAAGTTATCAACTTGAGCGTTCAGATCCCCAGGTAGCACAACAGTGTCCGAGCATCTTCTGTGACGAAGGAGCTCGTTCACTTGGCGATAGAAGTCGTTTTTTACCAAAGCATCGCCAGAGTTTGTGGGAGCATAGTAGCGATGACGAATAGACATCTGTTAGAAGCGTGACTTCGAAGCTTTGAACGAGCCAACCAATCGGACCGCACACAATCGGCTACTGATTGGAATCAAGCCAACCAGAGTGGCTTCAGCTCGGGGACTCAGGGCAATGCCAACACCACGTTGGCCGGTGCTCGAAGCTGCAGCGTCACCGGACAGGCGCAATGAGAAAGTGCTGCTGGTGTCACCTGAAGGGGATCGCAACGTGAGCATAAAGCTCGAGTCTTGCAGGAGAGCCTCTGCTAACAGCAGATATCGATCGCGAGGGTCTCTAATGTTCGAGCAAGTGCTGCCTGTTGACAGCTTTGTAGCAATGTGCGTACATTGAGGCATGCCAATCTGAAAGATGACCGAGGGATCCAAATGGAAGTGGATGAACTGGGCTTGGCTATTTAGTTGGACATGGGCTTTTCGAAAGGACAGGAATGACGCTCCGCGTTCACATGTGAGTTGGACCTAGAAGGTAAAAGCCTAGCAAAGCAAGTGGGGAAGGGCCAAGAATTGGGCGTTGAAAACAGGGGGATAAAAGTTAAGCTGGAACGGGACGGTAAGAGTGAAATAGCGTACGAGAGGGAATAAGAAGATGGGAAGGCTTGAGTAGTAGCATCCAAACCCCTATCCACCCCGCTCGATGCAGCAGATAGGGCACCATTGATTATCCGCTGCGGTGACCAGAGCATCAAGAAACTGTTTGAAGAGAAATTCATTGTATTTCGTGGGCAGGATACTGTCAGCTTGCCCAGGCCTAGACGGGATAACCATTAGGGTTCTTAACTAAAGCCTTTGGTTCAGAAACCTGACCGCAAAGCGGCGGGTTTGGTGTTGAGCTACAAGGGGTCCGTTTTAAGGAATAAGGAGCTACCTCACTCCAACCCCCGACCAGAAGGATCAGGAGGCTGAGTTTGTCTGGTCTCTAACCATTGACCAATCTGGTATGAGTGGATCTGAAGGTGCAAAAGAAGCACCACCCAGCATAGCTCAATGGATCGTGGAGGCACACAAACCATCGCACCACGGTAAGGTCCAGTCTCATTGCGATAGGGTTGCAAATACTATTAACGTTAAACAAAAGCTTATTTAAATCTGTAATTATGTATTATTTATTCATTGGTTTAAAGCAAAAAGGTTTTTGTGTGACCAAACTGCATTCGAAATGTAACAGTAAGGACGGCCAAGGGCATGAAAGCTGGTCACTTAGGGCGCCCTAACAATAACGCTCACTAACTATAATTGCGATTTTATTAAAAAGTAAAGACTAATAAAAATGGTATTGCTAAAAATGTGTGCTATTGTATAACAACCTATCTGGTTTCCGAAGGCTGTGATTTATCTGTAGTAGTTTTGGGACCCTAACAACTAGTATGATTGTGAAGCTCTCATTAGCGTTTGTATGGTCACAATTGGCACATTGCATCCAGACCTGTCCACCATGCCTTACCCAGGAAAAATTGCACTAGAAAGGGTGTTTCGTGTCGGTACTAGATCGTTCGAGGGGTTATGAGGAAAACCTACCACGAACACTTAGTTTGGGGATGCATTGGATGTGCTATCGAAGAATCAGAGGAGACCTAATTCTTACCAACCGTATCTTGACAGGGAAGGTTGGCCAGGATTTGTAATGGCCACTTAATGTCTGATTTCCGTGGGCACTGTATGAAGCTGGACAAAACGCGGTTCGATTGAATTAGAGCGGAGACTCCATTGTCGCGTTATGCGATTGAGCGCTGGAACGCGCTTCCAGAAAAGCTTGTCAAAGTATCTATAGTTAAGGTGTTTGAGCCTCAACTCGATGGTATTGGGTGGCAATCCGAATTCTTTCCTTCTTCCTGGATAATTCACAGTTCTCTACTCAGATTCTATTTTCTGTACGTTCCCTCCTTATTAATATTATCCTTGTCCTTTAAATACCTTTTCCTACTCATTACCTGTAAGTTGCCTTCCTCTCTCACTTCATGTAATTGGCATAACAGAGGCTGCTGATGCAGGAGCATGCGCATTAAATTGGTGGACCAGGGTGTGATTCGAGTGTTTTCGTTTTAGATCCATCAAGAATTCAGAGCACCACATAGCAACTCCTGGATTAACAACCCGCTCATCCTATCGTACCAGTTCTACCTGAACTTGAACCTAGATCTTTCACATCATTAATTATGACATTTACTTTTTGCCTTACCGAGTGACCAAATACATACCCAAATGAGACAGCTGGCCATCCATCTGTGCGGACAGAGGTGCGCGTATTCTGCCCTGAGACTGTAGCGTCCATAAGATAACTGCTATGTTTCATCTACAATTTACATGTTGACCGATTGTACATTACTCCTTGTTTTAATCGTCCTTACCACCGGCTCATCACTCGACCACCTTGTAAATTCCTGCGCTCACGTGTTCGCTCTATTTTCGCTTCATCCGTCCGCTTCCTGTTGCAGCCCATCGAATACAATCCGCTGCGTCCGACTCCCATTGCCTTCTGATATCCGCGCTTACTTTCGCGCACCGTCTCGGAGTGGTATTAACTGGTCCTACAATTTGGTGACCCCGATGCGCACGCGCGAATTCCACGTTTTTTCCTCGTATGTATTTTTTGGTGAGTTCGTTCCTTTTTCTCGATTATATACCTATATTCAATTGTTTCTTGCGTACTTTTAGTAATTTTATCGTATTTTGTTCATTCTCTATCTTTCGACTTACATTTCGAGAGTGGCATCTGAGTCGTTTCACAGCGTAAACATGCTTACTTTGGCTATTCCAAGTTTCATGGAACACAGCCCGGAGGTTTGGTTTAAGATACCCGAGATCCAACTGGAAAATAAGGGCATTACAGCGGATCGTCCGAGGTACAATCAGCTCGTCCCACGCCTTCCTTCGTCGGTTGTGACGGCGGTTGAGGACATATTACTCTGCCCATCGAATGAGGCAAAGTATGAAACAATGAATCAAGCGATTTTAAAGGAGTTACAGCCCAGCCCACGAGCTCGATTTGAACAGCTCAATGGTCTCAAGCTTGGAGATCGCATGCCGTCGGCGTTGCTACGCGAACTTCACCGCATCGCTGGTCCCTTATTCTTGAGTGAAGAAGGGCTAAAGGAGCTATGGTTTGCACGTCTCCCAGAGCCATTGCTGGTATTGCTGTCCAAGTTTATAGATACACCCCCGAAAGAATTAGCTACCAAGGCAGACGCTGCGTTCGAACGGTTTCCGCAGCAGACGACCACTAGCTCCGGTGACGTATTCTCACCGATGAAAACCGAATCTCATGTTTGCTCCCAGTCGTTGGGCCGATCTGACTCTAAAGACGAGGAATTTGCGATACTTCGCAGCAGGATAGCAGCAATGAAGGCTTCGAAGCAGCGTGTGCCACAGTCAAATGCTGACCATGTTTTGGCTACTGCTCAATGCGGCTCGTCTGTGCCTGCACCGAGTACGTCACGTTCGGCACGAAAGCGCAACATTTTCCCTACAAGTTCTCCGTCAGCTAATGTCAAAAACGTCAAAGAAGTATGTTAGTATTACCACCAGTACGGTGGAAGAGCTAGACGTTGTCGGGCTCCCTGCATTAGGCACGACCCAGCTGCTTCAGGGAAAACGATTAGCCCGCATACTAGCATGACAAACGTATCATTAAATAACCAAACAAACTGACCATTTTAAGTTAAGGATCGACGTTCTTCCATTACATTGCTCATCGACACGGGAGTGGAAGTCAGCGTCATCCCAGCGACCGCTAACGTCAAGCACTCAGAGCCTACGTACAAATTGCGTGTTACCAATGGTCCACCGATAGCTTCATTCGGTCAGCGCATGGTGAACCTGAACCTCAGTCTTCGCCGAGACTTTCAGTGGGTCGTCACGTTTGCGTCTGTACCCTCCGCAATTATCGGTATCGACTTCCTCCGACATTTTGGGTTGCTTGTTAATGCTGGTCGCCACAGACTTTTAGACGACCGTACTGAACTAGAGGTTGAAGGCGTTCTTACGGACGCCGCGATAATCAGCCCCGTTTTTCGAATCGCCGATGTACCATCAGGATATGCGAACCTACTCTCTGAGTACCCGCGACTGGTACGACCAGCTGCAGAGCTTCCGCCAGTCACGACAGAGGTCGCTCATCACATAGTCACGCGTGGTCAGCCAGTTAGCGCAAGACCAAGACGGCTTGCTCCAGACAAACTAAAGGCAGCACGAGCCGAGTTTGACCACATGTTTCAACTCGGTATCGTCAGACCGTCCAACAGCCCATGGGCGTCGCCTCTGCACATGGTCTCGAGGAAGGTCATGGGGGACTCGCGTCCTTGCGGCGACTATCGATCCTTGAATACGGTTATCACGCCCGATCGCTATCCGATCCCACACATAGTAGATCTCACCGCGAGTCTGGCAGGTAAAAATATCTTCAGCAAAATCGACTTGGTACGCGCATACAACCAAATTCCGGTAGCCGAAGCGGACATCGCTAAAACTGCCATAACGACTCCATTTAGTTTGTTCGAGTTTCTGCGCATGCCATTTGGCCTAAAGAATGCCGCGCAAACCTTTCAGCGCTTCATGGACCAGATTTGTCGCGGTTTGGACTTCGCTTACGCTTATCTCGATGACAATTTAATCGCGAGCTCTTCACGAGAAGAGCACATGCGACACGTAAGAACACTTTTTGATCATTTATCTCAACACGGGGTGACGATCAACGCAGAAAAGTGTTCGATTGGTGTGGACTCAATAAACTTCCTCGGCCATCGTATCTCCCCTGCAGGCGTCGTGCCACCGCAGGATAAGCTTCAAGCCATCATCGACTAACCCGAGCCTCATTCGTTCAAACAGCTCAGGCGTTTTGATGGCTTTGTCAACTTTTACCGACGATTTATACCCAACTGCGCCTCGCTGATGCAACCCCTCACGGACCTTCTCCGAGGGAAACTCAAGAAAGTCGAATTTCCTGCCGCAGCACTCGCTGCTTTTAAGTCGCTGAAAGAGGCTATCGCCAACATAGCCCCTATAACACATCATGATCCGGCCGCCCCACTGTCCATCAGTACTGACGCCTTGGACGTGGCAGTCAGCGCTGTTATGCAGCAACGAGTAGCTGACACGAGGCGGCCCTTAGCGGTTTTCTCCAGACGCCTACAACCTACCGAATCTCGCTACAGCACGTTCGGTAGAGAACTGCTAGCCGTATATCTAGCGATACGCCACTTTCAACACGTCCCAGAAGGCCGCTCTTTTGTCGTCTTCACCGACCACACACCCTTAACTTACGTGCTCGGCTCGACTACTGACCGATACTCTCCTAGAGAGTCGCGCCACCTTGACTATATCGCTCAGTTTACGATCGATATACGGCATGTCTCAGGCGTGCACAACGCCGTCACGGATGCACTTTCCCGCATCCAAGCTATCTCCGCTGACGCCAGCACTGCTATAGACTTGGTAGCCATGGCCACAGCGCAACTCAATGATCTTGGGTTTGAGCTACTGCACAGGTTTCCCTCATTGGACATACGACCCGTTCCGCTGACTTCAGCAAACGGCACTATACTCTGCGATTTATCTCTAGGCACGCCGCGCTTAGTCGTTCCACGCGAGTTTCGGCAGACCGTGTTCGACACGCTGCACGGCTTGTCTCGTCCAGGCGTTCGTGCATCGGTTAAACTCGTAACCGCACGATTCGTTTGGCGCAATGTTAATCGGGACCTCCGTACTTGGGAAGTTGCTTGCCTTCCGTGTCAAAGCGCAAGGGTGCACAAGCACACGAGAAGCCCATTAGGCACGTTTCCCAGGCCAGACGCACGTTTTCATTACGTGCACGTGGACCTCGTAGGTCCTCTGCCGCCTTCGGAAGGCTATGTGTATATGCTGACCTGTGTCGATCGATTCCCTAGGTGGCCGGAAGCCATTCATATACCTAACTACTCTTCGGAAACAGTAGCGCTGGGTAGCTCAATACGGTTGTCCCGCCATCGTGCCCACCGAGCGAGGGTCACATTTATCGTCAACATTTGCCACGTTGCTTAAGGATCTAGGCTGTCGCCACGTCCAGACGACAGCGTATCATCCGGCCGCTAACGGCATGGTGGAGCGTATTCATCGCCACTTGAAGGCAGCGCTGCGTGCGCACGCAGATCCTTCATGGTCTGAAACGATGGCTCTCGTTCTCATAGGCTTAGGAAACACGGTTAAAACCGATTTCGACGCAACACCAGTGCAGCTAGACTACGGTTGTACGCTGCGGTTGCCCGGACAGCTGGTAGCACCAGCCCCATGTAATTCCACCTTTGACTACGGAAGTTACACTGATCGACTGGCTCGCCAGATGCGTGAGCTACGTTTACCCGCTCTTCGATCGCAGAAGACACCAGTGCACGTGCCCGAGAAGCTGTCTACGTGTTCACACGCCCTTCGCGCAGCCGGTGTTCGACAGCCTCTTCAGTCGCAGTACTTAGGACCTTTCAAGGTGCTACATCGTGCGAGTAAGGCGTACACTATTGACCGCGGTGGTCGACACGAAGTCGTCACTATCGACCGTCTAAAACCCGCCTTTATGGAAGAAAACCTCTCGCCTACTTCGTCTAGTAGTGCTTCCTGTGACGTCACAACTCACCGCACCAGCTTACAGCATTCCAGTGCAGTTCAACCAGGCCACGATCGCGGTCTACAAGCCGTCCAAACACCTCCCGAATCTGGCCTGCCGCCTTCCACGACCAATCGCCGTGGGCGGAAGGTGCGTAAGCCCGTTCGTTTCTCCGACTAGGTACAGTGTAAATAATTTATCTTTGTAGATATTGCGTATATTTGCCCAATTTTAGTCCATTAAGGTTTTGAAAACGAACAAAATTATCAAAAACCTCCGGAAAACCTTTTCCCAAAAAAATATTTAAAAACCAAAAATATTTAAGCACGCTGATCATTCGTTTGTTCGTTTTGGCGTTTACTGCGCGTTTTTCTATTTTCTCGTCTCTACATGCCACAAACCCTCCCCTTCGATCGACTGGCTCACACGAGGAATGTTTTCGAGGACCCTGGCGCGAACGCTGGTAGCTTCTCCGCGCTTTGAGTGTCGTTTCTCTACGGAACGGTTGTCCTTTCTCCGCGGGACGAGCGTCGTTTCTTCGAGGGACGAGTGTCGCTTCTCCGCGGGACGAGAGTCGCTTCTCCGCAGGACGAGGGTCGCTTCTCCGTGGGACCATGATCGTTTCTTCGTGGGACGGGGGTCGTTTTGGCGCGGAGCGGGATGCGGCGGGGGGTGGGAGAGACCACTCCCAAGCGCAACGTTTGGCAGCAGCAGAGGTTAATGGTCCTATCGGCTTTTCTCTGGGCTAGCCAGTTATTTTGTAGTCCGACAAGCCCGCTCTAACGGCCCGCCGAAATGCACCCTGCCCTGCAATCAATAAATAACAAATCACAAACGACACAGCGGACTCCGACTTCCGGCGAACCCTTATTTACACAAACGCGCCTTCACTTTTACTTAGCATGATTTTGCCTTCCAAACCTTGCTTCAACGTGCCTTTTCGAAATCGAAGGCTTTCTATGTTCAGCCTTCTAGGGGGAGCTCCGTAGCGCCCGAAAAGATAACCCTTAACTTTCATGTACAACTTACCTGTTGACTGATTGTACATTACTCCCTTTCGTTTTAATCGTCCTTACAACCGGCTCGTCACTCGACCACCTTGTAAATTCCTGCGCTCACGTGTGCGCTCTCTTCTCGCTTCATCCATCCGCTTCCTATTGCAGCCCATTGAATACCATCCGCAGTGTCCGACTCCCATTGCCTTCTGACATCCGCGCTTAGTTTCGCGCACCATCTCGGATTAGTAGTAACTAGTTCCACAAGACCCCGAAGAGGCATCAACTGTAACTCCGCCGAAGGTCGTGGCCTGTGTCTGCCCAATATAAGTATTGAGGGGTAACTCTATTTGCTTCGACTATAATTAACTGCAGGTAATTACCCACAGTGCACATGTCTCACATTTTCACTTTAGTTCTGATTCTATAAAGTAAGCTCCAATAAAGCTAAAGTAAAATAAGAAGGAAACATGACACGTTAGGAACAGCAAAGGTGTTTTAAGTTATGGGAAACCAATCAGTGGACAGCAAGGTGCCCTATGGCGAAGCGAGCCAAATAGCCAATGGAATGGACGTACATGGTTGGCGGCATCCGGTTTCGGATTTGCCTGTCACCGTGGCCAGCCACAGGACGCCTGCGCCTACAGAGGGACCATGGGTGGTTTGTGCTGTAACACCCACAGCTCCAACCACACACTCCATATCCAGTGTAAACCCGAAGGAATAAGACCGGGAGGCATGCTGATGGGAACCACGTTTCCTCAGCGGAGCCGGCCCACACTCATTTACAGGCAAACACAAGCACGCTGTATTTGGGGAATCAAGCGCACACAAGGCGGTGGCTGAACCGTAGTCCGCTCCACGCTGAGTGCTTGGAACCACTCTTTGAGCCTAACATGGCCACATGGACCGTGCACCCCGTCCCCTCCAGCAACAACCAACTGTCTCCTGGAGCCAGTATGGACGAGGTAGTGGGTAATAGACAGGTAGGCACCTTGTCAACATGCACATTAAGCGCAGCCACACAAGGGATATCAAGCAACAGCCAATCACCTTGAACAACAAGATGAAATAACACCAATCCAATAGTGCATACAGATACGGTGGCATAACTCATCGCCAAATTAGCACATGAAGTAAGTTGGTTAGCAACGAATCCGCGATAAGGAAAAAATGTCCAAATGTTTGTTAAAAATGCTACAAAATGCAACAAAGTTACCGAAGATAAGCGCAATTAATGTAAGCAACGTGGCCAGTTAATAGAAGAGTATTCAGGTAAGCAGAACAAACCAACTAAAGTGAAATGAAATTTAACCACCTTAAAAAGATCTAGTTTATGTGTAAGTTGGTTTAGCCCAACTGCGATGAAGAATCATCAAGAATGCAACACGGAAATACACAAGGTCTGATACATGCAAGCTACAACTGGTGTAAATGCTTTCCTACAAATAATACCACTAGCTTCTATGTTATTTCAGATAGCGCGTTTAGTTGTTAACGAACAGAATGGCCCGTTTAAAAGAACTGAAGTGAAATACGTGATACTAGCTTACTAGATACTACGTTGTAAGATGGAGATGTATTTGTCACAGCGTTTACTATGCTGATCTTCCCTTAAAGACGATTTGTTGCCTCCATAACGTGGATCTCTAAGCATTCAATAATGAGTGTAAGTGAATACGCTACTCATCGTTTTGCACCTACATTATGATCTGTTCCCCCAGGTTAATGTCTTCGTTACACACAGATTGTACCCCGAAATGGGAAGAAAATCGTACTTTGAAAAACGCGCTCAGTCTTACCCGAAACCATTTGCTCGCAACATTTTTAATACTTTACACTGAAATTCTGATCGTTTAGACAGCATTCGGACTAGATCTTAAAAGGGGAAATGCTTTTGTTTTCTACAGCGGTTTCGATCAAGAAACGGGTGCAAACGTGATCATTGATAATCCGATGTCACTCCCAGGAAGGACTTACTTCCAGAGCCGTATCTGCACATACAAAGTCGCAAAAAGTATAAAAATCCATAACCCTGAGTCAACTGTATGTAATTACACTGGGAGTAACCGGAACGGGTACGAGACAACCGTAGAATCAATTGCTTGAAGAATCAGAGCTTCATTATCCCAGAAAGAACGAACATAGTCATAGGGTGACAAATGACTACAAATAAGGGGACATACGTTATTAAATTAAAACGGTTTTACAGTTGGTCACTTTTGATCAGATTTTTCGTCACGCTGTGCACAGTGTGTACCTTCATGATAACTTAGGTCAGTGTTGCTAGATTGTCATGCTGACTAACTGTTGTTTATCTGCAAAGATTTACCAGTTTTCATAAAAAAGCTAGACAGTTTCCAAAAATAAAAAGCAATAGTGGACCCAGTCTTGACCCATGGGGGACTACGCGGTACGTACAATGTTCCTTTATAAGACTGCTATTCAACAATACACGACTATCATAGCTACCTTATCACTACCTAGTATACAAAACATAACGGCTATTTACCACAAGTGATCAGCTCTAGCTCAATTTCGAACGTACCAAAAGATATCCGGTATCGTTTACGTTGTAATAACAAACAAATATCTTAAAGCACGCGCTTCCAAACGATGAGCTTGATTTGATCAGGTCTGGTCAAACGGACGATGGAGGCTTCCGCCTAACGAGTTCCAGTTCTTGTGCCGGTAAGTGAAGCGAGAGTAGTTGCGGCTCCGTTTTGTTTGCAGTAACAGCGTATGCAACCAAGTCATGATGGTAGGTTATCCTTATTTATCATGTTTAAAGTCCGGTGTTCAGAATGCTGCTGGAGTACTTTCTAAACTGGCATTGACGAAATGCTTGGTGGAGGAACAAGACACTTAGGGACTGCATCCAGAGACAAAACAAGCTATTGCTTAAAGAGCGGGCCATTTCGATTACCAGTAAGTGTACAGTGGTAGTACCGCACCAGTCGTTCAGGTTTCTTTCTTAAACGCTGTGTGTAGAAATTAGCTGATTAAACATGAAAAGATGTTTTGAATTTGTCAGCTGCTTTTGTCATCCAAAAGGTTTTGGAAGTGCCCAATAAAAGTACGGATTTCTACTACCTCAGAGCACGGTTAGCTCGTCGTGTTTTGGTTTGAGGACACTTCTTAAAGCTTAGCTTGAAAACAGTGCTTCCAACTCCTAACTTATTTGCCGTTTAAAGTGATCGAGCTTCCGCTCTTGCAAGTTTTAGGTGGAAACAGTGTTTGAATAACATTGCACAGAAGGCTTGACTGTTAAATTGATTCATTGCGATCCTGAAGAGTTTGGAACTCCTTACCAACGCTGCAGCTCTCTATTGTTTTTCGCTCGCCTTACGGTACTCTACCAAGCCTAGCGGTGTATATGCATAGTTGTATCGACCTAGAATTTGTCGGTGTACCCTTCCCAAATTTTGCTATCAAAACTAACGCTTGTACTCAGCAGTTGACGATCTTTCCGTGAGCACGTGAAAAACCTTGCTTCTTATTCGGATACTGCAATAAACGGTTTGGTCTCCTACTTGAGGGAGCGGAACTTTGTAAGTTCTCTTTGTGGAAATCCAGATGTCACAACTTCGTTTGTTATATCCGGGAATCAGATAAAAACATAAAAAAGGGAAAATATATAATGATGATTGAAAGCTGGGCGGAAGGAAATCGCTTACCCGTGCGGTCGATCAGGCACTCGATCGAGCGGACGAATGCGTTTTTAAACACCCGGCGAATTGGACTTTTGCCTCAGAGTTGAGAGTACAGTGATTTCGGCGGCATTTTCTGGCTACGTTGGCAGAGTTTTTGTTAAGACGTTTTTTCGTGTTCAAGGCTGTTGGAATTTTGATTTTTCTTCGGCTGGGCTAGAATTGCTGCGGAGAAATTTCTGGGTGGTTAATTCGGAATAGCGAAAAAGGGAAGATCTAACAATGGCGACGGACAAGCACGGAAATGTTACAAAATTTTCTGCCGAACATTTTCGAAAGCTTCTTCTTCAGGAACAATCCCAGATGGAAGCACAAATGAAACTGATTGAAAGGTTAACGCAGTGCCTAAACGTACAATCAAACGGAGCAGCTACACGGGACACGCAGGCTGTTTCACTTGATCTTCTTACGAATTCAATCACTGAATTTCATTATGATGCTGATTCCGAATCCACTTTCGAGGCGTGGTTCAAACGTTGGGAGGATATGTTCCAGACGGATATCAGCCGTCAAGATGATTCATGGAAAGTGCGCCTTTTGCTCCGCAAGCTCGGAACTAATGAACATACAAGGTTCCTTGACCACGTATTGCCCAAAGAGCCGAAGGACATCACTTTCAACGAAGCGGTGGCAACACTCAAAGAAATTTTTGGTGAGTCGACATCATTTTTTAGCATTCGCTATCAATGTCTAAAAATTGTAAAGCGTGATACAGACGATTATGGGGTACTAGCAGACATGGTTAACCGCGAATGTGAAGGTTTCAAGTTACGCTGTTTGACGGATGACCAGTTTAAGTGTCTTATATTTGTCAGTGCTTTACAGTCTCCACGCGACGCGGAAATCCGCACTCGGCTCCTTGTTAAGTTGGAGCAAGACCCAGATTTGACATTGAAGTCTCTTGTAGGCGAATGTAAACGGTTAATGACCCTGAAACACGACACGGCTATGATTGAGCAGAGTTGTCCCACCTTTGCCGTTACTGTTCATGCTGTGCAAAAAGCAAGAAAGCCTGGCTCAAATAAGGCATTCAACAGAAAGCCGAACAAGCCGCCTACACTTTGTTGGTCATGTGGTGAATGGCATTTCGCACGATACTGTCCGTTCAAGCGTCACATTTGTGATAAGTGCCATAAACGCGGCCACAAGGAAGACTTTTGCCATCAGTCCCGGCCAAGAAATGTGAAGCAGTCCTACCGAAGGAAGAATTTCAGAAAACCTGACGCAGAATCACTAGCGGTGATTGCTACATTTCACAGCGATTCTAAAACACGCCGCCGATTTATCACTGTGCTTATCAACGGAATCCCAACCCGGCTGCAGTTTGATACGGCATCAGATATAACGATCATTTCCAAGAACACTTGGAAGCACATAAAGAAGCCAAAAATGATTGATTCCAACAAAATCTCTCACAATGCATCCGGTGGAGTGCTGAAGTTGGTCGGAGAAATAAATTGCAATATTGCATTCAACGGAGTGGAAACGGCCGGAACCTGCTACTTGTCTGATCGACCAAACTTGAACCTCCTTGGACTTGACTGGATGGAAAAATTACAACTGTTTGATGCTCCAATGAGTCAGATTTGCAATACAGTACAAACCGACCCAGTACATTCATCACCGTCGAAAAAAGAGATGACCAGAAAGCTTGAAAAGCTAGCTAAAAGTTGTGGCAACTGCGCTACCGCCTCAAGGGCACCGCCAAAGACTGAACTCCGCTCATGCCCTAAACCAACTAAACCTTAGAGTCTTGTTCATGTAGACTTTGCAGGCCCAATCAATGGCCAGAACTTTCTCATAGTGGTCGACGCTTATAGCAAGTGGCCCGAAGTGTTCCTTATGAGCAGCACGAAAACCAGCGCAACCGTCTCTAGGTTACGACAAATCTTCAGCAGGTTTGGCTGCCCTGAAACATTGGTGACGGACAGTGGAGCACAGTTTACTTCGGCCACATTCACGGAATTCTGCCAACGTTGCGCCATCAAACACGCGCGGTCTCCACCATTCCACCCACAATCGAATGGCCAAGCAAAGAGGTTTGTGGATACGTTCAAACGCGCTCTCCTTAAATCAAGGAGGGAGGGAGACATAGAGGAGGTGATCGACCGCTGCCTATTTCTGTACCGACCTACACAAAATGCACAAACGCCGGGTGGAATATCACCAGCGGAGGCTATGATGAAGAGAAAACTTCGCATGCCATATGATGCAGTTCGGCCATCCTAAGAGTCCATAGCTAGTGAAAGGAACCTAAAGATGGAACGTGATTTTATTCGGCGGTTTGGTGCCAAGCAACGTCCGTTTAGTCCGGGTCAGTCAGTACTTGTGCGTGATTATCGGGGTGGACACGCGAAATGGACGCCAGGCACGATCCAGTGCAAGCGCGGAAGTGTCATTTACGACGTGCTGGTTGGAACGCAGGTATGGGTACGCCATGCAAACCAAATGCAAACAACAGTGTGTCAGCCACAAGCAACAGAATCCGCCAAGCTTCCATTTGACCTGTTGACAGATAGCTTCAACTTGCCTACAGAGCCAGTAGAAAAACCCTGTCATCAGACGAATAGTACCAGACCGCAGAGTACAAAATTCGAATCCAGAACACTACGGCCAAGGCGATGCACCGGTAGGCGAATAATCCCTTCCAGGTGGCTCCAGGTTAATCCCCGGCTAGCATCCTACACAACGGCAGCAGGTACAGGAAGGGAGGTATCCGGGAATCAGATAAAAACATAAAAAAGGGAAATATATAATGATGATTGAAAGCTAGGCGGAAGGAAATCGCTTACCCGTGCGGTCGATCAGGCACTCGATCGAGCGGACGAATGCGTTTTCAAACACCCGGCGAATTGGACTTTTGCCTCAGAGTTGAGAGGACAATGTTTTCGGCGGCAGTTTCTGGTTACGTTGGCAGAGTTTTCGTTAACACGTTTTTTCGTGGTCAAGGCTGTTGGAATTTTGATTTTTCTTCGGCTGGGCTAGAATTGCTGCGGAGAAATTTCTGGGTGGTTAATTCGAAAAGTAGCGAAAAGGAAAGATCTAACAAGTTATCACACACGGTGTTTGCTGGTTCTTCTTTCGTTAATTTTCTCGGCTTTTCCGCATCCCGCTTTGCACTTGCATTACTTCTTTAGTAATCTAATCATCTTCCTTGTTTCATGTATTATTATTGTAGTAATGGTTTAAAGGAAACCATTCGGTTGATTGGATCGACTCAGCAGAGCCATGGGGCAACTATGGTCACCAGAAGCTGTTACCGACGCGTCAGGCGGATTGCAGTGCTATAATTGCTATATGCGGTTTCAGGCTCCCTGTAATGGTTGACCTCTAGTGCAGTAAACGCTTGCCGCATCGAGTACTACCTCGCTTTATAACTGCGCCATCTGCTGTAGTGGCATGACCAATCAGCGTCTTTGCATTTCGGGTAATTGCTCAACGCCACTTTCTAAGTTAGTTAACCTAGAACCACGATTATTCTTGTGGACATTCCTAGATCGGATAGACGGGTAGTGTGCGCCGATTTTGCCATCTAGCAACCTCCCAGCCAAGCGAATACCGTAAACCTTGTAATGTGACCAACATGCTTAACTCGGCCCAAACAACAGCCATTGCAGGCGTTCCTTCCGGGTGGGAAAGCCATCTGGACTGTAGTTATTAACCCGCCCATATTTAGATAGAAGTGTATGCCCCTCCATCCACCAAATAGCAAAAAGTGTGAAAAACGTCACACCATCTTAACTTAAGTTCTGTCCAACAGGTAACATGCAGCCCGGTCCTTTAACTGCAGGCACTAATGTTTTGTTTCTCCAAGTCTTGACTCGTCCACAGAACCTTTTAAACCTGCCACAGACCTGAACCCCTCTTTTAGCGCCAAGTACGTCAAATGATCCTCAGCGCTGCGGCTTAAATACCGAGTGTAGCCTCATGTTTAGCGGCGTATCTGTGCCCACTTCTGCTCTTTCTAAGGACAGTAACATGGAGGATCTCCAACGGTTTAAGCTTTAGGTTCCTGTCTTCCTGCCACCCAAAATTCCTCTGGGTAACAGCGAGAAAATTTACTAGAAGTGTGTCAAGCCTATCGAGAATAAATCAATGTATTTATTTACTGCTTAGCGAGCTGAACCCAAGATCTCATCGGTTGTTAGCGGTTCGTTCTACTTTGGTGAGTAGTGCGCACTCCTACGCTTTACGTTCCAACATAGGAATGCGAGGGCTAGTGCGCATTCTGACGTACCGTTGGCTGATGGACTGAAGCTCAAGTAAGCTACCACACACCTAAAAGCCCCCTGTGATGCCCAAGGGAACTGTGTTCGGTTGTTGGGTTTCGTGATTTGAGAAAGTGGCTCACATCCTCCTCTCAATAACTCATTCTGCTGACGCAAGTTCTCGGGCTCGCTGTACCGGATGGCTAGCCGAACAACCTCCAGGTGATGCCGGCTGTGGTTTTCGGCTTTACCGCGCTTAAGCAATTAGTAAGGCGACAGGGTTCCAGGACGTGTTGGGTTATTGCACGTCAAACGATCTTCCTGTACGAAGCCACAAACGTCTGTTTGGCGGCATTGCGGTGTGACGATTGTGACCAACCATCAACTAAAGTCACCGCCTATTGCTTTTACGGATATTCGTTTCAATTCACATATTGTTTACCTTCTTCCCGCACTGGTGAAGCTACCAAACACCGTCAAAGTTGAAGTATAACATTTATGAACACCTGCAACATGGCTACACACACAAATCTGCACACATAAATACGTCCAAGGGTCCACGGATATGACAATTCAATTTTACTTTTGTACACCTTTCGGCTTCTCGTTACACGCTTAAGGTTCTCATGCCTTTGCAGGAGTTCCTTGCATAGTCTATGATAGACACTTAGTTATGAAGTTCCGTTACATGAGTAGATTTGATTCCGGATGTGTGATGTTGGTGTGCTTGTGGAGCACTCGACTTGACGTACGTTAATGCACTGAAACGTGGTTGTCATTTACAGCGAAGTGGGCTTAGCAGGTTACGCATATCGTGGAGCTGACCGCGCATGCGACCACCGTACCAGAGACGTAGCTCTGTAGTTTGGCTTTACCTTAATTATTTTTCAAATGTACACCTTTTAAATAAGTAAAGCTTTTTATCCTCGGCAGGGTGTGGCAGGCCTAAATAGGCATGATCATGATGTTACAACAAGGACTGGAAAATGCAAAAGGGGTGCAATTTTGCGTGTAACATAGCGACCCATGCGTTGTGTATGAATGCATGTAGATAAGAATGGTTGTGGTTCTGTTGTTGTATTTTTGAATGTGACACTTGTTAATTATGATATGGATCAAGTATGACAATGAGTGAAATGAAGTCGTAGTTAATGACATAGTTCCATGGATGGGCTTACACCCTTTCCATTTTCAACGGGCTATGCTTTGAATCGTGATGCCGCATAGCTCACAACCACCCGACTTACCAAAACCTTCATCTTCTCACCCCACGTTTACCGTTACCTAGACTTTATTTTCTTAACAACTTCCGGATTATGTACGCCGTTGTCCAGTGCTTCGCCTTATCTGCTTATCTCTAGTATGGCTGACACGCCTTGAAGAGGCACTTTGTTTGCGACTCATTCCCATTTCCTCTTTACAGGCTGCTGTTCCCATTATGGTGCCTGAACGCTCACAGCCAGCACAATTACGAACCTTTTTACTTCTGCACCCTATGTTTGAGATCTCTGTGACATTGTATTCCCTTTGATAGCTCCAATGTTTGTGCTTGTCGTTGCTACCTCCATCTCGTTCTCTAGTATGACTGGATGTCTCATGCAATGCCTGGCAGCGGATCACTTTCAATTTATTTGCACAGGCTACATTTAAATAAATAACTAAATATTTTATTCTCAAGTGCATAGAGACACAACAAATCAGGCATGATTGTGGGTTACCGGCAGCTGAATATCACAACTATACTTTGAATTCCGTCGTGTGTAGTGTACGCCGTCAAGGCACCATACGTGCAGTGAAGCGGTACATGTAGTCGGAGGGTATCATATTGTTGCACGGGTCGGGAAACAGTTGAACTATGCGTCTAGTCGATTTGCCAGTATGTAGTTTTGGACAGTGAATTTATTCGGCTGTCACCGCGGCGGGAGAGTG
>OX104063.1:135555722-135658848 GCA_944474145.2 Dicrocoelium dendriticum
TACCCTCCCTCTTTTTGGGAGACTGATCCTTTGTTATGGTTTTTGCACCTAGAATCCGTATTTTATATTCGTAAGATTTCTCCTGATTTCGCAATGTAAATTCAGCTAATATCTTGCCTTCCTCAAAGTATATCCTCGCAGCAGCTCACCGGCACGTCCAACATGGACGTAGGGATTCTCCGCGAGCTGTGGATGCAACGCCTTCCTCAAAGCACACAGACCATCCTTGCATTAGCAAGTGACTTGCCCATCACAGCAATTGCAGATCTAGCAGACTGCGTCATCGAACGGCACCAGCCAGAGACTGAAACCAAAGCACCTAAGCAGCTTTGCGCTGGCGCAACCACAACGACAGGCGCGACTATCCCGCCGTCGGCAATAGACGCATTATCATTGCAGACAGAGTCGCTTCAGCGCCAGCTTGAGGAACTCACTTTAAACCAAAAGCCCCGCAACCGCTCCGGATCATCGCCCCGTCGCACAAAACCTGATGCCACAGGTTACTGCTTTTACCACTCGCGTTTCGGTACTAAGGGCCGTAAGTGCGTACAGCCGCGTGGCTACTGCGCTATAGATGATCCGTCACGCCGGGCTGTAATGACCACGAACGTCAGCAAAGCCCAAAGTCTTCTCATCTACATTAGGGATTATGAATCCGATACCCAGTTCTTAGTCGATACCGGGGCGGAAGTCAGCGTCATTCTCCCTATACCAGGTGAGCCTACCGCTTCTCTGTCAACAAGCCTCAGTGCCGCCAATGGCACGCCAATAGCCACCTATGGTCAGCGGTCACTTATCCTGGACCTACGTCTTCGGCGCACGTTCCGCTGGGTATTCACCGTCGCTGCAGTCACCTTTGCCACCATTGGCATTGGCTTTCTCAGGCATTTCAACCTCTTGGTCGATGCCAAACACCAGCTGATAGTCGACGCTGCAACAAAACCCAGCGTACGTGGCAGCACCGCCAATGTGACATCTATATCTCCGGTCTATTCATTTCCCCAGACCTCGTCAGCATACGGTAATCTCCTTTCTCAGTATCCTACTCTCGTTCAGCCAATGAACGCAGCGTTGCCCGTGGCAGCTCAAGTCACGCACCACATACGGACGAATGGCCCACCTGTGTCATGCCGTCCACGCCGACTATCGCCTGAGAAACTAAAGGTAGCTAGGGCGGAGTTCGAGCACATGCTTGAACTTGGAATAGTTCGCCCTTCCGACAGCCCTTGGTCCTCGCCCCTGCAGATGGCAGCCAAGAAATCTGGTGACTGGCGTCCTTGCGGTGATTACCGCGCACTCAATCGCCTAACCGTCCCAGCTAGGTATCCCATCCCACAGAGGAGTGATCTTACCGCATGCCTCACAGGTAAGACGATCTTCAGCAAGATCGAGCTGGTTCGTGCCTATCACCAGATCCCTGTGGAAGACGGTGACATTCCTAAAACAGCCGTAATCACTCCTTTCGTTTTGTTTGAATTTTTAAGGATGCCATTTGGGCGGTGCAACGCCGCACAAACCTTCCAACGCTTCATGCACGATGTTACTCGTGGCCTAGACTTCGCATATTCCTACCTAGATGATATCTTAGTAGCCAGTTCATCGGAACAAGAGCACCTCGAGCATCTTCTAGCTCTCTTCCAGCGCTTGACCCAACGTGGTGTCACAGTCAACCCGACTAAGTGCGAACTCGGCAAATCAACGGTAGAATTCCTAGGCCACCTCGTTTTACCGTCTGGTATCGAAGTCCTTCCTGCTAAGATCCAGGCAATCAAGGACTTCCCAGCTCCGACTTCCTTCAAGCACCTCCGTCGATTTTGTGGCTTGGTCAACTATTATCGACGCTTCCTTCCGCGCTGCGTTTAGCTCATGCAGCCACTGACTGACCTACTCAGAGGAAATGAACGTAAGTTCGCTTTCCCTGACACAGCACAGACAGCCTTCGCCCAGCTCCAATATAGCCCTTCTCACTCATTCCGAATCTACTGAGCTCATTTCGCTTAGGACTGATGCCTCAGACGTCGCGGTAGGAGCCGTCATCCAACAACACGTTGGTGGGCAATGGCAATGGCGCCTGCAGCCAGCGGAATCCCGCTACAGCACGTTTGGTAGAGAAATGCTAGCCATTTACCTAGCGGTACGTCACTTCCGGCACACACATGAAGGCCGCGCTTTCACGGTCTACACTGACCACAAGCCCCTTATCTTTGCCTTTAACTCTGCTAGCGACAAATACTCACCACGGAAAACAAGATACCTAGACTTTGTGACGCAGTTTACTGCTGACATACGCCATGTCTTAGGTGTCGACAATCCCGTCGCCGACGCTCTCTCATGCGTCAACCTCACTCTGCAGTCTTTACCTACTGTCGACCTTGCCGCCATGGCATCGGCTCAGGTTCAAGACGAAGACACACAGCGCACCCTGCATTCCACTTCGCTGCATGTGCAACTTGTTCCTCTCCAAACCCCGAAAGGTACCATCCTCTGTGACACTTCCACAGATTGTCCTAGACCTCTCGTGCCCGTTTCCTTCAGACGCGCAGTCTTTGACGCACTGCACTCACTATCACATCCCGGTATCCGTGCATCTTTAAAACTGGTCACCGAACGTTTCGTTTGGAAACGCGTAAACAAAGATGCTCGTACCTGGGCACGCGCCTGCCTTCAATGCCAGCGCTCTAAAGTACATCGTCCCACCCGCAGTCCTCTTGGTTCATTTCCTGCCCCGGACTCTCGGTTCTCGCATGTACACTTAGACCTGGTAGGTCCATTGCCTCCGTCACGCGGATTCGTATACATTATGACATGTATCGACCGCTTCACCAGATGGCCAGAAGCCATTCCTGTAACAGACTGCACAGCTGAGGCTGTTGTCCGGGCCTTCTTAGATCGGTGGGTATCGCACTACGGATGCCCATCCACCATCACAACTGACCGCGGAACGCCTTTCGAATCTTCACAATTCGATACGTTCTGCAACTTCTTAGGTTGTCGCTACATCCATACTACAGCGTACCACCCAGCAGCCAACGGGTTAGTTGAACGTTTCCATAGACAGCTTAAAGCCTCGCTCTGCGCCTCCTCTGACCCTAGCTGGAGCGAAAACATTTCGCTCGTACTCTTAGGCATTCGCAGCAGCATCAAAGCTGACTTGTAATGTGCACCAGCAGAGCTGGTTTACGGCACGACGCTCAAGTTACCAGGAGAATTCGTTTTACCTCCCGCATCGTCGGTATGCCTCCGCCTAACTTTGCGTCCTCCCTAGCTCAGCGCATGCGTTCACTACGCCCGACCCCGCCCCGTGAACAGACTAGAGATGTGCAAACGCACAGCGGACACTCTACCTGCACTCACGTCTTCCTCCGCACCGACGCAGTGCGGCGCCCTCTCCAGCCTCCCTACACTGGCCCTTTCAGAGTTCTGCAACGAACTCAGAAACATTTTACTATAGACCAGAATGGTCACCGAACAACGGTGTCCATCGACCGACTCAAAGTGGTTTTCTTTGACGAGCCACTTGCAGCTCATCCTGACGCTCTCTTACACGCACCCGCACCTGTGGTGACTTCCCGAGCACCGGGTAACCCGGAACCATCCGTATCCCTTGAACCGCAACCTATCCCGTCTCAACCCCAGGCAACCGACCGACGCGGTAGACAGGTCAAACGTCCGGTCCGCATTACCGCTTTTGTAAGAGTTTCTTATTTCCATTAACACGCCTTTTTCGCCTTTAACGGTTATCATGCGTCTCACCCACAAACGTTTTGCAACATCGACAAAAAACCCAAAACATTTTGAAAAACCTGAAAAGCGTATTTGCTTTTATCATACAGGTCATCTTCCCTCTCCGGCGTCAAGCCACTTCCCCGACCCTTGCCAACCCCCTCTGAGTTCCACCTTCCAGAAACTCAAACGCCGGAACTTCCCAGGCAACCCGCGAGTGACTCGCCAACCGGCTCAACGCAACCCTGGAGTGACTCGCCAGCCGTCCTCACCCAAGGAACAGACAGTCGCCCTTGATCACAGACACCTACGAACGAATCGGTCCCCAAACGCCGCTTAGGCATTGCCGACGTGGACGCCGGATTTCTTCATGGGACGAGGAAGCCCGCATTCCTTCATGGGACGAGCACGCCTGGATTTCTTCGTGAGACGAGGATCGTGGACTAAAGTGCGGTAGGAGGAGTGACACCTCCCAAGCGCACCGTCGGGTCTGCAGCAATGGGAATGTTCTGTCGGCCTTTCTTCTGGACTAGCCAGTTTTTTTTGCAGTCCGACCAGCCCGCCCCGACGGCCCACCGATGATGCACTCTGGTCCAAACGATCGTCATAAATAAAACTAACAAAAGCCTGGACCCAGCGAAATCTGCTACACCCCACTTTGGAAGCCCTTCACAAGCCCCGCAAAAGCATTCGCATCCACCATCATCTTAGGTTCCGCCACTAACAGCTCCATTGAAAGCTTCCATCCTTCAGCCTTCTAGGGGGAGGCCTTTGTAGTACGACAGAAAAAATGCTCTTTCAGTATCTTGTAACATTGGATTTTATGGTTGTTTTAACCTAAGAAACTTCCAATAGTTTAACTGCCTGCACATCCGGTCACAAACAGTTTTGGTGAGTTCCTCGCTGCACGTTTCTTGCTCCGTCTGATTCGCTTCTGATTCTTGTAGCCTGTACAATATACGTTGGGTTCAGTCTCCTCCGACTTCTAT
Source organism: Dicrocoelium dendriticum (assembly GCA_944474145.2). Lineage (NCBI taxonomy): Eukaryota > Metazoa > Platyhelminthes > Trematoda > Plagiorchiida > Dicrocoeliidae > Dicrocoelium > Dicrocoelium dendriticum. The sequence goes on from OX104063.1 coordinate 135,560,435, forward strand.
ACTGTCGTATTTGACACGTCTTACTTGTCATTGCTTACCGACTAGTATCCCAGGTTCCACCCAACAAGCGTGCCGTTTCGTTTACCAGTAAGTATACAGTGGTAGTATCGCAGCAGTCGTTCAGGTTGCTTTCTTAAACGCTGTGTGTGGAAACTGGCTGATTAAACCTGAAAAGATGTTTTGAATTTGTCAGCTGCTTTTGTCATCCAAAAGGTTTTGAAAGTCCCCAATAAAAGTACGGATTTCTACTACCTCAGAGCATGGTTAGCTCGTCGTGTTTTGGTTTGAGGACACTTCTAGAAGCTTAGCTTGAAAACGGTGCTTAGAGCTCCCAACGTATTTGCCGTTTAAAGTGATCGAGCTTTCGTTCTTGCAAGTTTTAGGTGGAAACAGTGTTTGAATAACATTGCACAGAAGGTTTGACTTTTAAATTGCTTCTTTGCGATCCTGAGGAGTTTGGAACTCCTTACCAACGCTGCAGCTCTCTATTGTTGTTCGCTCGCCTTACGCTACTCTACCAAGCCTAGCGGTGTATATGCATAGTTGTATCGACCTAGAATTTGTCGGTGTACCCTTCCCAAATTTTGCTATCAATACTAACGCTTGTACTCAGCAGTTGACGATCTTATCGTGAGCTTGTTAAAAACCTTGCTTCTTATTCGGATACTGCATTAAACGGTTTGGTCTCCTACTTGAGGGAGCGGAACTTTGTAAGTTCTCTTTGTGGATATCCACATGTCACAACTTCGTTAGTTATCACGCACGGTATTTGCTGATTCTTCTCTCGTTAATTTCCTCGGCTTTTTCCGCATCCCGGTTTGCACTTGCATTACTTCTTTAGTACTCTAATCGTCTTCCATGTTTCATGTATTATTATTGTAGTAATGATTTAGAGTAAACCATCCGGTTGATTGGTTTGACTCGGCAGGGCCTTGGGGCAAATAGGGGTACCAGAAGCTGTTACCGACGCGTCAGGCGGATGGCAGTGCTATAATTGCCATATGCAGTTTCATGCACCCTGTAATGGTTGACCTCTAGTGCAGTAAACGCTTGCCGCATCGAGTAATACCTCGCTTTATAACTGCGCAATCTGCTGTAGTGGCATGACCAATCAGCGTCCTTGCATTTCGGGGAATTGCTCGACACCACTTTCTAAGTTAGTTAACCTATAACCACGATTATTCTTGTTGACATTCCTAGATCGGATAGACGGGTGGTGTGCGCCGATTTTGCCATCTGGCAACCTCCCAGCCAAGCGAATACTGTAAACCTTGTAATGTGACCAACATGCTTAAGTCGGCCCAAACAACAGCCAATGCAGGCGTTCCTTCCGGGTGGGAAAGCCATCTGGACTGTAGTTATTAACCCGCCCATATTTAGATAGAAGTGTATGCCCCTCCATCCACCAAATAGCAAAAAGTGTGAAAAACGTCACACCAGCTTTACTTAAGGTCAGTCCAACAGGTAACATGCAGCCCGGTCCTTTAACTGCAGGCACCATTGTTTTGTTTCTCCAAGCCTTGACTCGTCCACAGAACCTTTAAAACCTGCCACCGACCTGAACCCCTCCTTTAGCGACAAGTACGTCAAATGATCCTCAGCGCTGCGGCTTAAATACCGAGTGTAGCCTCATGTTCAGCGGCGTATCTGTGCCCACTTCTGCTCTTTCTAAGGACAGTAACATGGAGGATCTCCAATGGTTTAAGCTTTTGGTTCCTGTCTTCCTGCCGCCCAAAATTCCTCTGGGTAACAGCGAGAAAATTCACTACAAGTGTGTCGAGCCGATCGAGAATAAATCAATGTATTTATTTACTGCTTAGCGAGCTGAACCCAAGATCTCATCGGTTGTTAGCGGTTCGTTCCACTTTGGTGAGTAGTACGTACTCCTACGCTTTACGTTCCAACACAGGAATGCGAGGGCTAGTGCGCATTCTGACGTACCATTGGCTGATGGACTGAAGCTCAAGTAAGCTACCAAACACCTTAAAGCCCCCTGTGACGCCCAAGGGAACTGTGTTCGGTTGTAGGGTTTCGTGATTTGAGAAAGTGGCTCACATCCTCCTCTCCATAGCTCATTCTACTGACGCAAATTCTCGGGCTCGCTGTACCGGATGGCTAGCCGAACAACCTCCAGGTGTTGCCGGCTGTGGTTTTCGGCTTTACCGCGCTTAAGCAATTAGTAAGGCGGCAGAGTTCCAGGACGTTTTGGGTTATTGCACGTCAAACGATCTTCCTGTACGAAGCCACAAACGTCTGTTTGGCGGCATTGCGGTGTGACGATTATGACTAACCATCAACTAAAGCCACCGCCTATTGCTTTTACGGACATTCGTTTTAATTCACATGCTGTATCCCTTCTTCCCGCACTGGTGAAGCTACCAAACCCCGTCAAAGTTGAAGTATAACATTTATGAACACCTGCAACATGGCTACACACACAAATCTGCACACATAAATACGTCCAAGGGTCCGCGGATATGACAATTCAATTTTACTTTTGTACACCGTTCGGTTTCTCGTTACACGCTTAACGTTCTCATATCTTTGCAGGAGTTCCTTGCATAGTCTATGATAGACACTTAGTTATGAAGTTCCGTAACATGAGTAGCTTTGATTCCGGATGTGTGATGTTGGTGTGCTTGTGGAGCACTCGACTTGACGTACGTTAATGCACTGAAACGTGGTTGTCATTTATAGCGAAGTAGGCTTAGCGGGTTACGCATATCGTGGAGCTGACCGCGCATGCGACCACCCCGCCAGAGGCGTATCTCTGTAGTTTAGCTTTACCTTAATTATTTTTCAAATGTACACCTTTTAAATAAGTAAATCTTTTTATCCTCGGCAGGGTGTGGCAGGCCTAAATAGGCATGATCATGATGTTACAACAAGGACTAGTAAATGCAAAAGGGGTGCAATTTTGTGTATAACGTAGCGACCCATGAGTTGTGTATGAATGCATGTAGATAAGAATGGTTGTGGTTCTGTTGTTGTATTTTTGAATGTGACACTTCTTATTAATGATATGAATAAAGTGTGAGAATGAGTGAAACGGAATCGTATTTAATGACATAGTTCCATGGATGGGCTCACACCCTTTCCATTTTCAACGGGCTATTCTTTGAATCGTGATGCCGCATAGCTCACAACCACCCCACTTACCAAAACGTTCATCTTCTCACCCCACGTTTACCGTTACCTAGACGTTACTTTCTTAACAACTTCCGGATTATGAACGCCGTTGTCCAGTGCTTCGCCTTATCTGCTTATCCCTAGTATGGCTGATACGCCTTAAAGAGGCACCTTGTTTGCGGCTCATTCCCATTTCCTCTTTACAGGCTGCTGTTCCCATTGTGGTGCCTGAACGCTCACAGCCAGCCTAATTACGAACCTTTTTACTTCTGCATCCTATGTTTGAGATCTCTGTGACATTGTATTCCGTTTGCTACCTCCAATGTTTGTGCTTGTCGTTGCTACCTCCATCTCGTTCTCTCTAGTATGACTGGATGTCTCATGCAATGCCTGGCAGCAGATCACTTTCAATTTATTTGCACAGGCTACATTTAAATAAATAACTAAATATTTTATTCTCAACACAACAAATCAGGCATGATTGTGGGTTACCGGCAGCTGAATATCACAACTATACTTTGAATTCCGTCGTGTGTAGTGTACGCCGTCAAGGCACTATACGTGCAGTGAAACGGTACATGTAGTCGGAGGGTATCATATTGTTGCACGGGTCGGGAAACAGTTGAACTATGCGTCTAGTCGACTTGCCAGTATGTAGTTGTGGACAGTGAATTCATTCGGTGACGAGTCACGTCCGCCACGTCGCAGTGTTGTTAAACAGACATTTGTGGTGTTTATAGAGAGGACGCTTGTCAGGCGAAAACCCACCACGTCCTGCAACACTGCCGTAAGGCATTTGGGACACTGATGTATAAGTGGCAAAGCCGCTGGACGACTGATTTGATATTCGGTTATTCGCAGCCTAATGGCTTCAAATTTCCTCTGTTGGCTGGACTGATAGTTTGATCAAAGCCGCCATAATTGTGGCTGCCGGTTGAGGAAGGAATAGCACGAATAGTTGTCTTGTTGTGTGTCCAGGTAAGCAAAGTTTCCAACTTTGTTGTCTGGATTTTTCAGATGTATAGTTTCGGAAGCGTGAAGATGTGTCCAACACTCCATACTAGACAACGGTTGTGATGGTGATTGCAGTGGAGGCCTTTTGGTATACTGCCATGCTCCATTTAGGTCCTTGTAGGTTATTACGTCCTTCGGGCGAAGTCTGTTCCTCAGTCCAGTCCCAGATCTACAAGAAGTTCCGGAACTCAAAAAAACGAAATGTGATAGCGCATCGAACACAACCATCGCCCTTGCGAAAGTTTTAATCATTTTACCTCATGTCTGCTGGTATTTCGGCCTTACGTGCTTAGCAGTATCTCCTTCACGGATCAGAATGTCGCAATCGGCTGCTTCGCTTCTCCACCTGTTTCTCTTCAATACTTCTGCTATGCTTTGGATAGCCACTTAGTTCCTGGCTGACTGCCATACCAAACTTTCTTTCTTCTATCTTAATTGTGATGCCGCATTGCTCACAACCATCTGGCTTGCCGACATTTTGTCCCCTCCACCTCAAGCCTGAGTTCGCTTTGGTCTTACATTCCTATTATCATCTTCGGTATTCTGAATGCCATAGTCTGTTGGTACTAAAAACCCTTCGTCACTCGCTGGTATGACTGCTATGCCTTGACAAACTACCTAGCTCGTGGCCTAATCTCAGCCAATCTTTACAAGCGTACATTTGGATTGTGCTCCCGCATCGCCCACAACCATGGTAACTCCTAACTGCTTCTTTACTTCCTCTTATGCTTCAGGTCTCTGTGGCCTTACTTTCTTGTTATCCTCAGCTACTGGTATTTGGATGTTAAGGTCTGTCAGTACCTAGCTCGGTCTGCTTAAAGTTAACCCTAATGAAAAGCCTCGAAAAACAACTAGCCGGTGGCTCAACCCCATTCCATTTTTACCAGGCTATCCTCTGAATGTTGATGACGCCCAGCTCCCAACCACCCGACTTGCCAAAAGATTCATCTTCTCACCTCACGCTTGCCATTACCTAGACTTTACATTCTTAACAACTTCCGGATTACGAACTTCATTGTCCGCTGCTTTCCACCATCTTTTTAACTCTAGTATGGCTTATACGCCTTGAAGAGGCACCTAGGTTGCGGCTTATTCCCATTTCATCTTTACAGGCTACTAGTTGTAACTTAAAAATGTGATCTCTTCCTCTGGTCGACCACATCGACACCCACCACATGCAATGCAGTGCAATAGCCATACAGATTCTAACCTTCTGTTCACTTTCTTCCACAGCTTTTTCCCTTGGCCGTAAATGATCGCTAATACGTCTACCAGCATGAACCTAAGGTGGGGACTGGACTCTCAGCATCCTAGTTGCTTCCTCTAACTCCACTTTACTTACTAGTCTCCATCGCTTCTGGCATCAGTCTTATTTTGGTGCTCCGCTTGTTACTGACTCTCCACCACTTCCACACAGGGTACTAGCCATGTAGCTACAGGCCTTCACTGAACATGTATCCAAATTCACGGCCCAGCTTGCTACTGGCCTTCCGTCACTTAACATGCCTATGCTACGAACAGCTCGCAACGAGGTTAGAGTTAATAACCACGCGCGACGCAGCACGATGGTAGTAAACAGCTGCCAACGTGCCAAAACCCCACTTCGAATATCCAGGTTTTCCTGTTCTTTATTCGCACGTATAACAAGTTTATAATACACATAACGACAAGTCTAGGGTATTCATAGCGTTTCAAGTCACAACCTTTTGTTGCATTCCATTCTTTTCCTCGCATGCATTTTCATTGCATTTCTCCTTGGCTTGCTCCTGTCCGTTGCGTCTCTTTCCAACTTTCCCACAGATACTTCCACTGGACTGGGAAACTTCTTTCAATGACTGAGTGGTGCATAATTAGCAACTCGGATAATTATCCTCACTTCAGGCCCCCTGCTTCAGGCCATGACATTTACCTGGAACTAATTCCAGTATCTCCTAACGTGATTAACAAGTTTTACATTTGCATTAACCATCTGTTTCAATTGTGAGGCCGGACAGTAAGCACAACCTTATATCATTTTTAAACTTTCCAGCGGCAAGAAAAAGTTGATCACGTTTGATGGTTACACATTTGATTGTGCCTCGTTTATCATGCCTAGTGGACTTGTTTCGCTTAACATCGAGAATATAAATTTTTAATTAATTATTTATTTATCCGGATGGGTCGCAGCAGCTCTTTCGGTTGCATTACGCAGCCATAAGCAGCAAATGTTGTGTTAATTTATAGGGCTGCTGCGACACTTCTACTCTTCTCAGTTACTTAATTCTCGGTCAGTCAACTAATAGATGCGTAGCTATGGAAGCTTTTAGCTCTAGGAGATAAACTGGCAGGCATGCTTATGTCAGCCAGCAGCGTGGGCTGGCTACTGTTCTTTTCGACATCTCCTTGCGGGTATCCTTACACCAGTTCGTATATCAGCTTACTTGATTCATGGAAATTAAGGCCCCGTCCCTCCTTTATCTATTATCCGCTAAGTCGGCAGACTTTGCAGTGAAGTTAATAATAAAACGCCTCTGAGGCTGGTGATCTCTAACGTTCGTCATTCAGGCTAACCTACTTCTATAACCAGAGAGATAACAACCTTTCGTAACTGAATATTTATCGGTAGGCTATCTTTACGACCATGGCTAAGGTCGCAAATCCTTCAGGATCTCGCATGCATGGGTGTGTCTCCCATTGACCGAGAATAAAGAATTTATTTGTTTAGTTCGGCCGATGAGATTTTGCCTACTGCGCGGGAGTATTAAAAATCATACCTGCCTGAGCTGTTTCTCCTGGTTTGCCTAACAACCGCCTTGCGTTGCCAGCTAAGTGAGTTTTGTTAACCTCATTCCAGCGAAGGATATAGCGGCAGTGTTCCAGGACTTGGCGAGTTAAAGCTCGGCATGCTTTCTCCTTAGAAAAGGCCAACACTTGCCATGCAACAACACTGCCATGCGGCGGATGGGACGCGCCACAAAATAAAGTCGCTGCACTTCGCTCATCCAGATCCCTCTCTTCATTTCATAGACGCCAGTTTCCCAAGCCGAATAGTTCCATCAAGCTATTCTTATGCCGACGACCTGACTGCACCTAACAAAAAAGCGGCGCCAAAGCAAACATATTCAACAACGGGTACGTAACTTCACGGGGGATAAGTCCAGTTCCGGCCTCGCTTATTACTGTGGCCTCCATAGGATAACCTCAGGACGCCTGCGCATACAGATGGAACACAGGTGGCTTGCGCTACACCGCCCACAGCTCCATCCACGCGCTCCATGTCCAATGTACTCTCAAAGGAATAAGTTTGGGAGTCATGTGGGTGGCAGCATAGTTTCATCGCCGGGGCCGACCGACACATCTTCATATGGAACTACAAGCATGCTCTACTCAGGGAAGAAATTGCACATGAAGCGGTGGCTGGACCGTATTCAGCTCCTTAACAGATGGAACCACGCTTCTAGTTTAACACCTCCACGACGTCCGTGCACGCCGTTCCCGCAGCATTGCTTTACCATCTACTGGAGCCAGCAATCGGCGTGGAAAGTTTTGAACCGGAAGGTACCTTGTCAACATGCATATCAAACGCTGCCACACCAGGGATCTCAAACAGCAAGGAATCAGTTGAATTGATGATAGCAACTAGTGATTCTCAACTAAGCGTACGGATATAGCGAGTTAAAACTTCGCTAAAAGACGATGAAATAAATTGGTTATTAAAATCCGCGATAACTTAAATATGTCAAAGAAGGTAAAATTCCATAAACGCAAATTCTTTAACGATTTAACCTTAAGCTGCTTAAGCGACGTGCGAAGGTTAAACGAAACTTATTCAGGGAACCATTTAAACGGCTTAAAAGCATAAACTTTAACAAAACGTAGCAAACCAACCACTTGAAATAAAGTAACTCAACACGCGGGTAGTAAATTGAACGCACTGTACCTACCAAGGTTGCGTGGGTTATGCCAATGTTCTCAGCAGCATCCGTCGGATTTTTGGTGCTGGTCCCAAGTGGACCCTCGTAGCCTACTAGGCCTGCCTGACTCATACACTTGCGACCGAATGCGCTACGGCACTATGGGCACGACGTCGATAGCGTACGCCCCATCGGCGCCTGCCGCTCTTGTAACTGCCGTTTCTCCGTATGCATGAGGGCTCACTCTTGCATCTAGACAGCCGCCTTCGTGTTAAATCGCGACATGCCCGCCGATCAACCGCCTTCGCTTCCCAATACCTAAACTCAAGGTAGAAGGGAGTAGGCACACACTTCTCGGGTCCTGAGGACGTACCTTGGGTTTTCCCCACGTGTCGCTTCCCCAACTTTAGATGACCGTATAATAGCTGCGTTAGTATCCACGTCAAACCCGTACGCCACACGGGACCGAGCCTCTCAAGTGTTGCAGCAGAAGTACGCTGTACAAGGCATACATTCCGCTTCCGCGTATCACCCCCGTGTCCGCAAAGCTGCTAAATCAACCGGTGCGCAGAATCCGTCGCAGCCAGTATTGTTGAAATCGCTCAAGATATATTACGTCTCGTCGGCACATCGTCCACGTTTCGCTGCCGTATGAAAGAACGGACAGCACCAAGATTAGCACATTATCAGCTTTGCGCCACTGGTAAGCTGACGGTTATTCCACACTTGGTACTCAAGCTTCTGGAATGCTCGCACTGGATTCTATACGCGGATACGCATCTCACCGTGTATTTGCTGGTCAGTCAAAACCACCCTTCCAAGGTAGCAGAAGCGGAAGGGGGTTCCAGTACTTCGTCACCAATACCGATTTGCGGCAACGTTGCAGATTGCAATACCAGTGAAGGCTGAATGAGGCAGAAATTTTGCTTGCTTTGATGAGGAGCCCGAATTTGGTCCTCTCAACGCCAGAGTACTAATCGTGTGCTGCAACTCATCCACGCTGTGCGCCAACAACGCACAATCGTCATCAAACAGTAACATTCGGATAGTTATTTCACAGTCCACGGTTATCGCACCGAAACGACGGATATTCAGTAACCCACCATCAATACGGTGTTCCACACAACACAGAAAGCGCAAGCCGCATCACAAGTACAAGACACCACTGCATGGAGGTACATCTTAAACAGCACAGGAGCTAAGATACAGCCTTGCTTTACACGAGAGACAACTGCGAGACCTTCTGAAGTCTGTCCACTCAGCTGCACTTTTTCTCGCATACCACTGTGCAGACTTCAACTTCAACTTACTTGCGTACTCGAACTGCCAAAGTTACCCATCACTAGCCACAATGCCTCGCGGTCCGCCGTATAAATTATTTGGTAAAATCGGCTAACAAAGAGAACAAAGGCTGGCATTGTGATCTTCAGTTTTTCTACAAATGAGGAGCCGCAGCACCACATCGGTGAAGCTGCGACCAGAAAAGCATCCACGTTGCTCTCCCGCCACGTTCGGTTCAACAATCTGACTCGCGACGCGGTTGAGCAGGCTTCGGGCGATCATCTTGCCCACGCAACTCAGCAAGTTAATGCCACAAGAATTCGTATAATATTGCTAGTTTCCTTTACCCTTGTGCGGTGGTAGCACAAGGGCATCCTTTAGCGCAGGAGGCAACTCTCTTCAATCCACACTCGTTGCATCAAGTGGGGCATCTCAGTCACCAACGCAAATCCACCGTGTTTCAATACCTCAGACGGGATCCCGTCGGCAACAGCCACTTGCAGTTTCGCAACTGAGCAAGTGCTCTCCGCGCCTCCTCTACTGTCATTCCGCTACAGCCTTTCGGTGTAGGCTCAGCAACTTCTGCAAGGGTTTTTAAGAGGTACCCGTTAGGTGATTCTCCAGATCTGCCTTATGTCTGCAGTCTGTGTACACACAACACTGGAACTACCAGCGAGCATCGCCATCAGCGGCTCCAACAGCGCTGTATACACCGTCTTCTATGGGTCAAAGAATTGTTTGTTTTGACAACGTTCGCCATAGCAATCTATTAGCTTCGCTTTCTTCCACTTTGTACGTTTCATGTGATGTAGCTCTCGGTTCAGTCGCCGTGGAAGTTTACGAAACCGACGCTACTTCCCCAAGTCACTGGGGCCTGTCACATATGCAGCAAATGCTGTACTCTTCTCAGACACCAATGCGCCAATCAGCACATAGTTGTCAGCAAACCCATCGGGTAGCTTCCACTTTGCGCCAGCTGGTCTCCTTGGCAGCTGTTGTCATCTGGTCGCGAATGTAATGCTACTGGTAGCCCACTGCGGATAGCAATTCGATATCACACTAGCATGCAGCCATCACCTACTCCGCAGTGCCGTGGGAGAGGATGCTATACTTGGGCCTCCGGTCCACGGTATAGGTACAATAAATAGGTTTACGAAACCTGGCGTACAGTTTGGTCCGCACCAACCCGTACTGAGTGTCAGACACAGGTCCAAGCAGTATAAGTGTCATGTGCCCTTCACGCATGTCATCCTGAGGTACGATGACAAATTCGAGCATCTGAGCGTGAGCACTCCGTGGGTGCGTACAAGTTGCCATAGCGAGCGCACTAAGTGCAAACAGAGTGTTCTTGATCGCCAGGCAGTGAGTGGCACACAGTAAAAGGAGCCCGGCACCTTTCATATTCACTAAACAAAGGCCATGCGGACGGCTAAGGTCGATGCACACGGATGCCTTACGCCTCAACGTGGGCGTTATAGGCACCCAGAATAACTAGCCGGTTGCTCCTCTGCACCAATCAAATCAGCAAGGACAGCTGAGTGTAGCACTTAATACGCCTGTCATCAGGATAACACATGGTCAGGCATTACATGCTCAGGAAATTGACAAACTGACCGATTCCAAAGTCATAGGCAAGCAGTCATCAGACGCGGGTTGATGCCAGTGGGCTCACCCACCAGCTGGCCATTTAGGCGCTCGAAAAGTGCGAAGACGACTGCTTGTTTATGTGTTGCTGAGGTGGCGTTACCCACACAGTAGAACGTATAGTCGACACCAACTTCATGCAACTTATTTAGCTCAGCAAGCTGGGTCGGACTAAACAGCGCAATGTTGATGTTGAAGCGCGCACATAAATTCACACATCTTATATACATATACATCTATGCTGGTAATTTTGCCGCATTTGTGTGCCGTTATCTAACAATGCTGTTTGTACTACTATGCTTGTGCCTATACAGGCGTGCCTGGAAATTTCGAGAAAAAATGTTTGCTAAAGTTTACTAAATTTTCCCACCCTCATTTCTTTATTATTAGTGACAGGCTCCTCTAGCTCACTGAGGTTGGAGACATAGCCTCATGAATACAGAAAAGCGGCTCTAGAAGATAAAACGCGATGTTTAGCTGAGAAATGTGTGTATTTTCCAGGCCAACATGTGTCAACTGATCCGTAAGGTCTCCTGTGTTATCCAGGCAGACTTGGCTCTTGCAGCCTTGACATAAATTTCAGAACCCCTTAGCGGCTTAAAAATGTTATACACTATATTCCTAGTGGATTATGTGGCTCAGCATCCACTGAAATGTCACGCTGATGCCTTCTAACTGTGGGTAAACTATAAGCTCTCCAAAATTCTCATGCACACATAATATTCCTTACTAGATTTCTAGTGTTTTCGAGCGAAATTATAGCTTATTTGCTTAAATTTTGCTATGTACGCCTGCATTTGCCATTGCTTTTTGGCCACGTACGAAGTCCCTAGTTGTTGCAGGTTATTACGGGCTATATAGATCATTCCTAGCTAGCTATGCCCCTTTAATGGTTCAATGGTGTATGATAGGATAAAAAGCAAAACGTTACAAGATCCACAGGATAGATATGCAAGAGAAAATTAAAATCAAAATGTTCCAACGTGAAACGTAGAGTAGCAGTGGTTAAATCATTGCACTCTAGCAAAGTGTTTTGTATCGTTTATCATGAAGATTAAAATCCGTGTCTTTCGAATGTCGACATGTCTGGTGCGTTCACCGCATAGTCTGGTAATGCATCCCAGTGAGAACAGATCCTAAATGAGAAAAATATTTTCTACAATTCAAACGAGAGTGCTACGTCATTAGTTTCAAGTGGTTGCCTCGGTTTTGTTTTAATGGGCTAGTCAACAGTGATATACATGGATGCTGGCTTTCGGTTGGTATCCGGTATGTGAGAGTATGAGCTTTGTAAAGCCGTCGGTATTCTAATGAGAACACACCGAGTACACAAAGACGCAGTTCGTAACTTATACCGGAGAGTCTACGCGTTGCCTTTGCGGCGCTTCTATGTGCTGTTCCAATAGGCGGATATCTCGTTTTAACCATGGGCACCAGGCTTGAATTGCATTTTCAACATGAGGACGAATGTAGGAGTTAATCAACAATGGTACTATACGTCTCTCAAACGTGCCGAGAGCTCGCTTTAAAAGTCACAAGTTCAAGTTCGCCACACTTGCTGCTTTCGAACATTGGAGCAAAGTTCCAAGACTCTCTTGCAACATTATACCTAATTCGCGTTCACTAGTCTTGCGTTGAGTAACGTTTTGTCCCAAAAGTTATGTGTAGACGAAGCTGCTACGCATCGTCGGCAGGTAGCACTTCGCAGGGTGCATTGGGAGCTGGTTCTTTTCTGCCCATTCGTTAATCCGGGTCAGATCTACCTGGAGGTATACACGGTCGGATGCTGAGCGAATTGCTGTCTATATTTTAGCATCGTCTGCAAATAGTTGCATCCGCGATAGAATGTCTGCTGGAAGGTCATTAATGTAAACTAAAAACAGTAGCGGGCCGAAGACGGATCTTTGTGGTACACCACAGGAGACGCAACGACTTTCAGAATAGGTGTCGACTACTCTTACCTTGATTGCTCTGTCGTGTAAGTAGTCCTCTAACCAGGTGAGCAGGGAACCGTTGATACCGTAGGCAGCAAGCTTTTGGAGGAGAAAGAAGTGATTGACCCTGTCGAATGCTTTAGAAAAATCCAGGTATATCACATCTATGAGCACTCCTTCATCAGCCGGACTCATCCAGAATTCCTGAGTAAGCAGCAAGTTGGTCAGCCATGATCACCTGCGTCGGAAACCATGTTGGGCATTAGAAATTTTCTGTTGACTTTCAAAGTATCGCGTCAGTTCATCTGCGATTACCGATTCCATAACTTTTGATAAAACAGGAAGGAGAGTAATAGGTCGGTAGTTAGCAGGATCCGAGCGCTTACCTCCTTTATATATTGGAGTGATAATTCCATTTTTCCACTCAGATGGGAGTGTATGGGAGTTAAGCAGACCCTGGAGAAAGGTTGCAAGTGGTGTTGCTATGATGGCAGCAAGGGTTTTAGTACTTTTGGGCAGATCAGGTTGATTCCAGTGGCACTGTACTCCAGCAGAGACTGTAGTTTGCTTGCAACAGCTGCTGGAGTAAAGGTGACGCTGGATAAGCCAACGACATTGGTTTGGAGTTTATAGGGCGAAGGTTTCATGACATTTGTAGCTACCGAGCCAAACTGCAGGAGTAGAGCATTCGCGGCATCCACAGCAGTAGTTGTTAGGCCACTGGCCGTCCTGAGTGGTGGTATTCCGGGCTTAGCCTTTCTTTTGCCATTCAAAAAACTGTATGGCAGTTTGGTGTTACTCGTAAATTTCAGCAGCATATGCTGCTGCCATTTGTACTTATCGTCTCCAATGCTTGACGTGAAGTAGTTGCTGATGACTTTGTAATCCTGTCATGTGATATCACACCGGCTTAGCAGATGTTGCTTCCAGATTTTTTCTCTGCTGTTGATCCATTTACGTGTTCTGCTCCTGATCCACGTATTGGTCCGGCGCGATGCTCATAATTGTACAACCTTCGATGCTGATTGTACGACCCAGTTAATTTTGCATTTCAATTTCTTCCACGCTTCATTCGTTGAGCTGTGCTCTGTAAGCCCTAGTCAACGATGCTGCTAAGCTGCGCAGCTTAGGATAGTCCGTAATCGTTTGTTTAGTCTCGTTCTGTAGAAGCAATACTGGCATAAAATACATAACCAAGGGTTAGGACTGAATGGTCGCTACGGCCCAGTGGAGGATCGTATGCTACTGACTCAACCATCCACTCTTCATTAGTCAGGATTTAGTCCAGGAGTGATGGCTTGTTTGAACCTCGATGTCTAGTTAATCGATGCACATGGTTATACAAACTGCCATATCCATGAATTCGAGGAGTTTCGATTTGTATGATGGCTCATTAGGGGACATTGATGTCATTGAAGGAACATTAAAGTCACCCATTATAAGAAAGTGAGATTACTTCTGTGAAACAGCATAACGGAGGGCGTTTAACAGAATGTTATCGCTGTCTGCTGATAAGTTCGAATGACTATAGATAACTGCTAAGAGGCAGATATCACTCTTCTTCTGTGAACCGACATCTCGACCTTCTAGGTGCAGTCGGCAAAATAGTGCGTCGGGAATAACAAGAGAATTTTCGGTAAGAGCCTCCCATTTCAAATAATTTTGATAGCTGAAAGCAACACCGCCACCGCGAGATGGACGATCATTTCGAATGACTGGCATCTCACTGAGTTCAAGCTCTGGATCAAGTATGTCGTTTGACAGCCAAGTTTCAGTAACTGCTATGAGGTCCCAAGTTGTTGTATCATGTCGATGGCACAGCTCCGAGAGCTTAGAAAACAACACCTGAGTGTTAGTATAGCAGCATTGTATTGGTTGACGCATCAGGAGCTCGGTTCGCTGTGAGTGGCCGGCACAAATAATGCCGGTCTGCTGACGTTTTTCGGAACGTTTGTCTTCACAGTTGGCTGGTATGAGATAGGTACAACTGAGGCTGGCTCATCTGTATCTGAGGTCTGCACTAATTAAAGGAATGGTCTTGACCGTACTTCTGGTGGCCCAAGTTTCCTGTTGTCATGCCATGCTTGGATTACCATTGATACCACTTCGGACGCGGCCAAAGTAACTTTCAAAATTCGTGGCCCACTACCTTGGTAGTTTGTGGAAGCAATTAGACGGGTGACGTCAAAAGCCACGACATTCTGCATGTCGTATATTTCTACGATGTACCGCCGTTCTTCGATGTCGTGCTTCTGTCGTTCACTGCTATCGTCATTCTTCAATTCCGGCACACCATGAACCAGTACCACTTTCTTCATCTCATTTTGACGTGACGAACTAGGGTTGGATTTATGCTTCTGTCTTTCTGCTCATGGCCTGTCAGGAAAAATGCGGGCACTAACAGAAGAGTTTACTAGCACGTGGCTTGTTAAGAGAACATCTTCTAGGTCGCGCGGGTTGCCAAATGTTACTCAGAGTAAACGGGGTTCCACTAAGTTTGCAGATGATAGATTTCGTGACAGGCGTGTAAGACTAGTTGGGAGAACCTTCAGTACGATAGCGCAGGTAATTTAGCCCACCGGTTTTGCTCCTCGGCTTGTCTACCTTTTAGCAATTCGCTAGTAGGTTCTCGGACGTTTGAATATATTACTGTCCTCGTCTTTTGGTTGCATAGTAATTGTTTGTTCTGCAGTTCCTTGTGAACGTAGGTTTGTCGAGTGGGTGGTGTCTGGCTTGTCTTCCTTGGACGATAGGCCAATGCTACGACAAGAATTTTTACTTGCAACGCCGTTAGTTGCACTACCTGTGGTGGTCGATGGTTGTTGCCCAGCTACTGACGGAGATGATCGTGTAATTTGTGCGTAACTGCATAGTTTGGCGCATTACGTGAGACTTGGGATACCGTTCAAGCGGCCTGTTTTCCCTGCGGCTTTTCATTAACGGTGTTTGCCTTTCGCTGGACTGGGTAGCACTGTTGCTAGGGCGCTTTTGCATTCTAACTGGTTGGGGATTCGGGCTACGTAATGCATTAATCTGCAAGTTGAATTCTGAGATTTCCCGTCGCACTACCGCGATCAGTTCCTTTTGGTCTGCCGACGTAACAGCCAATGCTTCACATGTTGTCGTAAGCTCCTGAACAGTCTTAATTATCGGGCTACCTGAACATATGTCACAAAACACAAGCTATCTGTCGATACTCTGTTAGCTTCGTTAAGTGTAATGTTCACGTTTGTCGCGTCATAGGAATTGGCACAGAACGAATACGTGATTTTCGGGCGGATTTCATTTTCCCGCTTGTCTGAGCTACGGTTGACCTTAAGTTGGTTGCTCACTGGATTCCCGGTTGACTAACTTCTCCTGCCCATGGACCAGGGGTCGGTAAGCACTTTTAAGTTGCACTGGTCATGCCGTTTGGGCTGCCTCAGTTGTCTGCTCCAGTCAGCGGGTTTGGTTGTGGTGCGTCACTAGGCGCACGAGTAGCCAAAATAACACAGGCTTTTGTGCAGTGAAATGCACGTAAAATGTGGTAGTAAGGTGAGATGACAAAAATGCTTGTACCTATGGTATACCCTGGTGCACAGTACTAGGTTTTATGTCGTCTGACTGCCATAAAGAAGATCCGTCGAATGGTATCTCAAAGGTACTGATGAAACCCAAATAAGCAAAGTTACTCAAGTTAGCCTTGGTGAATAAAATTCCGCAGACTTTGTTTGGGTGTACCAGCGTGTCGTTGGACCTACTTCAAAATTATAGACGCCGTTGGATAGATCTCAGTGATCCGAAGCGATTGAACATACTTCCGAAGACGTGGCACAGGGATGTGAAGGGATACTTCCAATTTAACACAGGTCAAAGGATTGCACGATTAGCACGCACTCGCTGACAAGGTCATGGATGTGTAGGAATGTATACCGCTTTGTTACATTTTGCATTTTCCGTACATTTTCTGCTATCTGCTTGCAAGCGGAAAGCCAATTTTGACGATAAAGAATAATGGCCTCAATCGTAGACCACAATTCAATTGCGAAAAGCTCGCAAAATACACACGTTTTGAATTTTTTAACTTTAAAATTAACCAGCGGTAAAAGCTTGTTATGCGCAGCTTAATTTTGTTCTACTTTACGCAGTATTCTAACCCTAGAAAAAGTTTTTGTTTTTGAGATTTACTGTAACATATTCCGGATGGCCATTTTGAGGCACGGACGAGAAGTCCCGGCCACAAACGTACGGCACATGAGAAGCAGCGACCGAGTAATTAACGCAGTAGCTCGTACGAACTGGTAATCATGCAAGACGATGATGCTTTAATGAGTCGACCACATGCACGAGCAAGCTGGACCGAGACAGATGTATTCAACAGCGCGGCACGCGAATTGCGTGATATACGGCAAGCAAGTATATTAACAACGGGGTTACAAGGAACAGGTACTGGGGCTTGGATTTTGATTCCCTTCATTCATCGTGCATTCGGTCCGCCAAGCCCTGTAAAATAAGCAACGGGGACTTCAGTAATAGGGCCAATTTAAAAAATTCTTTGGGGTTTTAACTGTACTACATTGTCTCCCCCTTCTAAGTGAGGCAATGTCCCCAGCGCCAGCGCACCTGGAACCACAGCGAGTCCCTTTTTTAGCTGGCACTTCTACAGCTTGTACGACTATCGGGGGACAACCGGTTGGCGCGAGACTATCTACAGGAGTTGCATTTGAAGACAGTGTTATCCGTTTCAGTTGGCTTTAATGAACGGCCAGTACGTCGGCGTCTGGATCCGTAACGTTTCGAAGCACATACACAGCCGGCAAGCGTACGAACACCATCTCCTATGGCCCCTGCCATTCCAGATGGTATTTTCCTCGTGCGCCAGCTGGAGGTCTTGGTGGGTTTAGCCACACACGTTCACCTTTTCGGTGTCTAGGGGCTCGACTTCGCGATCGTAATACTCCTTCTGGCTGCGCTGCGCTGTCTTCATAGGCTCCTGCATGCTTTGAAGAGCTACGCTGAGTCGCTCACGGGTTATGCAGACGTATTCTGACAAACAGTAAGATTCAACCGGACAGACAGGTGATAGAAATTCCAGAGGTAAGCGAATCTCACGGCCGGGAGTAAGGTAAGCTGGAAAATAGCCGATTGTAGAGTACACAGAGGCCTGATAGGCAAGCATACATTGCGGCCATGCTTCGTCTCACGGCTTAGACTGATGGCGTTCAACGGAGCTCTGTAGGCTAGCCTTGGTAATTTTGTTGGTTTGCTCCACGAGTCCACTTTCTTGTGGAGGATACGGTGTAGTTCGTGTCTTTTAAATGACTAGCAAGCAAAACATTTCTTGCATTAGATGACTCTCAAAAGCCGCGCCCTGAGCGGAGTGCAAAAATATAGGTGCGTCGGAACGATCCGCCCACTCGTTGACTATGGTTGAAGCGACAGTGGATGTATGTTAGCATCGGATAGGTATTGCCTCTCACGACTTCGTGAAGTAATGTATCATAACTAATGTGAACCAGTTCCCGCTCTTTGTGATCTGTCAAGAGTCACTGCTATCTTTTCCAATACGTTGCCCTGGTGCGGAACTAACTACTGGTTGCAATGGAGCACGAGGGACAGGCAGCATTGGTTGCAAAGTAGCACAGAGCTCACATGACGCACAAAATTGAACGACGTCAGAGTGGATGCCCGGTCACCAGTACTGTTGGCAAACTGCAGCCTCCGTTTTCAACTGATTGGATTGGCCCAATTGTTGATGACATTTTTGTAGTATTCCAAGAGATCGGGTCATCGGAGTAATCAGTTTCGGCCCGGATTTATCAAGGCGGTACAGAACACCGTCGATGATTCTCAAGTCCTTCCAGTGCTCAAGTATGGAGCGCTCTTTTGTGGTACGTTCACGAAGTTCAGTTCCAGTGAGTTTCGAGGAGCCATTCAGTTGTCGGTAGTAGGCATTAGCCATGTACGGGTCACATGCTTGCTCTTCGGCCCACGCAATACCAGGCTCTGGGGTTACGAAAACCGAATTGACCTGTTCGCATCTAACTAGCCTGGACAGCGCGTCTGCATTAGAATGTCGTGTCCGGAGACGATATTTGCAGTTAAAATCGTATTCTTAAAGCTGTTCCTGCCATCTTGCTATCTGACTCTCCGGCTCACCAAATCTTTTTAACCACTGAAGTGACTGGTGACCAGTGAGAACCGGAAATGACTTTCTAAGTAGGTACGGCCTAAAATGTCGCAAAAAGATCACCAGCGCCAGTAGTTCCCTTTTAGTAATGCTGCACTTTTTCTCCCGTTTATCTAAAGGGCGACAAGCCCGCCGGATTTCTCTGGGACAAAACTGCGCCGATCGCTTTATCTCTGGCAACTGTATCCAGCCCAAACGCTCCCGACTCTAGTGGGGTCGCAGGGAGAACCAAGTTTGAGGGTGTAGTAAGATGAACTTTCAGCTCGGCAAAAGCATTCTGACATTCAATAGTCTAGCAGAACGTTTGTCCCTTCTCAGTTAAACGATGTAAGGGGCTGAGGTGGCCGCAAAATTAAAAATAAACCGTCGATAGTACGAAGCCAATCCTAAGAAACTTGGACTTCTGCTGTCGTTTTAGTTTGTGGCCAGGAAGTAATTTTTCACATTTGGCGGTGTCGGTCCTCACAGCTTCATGGGAGATAAGGTGCCCCAAGTACTTAACTTCACGCAGGAGAAAATGACATTTTAGACCCCGTAGTTTCATACCGGTCACGCGCAGCCGATCCAGTACGAGGCGTAACCGCCGGTTATGCTCCTCAATCGATCGCCCTTAGACGGTTATGTCGTCCAAATAAATTAAACAGCTACCGGGTGTCAGACCCACCAGGGCTTTCTGCATTAGTCTCTGAAACGTAGCCGAAGCATTAACCACACCAAAAGGCATCGTTTCAACTTCATATAGACCGTTGGGAACAGTGAACACCGTTTTCTCATGATCCTTGGGTCCTACTTCTACTTGCCAGTAACCACCTGCAAGATCCAACGTAGAAAACCAGCATAATCCACGCAGTGCATCGTATGTGGCATCAATGCGGGGCGGGGGAAATGAGTCTTTACATGTTACCTCGTTAAGCTTTCGATAATTAAAACAAAGCCGCGTGGTCCCATCTTGCTTCTTCTCTAAAAAGATCGGCGACGCCCACGGTGACGATGACGGTTTATTGCTACATTTGTTCAGAAGCTCTTTGATGATGGACTCTAACTGTGGTACGTAATTAACCGGTAACCTGCGCGCATGTTGACTAATAGGTCGGTAGGACATGGTGTCAATCTCCTGTTTAACTAGGTTCGTACGGTCAGGTGAAGCATCTGTGGAAAACACCCCTTCAAACGCTCGTAGCACTGCGATTAACTGGCCAGGGTTTGCTGTGGTAACGTTAGTGCGTCCAATAATTGGATCAATGACCACCTTTTGGAAATGCGATGCTACTGAAGACGTGGTGGCGATAGTGAACGCTCCTCGACCGTCCTGTTGATAAGCAATGACGGTTGGCGCAAGACACACATACGGTTTCGCATCCAAGTGCCACTTTACAACCATGTCGGGTGAGTAAATCCAATCCTAAAATAGCGTCCCAGGTCAAAGTTCGACAAGCTGTAAGCTTGTGAGTGGCTACTACCCCAAGTTTTACGCGTGCATGCAGTGTAAACTCTGTTCGCAACTCCACACCATTGACGGTGCTAACACGGGGCTGCTGCTTGGTAACCGCGCACACGTTCCTAAGGCTGTGGGCGATGTCAAGGCGAAGTAGAGAACACGAAGCACTAGTATCAATCAAAATATGCACGGTAATATCATCTAAACACTGAGGTAGCGTCAGTGGTTTAGAGTGTACGTTGTTAGTGAAAGTGGATGCTAAAAGCTGGTGCAAAGCTGATCTATAAAATGTCTGTACAGCTGTACATACCTGATCATGCCTCAACTGGCGTGCCTCGCATAGTCGAGAATAAATAAATATTTATTTATTTATTTAATGTGGGGTTTTCAAAAGCGACAGGTGGGTGGCGTCCACGGCGCTGGGCCCGTCTGTCGAACCGCTAAGAGCATACGCAGCTCTCCACGGGGGATTTTTGCGCTGAAAAATGGTGACTGGGACCAGCTGGGCAAACGTCGGATGACGGGCGTAAAGTTGAAAAGTTTTCATGACCAACTCTCCAATAGTTGTCTGGTTACCGCAAGCATCAGCGCAAAATCCCAATCTTCGCTGGATTCCCTTCGCTACGGTGCATCTCATTCTTGAACCTTTTGGACCAGTCCGGTCTCTGAAGCTCCAAATGCCCATGGGTCTCAAGCAAAGGCCTTATTTTGAGCATCGGCTGCAATTGACCATGGTGCTCATTAACAAAAGCAACAGTTTTAAGATAATTTTCTCCGTCTTGTTAATTATCTGTAGTCTTGATCCCTCTTACTGAAATAGAAATTTCCGGCCTCTGATTGAGTTACGCCTCTCGGCTCTGCTATCAAGCTTTTCAGCTTACAGTAACGTCCCTTTGGCTCATTTGCCTTCTCTTTTGGTCCATATCGCAACTCTTCAATAGTTGTCTTGTTACCGCTAGCCTCAGCGCAAAATCCCAGTCTTCGCCAGATTCCCTTTGCTATGGTGCCGCTCATTGTTAAACCTTTTTAACCGGTACGTTCACTGAGGCTCCAAATGCCCATAGGTCTCAAGCCAATGCCTTATTTTGAGCATCGGCTGCAATTGACCATGGTGCTCATTAATAAAAGCAACAGTCTTAAGATAATTTTCTCCGTCTTGTTTATAATCTGTATTCTTGATCCCTCCTACTGAAGTAGAAATTTCCGGCCTCTGATTGAGTTATGCCTCTCGGCTCTACTATCAAGCTTTTTAGCTCACATTAACTTCTTTCTCTCATTATCCTTCTCTTTTGGTCCATATCGCAAATCTTTAATAGTTGTCTTGAAACCGCCAGCCTCAGCGCAAAATTCCAATCTTCGCTAGATTCCCTTTCCTGCTGTGGCTCTCATCTTAAACCTTTTGGACCAGTCCGGTCTCTGTGGCTCCAAATGCCCATATGTCTCAAGCCAATGCCTCTTTTCTTTTGCGCATCGGCTGTTATTGAACAAGATGCTTATTGGTTAAAGCAAAAGCCTCAGACTTGTTTCCGTCTGATTCATTGTCTGTATGCTTAGTCCGAAACTGAAATTTCTGGCCTCTGATTGAGTTTTTTCTCTTGGCTCAACTATCGAGTTTTGTAGCTTATATTAACGTCCGTTCTCTCTTCCATTCGCTATTGTGGTTCTCATTCTTCAACCTTTTGGACCAGTCTGATCTCTGAGGATGCAAATGCCCATACGTCTCATACCAATGCTTCGCTTATTTTGCGCATCGGCTGCCATTGACTAAGGTACTCATTGGTAAAAGTGGCAGCCTCATGTTACCTGTCTCTGTCTGAGTTGATATCTGTATGCTTGTTGCTTCATTTCGAAATTGAAAATTCCGGTCTCTGAATAAGTTCTGCCCCTCGGCTCACCCACCAGGATATTTCGCTCACATTAACGTCTTTCCCGCATTCGGCATCTGCTTCGGTCCTTTTAGCAACACTTCTCTCTACAGCTGTTGCAAGTATTTCTGTCTGTTCTCTCTCTTGTTTTCAACACTGTACGCCTGATACTCCCGGGTTCCACACACGACGACTTTTGCGTATGTTAGGTTAATTCAGACAGCATTTGTCTCTCACACTCAGCAAATATCGGGTCTCGCGTTTGCAAGTAAAACCACGGATATTATGTATAATATATTCGGTCATTCCACTGTTTGTAACCAACCCGTTACCGCAAAATTTTATATTTATACACTAAGATAGTCCTATTCCATTTCCTTGACAGTTTGCTCGGTCCGTTTTTCTTTTCTACCTTGTTCTAAAGGATAACATTATCGGCACGGTACACCTGAGGACATACCTGCGAAGCTCACCTGGACACGGAATCAACACACAGCAAAGAAATCACCTGCACTTCACAATCCTGACAAGCTAAAGGAACCCGTAAAACGAATCAAATCAATACAAGCCACCTGAGTCATCCGACTTCAACAGCTCCAACCACTTGTAGTCGACTCCAAAGGAGACCACACAACCAGCTCATTTCAGTTGGGAAACAAATTTGTGAAATCTGACTGTGAATATCCGCGAGGGTAATCGGTCAGATGCAATCTTGTTAATGTCATATTACTAGTCGGCAGTGTACCAGGACGTGGTGGGTCTTCGTCTGGCAAGCGTTTTCTCTACAAAAACCACAAATGTTTTTTAACAACACTGCGACGTGGCGGATGTGACTCGCCACTCAATAAACTTGCCTCCCTAATCTCACCTTGGCAAGTTGACCGATACCACATTTACAAATTCTGTGCATATATCTGCTCCCGTACAAACACGCCTACATATTTGTGCAGTTACATGCCACTATCCTTAAATATTCCTGCAGTCCTTTCCTCATGCTTCACTCACTTGACCTGCAGTGTGTACACAACCTCATCGGACTAGTTCCTCATCAACTTACTCCACATTTATGATCCCATTTCTTTTCTCTATATCTCGCATTCTGTGGACATAGACTTCCTACAACCTTTAGGCCATATGGCCCTACACTACTGACTTCCTCTGTAATACTCCCGCTCTCGGTGCTTCTAATAATGCTATCATGTACACGATTGCATGTATGCTGATCATGCCCAAATGAAATGCCTCGCTTTGTCGGGAATAACATATTGATTTTTTATTTATTCAGATGGTTTCGGTCGGTGTTGACTTACTCCTGATTCCCGGCGTTTTCCAGAACTTCCTCCAGCGAACGAGGAAGTTTTAACGTATATTTGTCTCGGAAGTATTGATCTCTTAGTCCCATCGCGAACCTCTCACATATCCACTTTTCCAGACCTGCGTATTGAATATTTGGAAATTCTTGGTGAGCCAAAATTCGGAGAGATGTGAGGCAGGCATATGCGTTCTCTAAGGGTAGCTGGCGCAGAGCGAAGAATGTGTCACGGTAGAACGCAACGAGATGGCATTTGGAAAACAAGTTTCGAAGAGTGGCCCAGGTCTTTACCATGGGTGAATTAGCAGGTACGCTCATTGCTAAGCAAATCTGCAACGCTACTTTCCTTAAGAAACTGAGGATGATCGAGTCGAGTGACTTTCTGGCGCTGTAGCGTTGTGCCCGTTGACTTGAAAGTAGCAGCTCTCAAAGTCACCACCCGGGCTGAATACACGCGGTTGGCAACTGAGGGATTGGATGTGCAAAATTGTGTCCCGGACACAACACTTAATCTGCGGTAGGCTGAAATCACTTTTGCTCGTAATTTTAGAACTGCCCGCAATGCCAATTTGCAATATATTCCGGAGGGCAGTTTCGAAACACGGACGAGAAGTCCCGGCCACAACGAACGGCACGTGAGAAGCAGCGACCGAGTAATTAACGCAGTGGCTCGTACGAACTGGTAATCATGCAAGACGATGATGCTTTAATGAGTCGACCACAAGCACGAGCAAGCTGGACCGAGACAGATGTATTCAACGGCGCGGCATGCGAATTGCGTGATATATGGCAAGCAAGTATATTAACAACGGGTTTACAAGGAACAGGTACTGGGGCTTGGAGTTTGATTCCCATCATTCATCGTGCATTCGGTCCGCCAAGCCCTGTAAAATAAGCAACGGGGACTTCAGTAATGGTGGTCAATTTAAGAAATACATCGTGGATCCAACTGTACTACATTATGCATGTTATAATTTTATGGCCGGAAATCAATATCAGCGCAGGAAATGTTTGCCTGTATCTTTTAGTTTACTTGTCTTTTTCTAGTGTAGCACGCTGCCTTAGTATGTCTCTTAACAAATCCTTTTTATTTTCATCGGCACTTCTCGGAATTACTTTTTAGCTTTTCCTATCCATTTTAATTTCACCACTCACATTTCTTTCATGTGCGCACCAATAATTGTGGGGACTGAGCGGGCCAGATATGTCCAGTGAATAAAAAGTGAAGTTATTTTGAATGGGCTCCGGTTTCAAATAAAAACGGCACAACTACAGCTTTGGGCAACATTCACAACGAAAGAACAAGGAGCTCCTTGCTACCCGAAAGAGCGTGAAGAATTTCAATTTCGGCGCATACGACCCTATCGGCCGTACACCAAACAATGTCAATACATCCGTGCTTGGCAACTAGGAACATATACTAGTAATTTGCCTACTTCCATGCAAGCGTATACGATTAGTTGAAAGCTTAATCTGGACCCTTAGGTGTGCAGCCTCTATCCAGTCTAGAATTATAGCTATTAATTTAGTACTTAACCAAGTTATAGAGTTCTTTGAGAACAGTTAACAAGACGATGCCGCCAAGTTTTGTCATAGTTGTCTGTCGTCTGATGTACAGACGTACCACATGCTGGCAGACGTACCGCTCGTGCACCAGAAATAACGCTTCTCAATGCTACCGACTAGCCTGCTGCTCAGCTATACTTTGAAATGTAGTTCGCCGCCTCAGCTTCATTAGATGCAAAGCGCTTCTTCGCCCGTGTCAAACGTAAGACTAACTTGCCCTCACACCTTCATTTTTGGTTGGTTTTGCCTGTTCTGCCGCCGACCTGGATCACGCAATGTCCTCTATGCTTACGGAACGGTATGTGCGAGAATTTGTTACGGCACCTTGCTTTACGTTTATTGATTTAGAGACGAGAGTACCGTCTTGCATTACTTACGGATAGTTCTGTGGCCGCGGCTCAGGTGTTGATGCTGCTACGAAAACAAAATCCCGCTAAATCGATTGGGGGATGCTGCTCGCCCCAAGTTGCTACCTGTACACCTAGCTGAGCTTCGTGAGCCAATCACGCGTTTGGCTGAGAAGTTCCAGCTCCACTTCTCTTTACCTTCTGACCAGCAGGAAGATATAGTACGGCTTATTTTCTAGAAGGGTGAGCAATACAGACTGTCCCTTCTGACTAGAGTAATGGTTGTCTGAATGAAGATTCTGGTCAGTGATGCCTTGGAAGCCGACTTTATGATATTTACTTGCTCAATCCCTCAACATGGTTTCGGTAGCACTTACCATTGCCTTACCCATTTGCCGTAGGCTCGGAAATGCTAAGCAGACGCATTGGATTAGTGCGGGGCATTGAACCTCCTTTTCGTTGATCGCCAAAGCATAGATACGGGCCGTTTTTCTTTCCTTTGTTCTAAAGGAAAATATTACCTGCACGGAACATCTATGAAGACATACCTGCGATGCTCACCCTGACTCGGAATCAACACAGAACAAATAAACCACTCGCACTTCGCAATTTCGATACACTAAAAGAACCCAGAAAACAAACCTAATAAATAAAAGTCATCTGAGTCATTCGACTTCAACAGCTCCAACCGCCTGCAGTCAACTCCGAAGGAGACTACACAAACGTTAGAAACAAATTGGCGAAACCTGACTGCAAATATCCGCGAAGGTAATCGGTCAAATGCAATCTTGTCAATGTCCTATCACTAATCGGCAGTGTTCCAGGACGTGGTGGGTTTACGTCTGGCAAGCGTTTTCTCTACAAAAACCACAAATGTCTGCTTAACAACACTGCTACGTGGCGGATGTGACTCGCCACTCAAAAGGTCACTGCCCCAATCACACTTTGGCAAGATAACCGATACCACGTTTACAAAATCTGTGCATATATCTGCTCCCGTACGAACACGCCTACACATTTGCTCAGTTACATGCCACTATTCTTAAACGTCTTTATATCTTCTCCATCATGCTTCACTCTCCTGCGTCGCCCTGTGCACACAACCTCCTCGGACTAGTTCCTCACAAACATTCTCCACATTAGTGATCTGATTCTTATCTCTGCATCTCGTATTCTGTGGACATAGACTTCCTACAACCTTTGGGCCGTATGGGCCTACAATACTGACTTCCTCTGTACTACTCCCGCTCTTGATGCCGCTAATCATGTTACCATGTACAAGACTACAATATGCTGATCATGTTCAAAAGGCGTGCCTCGCTTTGTCGAGAATAAATATTTACTTATTTACTTATTTATTTATACTGTTAAGCATTCTAGGCTGTTGCGTACGCTGCAGTCATAAGGTATATCCGGGCAAGCCCTGCAATAGGTGATGACATTTTTGGAAGGTAGTGAATGGATTTTCGTGCAAACGTGAGCCTATACTCTGCACAATTGGTTCTTAGTGTGGCTTCCCAGGAGACGGTCTTTGGTCCACAGTTGTTCAACGTTTATGTTAGTAACCATTTTAAGGAACTTGGGATGTCGTCTATCGCTTTGCAAAAGCCTTTATGTTCCAGAACACGGTCAGTTTCTATGGCGTGCGCTTGCTCGGCTCTGGGATAAGTCTATTTTCTGGAAACTAACCATAAATCTTTCAGTGTCCAGTTTTGCGCCTTGAGTAAGTTGGTCCATTAACGCTTCGCGTTGTAGGGGAACCAAATAGCACGACTATCCGAGCAAGCTGAGTTAGTTGTCAAGCTGTCATCAGACCTGAAGCGCAAACTAAACAAAGACTGCTTACAAGGGGATCAGAATGACACGGGTGATCCGCAGGCCATTTGAAATCCCAACAGGGGAAATTTTCAAAATGTACACGGTTTTCCTCCGACCCCGGTTATTACTACACTCAAGCCTGCCCCGTTGCTAATTGCTAGATAAGGTGGCTGCAGAACGGGTTTTCATGATTGCCAACTTGAAGGCGCGTAGGCTAAGCAATGTAACTGGTCTAGCGACAGCGTTTAAGCTGGGTCCATTTGCCTTGCACTATCGGAGTCACCAGGGCCACCTGATCCCTAATTATTGCATCCTGTCGGGTCAGGTTCGTCCTTACTTTGGTTAAGATTTCCATCCTCCTTGATTGCCGACACTTCGTGCGCATCCAACGAAGCTGAACCATCCTCGATGCGATCGGCTAGGGGTTGAGATCCGGTGGTCGTGTAGGTTGACTGACGCTTGAAACTTTCTGCTTGAGGCCGTCGTATCGAGGCCGACATTTACGACCATTAAACACCGACATGGTGCCACCAGTATACAACGGCAACTCATGCCCATCACATCTAAGCCCGAATTACAGTGTCCCATTTCCATTTCCTTATCTTAGTGTCTTGTGTCAATTTCACGTCAATTGTTGTTTATTTTCGTGTTGTCCCGTCCCTTCCGTCCGTTAGTTAAGTTAAAATTTTGCGTGACCGGTAACGTAAGTACTGCTGGCGCTGGACAAGTTAGCACTAATTGGCCGACCGCAGTGTAAGGTTGGTGCCGCTTGGGCCTTCAAGGCACAAGTCGCTTTACCGAATCGACAATGGATGTGCTAAAATATGGTCGCGTTAGCTTAGACGCAAGTTACGCGTAATCTGAGCGAGGTCTCTATTCACGCACCATTCGAATGAAACGCTGAGTCCACTAAAACTGAGAGAGCTAGAAGAATTTCAAATTGTATTCGTACAATCCCATAATCTGCGCCCTAACTGACTCAGCGTCCAACCAGCCTAGAAATATACGTATTTCTTTATTTACTTACTAGAAGCGCGTGATGTAAATGCACACGCAAATCAAGGATAGAGCAACGTACATGACCACGTGACAACGCGGTTCCCAACTACCCGCAAGAAGTGACAAACGAAGACCAAGCGTTCCACCGAGAGTCCTTTTCCCACCTACAAACAGCGAAGCACCGTTAACACAACGGTTCATATTGTAAGTGAAATGAAGCACCACGTAGGGCTGGTGGTTCACAAAAGAAAGTTGCTCAATTTAGCTCTGTTGTACCTAGACTCCGAGTAGTTTGGTCATGCTACTTTGTGGGCAGTATTGGAAATCTGTGTCTCGCAGCCCAAGCACAGGATTTGTGGTGCATTTGTGCAAAGTTACATAGCGTAAACGCTACCAAATACCATCACGGCACAACGTGCTACTTAAGTTGCAGCCTTCATGGGAATTCCCGGTTTATCTTGCTTCAATCGTACTTGGCTTGTTAGTAGGCTATTGCGGTTATAAAAGGGTACAAAGGAGTAAGAGCAAACAAAATAAAACGCATTCAAATAATTGCATAAGCAGAGAGCACTTGGTTAGTGGCAGCTATGAACTCTTACAAGAATTCGGCAACGACCAATAAACTTTGGTCTATTCATCGCTTAATGTTGTCCATCGTTCTACATTACAGTAATGCAGAGGAAATTTCATTTCAGCCTGGCGTTACTCGGTTTAATAGGCACTTAGATGTTATATCTAGCCTAGACCACTGGTGTGCCGAGTTTATGCAATGGCCTCGCAGATATGCTGACGTTGCTCGTTCAAAGCGCTAGTGATGGACGGACCACGTTCAGACTTCATGATTTGTACGTCCATATTATGTGCCCTCACCAACTACGCCTCCTTCTTGAGAACAACCCTAAGTTCGCTAACCGCGTTTATGCGGTAAACCATACTGGTCAGCCCGTAACCTAGAAGTAACGAGCCTGTCTCGTAAACTGGCGGCGAGGTTTTAAATTCCCGCAAGGATTAGCGCCCCCGCGGTATACGCAGCCCGTATGCCACTGGTGGTGGTCGCACGGCTGATCTGTACCGCTTCTGCCAAAGATTGACTCGTAGGCATTTTGGTGATCAGGTTCTTTTTGTTCGTCGGTAAAGTAAGTTCTCAATAAGTTGCGGTCTCTATGCTGCTTCAACCTTGGTCTGCCGTTGTGTTGCCATTCCAAATGTATCCAACAAGTTTAGCAATAGCAGGGGCACAGGAAAGCTGACTGGCGTAAAGGATTCTGCGTGCCGCGGTCTCAATTTAGGCTGGACCTTACCGTGTTGCGATAATTGCATGCCTCAGAGATCCATGGAGCTAAACCGCGTGGCGCTTATTTCCACTTTCAGAGTTACCCCTACAAGAATGGTTAATGGTTAGGGGTGAGACGAACTAAACCTCCTGGTACTCCAGGTTGTGGTTAGAATAGAGTAGCAGTTTCTTCCTTAAAACGGACACTTTGCAGCCCACCGCAAAACCCGCTGCCTTGCGATCAGGTTGTTGAACCAAAGGCTTTCTTGAGAAAACAAATCGTTCTCCTGCCTAAGCCTAGGCCACCTGACAGTAGCCTGCATACGCAATACAATGAATTTTTTCAAGCAGTTTCCTGGTGCTCTGACTGTTGCAGAGGATATTAAATGGTGTTCTGTCTACTGCAGCGAGCAGGATGGATATGAGTTTGGTTGCTATTGCTTCAGACTTGCCGTCTCCTTTTTTGCCCTCACGCTTATTCACCTCACTGCCCCTTTCCAACCCGTTTTCTCCACACAGGTTTCAACCCTACTATTATTGTCCCTCCTCAAACTGCATTGTTAGGCGCTTAATAGTTTGGATTATTTTTACTATACTGTAGACAAGTCCATGTGCAACCAAGCAGTCCACCACAGCTCATCGGCTTTCACTTGGAGCCATTGATGCTTCTTCATATTGGTATGCCTCAATGGACACACTGCTACAGCTCGGTCAACATACAGCACTTGCCTGAACTTTATAGGCCCTCTCAATCTATATCGGTAGCTTATCGGAGACTCGAGCTCTGTGCTCACTCGACGATCCACTTCATTTGGCACCAGCAGTAGTTTGTGATAGCGCTTATTTAAGGATGATGCATCTGCAAACGCCGGCTAACATGGTGTCGTCATTTATCTGAGTCTCCGTGCTGAAGCTACTTTGGTTGCTTGGATTACAATCAGTAACCGAACGCGTGCGGTCCGATTGGCTGGCTTGTCTAACTCTTTGAAGTCGCGCGGGACTGGCAGCTGTCGTTTCATCATCGCTGTTGAAGCGCCCACAAACCCTAGCGATGCATCGGTAAAACCGATTTCCATCGTCAAATGCCCGAGCGGCTTCTCTACAGAAGAAACACGGACAGGATTGTCCTGGTGAGGATCTGAACGCACCAGTTGGAAGCCTGTCCACTGAGGAACATTATCTGGGCCGTCAACATGGTGTAGGCTCCCGTAATTAAAACATTGTGCGGTTACTTCCGTTGCGTCAAGATGCCCGCTTAGTTCTTGCGAGCACTAACTGCCGACACGGCATTCGCCGGAGGATGACATGAGGCTCACTAGCCACGAACCAACCTTGAAGGCAAATCGATCACGTTACAATCAGTTACCAATGGAGAGGCTGCGTACAGAACGGTCGCCGGATTTGGGGTATATGTCTGGACACCGACCATGCACTTGGATGTGTTGACATGCGGATGCGATTTGGCGGACGTATACCTTGACGCAATGTGCGCCTCGACACCAGACAGCTGGCAAAGCCATCTGTTCTGGATGCCTATAGAAGTAGGCTGAGATGCAGTTTGGGTGAGCGTTCACTGGATGCAACTGAGAGTCACTTGTCGCAGGTTCACCGGGCATCACTAGTAGCAGGCAAATCCTCATGTAGGAAGTCTACTAGCCAAGATTGACTTAAGTCTCTTCGCTGTCGCTGGAACTTATCGGTGCTCGCCGGTTTAATCCGGCTAGAGGCGAACACAATGAAATACGCAAAGCGACCTGGACTCGCCTGAAGAGAGACCGCGAGTCATAGTGGTCTTATCGTGCCTCAGAAATAGAGGTGGCCACTGCCCGTGGTAACCATCAAGTTGTTCCATCTGTTACGGGAAGCGATAGAAATGAGAGTTGGTGTTAGTGAAATAATTTGTAACGATATTTGTCAACCTATCCACCGCTTGTCAAAACGTATGGAGCTTTAAAATGAGCAACTTGAGGAGCAATTTATTCGTCCAGAACTGGTCGCTTCCTCACCGGCCAGCGATAGCCCTACTCTCTAGACTCTCCAGTTGGATCTGCCCTCTTGCCCAGATGTTGAACGTGGGGTTGAACTGTTGCGACTGAACAAAGCCGCGAAACCAGCTGATCTTCATCCGGCCCTCTTCAAATCTGAGGGCCTGCTCTTATTGAGGATTTATACGGATAAATAGTGAAACTTTTGGAGTAGGAAACTGTCCAAACGGACTGGAGCTGCTCCGTTATTGTTCTCATCTGCAATAGTGGCTTTCGTTTGGAATGCCGCAATCATGGAGGAATCAGTCTGCTTCCCAACGCCTCCAACATACTTGCCTCCATATTCCTGCACCAGCTGAACAACGCTCGTGTAAGCCATATTCCTTAACAGCAAACTGGATTTTGCCTGGGTCGTGGCTGCATCGACCACATCTTCACTTTGCATCAATTGATGGAGCACCGTCACACATAATGGCAAAAAACCGTAGTCTTGTTGCTCTACATCTGAGGTGCTTTTGATTCGGATGATCCATGTGCCTCTGGGACTCTCTATTTAGGAAAGATATGCCAAAATGTGTAAATATTATTCGAGCATTATACGCGCGTAGTAGCGCAGAATGAGGATTTACGGCAACCTGTCGACGTCCTTTAATGTCTCAAGGATTCTGAGACAAGGATGCCCGTTTCCCCTTTTCTCTGCAGCTCCGCTATTGCCGAAGACCTGGAGAGTGCACTTCTAGGACACGACATAGAGGGTATAGAGACGTTCTC
Source organism: Dicrocoelium dendriticum (assembly GCA_944474145.2). NCBI lineage: Eukaryota > Metazoa > Platyhelminthes > Trematoda > Plagiorchiida > Dicrocoeliidae > Dicrocoelium > Dicrocoelium dendriticum. The sequence continues at coordinate 135,592,873 of OX104063.1, forward strand.
AGAAGAGCGATTTCTATACTTGGAGCAGGCAGACGATATTGTCCTTCCCTGTGAGAGCTCCCAAAGGTGCCATGCTGCACTGGACAGATTAGCATTAGCTGTCAGCCTCTTCGGGCTTTGCCTCCTACCCTCGAAATGCAAAGCTTTCCTCTAATTTTGACGGGGTCCCATCACGGCGCTGGAGCTTGATGGAAATCGGCTAGAAGTCGTTATAACGTTCAACTACCCAGGTAGTTGTATCAGCGCCGTGTGAGTTGAAGACAAATTCAAACCGCATAGCAAAAGGTTTAAGCGCTTTTGCTAACCTTTGCAACTTATGGCGCCAGCGCGACATCGCTCTCATCTTGAAGGGTAGTATACAATGCCGCAGTATTTTCGAACTTACTCTACGGTTACAAAACCTGGCCCCTTAAATCAGCGGACGTAAAGAGATTAGTTACGTTCGACCTTGTGTATCTTCCCAGTTTGGCGGACATCTGGTGGGAACACCGCGTGAGCAACGGTTGTGTCTGACAGCTTGCGTACGGCACAGGAAAAGGAACTAAACAGCTCAGCACCGTCATTTCATGTACCAGACTTCCGTGGCTTGGCCACGTGTTATGATTGCCAGGTTACCGGCTTCCGCTATGTGCATTGTTTGCTCGCCAGTGGTGTGGATGGAAGAAGAGGAGTGGCAGACAAACGACGACTTGTTCGAGACGCATGCAGAACCATATTTCTGAACTTGCCTTGGTTGGAGGTTCACTGCTCCATGTTTGGGTTCCGAGAGAAGATAAACAGGTTTGACCAAATGCGCTTGCTGGCAAGGTTAGCAGCCGGCCTTAGTGACGTTCCCGTTTTGCGTTGCCTTGTCACTCATCATCCTTTTAGCTTCCCCCCACTGCGATCTCATTTGGTAGCATACTATAATTTTATATAAAATAATTTTGTTGCCTAGTACTCGGCCGGTAGCTTTCTTGTACAATGTCTATCCGTTGCTGGTAGCTCAGCCGGCCTGCAAGAGTCCAGTTAATTTCCTTTTTATTTTGTGTGTTGTCCCGCCGTAGCTGAGGTGCGTTACAGCTCTAGCTCATGTGTATAATGATGATGATAATGGTCGAATTTGATTGTGACGGCGGACCCGCGTGTGATTACCCCCGGAGACATCATGCTAAATAGCACTTGAACTGCCCATCACGGTTGCTTTTGGCCAGCGTGGATGACCTGTCCTACAGCCGCGAGCGTATACCGGGGCTTTAACGACGAGCCTATTGTTTTTGGTGCGAGCAATAGCTTGACTTGTTGGCTTTTCGTTCGCGATGAACCCATAGTTAGTGATGCGGAGCTGTCCGCCCGTCAATGCTTCAGCTAGAGCCTGGCATCCTGGAGCGGCTGGATATGGTGTAGGCCGATAAGAGAGCAAGCACTCATGAAGGCATTCGTTCACGGTCCCTATTAGCGCTATTTGCTTCTCCCAAAACCCTTATGTTTGTGGATCAGCACTGCAGTTCACTTAGACGTCAAACACCAGCCACACACACCACGTGGGATACACGACGTGCTACATGCCGGCGCCAACAGAGCATTTGCCCTCTAAACAATACATGCTGGCACAACACAGCACGTGACAACAGTAGACCATTGGTACTAACCTTCAGTTCGCGTTCAATGTTATAACTGTCATCAAGACTCAATACGCAACAGTACCGGAACGGTCAGCCAAAGGAAGTGGGAGTTTCCGTCTAGTGCTTAAAGCCCGACGCATCCAGTGGCAACGCACCTTAACGGCAAGTGAACTCAGCCAGCATGCAAGCACAGGAGATCAGTAGCAGCTGTATATAGCGTTATGACATGTACACTATTATTATCATATTAATGCTTAGCCTTTTGGCCTTGTAGCTGGTCACGACCCAATAAAAACTAATAAATGGTGATCGCGTTGAGACACCTTGTACTATCTTGACATTTGGCTGTTTAGTTTTTGCATAGAACACTATGGCTGCTCCACCATACCATGCTGACTTGACATACTCCTCGCTATCAAAGATTAACGTTTCTGTGCACCTTTCATCTTTTCCCCATCATGACCCACAGATATCTTTTACCTAGGTCCATGTGCAGTTTGTTCTTCGCAATATCATACATGAACAGACCATGATTTATTAAGTACTAGACGCATTGCCACCAGAGAGTATTGCTGACCTACGGTGTATATGGTCATCACCAATTGACGCTAGGCCTTATTCACAGCTTAAACACGCAGGCATGCAAAGAAACGCTGTTGTCGAGCACAAACTACTCAAAATATTGGCTAGCAGCAAATTTATTCACGGACGCACTCCTTTACAGTGCCTTAGACGTCTTTACAGTGTATTGGGCAACCTCAAAACCGAATGCAGCGTTAGTTAAGCAGCTAATTATGAAGCGATTACCTAGGCAGGTACAGGTTATCTTTATCAGCAACGCCAACAGCGTTCCCCTGACGCAGCTAGCTGGTATCGCTGTCATGAGTTTAGATGCCTAACCTAGCACAACTGTTATGCACGTCGTCGAAATGCACGGTCTACCAAACTCGGGTAACGACCGGCTGGACGATTTGGCTAAATAAATAAGTAAATGGGTATATTGCTAGACTGGCCAGATGCTACGCTCGTAAGTGATCGGAACAATGTTTACATTAATCCTATGCTCTTGAGTGGGAGTTGGAAAAGTGTGAGTATGGTCCGTGTTGGCAATTACGACAGCAGTGGCTTTGCTCCGTGTACAGCGGCTATTAATTTTCGCTAAAAACGGCTTCCCGCTTTGTAAGCAGATATCAGGAAACAGAAGAGAAAATGGTAAAAGTGGCGAAGCGGTATAAGTTCGAACTAGGCAGGTCTATCTAGGAATGCGCTATAAAGCTCGTAAAACCCCGCAATAAATAGGTACGACGTAGGTGGCCGAAAAGCAAACTTTTCAGACCTATTCATCAAAGTTAGGAAAATAAACGCTGAGGTTGCGCGTAAACACTAGTAATCCAGTAAGAAATGTTATACATGCAAAGGACTTCAGAACAACTTATAGTTAATCCATGGTCAGAAGGCCTCAGTGTACGGTTTTAAGCGGATACTGAGCCACCTAAACCACTGGAAATATAGTTTCGTATTTTTAAGCCTCTATGTGGTTGCAAGGTTTACATCAAGGTTGTACTGGCTAGGTCTACCCAAATAACAAGGAGACCTTTAAGAATATTTGACACCTTTTGGCCAGTAGAATGCACAAATCGCTTGGATAAATATCGCAAGATTTATTTCCTAGAGTCAATTTTCTATATTCATAAGGCTATGCTTGTAACATCAGTGAGCTAGAGGAGCCTGTCACTGATAGTAAAGAAATGAGTATCGGAAAATGTAGAAAAGTCTGGCAAAATGCTTCGGGGCGTGAAATCCATTTGGGTCGGCGTTGGTGGGGCAGTAGCAACTCTACTTCTGTAAGTTGAGCTTGCTCGAACATGCGGGATTATTATGGCACGTGTTGGTTCACACTATTGTGTAGCCTTGTGTTAATTTCGAGCTATTTCTCTACAATTTTAAGTTCTGAAGCAAGTGCCAACAGCGTTCATCCAGATGGCACTGTTAGCTAGTGTTGTAATGTCGCATGAGCTAGTTTATCGGTGGTTTTCCTAACAAGAGCTGTTCTCGCGTCCTATGCAAAGTTTGAGGAGGTACACTAGTAGTAGGATAGTGAGTAACAAACGATGTGGGAGCTTGTTGTTCACCCACCATTGCACATAACGCATGGTAGGCTTTGGAGCCAAGGTAAAGATACATAATGCACGAGCGGCCAACATAAAGCGAGGTGGTGGTCAAAGTTTTCTGGACGTCTAGCTAGTCAGTATGACGGAAGCCTCTCTGCGGCTGGTTAACTTTCGTGCCAGTGAAATGTAACTTGTAAAAGCAAAGCTTTTACTAGAAAACGCTACTGAATTAGATTATCTGGTTCTCCTCATGCCCGTCTACGAGTGTTGCCAGTAGTGATAGACATATGTATAACAGATAAAGCTAGGTAAATGGGGACAAATGACGATAAACCGAAAGAAAAATATCTGATTCTTGGGCCTATAACCTTTATATTGGTCTCTTAGTCTACAAGGTGCAAGGTATATATTATATTACTGTAAGCATACCGACGTTAGTTGTAAACGGCGTAACTCGAGCTTAATGAAAACATATCAATTAAGGTCAATTAGCAAAGGATCTTCAGAATTCTAATGTTATCACCTTTAAGATGCGTGCGACTGATCCGACTGTGACCTCCTGGGTGTTATGATTGCGATAATGGATAGGATGAGAACATAGGGGTCATTGATAGAGGCAATTCATGAAAGTTAGGCTAAATAAATAACTAAATAATTTATTCTCGAATACTACGAGGCGCACGACAGCGATTATCTCTTACAGGATGCATTCGTGGTGGCGTCTACTATTCCTATAGTGCAGTCATATAGCGGACTTGTCCGTAGAAGAACGCAAAAGGTCAAGAAGAGATCTTTTCAGACTAAAGTTCTCTTGTACTCGAAGTGCTAATATTAAAACCTAGAGAAGGGTAGCGACGTATACCGCTCAAGTGTTTTAGGTGTTAAAACGGTGACGACAAGGATCGTGGGTGAGTTGTGAGCTCAATATATTTAGATATCATGCACTTCCTCGTGGGCGTCCTCAAGCTCCATGAAGGCCAGTTTCGAAGAAGCGATCGTTCGGATCGCAGCTTTTGAATATGTGATGTATATCGTCAACACATATGAATCTTTTTATCTCCTTCCGGTATGCATGCAAGTTTTGGATTTTGCTTAGTCTGGAAGGCCTGCTGTTATATATGTTCAAGTAGAAAACTAAAAGGAACGACAGCGCAGTCAATTCTTTGCTCCAGGCTTGGCAATGGAATGGCATATTTTCAGGGTTTAGATCCAAATGCGCTCCTTCGCTTATGACGTGATATTACTGCGCAGTTTTTTATGAATTGACTTACGTAAGAAGCACCGGTTAAGGATAAAACGCCTTTGCCAGAAGGAGCCGAAGTTTATGGTACTCGTACATTTGTCGAGAACTTAGCACTCGCTGTGATGTGGGCAACATCTTCGAAAAGCGCGGCTGAGCTTTTCCAAGCGGAACACGATAAACGCACCGATACGGGGCCATGCTTTTAGTAGTCGTTTATCTACCAGCCCAAGACGCCATTCTTCGCAGCAAAATTATACTACCTGTTGGTACCATAGTCGTTTCGTGCATTCAGTGCGTAAGTGCGCCTAACACTGCTCTCTCAGACAAACTCAGCCACCAGTGTTTTCGTCGTCACGAAATGAACAGGGCAGACAATAGTGGCGCGCACCTTATCCAACTGAAATACAACTCTCGTTAACGCACTGATCTAGATCAGGCCATCGGTTTACCTTTGCTTGTCAACACTATTACTGGCATCAGTGTACTATTGCCAACTGGCTCTTTTGTTAACCGCACTCTATCCTCGACATGTTTAACAGCAGCTAATGGGACTAGTATTAAAACGTACGGTCAATGCATCTTGTTACTCAGCTTGGTCCAGCGCGACCATTCACTTTGGTACTTATAGTCGTTTACACGCAACAACCCATAGTAGGATCAAATTACCTGACACTTGTCCAGTTGTTAGGGGATCTGCGAAGCCAGCATTTGCCAGGTGTCAACACGTAACTTTCTGTTTCTGGTAACACAGGGTGTATACCAACCGTTTTCACCAATACACTGTTGCACCAATACACTTTTCCATACTACAAGCTCTTCGATAGCTTTTCAGATCCAATAAAACCAAGTTTTCAGTAGCCTCTTACCACACATTCTGTATGACGGCAAGGAAACACCAGTGTACACTAGTTTTCTCCAGTCCACGACGACTATATTCCGAAAGTCTGAAACTAGCTAAGGCGGAGTTTCAACTCATGCTCCAGTTAGGAATAAGTTGACCATCTCAAAGCATGTTAGCCGCACCGTTGCATATGGTAGCAAAGAAGACTGTGTTCGTTTGGGAAGCCTGCGAATGCTACAGAGCACTTAATCCTATACAATTCCTGTTACCTACCCCATTCCACATATACATAACTTTTCTCCTCATCTTCTGGGATTCACTATTTTGCAAGTATTTATAGCATGCATGCTTAGCCGTACATCCAAATCAGCCTGAGGATATTTATAAGACAGCTATCGCAACACCATTCGTTTTCTACGTATTTAAATGCAGGTCATTTTTTACGGAATGCCGCATAAACCTTTCAATGTTTTATTGATCAGGCACTTTTACGCTTACCTTTTATCTCTTACTTTGAGTAGAATTAGCTTTTAAGTGTCAACAAAACTATACACTTGGAACTTATAGAAAGCGTATTTGCACACCCCCAAGTACGGAGTGATTAGCACTGGCAACAAGTGTGACTTTGGTTCATCGTCTTTGAACTTTCTTGGTCACATCATTGATAGCGCGGACATTTCGCCAACGGCAGAGAAACATGATGTCATAAGAAACTTTCCCACACCCACTCTGTGAAGCAGTTAAAACATCTCTTTGCCTGCTTGGATTGTACTGCCGTTTCATTCCAAAAACCGCATATATACTATCTTCACTCACAAGTTTGTTGGTTGGTGTTCCGAAGCAGTTCCATTACACTGACGCCAATGTCGGAGCTTCTCAAAAGTCGACTATTCTCTAGCTACTACCATGTATCGCTTTGACCAGTAACCCGACGCTCCGCAGTCGTTAGACGTTGATGCAGCTAATACTGCTTTTGGATCTGTCTTGCAGCAGACCGTGGAGAAATTCAAACAGCCATTTGGAATTTTCTCCTAGAGCGTACACCTGCCGAAACTCGACACAGTCCTTTTGAACATGTTACTCGTCATATACTCAAGCAGCCGCCAATTCAGTAAGCTTCTGGAGGGAAGACAGTTTGTTGCTTCACAGCTTACCAGCCCTTGACATTCGCACTACAGACCAAGCTAGCAAAGTATTCACCCCGTTAAGTAGGTCAGCTGGATTTCATTACACAGTACCCCAATGAAACCTGCCATATTACTGGACGAGATACCATTGTCGCTGATGCACTGTCCCGCCCTCAAGTTGATTTAATGAACGCGTCTACTACCAATCTGAAACGCATGGCTCAACTGCAAAACGACAAACCGTCCCAGTCGCAGGGGATAACAAGCAGCTTTCGCTGAACGTCCAATCAGCGTCTTTGCACACTACACCAGGTACGATGGATTGTGCTGTTACCGTGATAACTCCAAGACCATTGCTTCCTCTATCCGAATGCAAGACCATTTTCACGGCGTTTCATAACAACACGCACCCCGGCATACGTTCAACCGTCACGCTGGTCTCCGAAGGCTTTGTATGGCCAAAAATGAACAAAGGCTTTCACACATGGGCAAAGACAAGTTTAGCATGCCAACTTTTGAAAGTCATTTGTTTCAGCAGCGTTTGACACTCCTCAGTCAGGTTCAGCAGTGTGACAGGGATATCCTGCTGTAGCTCGGATAGTAGGCGCGTCCAGATGTCTGCGTAGTGTGCAGACTGGAGACCGAAGATAACCGTTAGGCATTTGGATCGCTTCTCTGTGAGCGAACCAAGTTGAAAACACTGGTATGCACGGCTGAGCACGCTGACGAATGTGAATAAGTCGTCGACATCACACTTTGTCAGCTGCGGGCATTTGTCATAAACATCAAGCAAGCAGTTCTGTTCACCAAAATTTTGGGCTAAGTTTCGGCCCGCCTTGTTTACTTTAAGGTCTCTTGGGTTCTTCGGCAAGAGGAAATTGGTATATCGTTTTTGTTCGAGTATAGCCAATTTGCACAGAAACAACCGAACAACCCAGGCGTCATTTCGGCAAGCCAGGTCAAGGGAGAACAGTTGGCCGTAACTCTTAGATCAAGAATCCAATTGTACTTGAGCCTTGGCGCCGTACAAGAATTCACTGGTTCCCTAACCAACATGGTCCACTTACTGAGAGTTGCCGATTAAGCCTGCGTGGTGGGAAGCACCGGAAAGATTTTCAGTCGGTCAGGCGAGCGGTTTCATTTGATGATGCAGCAAAACGTCTAGTCGGCGCACTCAACAAACACGGTTGGAAAGCTCTGCCATGGAGACTGTAAATCAGTCGCGCAGTCCTTGTCGTATTAACGTAGAAGCAAGATACGCGTACTCTGAGCGCAGTCCCCATTCACGCACTATTCGGGAGACAGGCTGAGTTCTCAAAAGCTGACAACGGTACGCACACCAAGGAGGACCAGTGGGGTGGGACTCAGACGCAGACGCAACTCACGGCTAGAGCAGAGAATACGGTCCGGTGACCACGCGGATCCCAACCACCTGCAAGAGGAGACAAAAGAAGACCAAGCGTTTCACCGAAAGTCTTTATGCTACCCACAAACAGCCGAGCACATTTGACACAAGGGTTCATTTTGTAAGTGAAGTGGATCATCAAAAAGGGCTGGTTGTTCACGAAAGAGTTGTTCAATTTAGCCCTGTTGTTCCCCGGCCTCGAGTGGCTAGGTCATGCTACTTTGTGGGCAGTAATGGAACTCTGCGTCTCGCAGCCCACGCACCGGATTTGTGGGGCCCTTGAGCGGGGTTACATGAAGTGCACCCTACCGAAAACCATCACGGCTCGAGGACCATTACAAAAGGAAACATCCACGAAACTCCCAGTTTCTCTTGTCTCAAGTGTACGTGGCTTGTTGGTAGGTTATTGCGGTTATAAAGAGTACACAAGGAGTAAGAGCAAACCAAACACAACACATTCAAATAGTTGCATAGGCTGAGAGCACTTAGTTGGCGGCTGCTATTAACTCTTACAAGAATTCGGCGACGACCAATAAACTTTTGTTCAGGCTTCGCTTAATGTCCTCTATCGTCTTACATTACATTAATGCAGAGGAAAGTTCATTTCAGCTTAACACTACTCGGTTTGATAAGCACTTAAATGTTATATCTAGCCTAGACCATTGATGTTCCGAGTTTATACAATGGCCTCTCTTATAGGCTGTCAAGGCTCATTCAGTGAGCAGTGAGCCACAGGCCACTTTCACCCTTCATGATTTTTAACCTCTTTATTAGTTAGTCTTACCCTCTATTCACCTCTTTGCAAACAACCCTAAGTTGGCTAACCTTTCTTATACAGGAAACCATACTGGTCGGCCTGTAACCTCTGAGTAACGAGTTTATTGTTAGGCTCGCGGCGGGGTTTCGAATTCCCGCAGGGATTGGCGTCCACGCGATATACGCAATCCGCAGGCAAGTGTGGTGTTGGCACAGCAGAGAAATGCTGTTTTGTGCGCAGCTGTTACTATTTTTATGCTTCTCCCTTATGAAGCTTCCCAACACATTCTCATTACAGACGATATCCTACTGCAAGTAAAGTGTTTAGGCCTGGACACAAGTTTCCATATGTTAGCAGAGCATTACTTTACACAAGAGTAGATAGACCTCTGGCTTGGGCAGACCGTGGCGTAGCAAGGGGTGGTATTTTTAGTACGTTTGATCATTCAGTACTATATGTTATGGGAAATAGCTCCAGCTAAGCTGTGGGTCGAATATTTTAGGGTTACTTTATGAACAACAGCAACAACCTTGCCCTGCGGACACTCGTGTAAACGTTCTACCCAGCAATGCCCTTATGGTCCTATTGCGGTCACTTGCCACACATTTACCTCGGTGCTTCAACCGGACTTTCCTTTCATCAAAAACTAATACTCATTGTACACTGAGCCACTTGTGTTTCTCACGTGCCTATTCTGCCCTCAGTCAGAAGAATATCTTTACGACTTCCCAGACAGCCAAAGCAGGTTTTGCACTACTGGGTAAAGATCAGATATTCTGAGCCTATACAAAAGTCGTGCATTGTTAGCTGCATGTTTACACTGCGCCGGCGGCTAAAAGTTGTTCGTCCTGATGAAGCCAAGATCGCGAGCTCCGGTGACATGCTGTATTGTCAATGAGCCAAGCTGTGCATAAAAAGGCGCATCGTCCTCACTAGCAGAAAAAAGTCGGCTTTTGCTGAAGTTTAGTGGTAATCCCATGAATTTGCTCCTATGGTAACTGCTGCCGAAACTTTAGATATTGTATCCAGGTCGCCCTTGGTAACCATCTTCAAATCAACAGCAGTAGTAGTGGGAGGATCCTTAACTTAAGGAGCCAAAGCAGTTAAACGCATAGGTACCAACAATAGCGTGAGTACTGATCCTTGGAGGACGTCGCCATGAGCAGCACCTGTGTCCGCAGTACGTTTACCAGCCCCAACACGAAATGTCATACCGTGGAGGAACGTGGGAATCGAAGAAAACAAAAGTGGAGTTAGTCCAATCCAGGTCATGTTTTCTAGCGGGAAAAAATATTTCAACGAATCGACTGCTTCATTAAAAGCGATAACACACGTCCACCGTAATCCTCCGTCGACATACCGGGTACTTAAACAAGGGTATACGGCAGGGTAGTAATGCATGAATTCTCCTGACAAAGCCATAAGGTTCCGCTGTCGTCAGCTAATGGGCATTAAGATATTTACGTCTGCGTTCTGAATTAAGTATTTATAGACACTTCAGAAGTAAGTTGGCCTGCCAGGCATTCAACTGTTGGGAGTTGATTCAGAACCTCATTAATATAATCCACCGCGCGCCGTCTTTCATACCAGCAGTATCCTACCCTGAAGAAGATGCGCTGCACAGTTTAATAACTGGCAACTAACAACCTCACATTATTTCGAAAATTTTACATAACTTCGAAATGCTTCACTCCACCATCCGTGGCCCTATTGCGTCTTCAACTTCAGCGGGTAATGGCTGAACATGACTAAACCAAATCGATCAGCCAACGGAAGTATGTAGGCTCATCCAGACTGCAAATAAGGAAGCGATTAATTGCTCTGTAAGTAGCCTTGCCAAAATGGTCGACGGCAGTGTTTCAGGAGATGATGGGTTTTAGCCTGGTAAGCGTTCTATCGATAAGAAGCCACAAATGTCCGTTTAAGTACACTGTGACTTGGTGGAGGTGTCTTGCCACTGAATAAAGTCAGCCTACAACTTTACACTGGCAAGTTGGCCATTGTCACAATTCACTACTATTGCTGCCTATACTGCAAGCTGAATCCTCCGGCTATTCCGGCACCACGTTACCATTTACGCGCCTAGGGTTGATCTTTGCAATACACACACATGAATCTAGTCTACCGCCACATCACAAACGTTATTGTCTTCGCTGGTATTTATCCCGTTTGAGAAACCCTATATCCTTCAGCCGTCTTCCTATTACACGTAACGCAACGTGCCTGTTGCGACAAATTTGCCTGTAAAATTTTGACCATACCTTCTCTTGTGTGACTCAGTGCACACGAGGACAAACGAGTTATTTATTTATCTGGGTAATATCTGCAAATTTGCATGATAATGCCGGGATGCAGATTAGCAGAGCGCTTGTAGTTGTAGAAATTTGTGTGGTTCAGGACAGGGTTAGTTGATGCGGTTAGTTTGGTTTCACCCATTGGCTCTTACGTAATGGAACTGCAACAGAATGGAATATCCGCTGTCCACTCGATAAACCAGCAAACAGGTACACAGCTACCCTTGCACCTTGGCTAGGTCCTCTGTATCCTAAAGCCTACCTCCTGTGGCTTAGTTGCCAACGACATCCCTTAAGGTGGACTGACTATACGCAGCCCTAGTAGCATTTCGGATTTGCCGGTAAAGGCGATCTCGTACGAATATTTAGCCTGTCTCTGTGATGCAATGACCAGGTTGTCACATATTTCGCAGCTCAACTACCTAAGAAATTCATCGGAGTTCTTGTATGTTATCCATAGACCTTCGTTGTTCTAACGATCTATTAAATTTTGACGCCAGTAACGTGGCTTGTTCCGGTTACGCATTTTGCGTAACGGAGCAGCTGTATGAGATGGCTTTTGCTTACATGCCGCCTTTGTTCCAGCGTCACCTCATCCTCTTCAGGAAGCCAAATAAGGCGCATGGTACTATCCCTCAAAAGCATGGTATCGTTCCGGCTTAGGTTTGTGGTAAACAGAGCATATGTGCTAGCTTATTCTGTTTGCTGGAGAGGGCAAGAAAAAGCTGTAGGAGCGGCCGAAGTAATGCTTGATTACTACTTTGTTTAGTGATCGCGACATCTAAGGAAGAGGGAACATTACTAACGCGCTTTCTATTAGCAAAATTTACGAGATGCACAGAAGCGTGTTTTGCATCTACTGCACTGCTTCCCCTCCAAAGACTTTACCCGCTGAATGAATACTCCTAGCCAATCACTTTGGGTAAAGGAAACAACATTCACAAAACAACGCTGACCGCACAGCTTGTATCCACAACCAACTAAACTGTTCGTCCTATACTCGCGTTGTGGTTGCGCTACTTCAGACAATAACAATTCATTTCACAATATTTTCCACTCTCAACAAAGGGAAGTGACATGAACACCTAAAATGTACAGGTTAAACTGAGCTATCCCATGGCTATTGGTGGGTTTTCGCCTTGCAATCCATCCTATAAAAACCCAAAATAGCCGCTTAACACCACTGCAACATTGCGGATGTGACATGCCACTGAATAAAGTCACAGCTGAACAGTTCACATTGACGTATTTATCAGGCTTATACATAACACTTGTGTAACCGATTTCACTATGGAGGATGCTTTGAGGGAGCACCGAACATCCCGAGCTTTAACTGAACACCGATTGCACCAAAGTCTTACTTTGGCTGCGGTGCTCATGAATGACTAAATGTCGAAATCACGTCGAACTTGTATATTAACACTTGTATATTGACTGAGGTTTACGCACCACAGCGTCATCATGTCCCTTGGTCGGACTATAACCTGATAAATGCGCAACCGTATGAACTACGAACATTTCGGTTATACTTTTCATTAAAATGAAATGTTTTACTGCTCCATAGCAGTCACGCATTATGCATAGCTGCTCGCGCCTTTACCGGGGTGCTTCATTTTAGCAAGCATATACATTTTATTTATTTATACAAATCAGAACGGTTAAGCAAAAGTACCTGTAGCAGGTTCCGGCGTCCTACCCTCTGCTGACATCTTATCGCTCACTGCCTTATGGCTGTGGTTTCATTTACCATTAACCCAACTCCTTTCCCTTTCCCAACTGATTTTTATTTTCTGGCTCTCAATGGAGCTTGTGTTCCGGGCAAAAGGTACGTAACAGTATTAGCACTTTAAACACGTAGGTGACCTGCATTCAGCCGCGTATGCATCGTTATATATTTCCAAGTGCTGAACAGACCTAATTGTTTTTTCATTTGGCTGCGCATCATGTTAGCGTTTTGGCCTGTTCCGTTTTAACTCCCTCGCCGTGGCATTTGGATACAGGCGAGCGAGGATCCCTCGCATCACATGTGACCTAACGTGGTTGCGAGATCATGTGAGTAGCGTTCATATACACGAAACCACTTTGTTCCTGAAGATAAATGTGTGGGCTACTTTATGTAAAACTGAAACACTTGCAATGGCATCACAGTGTGTGTAAGACACTGGGTTCACGTTTCACGGCAACCTCCCTTTCCGATTAGTCATATGTAAGCTCGTCGAAGCCACAGTACGTTGAAATTAGCTTATGCCTTCTGAAATTGTAGTTTAGTTTATAGGCGTCGTTAGATTTTTATCGTCGTTCTATACTTTTATGCCGGAAGCACAGCTTGTTTTGGTATTGTACGTTGTTGGTTGTAATTGTTTAAATAGAACGTTATTCCTTTTTCAGGGTTGCTTTTATTGAAGCTGATGGAAAAGCGTTTACTCAAAACTATCAAGCGAATGGTCGCTTACGGTACCCCACCTCCACTCTGCACCCGTGACTGTCTTCTATTTATCTAGAGAGTTTGAATCAGACCCCCATTAATTGTACCATATGAAAAGAGCCAGGGCTATATAATAGCAACTACATGAATAACTCTAGAACCCAATACTATTTCCTTTTACTTGTGCCTTAACTTGGAAACATTTTACCGTGCATCTATTGTTAGGTGCCCTAAACTGCCTTTAAAAGTTTCTTCTCTGACGTAAAACCCCGGCGACAGCCCGCTTTTTGCACGACACATTCACTTTACCTGGTGAACTGGATAGGCATGTAAAAGAAAGCCTCCAATGTGCTAGCCGGTGCGACTTCTATTACCGTATGTGCCAGGCATCTCTTCTATCCGAGAAAGAAAAGGCGCGCCATCTATCCGCGCGACCTGGCCTATGCTCGAAGCTTCCCTTCCCCAACCTAAAGCAAATCCTTCCAGACATGGAAGTACCCACCTAAAGAACCGCTTCATCTCTGCCAAGAGGATGCGCTGACTCTTACACGTCGTTCGATAGACAACCTGCCTAGTAGCCAAGATGACAACTCCAAGACTGGCCCACTTAGATTAGCACCCTGATCCCAAGGGCCAAGCCTCAGTTTCAAAGGTAACCTTTTAACTTTGACTATCCTAACAAACAAGCTCCATGAACACTGTACTAATACTTGCCTTTATTTCAGAGTACTAAGACCATATAGGCGGCTACCTATTTCATCGGACCCTGTTGACTCTAACCAATACTTTTCTAGAAGCCTGCTGTATGACGATGCAAACCTAGCCACGTTGACATTTCGAATCACCTGACTCATATCTCGAGCCCCAAGCTTAGTTTTCGCCCTCATTTCCACCAGCTAGTCCTTGGGTGACACCGTCAACTCCGTAACTTTAAATTGTTCGCGGCCTCAGTGACCAAGTGCACATGCGCAAGTGCACCTGCTAGCCGAACCACCTCCTCGTGGTGCCAGCTGGGTGGTTCGGGTAAATCCCGTTCCAGCAAATGGTTCGGCGGCAGTGTTCCAGGATGTGGTGGGATTTCGCCTGGCAAGCGTTCTCCCTATAAAAACCACAGGTATCCGTTTAACAACACTGCGACGTTGCGGATGTGACTCGCCACTACAAAAAAATCACTGCCTTTTCCCTTTTCCGGAGGGTCATTCACACATCACGAAAGTCATCTGATTCAAAGCGTTCCATTGATTCCCCCTTTGATGGCGAACACAGCGAACAAAAGCACCTACAGGCACAGTTACCTACTCACACATGTCCCCTTCCAGATACACAGCTGAACATACTTTACATCTCAACCCACACACGAATTCTTATCCTATTAATCAAAATGTACCAATTTGTGCAATTGCCGATCATACATGCCTGTACTCCCATGATCACGTCCTTGATGGTGTGCATCGCGATGACATGAATAAACTATTTATTTATTTATTTAATATAGGTAATACCCACCACATATTAGGTCTGACCTCCAGTGTCCTTCCAAAGACACTAACCCACGTTTTATACTAGAAATGGTGACACTATTGTTACTGGAAGCAAACACAGTTCTAATAGAAACCCTCACTGCAACAGATCAACCATCTTTCTTAGGCGCCACCTGAACAAACGAAGTACCTCGTGCACATACAGCCGGCAGACGATAGTTCATTGGCATATATATAATTGTTTCTCCCTGACCGCCGTCTGTCAAACCATATAATTGTTCCTAACTTGAATCGGTTCATCAGAAAAACGTAGTCTAATATGTTGGCTAAACGGACAGTGTAAGAGTCATAATCTTTAGACACAAGCACCTAACCTTCCAGTCCCCTTTCTCGAGCACATAATTTTATCTTATCTCTGGGTTGAATCTTTCTCTACCAATATTAGGAACACTGGTAACCCAGCAGCAGTATGAAGCAGCCCCTTTCTTATAACCGTTTAGCTCACCTTAACACCTACTACATTGCATTCCATCAGACTGGCATGGAAGCCAGCCAAGAGTCGGGGTAGCCTCTTACCTTGGCTGACTGACTATCGAGGACCTTTTGCAGGTTTGACTGCCGCTATACTTTACGTTTGCCAGCTGTGCAAATTTTACCGAGCTGGCTCATAGGCCAACGTGCGCCATGCATCATGATGGCTTACCTACAATTACACCAGATGCCTTAATGTTTCTTCACCTGGCACAGATTATGGCGCAATAATTTTGCCTGACCTCCTGGAACAGCTCTGGCCAGAGAAATCGCCAGTGTGATAGCTGGTGTTACGCTAAACCACATGCTAGGTGGTTGGTTTGAGCCACATTATGAACAGCTGCACCAGACAACCTAAAACAGGAGAACTGTGTCTCGAAAAGGTCATAGTTGAAAATATGGTACCCGAATATACAAGGCACAATAACACTTCTCTTTTGACAACTCCAACCCTCCCAACCATAGTCGTTGATGCACCATGCATACAAGCTACGGTGAATTGATTACTTCGTCGTACTCAACTTATTTCTCTTATTCTCATTTGCTTATTCTTAGCGACAGACCCTTGTAGCGTAGCAACAAAACCTACGCTAGTTGTAACAGTTGTCTAAATTTTCAAAGTGTAACATTTCTACCTTGGAAGAATACAGCAATGTTTGGCCGATATGAGCTGACTGCATCATGGGCCGCCATGCCTAATGCATACGCACCTGTCCTCTGTAAGTCCGCAGCTATATTCG
Organism: Dicrocoelium dendriticum; assembly: GCA_944474145.2. Lineage (NCBI taxonomy): Eukaryota > Metazoa > Platyhelminthes > Trematoda > Plagiorchiida > Dicrocoeliidae > Dicrocoelium > Dicrocoelium dendriticum. The sequence continues at coordinate 135,609,432 of OX104063.1, forward strand.
CAACCACTCAGCGTTATTAACATTGGTGTTCTAGCTTTACAGTGATTTCCAGCGTTCAGTATACTCGATGAACCACACAATGAGGCCTTTCAACCGAAAACTAATTACTTCGCGTCCAGAGCACTAGTATAGAGAACCCTCTTTTATGCCTCATGAGCGTATCAGTACTATTTCTGCAAACTATTTCCTATTTAATGGCGCAAATGCCTAGAAAAACTGATTGTCGGCAAACCACTTCACACCTAGTAAGTACTAGTAACCTTGAACCACATTGCAGCTTCAAATACTTTTTCCAAGTTAAAAGTGATAACTCCCGTCCACATTTTGCGTTCTTTCTTTCGATAGCAGTATTTGTCAGGGGATAAAAGTGCACAAAGAAAGACGCTATACGCAGTCACCAAGTAACTTTAAACGACCTACTTTTTCATTTTCTCTGACGGTATCAAGAGAACTAGGCTTGGCATGTCTAGCATTGTGGATTTAGAGAATTCGCGTTATATTGCCAACAAATAACTTCTTTCCTTTTGTCTCTTAGCTTTGGTGTGTTGTGCTCTGGGCGAACTTAAAAGTCAGAACTAAAACTTTTTATGTCTTACAAATTTATTGGCTCTTTACACGATACAGTTAGGGCTAACTATCTAAAATATTTATGCATTAAGTTACTGTCACGGGAGTTTTATAATTTTCTCTTACCCCTTCTGGCGCCATCGATCTCCTTTCGCTACCATAAGCGTGCCGTAAATCAGTACATCTGAAAGTACTGACATTTTCCTTGAAAGTTGAATAAACACCGTCAAGAGGTTGGATCGAAGGTTCTGGCCTGCCCATTGTAATGTGAGTTTCAAGGAATAACACGCAATTGCATGGAAAGTTGCCGATGAGGTGTGCAACTCCTCATCATTATACATCATTATAGGGCTAAGCTAGAGGTGCGCAAATCCTCAGCCACTGTGCAACAGTATATAGAAGAAAAAAGGATAAAAATCGCAACTGCTGCAGGCCGGCTGAGCTACCGCTAACAGATGGGCATCGTTCCGGTACGTTACCAGCCGGCTACTGCGCACCAAAAAAGGTTACTTCACACAAACTTGTATAAGACTAAATAGTGAGATCGTGGTTGGAGGTGGAGGTGGAGGCTGATGGATGGGGTTGGACAACGAAGCTCACAACACGAACGCCACTGAGGTCGGCTCCTAGCCATATCAGCAAGTGCATCCAGCCAAACGTGTCCGTCGTCTTTCGGACCCCAAACATGCGGCCGAGACGCTCCAACCGAGGCCAGCTCCGAAGTAAGGGCCTTCAGTTCTCTCGATCAGGTTATCGCTTGGCCACCACTCCTCTCTTCCATCCACACCCCCGTTGCGCAAATAACGCACGTCGCGGGAGTCGGTAGGCTGGCATGCGTAACACGTGGCTGAGCCATCGAAGCCTGGTGCGTGAAATAACGGTGCTGAGCGTTTCATTTCCTTTTGCTGTGCCGTAAACAAGGCGTCGAATATGCTCGTTGCTCACGCGGTGTGCTCACCAGGTGTGAGCTAAATTGCGACGGCACCGGTGGTCGAACCTAACTAGCCTCTTTATATCCGCTGACCTAAGAGGCCGGGTTTCACAACCGTACAGTAGGATTGAAAGTACCGCTGCATTTTACACCTTACCCCTCAGGGCGAGAGTAATGTCGCGCCGGCGTTATAAGTGGCAAAGGTTAACAAAAGCGCCTCGAGCTTTTGCTATACGATTCGTGATCTCATCTTCAATCCCACGGGCGCTGATACAACTTAGCAGCTAGTTGGATTTTTGAACGACTTCCAGCTGATCCCCACCAAGCGTCAGCGCAGGAGGCGATCCCTGCCAATCTTGGAGGAGCGCTTTGCACTTCGAGGGATTGAAGCAAAGCCCGAAGTGACGGACAGCCAGTGCTAATCTATCCAGTGCCGCTTGGCACGTTTGTGAGCTGTCACAGATTAGGGCAATGCAATCGGCATACTCTAACTCAATCAGTCGTGCTCCTGGGAGCCGATCCACACCTTCTAAGTCATGTTCTGTAAATTCGATTCCAATGACTTCATCCATAGCGAAGTTGAAGAGGAAAGGGGTCAGCGTGCATCCTTGTCTTACAACGCTGGAGGTATTAATGGGCGACGACTGCTTGCCGTAAACCCTCGCTCTACCGGAGCTACGTACAAATAACGATTGGAAAATATTTACGCATTTCTCAGGTACACATTTCCTGAGTGGACAGTCCCAAAGTGCATGTCTATCCACCGAATTGAATGCACCTGTGATATCGATGAGCACGACAACGGTAGGCCGCGAGTATATGTAACGGTGCTCCAACAGCTGACGCAAAGTGAAGAAGTGGTAAATGCAGCCACTACCTCGACGAAACCCGGCTTGCTTCTTACAATTATGGCTTTCACGAGTGCCAGTCAGTGTGAAAGATGACAAAGGCAAGCAATTTGGAGGCAATGGAGGCCAGACTGATTTCTGCCGTCTGATTTATTGTCTGTATGCTAGGTCCTCAATACCGAATTTGAAATTTCCAATCTCTTTTTTTTCCCTTTTTTTTCCAATCTCTTTCATCCTCTCAACCTCTCGGCTCCCCAAACAAGCTCTTCAGCTCACAATAATGTGTTCATCTCTGATTCGGCATTTCTTTCGGTCCATACAGTAACAGCCTCATGATACCCGTCTCCGTCGGATTCATTATCTGTATGTTTTGTCTCCCTACCAAAATTGAACTTTCCGGTCTCTGATTGAGTTTTGCCTCTTGGCTCCCCTATTATCTCAGCTTACATTAACGTCCCCCTCTCTTGTTTGGCCTCTCTTTTGGTCCAAATCGCAACTGTTTAATGTTGGTATAGGTGCAAATAGCGTCAGCGCATCGGCTGCCATACTTTTTAGTGTTCACATATCCGTCCATCAGACTGATGTCTATCTTATTCCACCAGCATCAGATGCTGAGCACTTGAACTTCTTTTGGTCTCATCCGCTCCTATGTTTAACCATACTCTACTGTATACTTGTTCGCCACCTCTTCTGGTCAACCTCGCAAATCTTGGGGTGAAACACTTGGCAGTTGGCGGTGCTGTCTGTGTTATTCACTTACCCTTGGTCACCTCCCGAGCCGGCACTACTTCCGTTTTCTCTATACAGCCGTCGCAAGTATTGCTGTCTGTTCTTTCTCTTGTATTCAGCACTGTCTACGCTGAGCCTAATAGAGCGTGTCGCTCCTGTATACTAATTTATCAGGCTGCCAGCAGCTCGCTAATTAGTGAGTTATAACTAGCAATCGAATTGACTTTAACTTTCCACCATAGACGTCCATCTCAGAGTGGCACACCTAGCGTCTTTTGCGGCTGCCGCTCACACTACTGATATTCCCGGTCCCTTTTAGCGCTGAATCTACAACCATTTCTCAACTAAACCAGTAGTATTCAAGCCCTCATCGCTCCTGCTATTATTGTTGAAGGCCTGTCAGCGGGCAGTTTCTTCCTCATACCTAACCCGACTCCCAGTATCACCGTTTTTAGTCGTATATTAGACTTGTTTGCCGCACTGTAATTTCCTATCTTTTTACGCTATTATAGATTCCCTTTTGGCTGGCTTTGTAACCTTATTCTCCCTATAGCTGTAGTATATAAATCTTATTCTCGTCACGACTTTGGCACTCCGTTTCACTCCTTCACCCAGCTGTTTAGCATCCGAATACTGAACATGTTACGTTATTATTTTCATGGGTCTCAAACCCGGCGTAATAACTTCACTGGCTCTCATCCATGTTCAACCGTTAGGCTCTACCACTGTCAACCGGTCGCTTAACCTATATCTTAAGTGCACATTAAACCACTCACTATGTTCTCCTGCTTCCCTCAACTCATTTACCGGTTAGCACGGCCTGATACTCGTTCTCTACACAGGACAACGTTTGTGTACGCTAGGCCACTTCGGACAGCATCTTCCTGTCACATTCAGCAAATATCGGGTCTCGTGCCTGCACGCAAAACTACGGATACGATGTATAACATATCCGGTCACTCCATTGCTTTCAACCGACAAAACTTTACCATAAATTTTATATTTATGCATTAACATAGTCCTGTTCAATTTTCTTGGCAGTTTTCTCGATCCGTTTTTCTTCTCTCCCTTGTTCTATAGGATAACATTATCTGAACGGAACACCGCTGAGGACATACCTGCGACGCTCCCACGGGCACGGAATCAATAAAGAACAAAGCAAATCCCGCACTTCGCAATCTTGACAGAATAAAGAAACCCAGAAAAATACTGAAAACAATACAAGTCACCTGAGTCATCCGACTTCAACAGCTCCAACCACTTGTGGTCGACTCCGAAGGAGACTACACAACTATGGAAAACAAATTGGCGAAACGTGACTGGGAAGATCCGCGAAGGTAATCGGTCGGATGCAATCTTGTCAATGGCATATTACTAGTCGGCAGTGTTCCAGGATGTGATGGGTATTCGTCTGGCAAGCGTTTTCCCTACAAGAAGCCACAAATGCCTGTTTAACTACACCGCGACGTGGCGGATGTGACTAGCCACTCAATAAAGTCACTACCCCAATCACACGTTGGCAAATTGACCGATATCACATCTACAAATTCTGTGCATATATCTGCTCCCGCACGAACACGCCTATATATTTACTTAGTGACATGCCACTAGTCTTAAATATTTTTCAGCTTTCTCCTCACGCTTCACTCGCCTGACCCATCATCATCAACATACTCCACATTAGTGCTCTGATACTTATCTCTAAATCTCGCATTCTGTGGACATAGGCTTCGTACAACCTTTGAGCCTTATGGGTCCACACGACTGTCTCCAACTGTACTACTGCCTTTCTTGTTGCTGCTAATCCTTCTACCATGTACAATATTCCAATATGCTGATTATGCCCAAAAGGCGTGCCTCGCTTTGTCGAGAATAAAATATTTATCAATTTATATATTCATGGCTGCAGCGTTACGATCGTGAGCCTCGCTTGAAAATTGGGGCAATGACGTGGCGGCTGCAGTCGATCGGGACAGATTCCTGCTTTCACATCGTCACTAGTAACCTGTATAAATCATTCACAAGATGATGTCCACCGAATTTAAAGTGGGCTGGAGGAAGACAAGCTGGTCCTACCGGATTTTTAAACTTTACCAGTGCGATCTTACGTCCGACTTTCGAGCAAGAGGGTGGATCCAAATGGGCAGTCCAAGGTGCGGAGCTATCCGTGGCCGGCGAGAAACCTACCAATTCCGACCGCCTAAATTATCTTCCAAGTGCTCAGCCCGACGCTCCAAGCGTTTTGACAAGCTGTGGATAGGCTATACGTGCTCGTCGCAAATTGTTTCACTAACACCAAGTATCTTACTGCCCGATTCCCGTATCAGCCGGAATAACTTACTATGGTTCCCGAGGGCAACAGCCATTTCCATCTCTGATGCACGATGAGGCCACCAGGATTCGCTGTCTCTCTTTAGGCTAGCACGAAGTTTTGCCCGGAGCTCTTTGAGAGTTTTGGTGTGTCCATTTCCAGCGGGAATACGCCGGTGGGCATCGATAAGTTCCAGATACTGCGAAGCGACCTTATCTTCATCTTGGCGATTAGGCATATCACCTAAGGATTTTCCTGCTGCTAATAAGGCCCGGTGAATGAGACCAGTGAACTTCAATTGCAGCCAGTGAGCATTTATCCAATGCGCATGTCGGCTTGGGTGTGCGCCAAAATACATCCGCAGGTCAGCACATACAAGTGCACGGTCGGTGTCTACATATGTGCTCGAAATCGAGCGACAGTACTGGACGCAACCTCTTCATCGGTAACTTATGGCAATGTGATCGATTTGCGTCCATGTTGTTCAAGGCTGGTGGGCGCCAAGTCACCCTCCGGCGGGTGCTGGGTGGGACATTAGTACTCGCAAGAAATAAGCTAGCATATTCATACAAATGCAGTAAGCGCTCACCGTTATCATTACGGGAGCCTACCACCTGGTGGCCGCGCAGATGCAGTTCATCAGTGGACAGTTTGCCAACTTGAGCGTTCAGATCCCCAGGTAGCACAACAGTGGCCGAGCTTCCTATGTGGCGAAGGAGCTTGTTTAATTGGCGATAGAAGTGGTTGTTTACAGGGTCATCGCTAGCTTTTGTGGGTGCATAAGCATCGATGATGTATAGACACCTATTGGTCCCGCGCAACTTCAAAGCTTTGAAGGAGTCAGCTAATCGGACAGCACCCAACCGGCAACTTGTTATAATTCACTGAACCAGAGTAGCTTCAGCTTTGGGACTCAGGGCAATACCAACACCGGCTTCGCCGGTTCGCGAAGCTACATTGTCACTATATAGGCACAATGAGAAAGTGCTGCCAGTGTCACCTGAAGCGGATCGCAGAGTGAGCACAGAGCTAGAGTCTTGTAGGTGAGCCACCGATAAGCAGCCGATATCGATCGAGAGGGTCTCTAATGTTCGGGCAAGTGCTGCCTGTTGACCGATCGGTAGTAATGGGTGTACACTGAGGCGTGCCAATCTGAAGGAGGATCGATGGCTCTATATGGAAGTCTGTGAACTGGGCTTGACCAATAGCTCGGAGGTGGGCCTGTTTAGAGGGCAGAAATGGTGCTCCGCGTTCACATGTGCGTTTAAACTGAAATACCAGCGCCTATTGAAGCAAGGTGGGGGAGTTCCGGGAATTGGAGGGTCGAAAACAAGGGGATAAAAGTGAAGCTAGAACTGGACGATAAGAGTGAAAAGCGCAATAGAGGGATAAGAAGACGGAAAGGCTTGAGCAGTAGCATCCAAACCCCCATCCATCCCGCTCGATGCAGCAGCTGGGGCATCATTGATTATCCTGTGCGGTGGCCAGAGCATCAGAAATTTGTTTGAAGATTCATTGTAGTGCGTGTGCAGGATATTGTCAGGTTACCCAAGCCTAGGCAGGAAAACGATTAGGGTACTCGACCAAAGCATTTGGTTCAACAATCTGACCGAAAGGCGGCGGGTTTGGCGTTGGGCTACAAGGAGTCCGTTTTAGGGAATTAGGAGCCACCCTTATTCCAACCCCTAACCTGGAGGACCAGGAGGCTGAGTCTGTCTGGCCTCTAACCATTGACCAATCTTGTACGAGTGGCTCTGAAGGTGCAAAAAGTTGCACCACCCAGCATAGCTCAATGTATCCCTGAGGCCCACAAACCATCGCACCACGGTAAGGTCCAGCCTTAGTGCGATGGAAGTGTGCACAAACATCAACGGAATACCCGACCGAGCTAAAACGTGAAAACTAACAGACCCCGTGGCAAAGCGCGCGAAGTAAGAAGCCCTCATTCATATATTCGTTTTCTTTACGAAAGAGCACGTACTTTTATACAAAATGCTCTGATCCCTCGCGGGGACAGCTTTAGCAGGCGTCTAGAAATGTACACCTACTTAATTAGTTATAGACAAACTTGGGGTTTTAACTTGGATTCGCGGAAGTAGTTCAGACCTATACGTCATCGACTGTGGCGTTTTGGGGACTCGGATTCCGGTCCGCGTTTTCATTCTCCATCACCTAATTTTTATTCGACTAATTATAGGCTTCTCAGTTGCTCTTGTTTGATACGAATTTACACTACTTGGAAATTCGTTGGTGAACACCTCGTATCTGGATTACCCGTAGATGCTGGTGACCTTACTTCTGTTACCCAAAATTGGCGACAGCATCCCGCTCGGTTGCTCCCCACGAACTATATTCCTTTCAGCAGAGAGTTTGAGGCCAGGCTCCACATAGACGGCTGGAGCAGATGTGAAGCTTTCCGTCCCGACGATGGTTGATCAGCGACACTGTGGCTCCCTATTAATCAGAACCCTGCCATCGTTACGGTTACTTTCGACATCGCTTCAATTAACCACGAATACACATTCCTCGATCTGATAAGAAAATCCAGTTTGAAAGCTGGTTTTAATACACGGGTATCAGGGATCCTCACCGGAACTTGTCTTTTCCAGTTTTCCAGATATCCGTGAAGCCAACTACCATTTTTACCCCTCCGAAGGCTGAGAGTATGGCCCGTTGACATATTGCACCATCTGTTCCCACATCCGTTCCAAGTTAGCTAACTGCTCTACGCTTCCATGGGTTCCTGTTTTAGCACGGCAGGTGGCGCATCACCCAGCTGTCTACTAACCTGGGCAAACTCTTCCAGCCGCGTTCTCCGAGTAGCGTTCGCACTTGGGAGGCACTCTGCGCTTGGCTGTGGGAGACCGGAACTGAACTGATCCACCAATAATTGCTGTTTTGACGATTCGTTCTTCCCCCATGGCCCGATCCAACAAGCTATTGCTATGAACTGCTAAAAGGATAGGACCCGCGCCTACATCAAGCTGTGCATCCTTGAACCGTCGCATTGACGCTTGTCGGTGGGCCGATGTGTTCAACCTTGACGCCTGCGCATAATTCGCTGCGGCCCACCCCAAATGGACAGGACCACTTTGCGTCGCCTCCAGAACTGTCTTGGTCCTGCCATTGAAGATAAACTGGAGGGGGCCCCATGTTGGTGATCGGTCTTGTCTCTAACCGGCTCCGCCGCACACTCAAGGTCTTGCCGATGGATCCTCACCTCCTTTTCTTCAGGCGGCTCTAACCAAGGGCCCTTAATGATGCACGTTCGCTGGCCACGGCGTCAACGTAAGAGCCGAGTTGCATGGGAAATCGTTCATCTCTTTGTACGCTTATTAGGTGCATGGATCCTGACCAACAAAACCTCCACTCATCCCAGCACTTCTTGATGGCGGTGGTATGGCGTAGGTTACGTTTTTTGTCTAGTGATTGTTTGGAGTGCAGTGACTTTACGTCCCTTCTACGTGCGCTTAGAGCTGCGGTTAAAAGGTGTTCCTATGCTTTGGGTGGGCCCTTATGACCCGCTGTTAGCTTGTTGTCATTTCGCGTCCGGGCGCTTTTCTACTAATGAAAACTTGCGCAGTGGTGTGTTACTTTTGTCTACCACAAACGCAATAGTAACAGACTCCCATTCATCGTTGCCTTTTACCCAATCAAACTTAGTAGATTGTATGTGCTAACGACAGGCGTCTTCGTGCTTACTTCATCGACCCAAAGCACTCTACACCTCTACTGTTGAAACTTTACATAGGTAATGCATTCAAGTTTGTATAATTTCCGAGCGCCACATCAGTATAGCTGGCAATGTGTTATTACAATAACAATCTCCTCGTGCATCGGCACAAATCTCTCCGAAAGTAAGCTACTTGATGTCAACACCCCAGCACCATTTGTAAACTCTGCCTTGGTGCTAAGCCAGAACAATACCAATAACGGTCCGCGACAGAGTGGCAATATTCTCCAACCAGCGCAAACCTCGGCCGACGAACTTCCTCATCAATAACTATCGCTGACGTATGCAGCATTGTGCCCAAAATTGTAAAATATTCCCTGGTAATATCGGATTTAATTAAGCAGAAGGTAACTCAACAAGTTGAAAAACACTTGGAACCGATCGAGAACTCATGCTTTTAGAAGCGATTGAAAACTAACAGTTGCTATTGTTTGTGGGAAATGTTTCGCATTTGAAGCAAAAGCTTCTTCAGGTCGACTGAACAATTCGAGGCTGGGTAGTACACTTGTATTGAATTGGGAAGATACTCGCGACGAACGAGATATAGACAAAAGTTTAATCGCGTTACTGACCAAAAAGTCACTCTAAATGGTGCATGGAACGGGCACCGTGATTCAAAGATCGTAAGCGCTGTAAACAATGGGTGTGTGGATGGTGTGCTGTTTAGTATCTGCCCTGGATCCGTTTGCCAACGCACCTTAGGCTGGTCGGGTTAAGACAGCCAGCCACACATTCGAACGCTTCGCTTCGTCTATTTTGTGCACGCAACTGTTCAACTTGCCAACCTCAACTACCTTAGCACCCAGCTTTTATGGTGTTGAGTGCAACCTTTTCTAACAACTTCGACGGTATCCAATTCCAGCTCATATCCTGTATTGTAGCAGTCTGGAGATTCCCCGGTTTGCTTGTGTAAAATTCTAACCAAAATTCTTTAATTGTACACTTAGGCAACCGGTGTGGTTTGTTGAACTGCTTGCTGAGTTCGAATGCTTTACTTGCTCATCGCCATTTTTGCTTGGCGCTCGCTTCGGTTGCAACGCGCGACTGCTCTGTGTGCTGTGCTTGATCTGTTCCCCTAGCTAGAGCGTCCACGGTGTCGTTCATTTATAGCTAGCTAACAGGGAATCTTTTGCTGAACCAATAAAAGTTTCCCTGCAACTCGATCCGTCTTCTGGAATCGCTCTCTGGGCTCCCGGAATAGGCAACCCTCTAAATTGGTGACCCCGAATCCGGATCAACCTCAGCGCCGGATATTTGGAACTTTTCTCTGGTGAGCTCGTTCCATTTATTTTTCATATTTTCCGGTTTATTTTTGCATACGGTAGCCTATTTTTTCGCGTCATTTTTTCAAATCATGGAATCTGTAGACCATAAGGTAGAGTCTATGCTTAGTGTTGTATCTCTCTCAGTTCCACCTTTTTGGGACATGGATCCTGTTTTGTGGTTCGCTCTTCTTGAGGCCGAGTTTTATAACCACAGAATCACTTCCGACTACGCGAAGTATTGCAAGCTCCTGTCCTATCTCCCCAAGGAGATATCAACGCAGGTTCGTGACGTCATCATTTCTCAGACCGATAACCGCTATGAGGCTCTGAAGGAGGCCACGATTAAGCGTGTTATGCCCTCTGAGAAAGTTCGCCTTCAACAGCTTTTCAGAGATCTGCAGCTGGGCGACAAACTGCCCTCAACCCTGCTACGAGAGATGCAGCAACTCCTTGGTTCTTCAACCATGGATGAGACTTTACTTCGCGAACTATGGCTACAACGGCTACCGGAAAACACACAAGCGATTCTCGCTACAGTGAGCTCCGTTCCGCTCACTCAACTAGCAGATTTAGCGGATCGAGTTATTGAACGATCACAGCCACAGGCCAACTCCAGCAAGGTCCATGCCGTCGCGTCCCAGGGCACTTCTATCACTGGCTTACAGTCAACCATAGAAGCCCTGCAAACACAAGTTGCGACACTTAGTCGCCAGGTGCAACAGCTTACTAAGACCCGTCGTCGTCCTAGCCGCTCAAAATCGCCCTCCAAACGTTCTCGGTCTAGCAACAGGCAAGTTAGCTGTTGGTATCATCAGCGCTTTGGTACCGCAGCTCATAAATGTGTCAAGCCTTGCAACTTCGGCGAGAAGCAGGGAAAACTTCGCGGCCGGTCGGTAACGGCGACTGACGCGACCGGCCAACACCAAAGTCGCCTCATCCGCGTTAGGGATTTAACTTCCGGCATCGAGTTTCTAGTCGACACTGGTGCCGAAGTTAGCGTCATACCCCGTAGCTCAGATGAGGTCGTCTCGCCATCGCCGACCAAGCTGCGTGCCGCCAATGGCACACCAATCGCAACTTTCGGCGAAAAGCTGTTAACGCTCAATTTAGGCCTCCGGCGAACCTTTCGCTGGCCTTTCATAATCGCTGCTGTGCCTTTCGCCATCATAGGCATAGACTTTCTTCAACGCTTCGACCTCATCGTCGACGCTAAACGGAAGAAGCTTATCGATTCTAGGACACAGCTCAGTGTTATCGGGACTAGCGCCAACGTGGCTGCTATCACTCCCATTCGTGTCCTACCTCAAGCTTCACAGTCTTTTCTAGAACTTTTCAGCAAGCACCCTAAACTCGTTCGCGTCCTGAACGAGTTGCCTCCGGTGACGTCAAACGTCACGCATCACATTTGCACTAAGGGCCCACCTGTTTCGGCCCGCCCTCGCCGACTAGCCCCGGACAAGCTCAAAGCTGCGAAGGCGGAATTCGAGCAAATGCTCGAACTGGGAATCATCCGCCCGTCTAAAAGTCCATGGGCATCACCATTACACATGGTGCCGAAGAAGTCCGGTGACTGGCGCCCCTGTGGTGACTACAGGGCACTTAACAAACTTACCGTCCCGGATAAATACCCTATTCCGCACATACACGACTTGACCTCAGCTCTAGCTGGCAAGTCTATCTTTAGCAAAGTCGACTTAGTTCGCGCCTATCATCAGATACCTGTCGCGCCAGATGACATTGCTAAAACAGCAGTCATCACGCCATTCGGTCTGTTCGAATACCTCAGAATGCCTTTCGGCCTCAGCAACGCTGCCCAAACTTTTCAGCGTTTCATTCATGAGGTAACGCGAGGGCTCGAAGGCGTTTATCCTTATCTAGATGACATTCTCATCGCGAGCTCTTCTGACGAGGAGCATCTTCGTCACCTCGACGCACTCTTCCAACGCTTAACGCAGCATGGGGTTACCGTCAACCCCGATAAATGCGAGCTTGGCCAAAGCTCCATCGACTTTCTTGGCCACCGCATATCTGCCTCTGGTATCGAAGCCCTGCCAGACAAAATCCAGGCACTGAAGGACTATCCTGCTCCCAGTTCCTTCAAGCAGTTACGCCGATTCCTTGGCCTGGTCAACTATTACAGACGCTTTATACCTAACTGCGCGAGCATTGTTCAACCAATGACTGACTTGCTCCGCGGTAAACAACGCTCTTTTCACTTTACAGACGACGCTAAATTGTCTTTCGAGAAGCTCAAAGACGCTATCTCCAACATAGCGCTTCTCGCCCATCCAGACACGTCTGCATCACTCTCTCTGACAACTGACGCATCAGACACTGCCGTCGGTGCAGTTCTTCAGCAACTCATCGACCGTCGATGGATACCTCTAGGTTTCTTCTCAAAGCGCTTACAACCTGCCGAATCGCGATACAGCACCTTCGGTAGGGAACTGTTAGCTATCTACCTAGGTATCCGACATTTCCGTCATTATCTCGAAGGTCGAACTTTTACAGTCTTCACCGACCACAAGCCATTGATCTACGCAATCAATGGCGCAACGGACAAGTATTCACCGCGGGAAACTAGACACCTAGACTACGTTTCTCAGTTTACGACAGACGTACGACATGTCTCAGGTGCTCTCAATCCCGTCGCGGATGCGCTTTCACGCATTCAGCAGATCAGCTTATCGCCTGGCACCAACATTGATCTAGCCGCTATGGCTGCTGCCCAACAAGCTGATCTCGACATAGACAAGCTACGACGCAACACCACTGAGACGATCACCATTGATCGACTCAAGCCAGCATTCTTCGACAAGTCTGACTCGCCGGTGCAACAAGCACCTTCACAGCCTGTGCCATCACAGCTGGCACCGCAACCTCAGACGAGTCAGTCCGGTCCAGCAGATCCGACAACCCCAACCGACAGCACTCCTACCCGCCCTACTCTCAATCAACGCGGTAGGAAGCTCAAACCTAAGGTTCGTTTTTCGGACTCCGTTCGCACTTACTATTTTACATAGAACGTGCCTTTAAGATTTTCTGCTCTTACTAAACGTTTTTGAAAATCCACAAAAAAAGACCAAAACGTTTTGAAACTACCAAAAAAGAGCAAAACCTTTTGAAAACCCAAAAACAGCTTTGCACGTTTTTCGCTTAACACTCTTTTGTGTATTGCTATGCATTTATGCTGCTTTTTCATTTTGCTTTCCATATACATCGTCGGTTGGTTGCACCTCGGTTTCACTTTCCGCTGGATCTCCGCACGCCAACTGGAAGTTCAACAATCTTCCTGCTCAACTGCCTACGTGAACTTTATTAACTGTCCCCCCCACAAACAGTTTTTTTTACCGTTTCGACACCGTAGGGAGGACACGGGTGGGAGCCCGCTAGGGTCCGATTGCATGGTTCTCCCCCAGCAGCTGCATCGGGTTTCACAACCTGGTCTCGCAGAAGGCTGGCCCGCGACGGACAGTCCTCACGTAGATCGAAGGACTGCTTACACAGTCCCTTCTGGGAGAGGGCTATGTAGCAGTCTGGAGATTCCCCGGTTTGCTTGTGTAAAATTCTAACCAAAATTCTTTAATTGTACACTTAGGCAACCGGTGTGGTTTGTTGAACTGCTTGCTGAGTTCGAATGCTTTACTTGCTCATCGCCATTTTTGCTTGGCGCTCGCTTCGGTTGCAACGCGCGACTGCTCTGTGTGCTGTGCTTGATCTGTTCCCCTAGCTAGAGCGTCCACGGTGTCGTTCATTTATAGCTAGCTAACAGGGAATCTTTTGCTGAACCAATAAAAGTTTCCCTGCAACTCGATCCGTCTTCTGGAATCGCTCTCTGGGCTCCCGGAATAGGCAACCCTCTAAAGTATCCATCGCTGCCTCGCTACAGCAGAAGCCCATAGTATAGGCTTATATTCAAGCTCGTTCCTCGGGGGCAGTGTAATGTGCCACTTGTGTATTAGTGTGCTTGAGAGTAGCCCACGGTTTGGCCGATATACACGTGTGTGAGGCTTTGCACATAAGTTTGTAGACGCACGAAAAAAGTAAATGTGGCTCCATCGCACATTAATCTAGGCACACCAAATTATGTTCAAAGTTTACAAGCAATTATGTGTCGCAACAGGCACGCTGCAATGCCCCTTGGCGGCAGTGTCCGTAAGTTGCAAAAGCTGCAGGAATAGAAGAAGTATTCATGAGGAACAAAGTCTTCAGTGAGGTGACGATAATTTAGGTTCACATGTGCGTAGAGTAAAAAGCAAAAGCACCGTAACCGTAATGGATGCAGTAGGTGTATACAAAAGATATCTTTCTCTTGTGCGTATCAAGGAAATAGTGGCAAATGACGACAACCGAGTTGCTAGTGTGTAGTTGTAAGTAGTGTATTTGTTCATTTGCGGGTTAAATCCGGTACTTCGCCAAATGCTTTAACAGACTTTGTGGCTTTTAGAGGGAGACCGCATGCCTGCGGAATACCCACCACGTCCTAGAACACTTGCGCCTGTGCTTTCGTACGGTCAAATACAACGGGCAGATCATCTTATAGACCGAGATTCCACGCCGTTCTTCGCAGTCGAACGCGTCCCTATTTCCCCCTTTGGCTGAGCAAATAGGTTAGTCAGGGCCCGCCTTAGTCGTTGCGGCTGGTCGTGGATGAGACCGTCAGAAGCAGCCGGGCGAACAGTTGTGTAAGCAAGTAAACCGTACAAAGCACCTGCGGTCCGACCTTTGGTGTTTCCGTATACTTTTCTAGATGGTAAAGACTTCGTGTCCAGTCATTCACATTGGACACAGGTCGTGGTGGTGTGTGCAAATGAAACGGTTTGGTGTAAAGCCGTGGTCCATATGAGTCACTGTTGGTTACTTCTTCCAATCTCAGATGAAAAGGCAGTTCCTCAGTCCTATCTGCGGGCAGTGGGTCTTTCAAGTGCACCAGTGTCGAGCGGCTCGTTTGACCAAGCTGGAAAGTTGCCCTTATATGTTCTTTTTCCAGGATTCATCGAGCAGCCATCGAAATGCAGTGTGTATGAGGAATACTTACCGTTCCAATTCATTTAGTAGTACGCCGTGCTGGCGGAGGCGAACTTTGTCGTAGCCGGCGTTGCATTAACCACCTCGGTTATTCACTACCAAGCGACTTGTTCAATATTGCATTCCGTGCAGCCTTCATCTCTTCTTCCTCTGTGCACTGTGTATGCTCTTTGTGAATCAGTGACGAGGAGATTCCAGTAAACACCTGCTTCATTTGGCCTGCAATAAGGTGGAGTATACCGTCCGTGTCCGTCATTGTTCCTACACTACCCCATTACTCTGATCATGGCAGCCAAGGAATGGCAATATGCCACCGCAAGCTTCCATTTCTGTAGTGAACGTAATAGTCAATGCATGTGTTCAAGCCTCTCAGAAACTGGGATTTATCGTCCCATTACATGATACCAAAAGTGTCATCTACATAGCGCTACCAAATTTTCGGGGAGCTACAATGGTCAGCCTGCTGCCTCCTTTCAAACTCTTCCAAGTACAAAGTTGCCCAAGACGAGTGCGCTTGGTGCCTCCATTGCAAGTCCCTGTTCCTAAATAGGCGATCTAACGTGGAAAGTAAACCAAGGTTTGCTAAGACACATTGGCATTCCTTCTGCTAATTGACTTACCGTAAGAATCGTCTTTTTACTATTTAGTGTCGCCAATTAGACGGGGTTTCTCTAACCGTAAGGCGTCACATATTGGGACCTCAAAACTGATCAACCTTTCATCCGAATCAGTCGTAAGATGTGACGACGCTCGCACGAAGTCAATAAAGTGCCTTAAAAACGTATTCGTTTGTCCTGTCAAAGGTTGCAATATGCTAGCCAACTATGTATCCAGTTCATGCGTCGGGGCAACTATGTCGACCAAAATAGGTCGAGTAGGTACTACAGGCTTATGTATCTTTGGTAAGCCATACACGCTTGGTGGATGCTTGAGTTCGGCTAGATGTTATACCATTTTTCCGATCCTAAGTTATCATTTCCCTTCCTTAAGTAATTGCCAAATGCTATCGTCTCCTTATTCATCACTTACACGACGAAATTATTGTCGATAACCTTATAGCCTCTCTTTGCTAAGTGCTCCTACATTGGTGCAAAGTAATCTGACTTGTTCAGCATCACTGTGGTCTTGCCTTCATGGGCCTGCAGCGTCCGACAACAGTATAATTCTGCTTTATAAGCTGGCTGCCCAACCTTGCAACTTACGCTGCTTAGGCTGTTACAATTCAATCATATCAGATATGTCAAACATGAACTGCTGCTGCAAGGAATTTTAATTACATGCAGCGATCGTTCTGCACCCCTTATACCAGTGCGTCCGGTGTACAGTTGCGCAGCCCCGGATACACACTTTTGTACTGGGTGCACTACGCATCGGGGCGGTGGTTGACTTATATATATACCTGAGTTATTTTAGGCACTTTCCTTTCAGGTGCCAACTACCCTAGCCTGACCCGTTTATCTGTACACCGCTGCACCTAATCGCATGTGATCTGACGTCTGTAACAACTTTACAGTATAACTAATTAAGTGGATATATGGCTAGACTGGCTACGTGCTGCGACCGTAAGGGAGCAAATTATTATATTAACATTGATTCCATGCTCTTGCATGGAAGTGAGAACATTGTGAGTATATGTTCGTTTTCGCAATTACGAATGCGCAGGCTTTGTTATTTGTACAGCTAAAAGGGTTGTACAAACCATCTTGGAAGCCCTCTGGCACCTTCAGGCGATCATTTACTCCTTGATTTTGTTTGTTGTGAAAGTCACACAGAGCCATAGTTAAGCAGGCGTTCTCTGGAAGCAGGATACGATTCATCACGAACTTCACTATAAATTCTTTTGACTGTTTCGACATGCTTAGTAGTCACATTTATTGGTGCGCACAAGGAAAGAAATAGGAGCGACTGAATTATAAGTAACAGGAAGAGCTTAAAACAAGTTCTAAATTTGCCAATACAAATGAATCGCGTTTGTTAAGCGAGCTATTATGGCGGTGTATTTAACTAGAAACATACAAATTAGTAAACCCTATAACCAAACCTTCTTTACTTAATTTGATCTCTGAAGCCGGAACGCAAACTGAGGAAACACAAGAACAAAAGCAAAACCCTTTCTTAAGCTAGAATATTGCAAAACGTAGTACAAAAGTGAACAATTTAAAACAGGTTTTATCCGCTGAATACGCTAGCAGTAAATGTAATATGACACTTGCAGTAGTTCGTGGGACATTCGTGCTTGAATAGTGGTCTATGAATAATGCAATTATCTTCTTTCGCTGAAAATGGCACCTTAGCTTGCAAGCAGCTAGCAAAAGAAAAGTAAATGTATAAAGCGGCAAAGCGGTTTAGGTTCTGTATAGGCACACCTATCTAGAAAAGCTCTATATATCCCGAACTACCCCGCAATAACTAGGCATGACGTAAGTGTTATAAAAGCAAACTTTTCAGGCATACATCACAATTTAGACAACTAAGCGATAATATTTCCTGAAAGAGCCAGTAATCCAGTGACGAATGTTATGTATGCGAGAGACTTTGGGACAACCTCTAGTTGGCCCACCGTCAGAAGGCAACAAAGAATTTTAGTGGTTACTGAGGCACATAAACTGCTATGAACAGAGAGTTCAGTATATGCTAAGCCTATAAGAGGTTGCAAACTTTATTCTAAGGCTGCGTTAGCTAGGTGTAACTGAAAGATAAAGATCTTTAGGCTCATTTTACACGTTTATCCTTGAAAAAGGCAAATAGTTGTTAGATAAATAACGTAAGATTTTTATTCTCTTAGAGCCTACTTTCTATATCCGTAAGGCTAAGTCACCAACCCCAGTGGGCTAAAGGTGGTTGCTGCTAATCATAAAGAAATGAGGCTCGACAATTTATTGAACTGCTTCAGGGCGTGAAATGCATTTGGGTCTGCTTTGGTGTGGCATTAACAACTCTGCTTCTGGGGTGTGAGCTTGCTCAAACCTGAGGGATTATTGTGTCGAATGTGTTGATAGACACGAGTATGCATCACTTTGCGTTTTATCGAGCTTCTTCTGTCCAATTTTAGGTTCAGAACGGAGTGCCTGCGGGGTTCACCCAGGTGGCTCATCAAAACGCCGTTCCAACGAGCTCGTAAAACCTGCAGTTGTGAATGTGTCGAATCAAAGTTGCCGTTCATCACACAGACGCTGGAGGCAAGTAACAACCCGACAGCGTTTTTTGAGTCACACGGTCGCGAAGGAAGCGAACAAACGAATGCACCTTACAGTGGCAAGCATGTCCGTCTTTCTCCAATTGCCATTCAAAGGAGATGCTGTGGTTACGCTAGTAGAGCGGCATGTCGTCACAGCAATTAAACCTACCTTCAGTGCTGCAAAACTGTGCCCAATTTGTACAACCAGTAAGATACCAACGCCTCCGGTTAAGCTTACACAGTCCGTCTCCGCCAAACCACATCGCGTTTACAACTTTGTCCGTAACTGGAAGCAATTACATTGGCAGAACATATTGAGGTCAGTTCAAGCGGATCATTGAGCACATCCCGAACTGGGTTGCTAAAAGTGTGGCAAGTACATCGCCGGCACAAGAGTCAAGATCCAAATTGCCTGCCTCTTCGATAGCTAGACATCGACTTGAAACGGGTAACTAAATTGCTGCGAACTTCCGTAAGGAACTCTCCAAGATACTCAACCTCGTTGCGACTGTGGTGATGATTCACAGCCGTCTGGACCTAGGTGTGCAAAATCAGTTGACTGTCACCCGCAAGATTCATTTGGGATGGTGACACTTGTCTCAGACGTTGAGAATCTGTTGAAGTTTCTACCCTAAGCTTTCTTCTACTCAGAGACATCATTTATTTCATTGCTTTTCCCTTTCAAGAGCTTTAAATGTCGCTTGTTTGCCTGTAATCAGAAAGCGCAAAATGAGAGCAGCTTGCAACACCCGTCTTCTTATTCTATTATTTAGACTGATACAAAGAACCTTGTGCTTCTAATACCGTAATGTTGCATCTGCTATTTGCTTGGGGCTTTCTTGGTATCAGCCGTTCTACTACCCTAAGCAACGAGAAAACAGTGGTAGGAACGTAAGTAACAAGTGGAAGCTGGTTGTTCACCACCCGTTACGCATAACGCATGGTAGGCTTTGGAGCCAAGTTAAAAATAACTAACGCACGGGCGGCCGAGTTGAGGCGGTGGCGGTCAAAAGTTTCTGGATGTCCAGCTAGGCAGTGTAACAGAAGCATCTCTGTCGCTGGTTAGCTTATGTGCCAGTGAAATGGAATCTGGAATTGCGAATGCTTTAGTAGCCAAAGCGGTTAAATAAGAAGGTCTGGTTGGCATGCTGCTTGTCTACTATTGTTGCCAATAGGGATAGGCACATACTCATATTTTACCTACTTCCCTGCATAAGCATAGGATTAATGTAAAGGTTGATCTGAACCCTGAAGGGTGCAGCTTCTAGCCAGTCTAGAAATATACATATTTGTTTATTAGTTATTTAGGTATATTGCAGATAAAGCTAAGTATATGAGACCAAGATAGAATGAATGAAGAGCAAAATGCTTGTTTCTTAAATAAATAAGAAGAGAAACCTTTATTCTCGACAACGCGGGACACCGCTTTACAAGCAAAATGATTTTAGCGTAACAATGCTTGAGCATGAATGTGCAAAAATCCGATATTATCCACAACCGCGTATTTTTGAGTAGGTGTGTGTGTAAGTACGTAATGGTATGTGTGTACGTAGCTGCGCAATTTGTGCTTGTAGTTGTGCTGCCCCGTTCTTGAATGTTTGGTAGCGTCGGCAATGTGCGAGTAGAGGGTTGGTGTCCGTGGTTTGGAAAGGATTATCCGGATACCCACGAGCAGTGAGTTTCTTTTGTAGCGAGTCGCGACCGTCACGCCACAGTATTCTTAAGCAGATATTTGTGGATTTTTATAGGGAGAACGCCTGCCAGTTGCAAATCCATACAGGCCTAGAACACCGCCACCGAACTATTTGCTGGAACGGGTTAAAGCAGAACCATCCAGCTGATCTCTTTATCAACCAGATGGAACATATATATAGAGAGAGAGAAGAGAGAGAAAGAGAGAATCGCGGTATGCAAGCCGATTATAGTTGGAAACAGTGGAGTAAAGTAGCCAATACTCAGGCTTCATGCAAAACATCAACTAAGGCCAACTACCAACTTAAATGTACGAAGGTATATGGAGGTAAATCTAAAGCTGGTATTTAGACAGGCTTTTGGACAATTCTGTAGGTAATATTGGGTGCATTAACTGGGTGGACAGCAACAATAGGTTCCAACATTTTATACAAGGATTAGGTCCGGTAGAATGCGTTTACTAGGCTTACCTCAAATGTCATAAGCCTAGTATTGTTTCACGGACCAAGTGGTCTAAGAACTTGTATTGATAAAAGTTAAAGCTAAAGACTAGGGAATGAAGATCAAGCTAAGATGTAAGGCCTGAAGTTGGCATGCTAGGATGGATTCTCTATTGCCTTGCGAGGTCCAATAGGAGGAATGCTTACGGATTTGCAAACCTGCCACTCAGTAGACTAAGCTGTACTGTCTGATGAAACTTTAAACACTAACAAGATGGTCATTAACGTAGAGAAGCCGGAGGGGTGTACATACCGATTGATCCATGCGGCTTTTGGACCGACGAGTCAGTGAGGTCGCCGAAATAAGTAGGGAATCAATCAAAAATGGCTAAATAACTTTTGCATTCAGAATTCTAGCCTCAGCGCCTGCGACGGATCCGACTGAGGCCTCCGGGGTGTCGTGCTTTCGGCAACGGATAAGATGAAAATAAGAGTGGCCAATGATAGAGCCAATTCATGAGGGTTAGGCCAACGGCTAGCCCCTATCGGCAGCTTTTGTGGTGGGGTCTACTGTTCCTAGAACGTGGTGGGTCTTCGTCCGGCGAGCGTCTTCTCCACGAAAAGCCGCAAATATCTGTTTAACAACACTGCGACGTGGTGGATGTGACTCGCCACTCAATAAAATCATCACCCCTAACACACATTGGCAAGTTGACCGATACCACATTTACAACTTTGTGCATATATCTGCTCTTGCACGAACACGCCTACTTGTTTGATCAGTTACATGCCACTATTCTTAAATAGTTTTGCAGCTTTTTCCTCATGCTTCATTTCTCTGACCCGCACTGTGTACATAACATCATCGGTCTAGTTGCTCAGCAGCTTACTCCATATTAGTTATCTGCTTCTTATCTCTACACCTCGCATTCTGTCGACATAGACTTTATACAACCTTTGGGCCATATGGGCTCACACCACTGACTCCAATTGTACTACTCCCGCTCTTGGTGCCGCTAATCATGCTATCATGTACAATAGTGCAATATGCTGGTCATGCCCAAACGGCGTGCCTCGCTTTGTCAGAAATAAAATAGTGATCAATCGTCTAAATGATATGGCTTCAACAGCCACTGACACATTCTTTTCTAGAGCCAATATCTCTGATTAGCAGCAGCTAGTCACCATAGCTTCCACTTAACTTTGCGGATATCCGGAGCTAGCTCCCTTCTTACAATGTTCATTCTTTTAGATTGCTTGCGTCACAGCTCAGATGGTTTGTTGACCTATTATATGCCACCGTAGGATCCACTAGTAACTGAAGGCGTAATCCGAACTCTATTGCTGGTCACTCTTCTCTCTCCTAGCGCGCCGTTGTGTCGCTCGTCCTACTCGCATCAACTCTTCTTGATAGCAGCTAGTCATTGTTGGCTCCATGTAGCTTGCAAGGTGCCACTCCCTGACTCTACAGCCCTCATTTTCTTCTGCCGTGTCTCGTCTAGCTTCGCACGCATGTTGATTTCTTCATTGAAACCGTAGGTGTCCAGTAGTGATCAAACATCTTAATGATATGGCTTCAACAGCCACTGCTACATTCCTTTCTAGAGCCAATATTCCTGATTAGCAGCAGCTAGTCACCATAGCTTCCACTTAACTTTGCGGATATCCGGAGCTAGCTCCCTTCTTACAATGTTCATTCTTTTGGATTGCTTGCGTCACAGCTCAGATGGTTTGTTGACCTATTATATGCCACCGTAGGATCCACTAGTAACTGAAGGCGTAATCCGAACTCTATTGCTGGTCACTCTTCTCTCTCCTAGCGCGCCGTTGTGTCGCTCGTCATACTCGCATAAACTCTTCTTGATAGCAGCTAGGCATTGTTGTCTCCATGTAGCTTACAAGGATCCACTCGTTTATTTTCATCCTTCATTTTTCTCTGAGGTTTGTCTCTCGAATCTTCGCTCGCATGTTGATTTCTTCATTGAAACTGTAGGTATCCACTAGTGATCAATCGTCTTAATGATATGGATTTAACAGCGACTGACATATTCTTTTCTAGAGCTAATATCTCTACCTAGCA
Source organism: Dicrocoelium dendriticum (assembly GCA_944474145.2). Lineage (NCBI taxonomy): Eukaryota > Metazoa > Platyhelminthes > Trematoda > Plagiorchiida > Dicrocoeliidae > Dicrocoelium > Dicrocoelium dendriticum. The sequence goes on from OX104063.1 coordinate 135,632,234, forward strand.
ACAGCTTGTCACCGTAGCTTCCACTTAACTTTGCGGATATCCGGAGCTGGCTCCCTTCTTGCAATGATCATTCTTTTGGATTGCTTGCGTCACAGCTCTGCTGGTCTGTTGATCTATCACCTGAACTGTCACTTAACTTCATTGGCCTGTTGATACACTCAGCGACCCTATAGGCATACGCTAGTGACCAAGCGTCTGACTGGAATGGCTACATCCGGCCACTTAGTCTCTTCTATCGCCACCTGTCGGACGTCGTATATTTGGAATTTCTGTTCAGAAATAGATAGTGGCCATTGGCTCCATGCATATGCGATAATTTAATGCTTGTTAGGAGCCACTCCGTATCTCAATACCCTTTATTCCTCTAGAATGTCTGCATCCAATCCTTCCTCTGCCCTGCCACCAATTAATCTTTAGGACTCTCGCAGCAACCTACTTATTTTCGCTTATTACGCCCTCCCTCTCGGATTACGCCAACTACTTGCTGTTCATAAACCTGACAATCACTACCATTATTCTAACTCTCTTTGCTCTATCCCTACGCAATTATTGGCTCCTACTAAACGGACACTTCGTACTTTACTTACTTGTACAAAGATCTTGTCTCTAGGCAGGCGTTAGCAATCCACCTATACGGCTAATGATTCTGTAGGATATTCAAAAGACATTTTCAGCATAATTATTGTTGCACAGTGTACATGCTTTTGTCTCAAGCACAAGTGTTGTAACTTAAGATATTAACAATGTTCAACTCCATGCCTGCTCTTGCGGTCTTCTCTAGGCTGTCCCTCACTTTCCCTTTTCTCTGAGGTCCGGGAATTCTTGGAGATCTGGGATTGGACTGAGGAACAGTTTTGGCCCAAGAAGGACGCAACAACCCACATGGACTTACCTGGAGCATGGTAGAACTCCGAAAGGACCGAACTGCAATCACCATAACCCTTGTCCAGTATGGAGAAATGGACATATCCTCATACTCCCAAAAATTATACATCTGTAAAACCTGGACAGCGGAGAAGTTGAACTTTTGCTCACCAGGACATACAATAAGATGAATAATCACGAGGTCCCTCTCCTCCACCGATCTCAAAAATAATGGCGACCCCGATCAAATTACCTGTCCAACTAGCAGAGGAAATTGGAAGCCATTACTCTGCGAAAATCCGAAGGTAAAACCAGTCGTCAAGCGGCTTTGCCAGTTCAACATTAATGTTCAAAATACTTTACGGCAGTGTTGCAGGACGTGGTGGGTTTTCGCCTGGCAAGCGTTCTCCCTATAAAAAGCCACAAATGTCTGTTTAACAACACTGCGACGTGGCGGATGTGACTCGCCACTGAATAAAGTCACAGCCCACAACTACAAACTGGCAAGTCGACTAGACTCACATATGAACTCTTCCCGACTCTGTTTCAACTACACACGCTTGAACCCAATGTATCGTCGTGATACACGTCGGTTTTTAAACCTTGATCATGCCTGCGTTGGTGTGTCTCTATGAAACTGAGAATAATTTATTTATTTTTTTATTTATTTATTTATTTACATAGTGCATTCATAAGGCGGAATTGTCCGTAAGAGAACTAAAAGCAGGTCAACAGGTGGTCATTGAAGACTGAAGTCATTTTGTACTCGAAGTTCTGTTCTTCAAACCATGCAACTGAGTGCGACGGTTAGCGCTTGTTCCTTAGATGTTAAGGCGGTAATGACAAGGAATGTGGATAAGTTGTGAGCACCAGGTGCTTAAATGTTGTGCACTACAACTTGGGCTTCCTCAAGCTACCTCAGGGCCAGTTTGGGCAACTGGTTTCGCAAATCGTAGATATTGAATAGGCATTGTATATTGGCCACACATAGGGGCCTTTGTACGACCTTCCTGAGTGCCTGCAAGTTTTGGATTTTTCTCAGCTTGGAAGGCAACCTGTTCCATATGTTAACCTACACAACTAAAAATAAAAAGATCGCAGTCTCTTCTTTGCGCCTAGCGTAGTAATGGAATGGCTCTTGGTTCAGAGTTAAGACTCAGGTGCGCTCGTCAGTTTAAGATAAGTGATATTCCTGTGCAGCTTTTTATGGATAAGCTTATGTAAGAAGCATCGGTTAAGGAAATGCTCGTTCGCCAAAAGGCTAAAACTTATGTTGTTTGCACAGTTGTCGATAAAGCAGCGCTTGCTCTGATTAAGTCAGCACCTTCGTAAAGTGCCGTTGAGCTTATACAAGCAGAACAGTTAAGTTGTTGCGTCTAAAGGAGCAATATTCCAGATGTGGATGGCTGTGGTGCTTATATTGTTGTAGCCTTGCATCTGCTGATTATATGCAACCGGGAATGTGGAACGATAACACGTACGCTGGCAACGATATTGCATACGCTTTGCAAAGGTTAGACCCTTGGAGTAGCGCAAACCGAGAGCCCTTGTTACGACATTCTGTTTGATAGCGTGCCGTTTAAGGTTATGGGCCCAGCGGGTATAGAAAATTTGTGGTCATGACATTACAGCTTTGAGCGGAGAACTTCATTTGACATTGATCGCATCACTTTTCAGGTGTATTAAAATTCTTGGTTATTCTATTAATTTCGGCTATTTCATTAACAGGGAGCGAGAAGTATACATATTTTACGTCATCAGCGAATATGGAACGACCATGCACCAAGCTCCTGCAGAGGTCATTTATATAAAGCAAGAACTATTTAGTGGTAAGTGCGCACCCTTGCAGCACGCCAATAAAGATGGAGATTGGGGGATACAGTTTGCTTAATCTTAACAGGCGGTGTGCGTCCTATTAGTTAGAAACGCAGCCAGTTTAATAGAGGGCGGTCAATCCTGGAAGGCTTTACCTTATGCATCAGGCAAATGTGTGGTACCCTGTCAAACGCCCTTTGTATGTCAAGGTAAAATGTGACTACTGACCAATTAGCGTCAGTGGTCTCGGTGACTACATTAAGAAGTCCAGCAGACAGGTTGCACAAGCCCCAGCACTTAAGAATCCATGCTGTGATTCATTTATGTGCTCGCCTGCATAAGGTTAACGCATGAGGATTCGCTTAAGCAACACTTTTATCACTTGCGCGATAATGTGAGCGTGGTTAATAAGGCGATAGTTATCAAATTCCGGTAGGTTTCCACCCTTATGCCGTGGCATAATGATGGAATGGTTCCAAGCGGTCGGGTATTGGCCTACCTGCATTGATAACGCAGAGTTTCAAAAACTAGTACGGATAGCTTCACCACCATTCGTATGTGGACTGGGCGGTATTCCGTCGGGACCAGGGTCCGTGTATGACTTTAAGGTTGAAAACGTAAAACAGACACTATCTATGTCAAACGGTACCGAAGACAGTGACTGACCACCGGGCACTGGCAGCGCCTACCAGCTTGAACCTATTTCTTGACACCAAGATTCTTTAAAGTGTTAGCTGAAGATTGCACGTAAATTCTTGCGTCACTGAAAGTGTCGTTCGGGGTAATCATTATTGTAGAGATCCGTTGTTCAGAGTTAGGGGTCCGAGAGCGCAGCAGCTAGCTGGGGTTCTTAGCTTTGTTCGCACAAGTTATTGCAGCAATCTCTTCATTTGTTTAAATCTGCTCCGATCTAGCAGAAAACTGAGTTTCAATATTATTCGGTCTCGTGATGTGAAAAACTTAGAGGTTTTGATGTAGGGTCGTCTAAGCTGACGCATTCTGTTATGCTTCTTGGGTTGGGTTTTCACTTTTAGTCGAGTGTCTTACTAAATGTGACCTGAGAGCTAGCGAGCCGAGACAGTGATGTATTTTCTTCTGAAACAGTTCAGCCGACCGATCCACAGAATCAGATATAAAACATTCATGCCAATTTGTTGATCTGACAAGTACAGCAAAATTAGTCCAGTTAACGATGTGCATGGGCAATATACTGCGACGTTGTTTGTTTCTGTTGGGTAAGCATTTGTCGCTTAAAGTACACCGAGCAATGCACTAATCTTGGGTCACTACCCGTGCAACTCTGGCCAGCTGTCATGCGTTGATGAAATGCCGAGAGTAACTATTGAGTTAAGAATAGGTTTCGCCCTGATTGGAGCAAATACAATTTGCGTAAGCAGCCAAACCTGATACATGCTAGTAGGTCTGCATGTTTCGTTGTTACAGTAGGTGGGAACTAGGTTATTTCAGGAAAGTTAATAGCCCCTGTAACCGGTTTGTAGTTGCACGAAAGACTTGATGCCTGCGCAACAGTAAGCATAAGTGGGTAGTTATTCGCAGTTGTGGTATCGGGTGGTCTATAAACCCACCCAAATAGGACCGTTCATACTAGGTTATCAACCGTTATCCATACGAAATCCGTCGCCTCAACTGCGTCCATGACTTTTCACATTTTGCTGGGTAAGTATATTAAACATAAATGGCTCACCTGCCCAATCATTCATGCACACTAGATTGCATAACCAGCTGCTAGTCAGGAAGAGAGTAAAGCGCTTCTGTAGCAAAAGAGCCATGTTTCCTTGACCAAAAGCTCATCAGGGTCGGCGGACACAGGCAGAGGACGCAAGACATGCAGTTGATCAGTTAAGGACGTAGCATTTGTACGTAGGGCTGAGAAAAACTCTTGGGGTCTATTAGCTTTACGGATAACGCAATGAAGCCGTTGATAGGTACCTCGCTATCTGCAGTAGTTGTAGAAAGTAAGTGAGAATAGCTTGAAGTGTGTGTTCGGGCGATGGGATGCTTGGTGCCGGGATGAATCTGTCACGACTCAACCTTACCTGGTCTAAAAATGTGTGGGTTGCAGGGTGGGTAGCAGTGGACTATTTGGCTTATGTATCTGGACGGCGGCATAAGTCTCAAGGACGCAGCAGGTGCGCAGCAGCCTGAGTGTGTCGGAAGTTGTGCAGAGCTGTGTAGATTGCCAAATGTAGTGCTTGCCATAAGTGAATTTTTGCAGTAGTGGTACACGACGCCGTTTCATTAGTGTCTGAGGTATGATTCGGTAGCGTCCGGCTTGGCGTGTCGAAATACAATTGCCTTATCTTGGTATCATTGCGGAGCTGTTTACAATGCAATATTATGATGCGCTAGAGTCTATTTGCGGCTATCGCCAGTTTGCTTGGGGCTAGGAATTTGCTGCTGCCTTTAGCCATCCTCGCACTTCGTTCCTGCCATCCGAAACGTCAAACGTAAGTGCGCTGAGCTCCACGTTGCTTCACACATGTTGCAGCGGCTGTTTGTCTAGGGTCTTGATATATTTAAGGCATATGTAGGTGACATAACCATTATAGGTGAGTGTCTAGGTGTGTTCCCTCCGCGAGCCCGTTTAGCGATAAGCGTCCTCAAAGTTTTGGACACGGTGCTGTCCAAGTGGTTTTATGTCGCTCTTCGAATTTTGTTGAATACGTTGTACTTTCGTTGACTAAAGCCATTTTGGTTGTTAGTATTCTCGACGGCCCAAATTAGGCTTTGTTTAAGCGACCCGAGAGTAAGCTGGCACAGCAGTGCTGCATGGTAAAGTTATTCACGGTTAGCCATGAGAGAATACAATACTGCCTCATCCTCTACATTCAGTTTGCTTGGGGCCGCAAATTTGGTTACATTTTTGGCCAGCCTTTGAAGTTGCCGTGCGTTCGCTGCGAGGCTATTAGCCGTGGTCGTTGCATTCCTAAATGCGTCCACCTATATAGCAAGCGCGCAACACGATCCACTTTTTCACGCAGCATTATATCATGCTAGGGCCTCTGCTTCTTCTATTTTCAAAGTTGACGTGGACCCCAGCGGCTAGGGAGAACTCTGTGGCGTGGTCCATACACGGTGTCTTTTGGCTGGAGGCACCGGTGGCTCTGTTCTCCGAGGGCAGGTTATGCTGGGCTAACTTCCAGCTTCATAGGCTTTTCCTACATATCCGAGTTAAGTAAAATATTTAAAGGTTGTGTTAGAGTTTCGTCAACCATTTTCCCTTCCGATACAGCGGGTCGAGTTGTGTCGTCAGCTGATTACTTAGTATTAACTGAGTCGTTTAATATATTGTTCCCAGGTTGGCCGATTTGCTCCAGGTATAATGTGGCCTTATGGCTAGTACTGGTACCAGAGTTTGCAGCTTCTTCAAACTAATCAAACAATCTAGTATGAATATCCTACGAACAGTCACGATACACAGTAACTGAGCCACTTAGATTAAAAGACGTCGGACAGTTGTCAAAACTCGCCTGACCGCATCTAGTCTGTGCGGAGTTTTCTCGTTGTCTAACGTAGCAGCGTAACAAATCCGTTCTGGCTGATACTAACTTTAAGTTAACGAAAGTCGTGCGGGTTCTAACTTCGTTTTGTTAGGATAGAAACCTGAAAGCCGATCTGTCATTATCGGCCTTGGCTAAAAGGGGGCATTGGTTTTTCGTAACCCATTTCTCAGCCTTGTGCAAAGCAGAAGCTTGTGTTCCAAGCCACACACTTTCAGCAGTGTTTCGCCATTATGTTTCAATTTCAGGTGGTCTGGAACATTATACACCATCACCTCATTAAGAAATTTTATCCGATACATCACCGGTGCAAGCCGTGTTGAGGAACCTCCCCGCCAACCGTATGCTTTATCTCCATAAAGTCCTCGGGGTGAATCATAGTCGCTCGGGCTGCAAGTGTATCAGTAAAAGGTTCTGGGGTGTTGAAGGTCCTTTTGCTCTTTACCACTTCATTTGAAGCTCAGCCATTTGGGAACTTAGCGAAACGATAGTGGTTAAGTTAACGGTGCATGGTATGGTTGTGCCAGATGACGTCTGGCTGATAGTCTTAGAGTTGGCCAGGGAAAGGCCAACGGGTCTCACACTCCTGCTGGTGACGTTGAGACGACGTTCACAGATCATGACCCATGGAAAGAGGTGATAATAGGTAAAGAGGTGGGCAGCAAAACTGTACTTTTGACGACAAAGCATAAGCGATTATCGTGTTATACTATACTCTAGAAACAACGTCTTTGAAAGTCTGAGGAAGCAGTCTACGTTAGATCGCTTCCATCGAGCAAGTATAGCACAATTAGTCAGCGCACAGCCTCTCCTTGTATGTGTTTAGTTAACCCACTCGCGCTGCAAGCTCTTTAACCCTTGCTCATGTAGGGGTCCAGCTCCTTTACTGGCTTTCGCTGGCTCAGTCTACCTATCAATAGTCTCTTAGCATCCTAACATGACTTGCTTAGCTGCGCGCCGCTGCTTTTGTACCTCTTATGCTTTGAACTACTCAGCAACCTTATAAAAATTAATAAATAAATTTTATATTCTTGGTATAGAAGGAGACTCACCACTATGAGCAAATATGCACCGTAAACTCTGAGACAAGCACAGGTGATAACTGACATTGGGAATGCGCATCTGAGTAAGTTGTAAGCAGTGGTGCAAGGGTGTGATAACTGTTCGACGTGGTGGGTTTTCGCCTGGCAAGCGTTCTCCCTATAAAAAGCCACAAAAGTCCGTTTAACAATACTGTGACGTGGCGGTTGTGACTCGCCACTAACTAAAGTCACCCATTGCTTATCCGGACAATCGCTTCAAGTCCACAGATATCAAGTATCCATTTAGCACTGGCGACACCTTCAAACACATTCAAGCAAAACGACAGGAAACATTTACCAATCTCATAAACAAATCTAAACACGCCTACATGCAAACTTACATACGTTCATACATAAACATATGCAACAATCCCATTGTTCCATTGTACACTAACTGATCACATTTTGTACTCTTAACATGATCATGCCTGCGTAGGCGTGCCTCGCTTAGTCGAGAATACACAATTTATTTATTTATTTACATTTATACAGTGTTAAAAAGATTGTTAATGCAAATGCAAAAGAGGTCGATTATCACCTTGTGTTACTGGAGGGTGTTACACGTAAATCTTCTGGCCTGAGGCAGAACTTTTGCGTTGTTATTCCCAGCCAGCTTTTATCCACTTTCCATCCTCAAGCGTATGCTTTCCGTTTATTCTCTGTCTTTTCATCAACGAACCCTCCTTAGCACTCTCCTAGTGAGCAATTATGTATCAGTTGGGCAGCCCACAGCCTCTCTTTTCTCGGTGTTCAGTTGCCCTTACACGCTTCAAGACCGCTTAAGTTAGCTTTAGCCGTGACTAGTTAGCAACAACGACACAGTACAGATCTTCGGTGTCTCTTATTTTCTTCCGCTCATGATTGGACTTGTTCTCTTGCATGATTGCTTATCGCATCCACTAACTCTTATGCGTCGCATACTTCCGTAGCATAACGGCCACACCGTTTGAGCTTGTCGGTCTCTACTTATGACTAAAGGACTTAATAGGCGAGGCAAAGCCACTACTACCGTATTGCTTCTTAATAGATACGTGCGCACCTCCAACTAACCGTTGCATATCGTCTTCACGTGCGTAGATTCACTAAAAACGTTTGCTCCGCGATTGTAAATAAATGAATAACCCAATAAATAAATATTTATTTTCGGCTATGCGAGGCATGCCCGCGAGGGCCTGATCAAATAAGTGCCATCATACAGGGATGTCGTGGCAACTGTAGCCGCGACAAGTGTAGCGTTCAGACGTTCCTATTTGAAACTGTACAAGTAGGACAGAAGTAGAAATGAAGAAAGCCCATTGTCATGAGTTCGGACACGTTGGTATGGGCATATTCGGTCTGCATTAAAGTGCAGTAACAATTCAGCCACTAATAGATCAAGAACTAGAACCGAGCAATTACAAAAGAACTGGTGAAGAACAGGCCAAATCGTGATTACACGATACGCTGGGTACATGTGAGTGCAGCGTAAAGAACAGCCGTGAATGCGCAGAACAAGACTTGGCGACGAATTATGCAGCTGAGAAAGTGTCGGGGTGTCGCAAGCATAGTAATATGTGGGCCTGGTCAGCGGGCCAGTTTGTACTAATTGGCTGTGATTTTCTTCAGTAGCGAGTCACCTCCGCCACGTCGCAGTGTTGTTAAACGGACATTTTTGGATCGCTATAAGGAGAACGCTTGCCAGGCGAAAACCCACCACGTCCTAGAACAGTGCCACCGGTTCATTCGGACGATAAGCTGCAACTGGTACTGCTTCTTATTGACCGGCTATTGGTTCTGTTAGTCGCAGTCAGGGTTCATGCATAATTTTGCTGGCTGACGCATGGTGGGCGCAAGTCTGTAGTATCCATGGGTCCAGACACTTTATGACTGAATGGCACGGTAGGTAAACTGTAATTTGGACATTTTTGGAATGTCTTGTATTTGTCGTCTGTAGAACCGCGTAGTGTCTCCTAGGGATATCCAGCAATAGGTGGTTGAACCGAGTAATAGAAGAAGGAGCATGGCCAAACGTAATTTTTCAGGCCCGAAAAAGCCGCAGGTTGTTCGGAATAACGAACCGGAACTCTTACCGGGATAGGTTGTGTTGATTAAAAACATGATATCCACAGCCAAGTGGACGATAAAAGTTGTGTGGGCTGCTTCAGATGTGGTAAGTGAAAAGAATTTCAGTAAGGTAAATGGCCGAACCCCTTTGTTCTTGCCACAATGAAAAAGTATTGTGTTGGGATATTTCCAACTTAGGTATTAGTATAGGCAGGAAGATCCCCTCAGTTCAGGTGCAGTGTCAGAGTGGACATTAAGTGTCAGCAAGTGACCTCTGAGGAAGAATTATCTGTAGAGGCGAGCTGGACCAAATTGTTAAGGCCTCAAGATCTTGGCAACCTTCAAAGAGAACGGATAAGTGGTTTGTTCATCCAGTAAGTAATGAAACAGCGTAATATTTTATCTATCCATTTCCAGATAAAGGAAGATTGTGCTTAACTGAAATGTTAAGATCAATCAGTTGACGTATTATCGGTTGATGTCCACCGATTCCGTGGAAAGCTTGAACCCAAAGAGAAGGAAAAATGCAGCCACACAGAGACAACGATGATGCATCTGGAACTCAGAGAAAAAGACCAGTCGCAAGATCGCTTTTACTAATAAATCGCGCACTATATATATCATGCTAAACTAACTATATCAACTACATTTGTTCTATAAAAATGTAGATTAGCCTACTTTTATAGTGACTTTTCAGTAGACTGCGCATAGTCGGAGAGCGCGAGGCCAAGCCGAAAATTCTGGATTAGTCGGTGGATTGAGACTAAGTCTTTTAATTACTTTAGGAAACGAATAGTGAGGGTCAGAGTTAGGAATGAAAGAAGCTATGCTAATAAAGCGTGAGCAAATCCAGCAAAGTTTTTGGGGAAACTGCTTTGGCGATACAGCAATTAGACAATATACCTTGCGTAATACACACCGAGATCGCGCACGTTGAAGCTGTTATCTAGTGGTATTCCGTTAAGAGGTTATATGTTGGGGGTATAGAGCACCGGTAGTAAAAGACGTTACATTTCGTTGGTGAGAACTCTAGATTCCACAGAACAAACCATGTTTCAAGAGTGCAGAGAAAGCTTTGATTGCTGGAGATAACATTGCGTAGGCAGCTAGGATCGAATGAGAATACCACTTGTCTATCTTCAGCAAAGAGGTACGGGTACCTTGTTGGAAGACCATAGATGCATCATTGATGTACAGTAAAAACAGCAGAGGACCTAGTACGCTGCTTTGGAAAACGCCGCTGGTTACAGGTACCATTTTAAATGTGACTCCGCCCAGTATCACTGACTACACTCGGTTAGAAAGGTAAGGAGGAAACCAAGAAAGGTGGTGGCCAAAAACGCCGAATGCAGCTAATTTTGTCATGAAAACACTGTGTCGAACCCGGTCGAATGCTTTTTCTATATCCAGGAAGGGGATGACCAGTGCCTGACCCAGGTCTATGGAGTGTGCAAAGTAGTTAAATAATACAAACCCACAGGTCTGACAAGATTTATTAGGCAGAAACCCGTGTTGGGACCCACTAAGAAGTTTGCGAAGCTGTATAAGAGGAAGCATCCCTTCCTTTTATATCCTTTCTAAGAGTATAGACGCAATAAGCTTGTGGCTAATAGGACGGAAGCTGTAAATATTTTGTCGGCAGCCTTGTTTGTGTCGTGGAGTGATGGTTGCGTGTTTCCACTTAGATGGAAAGTGTCCGCTGTTCAAAGAAATAGTGAAGATGTTGAGGTGAATAATTGGAATGTTCGGTCCTCCAAGTATAAATACTGAAGATGGGACACCATCAGGACCTGGGTGGTGTGACATTTTCAACGAGCAAAGTGCTCGCTTGATGATGTTTAAGTCAAAGTCAATAGTGTGTATCGGTTTCTTAGTAAACTTGTGAATCGTAGTTGGCAATGCCGAGTTATTGCTGGTGTAGGCGTTACAGAAGTGCGTGTTACTACATTTGCAGGACTCGACCGCATAAGTGACCATACTTTTAGCAGGAAGCAGAAGGGTTGTGCTCAGAATATATAATAGCTGCCACCCCGCTGCTTTATTAGTCGAATAAGATACTTTGCCTTGTTGTCAGTGCAAAGCGCTGCGTGCTTACCTAGTGTACGCGCATTGCCTTGTGAACGTCACTACCCGACTAGTAATCAGTTCATGCGGATGATTAGACGAAAGTCTTTGGCCTTGCTGTGGCTGGAGCGCATTATCTTAAGCCTACTAGCTTGTCTTCGTGGAGAAGCCTCCTCAAGTGTCTGATGTCTTCTTATCTTCCTATTCTGGAGGCAAGGACGTCTAAGCAGTTAGTGAGTTTGTTAGAAAGCTCCCTGCTTGCAGTAACTATGTCGTCAGAGAGGCAGGAATGGTCCCAGGGGATGTTCGGAGAAGGGAAGAAAATGCTTTTTACTTGCTGTACTGGTGGATGCGAGATGCATCATACCTTTTATCTTCATAACTAAATAAATAAACAGTTTATTCTCAATATGTTGATACACCAAATCAGGCATGATCAAGGTTTACAGGCAGCTGTGCATCACAACGATACTTTGGGTTCAATCGTGCGTAGTTTAAGCGGCCAAGGCACTATAAGTGCAGTGAAACGGTACAGGTAGTCGGAGGGTATCATATTGTGGCACGCGTCGGGAAAAAGTTGAAATATGACTCTAGTCAACTTGCCAGTATGTAGTTGTGGACAGTGAATTTATTCAGTGGCGGGTTACATCCGCCACGTCGCAGTATTGTTAAACAGAGAGGTGTGGCTTTTTACTGGGAGAAAGCTTGCCAAGCGAAAACGCACCACGTCCTGAAACACTGCCGTAAAGCATTCTGAACACTGTTATATAAATGGCAAAGCCGCTTGACGACTGATTTACTATTCGGTTATTCGCAGGCAAATGGCTTCCAATTTCCTCTTTTGGCTGGACAAACAATTTGATCAGGGCTGCCATAATTGCTGCGGCCGGTTTGGGATGGGAATAACACGAATAGTTGTCTTGTTGTGTGTCCAGGTGAGCAGTTTCAAAATTTCTGCTGTCTGGATTTTTCAGCTTTATAATTTTCAGGACGGTGAAGATGTGTCCAGCTCCCCATACTGGACAACGGTTGTGGTGGTACTTGCAGTGGAAAACCCTTTGGTATACAGCCTTGTTCCACGTAGGTCCTTGTCGCTTATTTCGTCCTTCTGGAGAAAGCTGTTCCTCATTCCAATCCCAGATCTCCAGGAATTTCCGGACCTCGAAGAAAGGGGAAGTGCGAGACAATCGAGAAAAGACCGCAAGAACAGGCGTGGAGTTAAACATTGTTAAAGTCATATGTTACAACATTTTGAGTTGAGGACAAAATCATGTACACTGCGCGACAATGATTTTGCTGAAAGTGCCTTTTGAAGGTTCCATAGAATCAATAGCCGTACGCGTAGATTTCCAACATCTACGTAGAGACAAGAGCGTTGTACCAATAAGTAATCCACGAATTATCAGTTTAGTATGAGGCAAACATGGCGTGGGCAGAGAGGGAAGGAAGTTAGAAGGCTGGTGCCGATTGCGTGATGCATGAACAGCAAGTAGCCAGTCTAATACGATTAGCAGCACAGAACAAGAAAGTTAAAAATAAATAGTTTACCTAGATAGAACTCTAAAAGTCAATTGCTGTTAAAGCTGCAGTAAGATTGGATGCAGACATTCCAAAGGAAAATATAAATTATTGAGATATGGAGTGGCTCCTAGCAAGCTCTGGACAATCGCAGGTGCATGTAGCCTACGACCACTAGCTGCTTCTAAGCAGTGGTGTCGAATTTAAGATGATCGATAGTTGGTGGCGCTAGGGAAGATTACCAGTGACCAGATGTAGCCATTCAAATAAGACGCTTAGTCACCAGTGTATGCATACAGGGGCACAGAATGCGTCAACTAGCCAGCGAAGAAATGTGATACGGACATTCCAAGAGAATGCATGATGGAGAGACAAGGAGTTACTCTAGCAAGTTCAAGGTCTGCGCAGAAGTGGCATGGAGCCTACGACGAATCGCTGCTAAGTGGTGAGGAAAATAAGAAGAGCAACAGATAGTGGCGCTATGAGAGAGAGTATCAGTGGCCAGCAAAGGCATTTGGACTAAGCCTTCTAATTACCAGTGGATACCTACAGTGACAGAACAAGTCAGCAAACCAGCGAAGGTATGTGATGCAAACAATCCATGTGCGTAAGAGTTGGAGAGCTAAGGAGTGGCTCCTAGCGCAAAGATGTACGCTACCTACCATGACTCGCCGCCGTTGAAGAGTGGTGCGGTAGGTACTACGGAACGCTGATAATGGTACTAAGGGAGTGAGAGTATCGACGGCTAGCAATGGATTTTGGATGAGGCCTTCTAGTTGTTAGTGGATACCTGGTAAGGGAACTTATACAGTGCACACGACATCTTCCCCGCCTTGTGGTCGCTGCTTGTTATGATGTTTACTACGCTGGTACGTGCTCGAGAAATGCCTTTACCGAATACTAGGTCCAGCATGTTAGATTGTCTTGTTGATGTATTCACATGCTGAGCCCAATCGTGTGTGAATATAGTGTCCACCTGGACTCTACACTTGAGTGGGCTTACTTATTGAGCCACGAGACATGAAGCCTATTGAAATATCTAGCAATAATTTTATAGCGTGCAGGACGGAATGAGACTTCCTAGAAGAGCTTGACCAGTTTGTCAACGATAGCACAAGAGAAGTGCGCTGGGTTGTATAAGCAGCCTAACAAGACGTCAAGGGGATCTCAGTGGGCGTGAATTAATACGGAGTCTTCAGAATTGCCAAGGGATACGGTTTGGAAGGATGTTGCATGAAACTCGTTCTTGACGTATATGTGGCCTCCGCCACTACGGTGCTTGGCGCGACCATAACAGCAATTGGTGTACCCTTGAATGTGAAGTGATGTGTCAGAAGTATCAGCCGTTTGCAATATTTCTGCGTCATCTTTCCACTATTTTACTACCAATGAACCTCCTTTCCTCAGCTCTCGTCACAAGCTATTTACACTTAATTATTCTGCGGTTTCTGGCGAATGAGGCCGGCTACTTGCTGTTAATCCACCATTCGACCACCGTCAGTCATTCAACCCGCCCTTTTCTCGCTTTTTACGCATAAGTTGCATCATAGTAAACGGAGGCTTTGTAGCTTGTGTTAAGGGTCAATGCGCTTGTTACCTATATAAAAGCCATCAATTTACCCATGCGGCCGTTGCCTTTTGTTGCATGATCAAAAGCAACTTTTAGCAACTTTATTCATGCGCGCTGTACATCAGTATGTCTTAAGTCCAAACGTCACAACGTATGACTTTCTGAATGTTTGGTTCCACGCAGGAGCTTCACGAACTTCTCCCAAGTTGTTCTTGGGGACCCAGGATTGGACTAAGAACTGTTTCATCTCCTGAGACGGGACGAAGAAACCGACACCAACCTACCTAGACTGTGGTATTACAATAAAAGCTTCAACTGCACTCACCATAACGACTGACGTCCAGTGTGGATATCTGGACACGATGTCTTCACTCTCCAGAAAAGTATACAAAATCAAAAAATTCAGTCCCCAGAAGCTTTGAAAGGTTTACTCTAATGGACACGTCAATCCAACGCTTCGTGATTTTTCCTTCCTCGACCGGCCTTAACAAATATGGCGGCCATGAACAAGCTATTTGGTCAGTCAACCGCGAAAATTGATGTCATTCGACTACGAATAATCGAGTGGACGGTCGGTCGGCGAGGTGCTTTGCCAATTGTACATTACCGTCATAAAGAGTTATGGCAATGTTCCAGGACGTGGTGGGTATTTGCCTTCAAGCCTACGCTCTATAAAACGCCCCAGAAGTCTTTTTAACAACACTGCGACTTGGCAGATGTGACTAGCAACCGAATAAAGTCACTGCGCACAGTTACACACTGGCAAGTCGACTAGCCACATATATCACAATTTCTTCGATACGTACAACAAACAGGTACTCTCTACCTACACCTACCGCTTCTACTACATTTACAGTGTGTTTATTGTTTACACTATGCACATTTGTACCTAAATTTTCTTCATCCGCTGACAACTATGTTTTCTCAGGATTACTTCTTTTGTTGCTGCAGCCTGTACAAATTTTGGCCACTGCCGATTAAATACATAGCAACGTGTCTGTTGCGAGACATAACTGCCTGTATATTTCGACAATGTCTGGTTTTGTGTGTCTCAATAAATTTAAGCATGCACTATTTATTTATTTATTTATAAGTAACACGGAAATCTCAGTAGTGTGGGGACAACTTAGGACCACTTGGTATGTTAATTAAATATATGGGTAACTTTCGCACACCGCTTGCGCAAGAGCAGCGGCAATCAGCCTCTTCACACCCATTTAAAGGTTAAAATGTAATAAAAAATATAGTCTATAGATAAATTGTTTGCAATGCCCCCTAGCCAAGGGGTTTCGTTTTCGAACGCAGTTGCAACACTAGGCAAAACGAGTCGTATTGTGTTACCGGAATAAACTACGATTCACATGCTTTTGACCCAAAATTCATGTAGACTTTCAGATTCAAACCCACTCAACCACAACTGGGTGCGTGGCAGCAAATGGTTAAGCATCTCTTGTTTGTCAAAGGCGATCAAATTTCTAATGAAGCGGTTTTCCAGCCGACTGTGTAACTAAGCATCTAAGCAAACCCTCAAGCGCGCCGCAGAATCTAGTGCTGTCATCCAGTCGCTTTTGATCTTGCACACATGCTACTTGACATAGCTATCTTAGTTGAGGAAACCAACTCCTAAAAACGAAGTTTAAAGAAACCTAAGTCACCAAATAACCCATACCCATTGGACGAAGTACCTTCTCTTTTTTGACAACAACTAGTTTTAAGTTTTATGGCAGCTACTGAATAAGACAGGACGAGCAAACTGAAAAGTGCCATATCTGGCTGCCATAAACAGCGCAAACATTCGGTTCATTGGCAACACAATTTGAGCAGCCGGAATGACCGTTACTTGCAAAAAACTTATATCTTCCATCTTGCATATTAACTGTTTTATAATGAATAAATAAATAAAATGTTTTACAATGAAACATGATACGCCAGTATTTAGAGGGTTGCCTATTCCGGGAGCCCAGAGAGCGATTCGAGAAGACGGATCGAGTTGCAGGGAAACTTTTATTGGTTCAGCAAAAGATTCCCTGTTAGCTAGCTATAAACGAACGACACCGTGGACGCTCTAGCTAGGGAAACGGATCAAGCACAGCACACAGAGCAGTCGCGCGTTGCAACCGAAGCGAGCGCCAAGCAAAAAATGGCGATGAGCAAGTAAAGCATTCGAACTCAGCAAGCAGTTCAACAAACCACACCGGTTGCCTAAGTGTACAATTAAAGAATTTTGGTTAGAATTTTACACAAGCAAACCGGGGAATCTCCAGACTGCTACATAGCCCTCTCCCAGAAGGGACTGTGTAAGCAGTCCTTCGATCTACGTGAGGACTGTCCGTCGCGGGCCAGCCTTCTGCGAGACCAGGTTGTGAAACCCGATGCAGCTGCTGGGGGAGAACCATGCAATCGGACCCTAGCGGGCTCCCACCCGTGTCCTCCCTACGGTGTCGAAACGGTAAAAAAACTGTTTGTGGGGGGGACAGTTAATAAAGTTCACGTAGGCAGTTGAGCAGGAAGATTGTTGAACTTCCAGTTGGCGTGCGGAGATCCAGCGGAAAGTGAAACCGAGGTGCAACCAACCGACGGATGTATATGGAAAGCAAAATGAAAAAGCAGCATAAATGCATAGCAATACACAAAAGAGTGTTAAGCGAAAAACGTGCAAAGCTGTTTTTGGGTTTTCAAAAAGTTTTGCTCTTTTTTGGTAGTTTCAAAACGTTTTGGTCTTTTTTTGTGGATTTTCAAAAACGTTTAGTAAGAGCAGAAAATTTCTAAGGCACGTTCTACGTAAAATAGTAAGTACTGACAAAGTCTGAAAAACGAACTGGAGGCTTGAGTTTCCTACCGCGTCGATTGAGAGTAGGGCGGGTAGGAGTGCTGTCGGTTGTGTTCGTCGGTTCTGCTGGAGCGGGCTGACTCGTCTGCGGTTGCGGTGCCGGCTGTGATGGCACAGGGCTGTGAAGGTGCTTGTTGCACCGGCGAGTCAGACTTGTCGAAGAATGCTGGCTTGAGTCGATCAATGGTGATCGTCTCAGTGGTGTTGCGTCGTGGCTTGCTTATGTCGGGATCAGCTTGTTGGGCAGCAGCCATGGCGGCTAGCTCAATGTTTGTGCCAGGCGATAAGCTGATCTGCTGAATGCGTGAAAGCGCATCCGCGACGGGATTGAGAGCACCTGAGACATGACGTACGTCTGTCGTAAACTGAGAAACGTAGTCTAGGTGTCTAGTTTCCCGCGGCGAGTACTTGTCCGTTGCGCCATTGATTGCGTAGATCAATGGCTTGTGGTCGGTGAAGACGGTGAAATGTCGACCTTCGAGGTAGTGACGGAAATGTCGGATACCTAGGTAGATAGCTAACAGTTCCCTACCGAAGGTGCTGTATCGCGATTCGGCAGGTTGTAAGCGCTTTGAGAAGAAACCTAGAGGTATCCATCGATGGTCGATGAGTTGCTGAAGAACTGCACCGACGGCAGTGTCTGATGCGTCAGTTGTCAGAGAGAGTGATGCAGACGTGTCTGGATGGGCGAGAAGCGCTATGTTGGAGATAGCGTCTTTAAGCTTCTCGAAAGACAATTTAGCGTCGTCTGTAAAGTGAAAAGACCGTTGTTTACCGCGGAGCAAGTCAGTCATTGGTTGAACAATGCTCGCGCAGTTAGGTATAAAGCGTCTGTAATAGTTGACCAGGCCAAGGAATCGGCGTAACTGCTTGAAGGAACTGGGAGCAGGATAGTCCTTCAGTGCCTGGATTTTGTCTGGCAGGGCTTCGATACCAGAGGCAGATATGCGGTGGCCAAGAAAGTCGATGGAGCTTTGGCCAAGCTCGCATTTATCGGGGTTGACGGTAACCCCATGCTGTGTTAAGCGCTGGAAGAGAGCGTCGAGGTGACGAAGATGCTCCTCGTCAGAAGAGCTGGCGATGAGTATGTCATCTAGATAAGGATAAACGCCTTCGAGTCCTCGCGTTACCTCATGAATGAAACGCTGAAAAGTTTGAGCAGCGTTGCTGAGGCCGAAAGGCATTCTGAGGTACTCGAATAAGCCAAATGGCGTGATGACTGCTGTTTTAGCAATGTCATCTGGCGCCACAGGTATCTGGTGGTACGCACGGACTAAGTCGACTTTGCTGAAGATAGACTTGCCAGCTAGAGCTGAGGTCAAGTCGTGCATGTGCGGGATAGGGTATTTATCCGGGACGGTAAGTTTGTTAAGTGCCCTGTAGTCACCACAAGGGCGCCAGTCACCGGACTTCTTCGGCACCATGTGTAATGGTGATGCCCATGGACTTTTAGACGGGCGGATGATTCCCAGTTCGAGCATTTGCTCGAATTCCGCCTTCGCAGCTTTGAGCTTGTCCGGGGCTAGTCGGCGAGGGCGGGCCGAAACAGGTGGGCCCTTAGTGCAAATGTGATGCGTGACGTTTGACGTCACAGGAGGCAACTCGTTCAGGACGCGAACGAGTTTAGGGTGCTTGCTGAAAAGTTCTAGAAAAGACTGTGAAGCTTGAGGTAGGACACGAATGGGAGTGATAGCAGCCACGTTGGCGCTAGTCCCGATAACACTGAGCTGTGTCCTAGAATCGATAAGCTTCTTCCGTTTAGCGTCGACGATGAGGTCGAAGCGTTGAAGAAAGTCTATGCCTATGATGGCGAAAGGCACAGCAGCGATTATGAAAGGCCAGCGAAAGGTTCGCCGGAGGCCTAAATTGAGCGTTAACAGCTTTTCGCCGAAAGTTGCGATTGGTGTGCCATTGGCGGCACGCAGCTTGGTCGGCGATGGTGAGACGACCTCATCTGAGCTACGGGGTATAACGCTAACTTCGGCACCAGTGTCGACTAGAAACTCGGTGCCGGAAGTTAAATCCCTAACACGGATGAGGCGACTTTGGTGTTGGCCGGTCGCGTCCGTCGCCGTTATGGAACGGCCGAGGTTTCCCTGCTTCTCGGCAAAGTTGCAAGGCTTGATACATTTACGAGCTGCGGTACCAAAACGTTGGTGGTACCAACAGCTAGCTTGCCTGTTGTTAGACTTAGAATGTTTGCAGGGCGATTTTAATCGGCTATGACGACGAGGGTTCATAGTGAGCTGTTGAACCTGACGACTAAGTGTCGCAACTTGTGCTTGCAGGGCTTCTATGGTTGACTGTAAGCCAGTGATAGAAGTGCCCTGGGACGCGACGGCATGGACCTTGCTGGCGTTGGCCTGTGGCTGTGATCGTTCAATAACTCGATCCGCTAAGTCTGCTAGTTGAGTGAGCGGAACGGAGCTCACTGTAGCGAGAATCGCTTGTGTGTTTTCCGGTAGCCGTTGTAGCCATAGTTCACGAAGTAAAGTCTCATCCATGGTTGAAGAACCAAGGAGTTGCTGCATCTCTCGTAGCAGGGTTGAGGGCAGTTTGTCGCCCAGCTGCAGATCTCTGAAAAGCTGTTGAAGGCGAACTTTCTCAGAGGGCATAACACGCTTAATCGTGGCCTCTTTGAGAGCCTCATAGCGGTTTTCGGTCTGAGAAATGATGACGTCACGAACCTGCATTGATATCTCCTTGGGGAGATAGGACAGGAGCTTGCAATACTTCGCGTAGTCGGAAGTGATTCTGTGGTTATAAAACTCAGCCTCCAGATGAGCGAACCACAAAACAGGATCCATGTCCCAAAAAGGTGGAACTGAGAGAGATACAACACTAAGCATAGACTCTACCTTATGGTCTACAGATTCCATGATTTGAAAAAATGACGCGAAAAAATAGGCTACCGTATGCAAAAATAAAACCGGAAAATATGAAAAATAAATGGAACGAGCTCACCAGAGAAAAGTTCCAAATATCCGGCGCTGAGGTTGATCCGGATTCGGGGTCACCAATTTAGAGGGTTGCCTATTCCGGGAGCCCAGAGAGCGATTCGAGAAGACGGATCGAGTTGCAGGGAAACTTTTATTGGTTCAGCAAAAGATTCCCTGTTAGCTAGCTATAAATGAACGACACCGTGGACGCTCTAGCTAGGGGAACAGGATCAAGCACAGCACACAGAGCAGTCGCGCGTTGCAACCGAAGCGAGCGCCAAGCAAAAATGGCGATGAGCAAGTAAAGCATTCGAACTCAGCAAGCAGTTCAACAAACCACACCGGTTGCCTAAGTGTACAATTAAAGAATTTTGGTTAGAATTTTACACAAGCAAACCGGGGAATCTCCAGACTGCTACATTTCGTATAATGTAGTTTATCCGCCGCTCTTTCAGAATCCTAACGGCCAATTTGTTTGTGAAGCTATTCTTGGCATTCGCCCGACCCCTCTTGGAATATTGTATCGAGGCTTGTCCACCATGTCTTAACCGAGGCAAAATGGACTTGAAGTGGGTGTTACGAGTAGTCACTCGGTTAGTGCAGGGTCTACGTGGACAGACGTATCCTGAACACTTACTCAGTTTGGGGATGTACTAAATACACTACCGAAGGATAAAGGGCGACCTGTTTCTCACTTGTCGTATTTTGACGGGTAACATCGACCCGGACATGTCAGGTCTGTTTAATCCCGCTTCGTTACCTAATCTCCGCGGTCACCACTGAAACTGCATAAACCACGGTCTGATAGGATTAGGACGGAAACTCGTCTGTCGCGCCGAGTTATGGATCGCTGAAATTCGCTTCCAGATCATGTGGTTAGGGAATCTACGGTTAAGGATTTTACGCGCCAGCTCGATGCTTTTGGGTGGCAACACCAAACCTTTCCTTTTTCCTAACTGACTCAACTCCGCTTTTCAGTTTTTTTAATGACTCCAATATCTTGGTATCCTAATTGCTTAGCTCTTTCCACTTTATCTTTTTCCCTTCTATGTTTACTTTTTCTCTTTCTTGTTCTACGTATCTGACCCAGCAGGGGCTGCTAGCGCAGGATACGTAGGCATTAATTGGTTGGACTGGGTGTGATGCGGTCTTGGTTTTAGATCCATCAGTACTTGAAAGTCTGCCAACTCCTGCTTCAACGACCAGCTGAAGAGGGACCATTCACTGGATAATCTCGTTTCAGTCCCGCTTGAACTTGAAGCTGTATTGGAAAAAGCTGGATCCCGCAAACTATAATGAGACTTCTCTCCACCTCTCACATCCGTCCAATTTTTGAATTCGGACTTCCGGCCATAACCCTTCTATCGAAGCATGAAAGTGACAAGATCGAAAAAGTTCAGCGACGAGCCTCGAAATTTGTTCATGGGCTACGTGAACTGCCCTATCCCGCCCGACTTCAGAGGATGAACCTTTTTCCCTTAAACTATCACCGACGTCGCGGAGACCTCATCTATACTAGGCGTATTTTATGAGGAGAACTGGGGAACGAGCTGAGGCAGTTTCTCAGCTAAGACTTGGAAGTTCGACTAGGGGTCACAGCTGGAAGCTCTTTAAACTGAGGAGCTTCAAAGTCCGCTCAGATATTGCTCTCTCTACTCCAGTAATTAATGACTGGAACCGGCTGTCGGACCCGATTGTCAATGCGCAGTCAGAAACGAGTTTCAAACGTTTGCTAGACATCTTCCTACTGAATACTCCAGAATCCTGCTAGGCTGATACTACATCCTGAACTATGCCACAGCTACTACGCCTGCAATCCTTGGAAGATCGGGAAGTTAAAGAGCTGACACGGGACCTCCCTTCTGCTCTCTACCACTCAATGAACTCAATGAAATCTTCCTCGATCTCGGCATCGACGATGGACTCTGGAAGGCGGTTCTAGTCATTCACGACGCTAGTAAATAAAACAAAACTGGATTGCACTCGATAACTCCTCGGTTTGAACAGTTCCAAACTGTGGCCTCGAACTCTCTATATTAAGATGAAATAATTCTTGTAATTCCCTCCCAAACTCTCCTCTAAGAATACGTCGGGTGAAGATCAAATCTCTGTGATGACGACGGTAATCCACGGAAGAGGTTCAGTTGTTTGAGTCGGACAGCATAGGACAGGTCCGCAGCTCAGGAACGGATTTGGATCCACGCCGTTGAACCTTCTCAATCATATCAGCCGAATTTCGTAAAACAGTAGGCGGCAGGTAACCCGATTTCGAGAAGCGGGCGTACATGTGAATTAAACAAGAGTTGGTGTCCCGGGGTCAGGCGAGATAAAGCTCTACGTGTAGATTAAAACATCCTGTAGGCCGCAGCGACCTTTTTCTTCATATCCTCATTAGATTTGAGGTCAGGCGAAATTATCCCAGATCCCTCTCCTGAGTGGCGTTTTTAAGCAAGGAACCACCAATATGGTAGGTCCCAAATGGGTCAGACGTACCAACTGGAAGAACCAAACATTTCTCACGATTCATTTGCAACTGCCACTTAATTGACCAATCAAGTAGCAGGCCGAGGGTGATTGTAACCTGTCAGCAACTACCATACTGGATACCTCCATGCACAGCTTCAGGTTATCGGCGTAGATTATGCAGTTCACCTGCAGTGCGGACGGTAAGTCAGTGATGAAGAGATTGAAAAGAACGGGGCGGAGGACAGAACCCTGTAGGACTCCACTATCCATGAGAACGGGCGGAAAATGTTTCGTTTACTTGCACTTGTATCGGACGGTCGTGAAGGGAACTCAGAGATCCAAGAAAGAAGATTCTCGGCTATCCCGATTCCTCGGTGTTTAAACAAAATTCGTTCGTGCGGGACCCTGTCGAAAGGTTTGCTGAAATTAATAAACACAACATCCAGGCGTTTACCGGAATCTAGCGACTTCGCCCTTTTCTCATTAACAGCCAGTAAGTTCGAGGTACACGAGCGTGCCATACGGAAACCATGCTGTGCATAAGACCGTCGCAACCAGACTGGATTTTAACGTGGTGCGACGGTTTGCGTACCTCCTTGACCCATTGACCTATACTGGGTGGTGCCTCCGGGCCCCTTGAGTTACCCCTACCAGGTTGTTCAATGGTGAGAGGTCAGACAAACCCAGTCTCCTGGTCCTCCATGTTGTGGGTTTGAAATGGGATGATATCCATTTCTGTAAAACTACATCACTGTTGCCTCCCCGCTGCTTTGCAAACTAGATTTTGAGCCAAAGGCTTTGGATGTGGACCCTAATCGTCCTCCTGTCTAGGTCTGGGCGTCCTGGCAGTATCTCAGCCCACATACAACCATGACTTTTTCTTCAAACATTAACTTCATCCTCCATCGGCCGTCGCGCAGAGTATCAAGGGTCGCCTTGTCTGCCGCATACAGCAGGGCGGATAAGCGAAAACATGCTACTGCTGGTGCCTCCCTTCTTTCCTTTGAACTTGTATATCCTACTCCCATCCTGACCCCCATTACTAACCTTCCTTCTATAATTCCCAGCTTAATTGACAGCAACCGAAGTGCCACCGGAGTAGAACCATCTGCAGCCACCATCCTATAACACCTGTTGGACGCCTATCGGCAACAGTCCCTTATAAGGCCACACTGTCCCGTTTCCTTGGCGACGAGCAACGTTCGCACTCCAAGACAAACAGGTCAACAGGCTGCACTCGCACGCACTTTGGACACATTGAATATTGAGGTGTGTTGTGTGTCCGAAGCTAGGATCAATGACCCTAATGGGGTTGTTGAATTAACTGCACCCGGCTTATCCTCTCTTTATTGATTGCACGCATCCGGAGACGCCGATACAGCACTTACGGGTCAAGCTGGTGTAGGTATCATTCAAAGCTCCAAGACTGAGCCATCGTTGGTTGATTGCATTAAAGTGAACAGCCGTTTGTGTGCACACCATCTAATGACATCAGCTAAGGTTGATTCACGAAGTAGTACAAAATGCTGTTTGTTTGTGATTTCCGCTTATGCTTCCACCGACTGCAGTTCAAATGTTGTCAAGGACATATTCTTTCACGAACTGAACGCGCTAATAAACAGTGCTACTAGTTCAGATATTCTAGTACTTGCAGCGGATATGAACGCGCAAGTAGTGCGTCTGACCTCTGCAGAAGCTCAGCTGGGTGGTAAATAAGGGGTTAACGCCGAAGGGACTGACAACGGCGAGCGTCTGAGGCAACTGTGTGCGGAGCACCAGTTGTTGCTTAGTATCACTGCTTTCGACAAAGTGGGCGCCGAAGTGCTACTTGGCGTCCTCCTGTAGCTGGCCAGCGATGGACCCAAATTGACCACATAGCCATAAGTTACAGGTGGCGTGGTTCCATCCTGGATTGCCGCTCGTACTGAATACCTGCGTCGACTCTGATCATGCCTTGGTACGCTGTCGTTTCTCCATGAACTTTACGGAGAAGCGCAGCATGCGTCTCCTCCGATTGGCAACTGAGAAATTGTCTCAGCCCTCGGTCAGGCAAGCCTATCAAGACGCACTGCATACCGAACTTTCGCTGTCTTGTTCTAATGACACTGAGCTTCAGTGGAATAGGATCTCGGCCGCCATGCACGACGCAGGAGCATCTGCTTGTGGCACTATCAATCGTCACCGCACCAGTCACTGGATGTCCGAGAGGTCGGTGAACCTGTTGGAATCTAGAAGAAACATCCCGGCTGGCTCTGAGCACAATGTGACCAGACGGACTATTAGGCGCGAACTAAAGCGGAGCCTACGTGCTGACAAGTAGCCTGGTGGACCAGTCGGGCTCAAGAAATGGAGGAGGCAGGAGCAGTAGGCAATTACCGCAAGCTCTTCCAGCTGATCCGCACCACTGGTCCCAGGAAACCAGGCGTCAGTGAGACAATCAGAGACAGCGCGGGTGCACTGATACACAATAAGGAGCGCCGTATGGCTCGTTGGGCGGAACACTTTCAAGATCAGTTCAGCTGGCCCTCTGCTCCCGGACCTCTTCCTACTCAGGTGATGCAGGACGAGCCATGGACGGTTAGTTTAGAGCCTCCGTCGGAGGCCGAGGTCCGAAACGCGATCACAGCCCTCAATCGTTTTCGTGCCGCTGGCCCGGATTCCCTCCCACCTGCACTATTTAAGGATGGAGGTGAGGTCCTCTGCAAAGTAACGACCTCCCTATTCGAACGTATCTGGAAGGAAGAGTGTCCCGGCTGACTGGAGTGAATCGATTATAGTGGCAATATACAAGAAGGGCAGTCGCACAGACTGTTCTAACCACAGGGGTATTAGCCTAACGCCAGTTGTGACAAAATTACTGGTCTCGATTCTCGTTCGTCGCCTCACTGTGGAACGGGAATCTCGGATTAGGAAGAGCAGGCCGGTTTCCACCCAGGACGTGACTGTATTGACCATATATTCACTCTTCGCCACTTATGGCGTTGGCGCGATATCACTCTTGCCCTGGGCGTTCGTGCTGAGTTTCTTTGTCCCACCCGATCCCTCTTAGCCTCCCCCTCCAACTACGATCTCATTATTTAGCCTTATATAATTTTGCATGGTAATTTTTTTTGTGCACAGCGGCCGGCTGGTAGCTTTCCGGAACGATGCTCATCCCTTACCGGTAGCTCAGCCGGCTTGCACCAGTTGCATTATTTTTTCTCCTTTCTCTGTGTATTGCGGCACAGTAGCTGAGGTGTTCCCCACCTCTAGCTAACGTGTATCTTGATGATGATGATGACTGCGGCCGGTGCTAGAGCAGCGTCACGCATACCGCGTACTGACAATAGCTGTGTTCCTCGATTTGGACAGTGCATTCGATGCAGTCAATAGATGCATTCTGTTCGAGATACTTGCACGGAAAGGTGTTCCCACGAAATATGTGAACACCCTACGTGCTCTATACTCGAACACTACAGGCCGCATCAGCGTCTACGGTGACGTATCGGATAGCTTTCCAACTGCAAGCAGCGTTCATCAGGGTTGTCCGATTTCCCCACTTTTTTTCAATTTCGTCGTGGATTCTATCATGGAGTGTTCCCTTTCGGAATCTCACGATGTAGGCGTTGAGGTGCTCCCTCGTGAAAGATTAGTTGATCTTGATTATGCGGACGATAACCTCTTGCTTTTCGACGATGTTGTGGCGGCACACTCAACCCCGAATAGCCTGTCTAGAGTGGTCCCATTATTTGGTATGCACTTCGCACCTTCAAAGCGTAGTGTTGCTGCAGGACCACCAGTCAGTTTATGACCCTTTTACCCTTGCTAACGATAAACTTGAGGTGGTTGATCAATTCACTTATCTGGGCAGCTGCATCAGATTGGTGACGAAACGCTTGCAAGAACATTGCGAAGCTCAGCGAA
>OX104063.1:135659348-135773763 GCA_944474145.2 Dicrocoelium dendriticum
GACTGCACCAGCCACTGATTCATTCTTTTCTAGAGCCACTATCTCCGCTTAGCCACAGATAGTCGCCATAGCTTCCATTTAACTCTGCGGATATCAGGAGATCTGTAGGTGTAGCTCCATTCGTACAATGTTCATAATCTTGGATTGCTTGCGTCACAGCTCAGATGTTTTGTTGACCTATTATATGCCACCGTAGGATCCACTAGTAACCAAAGGCTTAATCCGAACTCCAATGCTTGCCATTCACCTCTCTCCTAGCGCGCCATTATCCATCGTTCATCTTACTCGCCTCAACGTTTCTTGACAATAGGTAGACATCGTTGGCTTCATGTAGCCTACAAATAGCCACTTCTTGACTCTCCAACCTTCATTTTCTTCTGCCGTATGTCTCTCTTAA
This sequence comes from Dicrocoelium dendriticum, assembly GCA_944474145.2. Taxonomy (NCBI): domain Eukaryota; kingdom Metazoa; phylum Platyhelminthes; class Trematoda; order Plagiorchiida; family Dicrocoeliidae; genus Dicrocoelium; species Dicrocoelium dendriticum. Next base: position 135,659,746 of record OX104063.1, read on the forward strand.
ACCTCGCTCGTCTGTTGACTTCTTCATCGAAACTGTAGGTATCAAATAGTGGACAAACGTCTTAATACTATGACTGCACCAGCCACTGATTCATTCTTTTCTAGAGCCACTATCTCCGCTTAGCCACAGCTAGTCGCCATAGCTTTCATCTAACTCTTCGGATATCCGGAGATTTGTAGGAGTAGCTCCACTCTTACAATGTTCATAATCTTGGATTGCTTGCGTCACAGCTCAGATGTTTTGTTGACCTATTATATGCCACCGTAGGATCCACTAGTAACCAAAGGCTTAATCCGAACTAAAATGTTGGCTATTCATCTCTCTACTAGCGCGCCGTTACCGTACTCTGGTCAACTCTTCTTGGCAATAGCTAATCATTGTTGGCTCCATGTAGCTTACAGGTAGCCACTCCCTGACTCTCCAACCCTCAATTTCCTGTGCCGTCTGTCTCTCTTAAGTTTCCCTCGCATGTTGATTTCTTCACCGAAACTGTAGGTATCCAATAGTAGACAGTCTTAATACTATGGCTACACCAGCCACTGGTTCACTCTTTTCCAAAGCCAATATCTCTGCTTAGCATCAGTTAGTCGGCATAGCCTCCATCTAACTCTGCGGATATCCGGAGCTCTGTAGGAGTCGCTCCTTTCCTGCTATATTCATTCTCTTCGATTGCTTGCGTCAGCCGGTTTGTTGATCTATTATGAGCCACCGTAGGATCCACTAGTTACTGAAGGCTCATCCCAAACTCTACTGCTGGTCACTCTTCTCTCTCCTTGCGCGCCGTTATGTGCCGTACGTTCCACTCGCAACAACTCCTCTTGACAGCAGCTAGTCATTGTTGCCTCCATGTAGCCTACAAATAGCCACTTCTTGACTCTCCAACCTTCATTTTCTTCTGCCGTATGTCTCTCTTAAACCTCGCTCGTCTGTTGGCTTCTTCATCGAAACTATAGGTATCCAATAGTGGACAAACGTCTTAATACTATGGCTACGCCAGCCACTGGTTCACTCTTTTCCAAAGCCAATATCTCTGCTTAGCATCAGTTAGTCGCCATAGCCTCCATTTAACTCTGCGGATATCCGGAGCTCTGTGGGAGTCGCTCCCTTCTTACAATATTCACTCACTTAGAATGTTTACTTTACAGCTCAGATGGTTTGCCGACCTATTATGTGCCACCGCAGGATCCACTAGTTACTGAAGGCTTAGCCCAAACTCTATTGCCGGTCACTCTTCTCTCTCCTAGCGCGCCATTATCCGTCGTCATCTTACTCGCCTCAACTTTTCTTGACAATAGCTAGACATTGTTGGCTCCATGTAGACTACAAGGAGCCACTTCTTGACCCTCCGGCCTTCATTCTCTTCTGCCATATGTCACTCTTAAACCTCGCTTGCCTGTTGACTTCCTCAACAAAGCTGTAGGTATCCAGTAGTAGACAAACGTCTTAATACTATGGCTACAGCAGCCACTGATTCATTCTTTCCTAGAGACACTTTCTCTGCTTACTAGCAGCTAGTCGCCATAGCTTCCACTTACCTCTGCGGATATCCGGAGCTCGCTCCCTCTTACAATTTTCATTCTCTTCGATTGTTTGCGTCACAGCTTATCTGATCTGTTGACCTATCACTTACCTTCACTGGCCTATAGATACACTCATCGACCCTATAGGCATACACTAGTGACAAAGCGTCCGATTGGAATAGCTGCATCTGGCGACTGAGTCATTCCTAGCGCCAACATCTGTCGGTCGTCATAAATTCTGCATTTCTCTTCAGAAGTAGCTAATGGCCATTGGCCCCATGCATATGCGATGATCCAGTGCTTGTTAGTAGCCACCCCGTATCTGGATAACCTCTATTCCTCTAGAATATCTGCATCCAGTCCCTCCGCTGCCCTGCCACCAATTGAGCTTTAAGACTCTCTCTCAGCAACCTATTTATTTTCGCTTATTATGCCCCCCTCTCGGATTACACTAACTACGCGCTGTTCATGCACCTGACGATCACTACCAACATTCTAACTCTCTTTGCTCTATCCCCACGCAACTATCGACTCATATCAAACGGATACTCGTACTTTACTTACTGGTGCAACGCTCTTGTCCCTACGCAGGCGATACCAATCCACCTATACGGCTAATGATGCTATAGGATACTCAAAAGACATTTTCAGCATAATTATTGTTGCACTGTGTACATGCTTTTGTCTCAAGCCCAAATGTTATAACACAAGACACTAATAATACTCAATTCCATGCCTGTTCTTGCGGTCTTCTCTTGGTTGTCTCCCACTTTCCCTTTTCTCTGAGGTCCGGGACATCTTGGAGATCTGGGATTGGACTGAGGAACAATTTTGCCCAAGACGGACGGAACAACCCACAAGGACTGACATGGAGGATGGTAAAACTCCGCAAGGACCAACCTACAATCACCATAACCCTTGTCCAGTATGGAGAACTGGACATATCCTCATACTCCCATACATTATACATCTGAGAAATCTGAACAGCGGAAAAATTGAAACTTTTGCTCACCTGGACATACAACAAGAAGAAAAATCGCGATGTCCCTCTCCTTTAGCGACCCCAAAAAATCATGGCGACCCAGAGCAAAATACCTGTACAACTAACAGAGGAAATTAGAAGCCATTACCCCGCGAAAAACCGAATGCGAAACCAGTCGTCAAGCGGCTTTGCCAGTTCAACATTAATGTTCAAAATGCTTTACGGCAGTGTTGCAGGACGTGGTGGGTTTTCGCCTGGCAAGCGTTCTCCCTATAAAAAGCCACAAATGTCTGTTTAACAACACTGCGACGTGGCGGATGTGACTCGCCACTGAATAAAGTCACAGCCCACAACTACATACTGGCAAGTCGACTAGATTCACATATCAACTCCTCTTGACACCGTTTCAACTATACACGATTGAACCCGGAGTATCGTCGTGCTACACAACAGTGCCAACCTTGATCATGCCTAAGTTGGTGCGTCTCTATGAAACTGAGAATAAACTATCTATTTATTTATTTTACCATGAACATACCACCAATTTTCTACTATTGCTGCAATTTTTGTTAATTTGTATTTTTCTAGTGAAGCACGCCTCCTTACTATGTCTCTTAGCAAATCCTTTTTATTTTCTTACGCATTTATTGAAATTATCTTTTAACTTTCGTATTCCAAATAATTCCCCACTCTCATTTCTTCCATGTGCGAACCAACAATTGTGACGACTGAGCGGGCCAACCAATGTCCGAGGAATTTAAAGTGAACTTGTGCTGAATTGGATCCTGTTCAGAAGGAAAAAGGCACAACTACACCTCTGCGCAGCTTTCGCAACAAAAGAACAAGAAGCTCAAGATCGCCAGAAGGAACCAGAAAACTTTCAAGGTGGGCGCATACGAACAAGCAGCTGTACACCAAATGATGGTAATGCATTTGTAAGTGCCAATGAGGAACATATACTTTGCCAACTTCCATGCAAGAGCATTGGATTAATGTAAAACTTGTTCTGAACCCTTAAGAGTGCAGCCTCTAGCCGGTCTAGAAATATACCTATTTATTTATTTATTTAAACAGAGGTGGTTCTGCATTTTCGCTTAGGCAGCTGTAACTATGAGACGCAACAGACAGAATGGGAGACTTGTTTGTTGTGTTGGTGGCGAACGTGGTTGGTACTTGTCGATCGGCTGAGACGTTTTAGTCTGATTGTAAGCAATACATAAACTGGTTGAGCAAATCTTAAAGCGCACTATTAGAAATAGGGAGGAAGATGTTGGAAGAACAACTAAATAAATAAATGTTTTATTCTCGACTATGCGAGGCACGCCGATGGAGGCATCATCAGGTATGTGCAACTGTACAGAAATTTTATGGCAACTGTAACAGTGACAGTAGAAAAGTGTTCATGTGTCAATGATTGGAACTGTACAATGGTGGAAATGCGAAACAAGTATTTGGCTGTCGTGAGATCGGGACTAGTTTGTCAGGACATAATCGGTCTGCCATATTTTGCAGTCATACCTCGGCTAATAATAGATTAAGAATCCTGAATGATCCAATGAAAGATAATTGAAGAGCGCGCTCGAGAGGGATATGACAGTATAGTGAGTTGGTGCATAAGTAACGCAAAGGTCAGCGGTGATATCATAGAAAGTAAAGAGACGACAGCATTTGCGTGAAACCATAGTAAGAAGCGACAACACGCTATGCAGCTGTAGAAGTTCCAGTGTAACGAATCTATCTAGAATGGTGACGCTAATTGACCTGCCAGCGTGGTGTTATGGGCCGTAACTTCCTTCGTTGGCGAGTCACATTCTCCATGTTGCAGTGTTGTTAAACGGACATTTGTGGCCTTTTATAGGGGGAATGCTTGCCGGGCGACACCCACCACATCTTGAAACACTGCCGCCGATCCAGCGAATGGCAGTTTGTAGCTGGCTATGTTTATTGTTGAACGTTTGTTTGCTCGGTTATTCGCAGTCAAGTTGCGTCCCGTTTTTCCCTTGGCTGATGCGTTAGGCGAGTCCCTATTGCGTCCCTGGTTCCTGTCCTGTTTTGAAAGAATGGCTGTGCCCGATTTGTAGGAAAGGAACTAAATATTATTTCTAAATATGATAGATTGCTCATTTGCAGAACCACATGAAGTCTCCGAGAGTTGCATCTTGAAATATGTCGAACCGTTGTTGAAGTCTTGAAGGATAGGATATGGTTCCGAAAAGTGAATAGCAGGTCCCCCGGGGTAGGTAGTAAAATTGATTAGAGATATAGGAAATCGCGGCCAATTGAGCGGTCAAAGCGGATTGAAGAGCTCAGAATGACCAATTGTTCTGTTTCTGTGTCGGCGGGAGAGCGTGCCTCCCGAATTCAAAAGTAGTGCTCCAGGCAAGAGGTGGGTGGAATAGATAGTGTTAAGCAAACTAACCCAATGGTGCAAGCCTCAGAGAAACTGTATCCGTGCAAGACAACGAATGGTTTGTCCTGTTAGTAAGTTGTAAAAACGGTTGACACTCTTCCGCTCATGTCCAGATAAGGGAACTGTTGTCGCTACGATGGACAATTCTTTGGATGCTTGTCGCCGTACTTGTGACAAACTCGGAAGAAAAGACAACGAACAGACACAGCCGCATAGACAGACGAAAGGAATGCATCTAGAACGCAGTGGATCAATGGCAGCAATGACTGATCTATTGCACCCTTATACATGTAATTTTTATTTAAATATCACATATACACATGTATTACAAGTGGCGAAATACGACCAGAAACGAGCAGAACACGGGTCGGTAGAGAATGAAGGGTTGTTCCAAATTAGGAATGCAGATGAAGCAAAGAGAGTTTGAGGGGTCCTAATGCGTCTAGGCCTAAGCTGTGGGAACCAGAGAGAGGAGGACGAGGGGTGCAGAGTATGGGAAAGAATATCACAGAAGAAGCGACAGGGACGCGTTGCCTCAGTCCTAACTTGGTAGAAATGTAAGAAGTCAGTGAGGACAAACGCATATAAGTTAGCGTCAAATGAAGAAGGATCAGTTAAATTCGCCTTGCTGCCTGCAATGTTTAAATGAGGGCAACTAGAGAAGCATAGAGTGGTAAGAGAAGCTAAAATATTAAAAGTGAATAAAGATGGAGAGATTCATGCAGCGTTTCCTTCTCAGCTCACACTTGCTAATGGGGCTGTATGCTACGCATGGCGGAGTAAACATAATATGAAGAACGGAGACAATGATAATTATTATTGTATATTGCTATTTATCTGCAATACACAGTTTTTGGTGTGTCAGTGAGGTATACATTCCCGATAAGAAGAAAGGAAAATTATAAGGAGAAGTTTGAATGGGGCTCTTTTGACTACTCATTATTGTCAAGTTATTGCTTCAGGAAGACTTGGCTAATTAACTAAACTGACGTAGCACATTTTTTGCATAATTGCAACCACTGCACTTACGGTTCGGTTCCCTCCTCAACTAGGAGTTGTTCGTCGCAGTTTATTTACAAAGTTTTATTATCTATTTCACGGCCTGACCGTTTGGTATTAACCTTTTAGGATCTATTTACCATTCGCTTGCACGTATTTTAAAAATGTGTCTTTTCCAGATTGCATTGTATCTATTTAGGTAAAAGTTTCGTAGAAAAGTAGTTATCGTTGTGAGCAGTCGCAATTTTTCCCGGGATTACTAACTGCGTATTCACCCTCTTGCTTGAGATGCCTGGCTAGCCGAATGACCACCTCTTGGTGCTAGCTGGAGGGTTCGGGTTTACCATGTTTCAACAAACGGTTCCGCCGCATCGTTCTGCGACGCAATGCTTTTTAGCCTGGCAAGCATTCTACTTATAAACAGCAACAAATGTCTGCTTAGCAACCTCGTGACATGGCGGTTGTCACTCGCCACGAACTAAGGTCGCTGCCTCGTGGATATCCGGAAAATGCTATCCAACCCATGGACATCAATAGCTTATTCTCATATTCTTGACGATTACAAACAGCCAAAAATGTTTGGGCGCATTTACGAACACAAGCTACATAGCTACCTTCCTACACAAGTACGTACACCTATTAACACATTCACTGTCATGCCAAACGTATTTTTGTACGTTTTTGATCACCCTAATTTTGCTTAACATCATCACGCCTGGCATGGAGTGCTTCGCATTGTCGAGAATAAAATTATATTTATATACTTATTTAATAGTGTTATTGGATGCATCTACACGTTTATAAACCATAGCAAATATGAATGTTTATCCCAGCTTGATAAATCTTAGCCACGCTTGGTCAAGCTGCAACATCTTACAGCGCTCAAACGAGGTAATTTTGAACCATGAGTTAAAGTGGGCATTTGCGGATGACCGCTGCACGCTTTCTAGCTGCACGCGAGTGTACTTCCAGCCGCTAGTAAAGTACTTACGTTATGTTCTAGCAAAGGAAGAATTCAGGCTTTAGACAAGCGCATTTTAAGTGCGCTCATCAATAATGTTCCTAAAAAGTTTTGTACCTATTCGTGAGCGTGACGGTATGAATTCAAATTGCTTAAAAAAATTCGGAGTGATGGAGTAACAGTAGCCCTAATCAAGAATAGTCATAGTGGAGGGAACGGGTTTATTCTTACGGTAAAGGCACTTGGCAAAATTCCGCGCTGACATCTCAACAGCCTGCAGTTGTCCGGTTAGAAAAACCTTTTATCTCAGTGCACCTCGATCCCTAAATCATAAAGCTTACATGACAGTTTTCAACTTCTCCGCTCAAACACAGGATACAGAGATCCAAGAATCGTTGCGTCGTCCGCAATGACATTTGGCGTCCCCAGATAACCGTTTTAGTTCCGTCCGTGATATACCATACGCAAAGAAAGGAACCTGACGCACCAACGTTAATCGCTGGAGTCATTAGTGGTATAGACTTAGTATGTTTTATTTGTCATAGTTGCGTGCGATCAGAGAGGTAAGCTTTGAACCATGTGTGCAAGGAAACAGTGATGACAAAATCTGTCCACTTTCCGGAGAGGCTATTGTGTGGTACTTTGCCGAAAGCCTTCTGCGTGTAAACCAACAGGTCAAAGGTCACTTTGCCATTGTAACTGGAGCTTGTCAGATAGTTTATAAAGGCTAGCTGACAAGTCTGGCATACCCGCCTCTGCGGAAGCCGGTGGTAGGTTGGGTTTATCGTATTCAATGGCAGCAACTGCAAAGTCTTTGCCTTTTCTCGCTCTCGCACTTCTTTGCATCATTTTTGCAATATTTGGCGAGTAGCTACTAGAGATTGAAATATCTATTTTGAGTTTTGGGCCATTTTTGTCTGGGATCTATTATAGAAGCTTTCCATTAATTCGAAAATGTCCCAGTATTAATTGCGAGAATAAACGTTTTTATAAGCAGAATCGATATATCCCTGTCACCAAATTGTATTAGAGCATTTACCAGTCCATCAGGTGCACAATGAGTGAAAGACGGTAGCCAACTAATATGAATCTGAATAACGCGTAATCGAAGTGAAGTGTGCTGTTTGCAAACCTTAGGGAGAGCGCTGAACTTATCTATGCTGTCCTGGATAGCAAAGCAGAAACGCGTTTATTCATGAGATTACTAATTGTGGCGCGGTTTAGATTTCTGATGTTTCAGCTAGTCTTGCTTAAAGCGATACTAAGATTTTACAATCAAATTGTTCCATACGAGTTAGAACTGTAATAAATGGGGCATTTTCACGAACGCAAAATTGCTAGTACACATCGTAGAAAATAAACGTTTTCACTGTAATTAACTGTTGGTTCGGTCGTACAAACTGTGGTGCCTAGTTTTCGCGGTTACTCGCAGTCAAAGGTCCTTCTCCTCCGTTCGCTCATAATGTCTTCTTTAGAACCTACCATAAAACTTAACACCAAAGTTATGGGTCAACCATGCAGACCGTCCATGCAAGGAGTTCCGGTTGACTGAGTGACTTAGTTTTCTAAAAGCAATTCCTTTCAGAAGTTTACATTTTCAGATGAGGTAGCTGTTTCCGACCTCATGTGATAATGAGCAAAGGCGCCTGGATGGCGGCACTAGGTTCCTGGGCTCGTTTTATGGTTTCATAATATCCCCGTTTGCATAGTCAAAGTTTAGGTGTCGGTTGGGGCCCCGCATCCTTTAGAATTTTACCTCCCTTGACAGGCAGATAATTCCTAACAAGTAAGACCATTAAACTAGCTATAATAAAATACGATAAGTGGCATCGGTGGGGCAGGGTGCCGTCGTACAAAAATAGTTCGGGAGGACCGAATGACCATCAAGTAGGTGGACGTCTGAAACACTCGAAGCTAAAGTGCGGCGGCGCACGGAGTGCTAAATTCATCTTAGCCTGCTAGGTGAATAATGCGAACACAGCTTCCTTAGTAAGGAAATAATAGTCAGTAAACCTACTGAGCGGAAAATGGGGTGTGCGTCGTTTAAGCGTTAGGTGAAATGAAGCTTCTTAGGCCACCGTTTTCGGCATCAAGAGTAAAGCAGCAATCAGCGCATTGCCCTATTAACCAACGCTTTGCGATCCAACGGCACATGTCAATGGCTCACCGCTATACAGGTCTACTTCTAAGCATTCTAAGCAACAAATTCAGACAACAGACCGCATTGGTGTCCATGAATCAAAATCGTTGCAAACATTATTACTCACTATCAATTGATATGGTTGTACCTAACAAACCTTGGCTAACACACTCTTAGTTTTGTCTTATCTTTCTCAAACCCATGAAAGAAATCAACATATACTCCTAGGTCTTATGTACATTTTCTGCTAACAACATTACAAAAAATGCAATTGTATTTTACTACTTTTCGCACTAGGTTCATATTTTATGCATGTTGTTTATTTGCCTCATTCATGGGTTGCGCTGCCGACATTGCTGCTGGTTTGGAACACCGGCGTAGATGTACTTTGGTGTACTCTGCCTTAGTCGTTGCCTAATAAACTTAAACCTAATAAGGCTGTCCTACAACACCAGGACACTATGATATATAAATTATTTGCCTGGACACAGGTTGTAGAGCGAAATCCAAGTACTGGTTACCAGGAGAACCAGATGGAAACAATACAACGACAAAATATTCCTGACTGTGTACGTAACCAGGCCCAACGTGTATTGTAAAGAGCAGCGAGGAACAAGAAGCACATTAACAAGGGGACAGCGCAAGGTAGCGTGCAAGCCCCAGAGTATTCGAAAGTGAACCAGAAGTGTCGTCAGTAAAACAACTGGACGATTGGAAGACACCAAGAAGAATAAAACCCCAGTGTCACAAAATACTAAAAACGTAAACGTTTCATGTTCATTAGAGATTTCTTCCCCTAGAAGGCTGAAGTGAATGCTGAGTGAGGCCGTTACTAAAGGGGACAGGTGGGGACAAAATGAGTATTGAAAGTAAAGTAGTAGCTGCAGCTTGCGCAAGCGGACAGTAAGGGCGCGCGTGGATTTCGTTGGGTCCTGGCTTCTTTGTTATTCCCTATGTATTATTTAGATGAGGACTGGAGTGCATCCTCGGTGGGCCGTAGGGGCGGGTTGGTCGAACTGTAATAAGAATTGGCCAGTCCAGAAATAGGACCGATAGGACATTTCTTCCGTTGTAACGCGTAGGTGCGCATGGGAGGTGTCACTCCTCCCAAAGCACTCCGAGCTCGTGGCCTTAACAATCATCTTTCCACAAAGGATCTTGGAGGTTATACTTGTGGGCCAGACCAGTCGTTGTCGTATGGGTATTAGGGATTCGCAGTCACTTGAAGCTAGGACTATGGGGTCGGAAACATTGAGCAGGTCGGCCGGAGGATTTTGCTGTTTCTCAGGGGATTTGGGTTCTGGAATTTCAACCTTGGGGATCACAGGCCGTGCTGGTGAAAGATGCCGTGATGCCGTATAGATAACGAGGCAGGTATAAAAAACAAAATTATGGTCATAGATTTTGGTGAAAGACGGTTTTGCTTTTGTCTTGTTCTACAACATTTGAGAATCAAACACGCTTGTCATGAAGGATGGACAATAGGTATGTCAAGGAAGATAGCAAACGTTAACAACATCTAAAAGCTGGCCAGACGTTTGGTCTGTCTACCGAGTCGGTCAGATGCTTTTGGTTGAACCTGGATTGCCGGTGGGTAACAGCGGGGTCTAGAGTGAATGGTGCGGAAGATGCAGCTACATGTGAGTTTACTTTTGCGGCTGTATCGGGTTAAATGGAGGGCGGCCGATCGAAAAGCGGTACCTTAAGACGGTTGATGGACACTGTTGTTTGGTGGCCATTCTGGTCTTATGTAAAAGGCCAGAAAGTTCGTGGAAGAACTGTGAAGGAGCCGGTGTAGGGAGGCCGAAAAGTTAGGACGTACTGCGTCTGTGCGGACAAAAATATGAGTGCTGGTGATGAGTCCGCTGTGCAGTTACCCGTCTCTAGCCTGCTCAAGAGGAGGGGTCGGGCGCAGCGAAAGCAAAGGTTTAGAATGTGAGGCTGCAAACTTTGACGTTGGCGTACGCGATGGCCAACGGGCAAAATGCACACTGCTGGCCGCTTAAGCCCTCTGCCGATGTCCAGCTCTGCTAGTGCGGACTGCAGGTCGGTTTTGTTGCTGCTTCAGACACTTAGCATTAGCGAAATATTTTCGATTCAGTCATGGTCAGAAGGAGCACAGGAAGCTGACTTAAGCAGTCAACGGAAGCGTTCGACTAGGGCATTCGCCGCAGGGTGATATGCTGCAGTGTAGATACAAAGGCAGCCTAAAAAGTTGCAGAAAGTATCGAACTGCATAGATCGGATAAGCGTTCCAAGTCCATTAGTGATGGTAAATGGGCATCCGTAGTGGGACTCCTAACGGTTCCCAAACCCACGATTGACCCTTTCGGCCTGCAGTCTGATACAGGGATGGCATCTGGCCATCTAGGGAAGCGGTAAACACATGTCACTATGTATACGGAACCGCGTGAAGTTGATAAGGTTCCTACCAATTCTAAGTGTAGTGTGCAAACCGTGAATCCGGAGCATTGTATGAAACTAGAGGACTGCGAGCGTGTCGGTGTACCTTGCAGCGCTGGCAGTGGACACAACCTTGAGCCCAGTTACGAACATCCTTGTGTTCGCTGGGTCAAACAACGCGCTCCGTGACCAATTTCAAAGAAGCGCGGATCCCAGGGTGAGCTGGTGACTAGAGAGCGCCAAAGACGTTACACCTGTAACTAGCGGGCATGATGGGCTTTGGCTATAAAGTGGAAAATTTGCAAAGACTGTCCGTCCGTAGTTTGAAGAGGAACTCTTTGCATCTACAGTGCCGTGGACAGCAGAGTGCGTTGGAGCTCACCGTCTGGGGCGTGTGCCGATGCCGTGGCGGTAGGGTCAACAGTAGTCACAGAGTTAAGAGTGCGGTTAATGCGATGGAGAGCGTCATCCACGGGGTTGCCGATACCAGCCACAGGACGTAGATCAGCAGTGAACTAAATAAAAAGTCTGGTCGCCTGGTTACGCGTGGTAAACATTCGTCAGAGGAGGCGTTAAAGGTAAAAAGGAGAATACTGTGATCAGTGTGGCTCGTTAAACCTGGCCTTCTAATGTGCGTCGAAAGCGACGAATAATTCAGTAGATGGCTAGCAGTTCTCCAGTAAAATTGTTGTTATACGCTTGCGCTGGTTACAAGCTTTTTAGAGAAGAAATCGCTTGGGTGCCACCGTCCACCAAAGTATAGTTGGAGAATAGCTACTACCGCCACGGCTGAGGTGTCAGTAGTCAGAGATAGGGGAGCAGACGGTTTGGAGTGAGCGAGAAGAGCTAAGTTGGAAATAGCATTCTTGCACCCGATGAATGCCGCTTGTGCCGGGTCGGGGAAAACAAACGTACGCCAAGGTTAGGAAGAGCAACACCCAAATATATCCAAGCGTACGTTTGTTTCCTCTGAAGAGATCAGGTTGAGGCTGCATGAGTCGCAGTCACCAATCGTAGAGTGAAACTCAGGTATTGGTTGCGATGAGAACCAGTAGGAAATAATACATCTAGAAATTATTCAGAAGCAAGTTTCATCTAAGATGCCTCTCGCATTCGGACCGCTGTCATCATCATCGGTTTATCGGTTTTCTCCAACAATCGTATTATTCGCTCAATTTTTGAAACACGCTTTGTTATATAGGTCTCTTGCCCCTGCGCGTGCAGAAACCTCTTCCTACGTAGTAGTTGTAGTCTGAGCCACACCAGTAACGTGAGGTAAAGAACGCGCTTGCAAACCACGTATACTAAACAAAATTATATTGGTTTTAATGCATCATAGGCATCGTCGCGCGCCACCAGTCTTTTGCTAGTGCCTCTTGATTCATTGCTGTCTGTCTGTTTGGCTGCCTCTTGCCCGGCGCCTGTTTTTTTCCGAGATTTTCATTTACATCGGCCAAAACAAGAAGGTTATCCACTAAGACTGGCCGACCGATTCACAATAGCCAGCTGGCTTAAACACTTGATCCGTTCTCCAGGAGATGAAGAACCCTCCCATCGATCCAAATGGAGCTCTTTCTGCTATTCTGGAGACGCCACTTTCACGGGGTCTAAACAAATGGGTTTATTTCGCCTCGTAAGCAGAGTATCACAATTCACACACTTGGAATAATATATTTACATGGATCCTGTGTTCCACAACGGAAGACAAACAACTCTAGCATGATTACCTACCCTGCCTCGAACATTCCGATTCTCCATTCACCTGAAGCTTTTCCGATGTTATTTCACGGACAGCGTTGCGCTCGCATAAGTGGCTTTTTTGATGGCCTTTCATATTTTCACTTACTTATGGAGATAATTACACTTACCTACATTTGAAGGAATTCCGATACCATTTTGCTGAGTAAGAAACTCGTAGCGATCCTTCATTAGACTTAGGAATGGCATTTTCGCCTGTTATGGACCTATTCAACCAAAAGGAATCACTGCACTCACCACCCTCTTGACAAGCCTGGCGTGGATAGCGGGACACAGTTTGCGAGCCAGACAAGCATATAACAGAAAAAGCCAGCCACTATTACCAATGTTTTACTCATTTGCATCATGTATCATTCGACCCTGCGACTGCTTTGCATCAATGACTGGTTTCACCTCGCTACTGCCGGAGCATTACCAAGCCATCCAGCCAACCAAGGAAGCATTTTGGCGGCCAACGGACTGTGAATAATAGAGTGCAAAATCGGCCTGTACGATGCATAGCCGGTTAGCACTACTGTTCAACGGAAGCTACGGCATTGTTCTAGGACGTGGTGGGTTTTCGCCTGGCAAGCGTTCTCCCTATAAAAAGCCACAAATGTCCGCTTAACAACACTGCAACGTGGCGGATGTGACTCGACACTGAATAAAGTCACAGCTGAACATTCACACTGACGTAGTCCACAGCCTTCTACATACAACCTGTGCAGCTGATTTTACCATAAAGAATGCTTTGCTGGAGCGCAGATCATTCCGATTTCGAAATAGTCATTGATTGCACCAAAACCTTGTTTGGGCTCCTGTGCTCATGGATTAGTATATGGCGAAATTACGCCCAACTTGTATCTTGACACAACAGTTATGACTAATTTTTACGCGCCCCAGCGTCACCATATTCCTTAGTCTGACCTTTACCTGACAAAATGCTCACTCGTATGGACACCACCTTTTCGTTTATACCTTTCATTAAAACGAAATGTTTCAATATTCCAAAGAAGCTATGCTTGCATGCATATTTGCTCGCGCCTTTACAGATGTGTCTCGTTTTACCGAGAATATGCCATTTATTTATTTATTTATTTAAGTACATAGCCGGGTCCAACGTGCCTTGTAAATCTTTGCGACGAACAAGTAGCACATCACCCCGAGCACAACTCAAGGTAGCTTGCGAACCCCTGCGAATTTTCAAGTGAATCCGACTTGTCGTCAGTGAAAAATGGGCACTCGGAAAATATAAACAGGAATTACCCCGATTTCCAAAATCTTCACTACAATGCTACGTGGAAGCAGCCTGCATCTTTACTTGGTTGTCGGTTACAGTGTAAAGCCATTTCGGATTTACATATGGTATATGCAGTAGCCAAAAAGCACGAGAGCTGTCACATAATTTAAGTGGGTTAATACACCAGAAGTAAAGTAACCAGTCAGATGTCGTGTACGCGTTAGTCTGGTGTTTAAGTTTTGGTCTCCGACATTGCAAAAAATGAGAAGGGGGTAGATTGAGTTTACAATGTATGCAAGTAAAAGTGCCAAATGTGGCGTGGAAAACCCTTTACTGTCTGTTTAACCGCACTGCGACTAGGCGGATGTGACCCGCCTCCAACTAAAGTCAAGGCCCATGATTACCAAACCAACCATACCCCCGCCACGGACGTCATTATACACCACTCACACTAGCCAAGCGGTCAATCACAACTGCAGTGGCATATATTAAAACGCGAATAGCAGCTAGACACATGCACTTCCACAGACATGTATGAACACACAGCTCCAATATTCCTGGCTAACTTGCACCATTCTTTATAACTTCCCCGACATTTAGTTGTACCTTTAACAAAATCATGCCTGCATAGGCGGGCCTCGCGTTGCCCGAGACTAAATAACTTATTTATTTATATAGGTATTTAATTGGTAATTGCTCTATAATTAGTGCAAATTAACGTAATGAAAATGGACGGGCTTTAGGTAATCCAAAGGGTTTTGTCTTTAGGTTATATAATGCAATAAGCTCAGTTTCATTCTCGCTCCGAAATAGATCACTGCAAAGTGTACCTACGTGAAGTTGGTACCTTATAACTGGCTGGTTTAGTAGAAACGAATTCAAGCAGAGCACTCGTGACAAAATACACAGTCTTAGGTAAAAATGCATAACTACGGAAGTTAACCGCGCTATATACAATGGGTTACTTGATGAGAGATTAACAAACAGAAGCTGGTCTTCAGGCCAGTGGTTGTACCATTTTGAGGGATCACTGCCCTTAAGACCGTATAATCTGAAGAACGCCGTTGAGGAAATACGTATTTTCCGGGCCAGTGGTGAGCTAATCACGATATTGTGGATGTTCGTGTAGTTCAGTGGACTTGGAAAGCTGGATGGAGACCAGTCTTTGTCGCACCGGGGCCCCAGTGTTTGAGGTTGCAGTGTGTGTTGTCTGCCAATGTGCGAAGCCCGCGAACTAAAGTGAATTGGCTTCGACTCCTCACTTTATAATGTTATCTAGATATGATGGCTTGCACTAAGACGTGGCTGTTCCTGGATATCTTGAATTCTGGTATACGTCTAATTGATTATCGGTTGTCTCCGGCTGATCATGTTGGTATGAAATCTGGAGTTGGTGTCATACACTACTGGAAGTCTTAGTTGAAGGTCCTTGCCGTATAGGCTGTTTCTGATACAGGTGGTGCCTCGGAGATTCTTTGGTGTCTGGTCTTCGACAGACACAGTTGGCTGTTGGTTTATTTTGTCCACGGACCCTAATCGCTTCCGGATCCCGATTTCTGGAAACGATCAAAATGTACGGCAGAGGCAAGCATTGATTAGTAATAGGAGATTTTTAGGTCCTAAACTTTAACTGGGATCTAGTTAACCGTTGTTTTGTCCCAGAATCCCTCGGTGCTGGAAACGGTTTTTGAGGTGGTACTAACACGTAATGTCTCCTCACCTACTCGGATACTTCCGGGCCAAGTGCCACGATCCTCGAACAGGTGTTCACTGCCCAACCAGCCGATGTATCTGATTCAGAGATTCACCAGCCACTTGGGCCGATGGTCGGTTGTGTGCACTTCATTCGATGAACCAGGCAACCCAGCCTAGTCGGAACTGCTGTTGCGCGGATACAATCCGCATACAAATGACAGAAAGGGTTAGGAAGTGGATTACTCCGCAGAATTTAAATCTTGATACCGCGTGAATTTAGACTGCTCTCTATTTTAAACGTAGTTTGATCAACCATGGCCGAAAGGCTTCTCTTCAAAGGTCTGCCTTAGATTGCTGGAAAACTGAGAACCCTACTGCATGGGAGACGAAAAGCTGTGGAATGTATTCCAGTTCCGACGGTCGGCGACTGACTACTCGGGATACAAAGTGCTCCGGAATTTTACACACAGTAAAAGGCGGAAAGCGGGAAGCTTATGAGCATCGTCTGGCTGGACCTTCCTGTACTGACGCGAAAAAGCTCTTCGCGCACCTGAAAAGAAGTAATAAGGCGGGTTTTGACATATCTGCCTTGCATTCGCGGGAGGAAGAAAATATACTTCATGCTGAGGAAATGAAAGATAGTCTTCGTTCTTTGCAATATTCATCAGTGTAATTGATTGTGTCTTCGGTATTCGGTAATGATGCGCCCACGCATCCCACTTCATTGGAGCACAGAACTTACCATGAACATGGAGCTGAGAACTCTCCTCGATTTGAAGCCGAAGTCTTCGTCAGGCCCCGGATAAATGCTTCCCCTGTTCCTAAAGACAGTGGCTGAATATGTCGTCGAGCCGGTCCGCCGGTTGCTTCGGCACTCACTGGAGGCTGCTCGCCTTCTGCCTCATTTGAACGTAGGTATTGTGCAACCAATCCACAAGGGAGGCAACCGAGAGGACCCTGCGAATAAAAGACGAATCTGCCTGACGTGGGTTATTGGCAAAACAATGAAAAAATGTTTAGGCAAGCCCATCAGCTTCATCTCGAGGCACAGGACACCATTACATCTACTCAGCCTAGGTTCTGGAGGGCATGCTCTTGCTTTACCCGCCTACTTGTTGCCGGCGTGAAGTAGGCAAAGTCAGTGGATTCCGGTAATCGTCTAAAGGTGGTGTTGTTGGTTTTAGCATAGCACTTGACAAAGTTCTACTTGAACGGCGTCCATCAAGCTCCGGAAGATTGACATTGCTGGCAATATGTTGCCCTGGATCGCCGATTTCATGCATCGTCTTACTATGAGGGAAAGGTCAATGAAGTTCCCTGTAGGCCTGCTCTCATTACCAGTGGGTTGCACCGAGCTCTGTCCTTGGACCCGGATTATTTTAAATCTTCATCATCGACGGTCTAGAATTGCTTCAGAAGGAGTGCTTGACTTACGCTGATGAGCACAACTTATGTTCATACGTATCTAGGTTTGAAGGTTCGGACAACTTACGACTTTTGCTCGATTTGATTCACGATTGGTTTGTGAAGGGGCTGTTACACATCAACAATGACAACTGCTTTGCTCTTGCAATTGGTTCTACGGAACCTTACGGCCTATATCACCTTGGTGGCCATCTGTTGAGCCACACGGCTTCTGAGAAGGAATTGGGCGTGATTGTAGCCCCTAAATTAAAAACCATACAGGATAAGTTGTGGAAGGTCGCCTCTGCCAACAGGGCACTCTGCACCATACGGATGTCATTCTATAGAACTGGGCCTGTGTTCCTCAAGCTTATGTGTCCTTTCGAAATCCACCGAACACCGAAAAATGTACTACCCGCTTTAAACCCGCTCAGAACGTTTGTGTGCGCTTTAATAAATATAAAAGTACATAAATTTTTATTCTCTTGAAATGCGAGACACACCTTTGTAAGCCTGATCTTGATGGTTAAGGCGTGGTTCTAAGTAGGTAGCAATGCTGCATGGTTTGTTTTATCCCATTCGACTTCAGCGTGTGAACTAGTAGGCCTTGGACTGTTGTTGTTCCCGTGATCATCTGATATGCACAAGCAGCTTCCTGACAACAGCCTTGGGGACGGAGGTGCAACAGTTCTTTCAACTCAAGGTAGATAACCAAGCACAGGGTCACAGTTAGAAACCATTTAAACCGCGGTAGATCCCTGTTCAATCCAACGACACATTATCCACCCGGATCGTGCACCAGTCGAACAACTCGGAAAATGTCGTTAGTGTCTAGTCGGTGAAATGTTTCAACTAGCGGTTGCATAACTACATGCTGAGGAAGCCAGGCTCCCACTGTTTTTGTTGCAGCTGTGCTGATCTCTTGGTGAACACAGGTTAGCATGTACAAGTACCATCCATACAGTGAACAGAATATGAAGGAGCTTACACAGGTCCTATCCTTTCCGCTCTCTACAACATGATAACACTATAAAGTTATGAAAAATTATCACTTTGTAGCGCAGCACCTGCACATTTAATAGAGGTGGAGCCACGTTCGTAGGTTGTAGATTTCAAAGCTTTGTTAGGTCGCCAAGCAAGTCAGGAGTTATAATTGACACGTAAAATTAACGCAATCTAGAGCATTCGGAGCTGCAATGCGGGCACGCTGGATGACCTCCAGTGATTTAAGTTCTGCGTCAACAAGAGGCTTCCACCTGGTTTCCTCGGTGTCACCATCTGGAAGTTGAACGGGTTGGGGAAGTCCCTGCCGATACAACAAATTCGTGCCCCCGACTATTTGGTGTAGTCACCTAAACCCAGGAGGAACACAAACCGTTAATGCGCTTTACATTCATACACTCGGATAGTAATGTCAATATTCAGCAGCCTCCAAATGGCATATTGACTGAAGTTAAAGGAAGTCAGCAAAAGCCTCAAAAGCAGGCGGGCAACTGGTGAGCAAGGATTCTGTGGAGTGTATTTTAAGGTGGTCAGCCCGAAGTCAAATTCTACCCCACCAGAACCAAACCTTTTATTGTACGACCCAGGGCTGTTCGTGCCGAGTACTTTCAGGCAGTGCTTAGCAATGCGCGTAGCCTAAGGAACAAGATACACGAGCCAAGTTTCATCCCGACATACTTGCTTTTACTGAAACGTAGTTGTCTCCCGATATCACAGACGGTGAAGTATGTATACCTGGCTACGCACAGCTTAGGTGTGATCGCTCCGTTGTCCGCCGAGGTGGGGCGCCGATCTTCATGTGAGTTGTAACCTTGATGTGTTGTGGACGCCTGTTTTCCAGTCGCCGGTACAAACGGTTGCAGCCCTGTCGACTATCGTGTATACTCCCTCTTTTCAGTTTACAATTTTAGTGGTATATCAAAGCCCTGGAATTATATCTATGGAGGTTATTGCATTTAGTCGTACCCAGGCTGCCAAATGATGTCCACTACTGAGTGACTTCAACCTCCCTGAAATCTGCCGGGCTGATTTATCTTGCACTTCGGCTGTGGACACTTTCGTTTCGGGTCACCTCGAGCGAAGCTTGCAAATTCTTTGCCTCAGTTCGTAGGCCACCCGACTAGCTATTTAAGCAACCAACTTCCGTATACCTTGGATCTCATTTTTGCGAAGCCTCACGATTTCGTAAGTGATATTACATACGGCTGTCCTCTAGGCGCCAGTGACCATGTCTGCATAACCTTCTGATGTGCTCTAACTAGGTACCATCAAGCTACCACTGAGGAGTGTCCAGACGTTTGGCGGGCAGACTTTAACACAATGCACGATAAAGCTTCGTTTCTGCGTTGCGCGAGCACCGTGACCGACACCGTTGAGACAGCCCAGTAGAATTTTATGGCATAGCTCACCGCGATCTCTGCTCCCCACATCCCACTCATTAAAAGAGGGTGATATGGGCGCAACCTCCTTGGACAGGTCATACAGGTAAATACCTGCTCAGGAAACGCTCTAACTGCTGGCGAACATACCAAGCGGCGTCATCAAGCAGCACTTACGAAAGCTATCGAGCGGTTAAAAATAACTGCAAGCAACATCGTAGGACTCTTCATCTTCAGTACGAGGAGGATTTGGCTAGCGCAGCCGTAACACATCCAAAGACGTTCTTTGCTTACGTATAGAGACGCGGCGGTACAGGCTCGTCTATACCTAGTTTACTACGAGTGGACAGGACCCATGGGCGTACCGACTATAATAAGGCTAGTGTACTTAGTGGAAAATGTACTAGCGTATTTTCTAGTCAACTTTCTCTACGCAGGTTGAGCTGGTCACAGAACTCACGGAGGATGCTTTCCTAACATACAGCAGCATAACGCAGACACACGACTTCGAGATATTAGAAGGGCTAAATGCCTCTAACGCTTCTGGTCCTGATTCAATCCATCAAAGCTGATGCATGAGTTGGCCGCCAAGCCAAGTGGTTTTCTGACGCACGTGTTTATAATATGACGCGAGAGCTAAGCATTACCTTCGGAGTGGAAAGAAACAATCAACTGTCAAATTTTTAATGTCGTTGACAGAGCTCTGCCCGTGAACTATCACCCTGCAAGCTTGACAAGCGTAGTAGTTACGTTGTTAGAAATATTGGTCAGGGCTTCGGTGGAGAACCCACTGATTAAGTTTAACATGCCCAGCGCGACACAGCACGAATACGTAAGGGGTTCTCGTGTCTGACAAATTTACTCGTAGCTCGTGAAAGGTGGGCTGATGCAGTAGACAACGGTCACGCTATCGACGTACATTTCGTTGACTTCTCGAAAGCCTTTGATACTGTCTCACATCGACGACTGTCATTAAAATTTGCAGTCGTATGGGATACCTGGAGCCGCCATTAAATAAGTGGTTGCTTTCCTAGAGGGGAGAGAACAGTGTGTACGAGTGGGGCTTAGTCTTTCTCTGAAGCAAGCATTTCTTAGTGGCATTCCGCAGGGCTCGATTCTAGGGAGGTAAGCATTCCCAATTTATGTCAAGGACCTACCCACGAGCTTGAAGCACCGTCGCCATTGTTTGCTGTTGACTTCAAGTTCTGGAATATTGTGAATATCCCTGGTGGCGCTGAGGCAATGCAGAGTGCCTGGGATAGGCTGTGTGGTTAGTCAACCTTATGTCTGATGTCTATAGATCATGCGAAATATTCTGCCGTGCGCATTGGAGATGCTAGTCCCCCAAGCGCTATGTATTGGGTGGAAGTAAAATTCCATTTGTCACACAGCAGGTTTAGCTAGGTGTCGTCCACCCCTCAGTACTTCACTCTGGGGCCAATTAGAGGAAGGCTGCTTGCAGTGGGTTCCGTAGAATGTGGTTTATTCGCCGCGTCCTCGGTGTCCTAATGACCAATGGTTTGTGAAGCGGTTCTCAGCTATCCTGCGACCACACTTAGAGTGCTCTATTCAGGCTTGTCCACCTTGTCTTGTAAGTGACCAAATGGAAATGGAGCGGGTTTTGCGAGTGGGTATAAGGTTGGTGCTGGGCTTACGGAGGTAAAACGTATTCCGAACCTTTGCTTAACTTGGGTATGTACTTAATGCACTACCACAGAAATAGAGGAGAATTGATTCTCACTTACCGTATCCTAACGGGTAAGATCGGTCCAGACTTGTCCTGGCTATTCAGCCCCGCCAATTTGCCTAGTCTCCTAGGTCACCCGTTGAAGCTGCACAAGCTGCGTTTTGACGGGTGAGGACGGAAGCTCACTTGTCGCGCCAAGTTATTAAATGTTGGTGCTCGCTTCCGCAGCACGTCGTTAGGGTGTCTACGTCTGAGGTTTTCCAGCGTCAGTTAAATGCTCATGGGTGTCAGTACCAAACCTTCCTCTTCTCATAATCGACTTGTATTTTCAACTTTCTGTTCGATTTTTAATTTAACCTTACACCCCGGTGTTAGCCTTATATAGCTGACTTCCTCCTTTTGTTTTCTTACCCTACTCTTTATTCTCCTAGTTCACATAAACTGGCCTGGCAGTGACTGCTTGGCAGAAAAATGGGTTAAGTAGTTGGTTGGACAGGGTGTAATGCGGTCTCTGTTTTAGGCGTTTCCACACTACAAGCAGAATTAGCGATTCCCGTTCCAACGATACGCAAAAGAAGGGACATGCACGGGATTATCCTACTGATCCGCTTCCAACTGAAATTGAACTTGCGCCCACCAGGCTTGTTGTGTTCTCACGGAGCGAATATTTAGTAACGTTAAGAAAAGAATGCAAGGTTTCTGAAGAAGATGCGTTGTTTTTATGGTGATACAAAAGAACAACAGGCAATTCGTGCGCGTTGTTTCGCGTTAAATTTAAACTCACCATGGGCAACATACTAAACACAAATTCATATTGTTACCTGAAGTCGGACTGGACTGTATGGTTGCACAAGCGCAGAGGCAATTAAATTTGGGCTGCATTGTGTACTGAAGTACAGCAGTAAGATGCATCCACGCTATTTTTGCAATAAAAACTTTATATGGTATTTTAAACGTAAAATCATTTTTATTGACGACTCATGAAAATTTTGAATAAAAAGTAGTCCACATACGTGTGCTCGTAAACATCTATGCTGCTTCGTTTTTATGGAATCCAGTATTTAACGACGCACGAAAGGATTAGAATGCTATGTAGCGAAAATACCCCGCTGCTAAGTCAAAATTGGACTGCAGAACTTCCGCCTGACGAGTATTTTTTCGAATATTTGCTCTGTGAGTACTACACGGTAACTCGATTTTCGGCGTACCATACTGATCGAGGTTTTTAGCTGCGTATGGTGGAAAACCGTGTTTGAATCAAGACTTGTAACAAAATTTGACTATTGTCAAATTTCTTCTGACCCAAGATATCTTGGATCGAATAAAGCGGTTCTAGTCAATGTGTCTTTGGCCCTTGCTGGTAATTTTTCCGGTCTTTCCCAGGACACCGCTGTAGACATAGCCAACACTAGAACTCGCTTCTCCAACCCTGACTCTGAATGTCCTTCCACGTAAGAATTCAGGGAGTCATAGTAATAGTTGAGGATGCAATCCAAACCATGTCAGCTTCGCAAGTAAAAATCGATGATTCACTGAGTCAAAGGCTTTACTGAAGTCCAAATGGCACACCTCTACCGACATCCCACTATCAAGACATCGGGTAATCTCGTCTATAAAGCACAATAAATTGGTAAGATAAGACTTCTTTTTAAGAAAGCCATGCTGTTCCGCTCTAATTAGGTTGTGCACAGTCAGGTGCTCACAGATCCTGCTCCTTATAAGCTTTTCCAAGCACTTCAGCATGATGCTGGTCAAACTAACAGGTCTATAGTTAATAAGCACCGACTTAGAACCCCCTTATGAATGGCAACAATAGTCGCCTTCCAATCACGTGGCAGCTTGCCTTCTTGAGGAGACTAGTTGAATAACTCCGCTACAGTATACTGAAGGATATCAGCCACAGGCTTAATTATGGCGAGATGCACACTATCAGGACCAGCTGGTTTATAATGGTTCAAACTGGCCAGCACTGTGAAGACCTCTGGCACATTGAGAATAATTTCCCGCATTGTGTAGCTAGTTGAGCAGTGCGGCTGTGATGGCAAGTCTGACCCACTATCCTTCCGATGCAGGTTTTGGTAGACACATAGCATCATCATCCTCATACACGTTAGCTAGAGGCGGGGAACACCTCAGCTACTGTGCCGCAATACACAGAAAAAAGGAGAAAAAAGGCAACTGGTGTAAGCCGGCTGAGCTACCGGTAACGGATGGGCATCGTTCTGGAAAACTACCAACCGGCTACTGTGCATCAAAAAATACTATGCGAAATTATATAAAGCTAAATAATGCGATCGTGGTTGGAGGGGGAGGCTAAGAGGGATGGGGTGGGACAAAGAAACTCACAGCACGAACGCCACTGAGGTCGGCTCCTAGCCATATCAGCAAGTGTGTCCAGCCAAACGTGTTCATCGTCTTTCGGACCCCAACCAGGGAGCCGAGACGCTCCAACCGAGGCCAGCTCAGAAGTGAGGGCTTTCATTCCTCTCGACCAAGTCATCGCTTGACCACCCCTCCTCTTCTTCCTTCCACACCCCCGGCGCGCAAACAACGCACGTCGCGGAAGTCGGTGGGCAGGCATGCGTAATACGTGGCCGAGCCATCGGAGCCTGGTGCGTGGAATGACGGTGTTTAGCGGTTAATTTCCTTTTCCTGTGCCGTAAACAAGGCGTCGAACACGCTCGTTGCTCACTCGGTGTTCCCACCAGATGTGAGCTAAATTACGAAGGCACCGGTGGTCAAACATAACTAGCCTCTTCAGGTCCGCTGCTTTAAGCGGCCAGGTTTCACAACCGTATAGTAGGGTCGAAGGTACCGCTGCATTGTACACTCTACCCTTCAGGGCAAGAGTGATGTCGCGCCGGCGCCATAGGTGGCGAAGGTTAGCAAAAGCGCCCCGAGCTTTCGCTATACGAATCATGATCTCATCTTCAATCCCACGGGTGCTGATACAACTTCCCAGGTAGTTGAATTTTTGAACGACTTCTAGCTGATCCCCACCAACGCTCAGCGTAGACGGCCCAGACCAATCTTGAAGGAACGCTTTTCACTTTGAGGGTGCGAAGCAAAGGCCGAAGTGACGGACAGCTAGTGCTAATCTGTCCAGTGCCGCTTGACACGTTTGTGAGTTGTCACAGATTAGGGCAATATCATCAGCATACTCTAAGTCAAGAATTCGTTCTTCTGGGAGCAAATCCACACCTTCAAAGTCGTGTCCTGTGAACGCGATTTCCATGACTTCGTCAACAGCGAAGTTGAAGAGGAAAGGTGACAGCGGGCATTTTGTCTCACTCCACTGGAGATATTAAAGGTCGACGACAACTTGCCGTAAGCCCTCACTCTGCCCGAGCTACGCGCATATAATGCTCGGATAATATTCACATATTTCCCAGGTACACCTTTCCTGAGTAGACAGTCCCAAAGTGCATGTCTATCCACCGAATCGAATGCACCTTTGATATCGAGGAGCACGACAACGGTGGGCCGCTAATATATGTGACGGTGCTCTAACAACTGACGCAAGGTGAAGATGTGGTCAATGCAGCCACGACCTCGACGAAATCCAGCTTGCTCTTCACGCGTCTGGCTTTAACGGGTGCCAGTCAGTCTGTGAAGGATGACAGAGGCAAGCAATTTGGAGACGATGGAGATCAGACTGATTCCTCTATGGCTGCCGCATTCCGATCGTGAGCCTCCCTTGAAATTTGGGACTATGATGGAGCGGCTCCAATCGGTTGGGACAGTTTCCTGCTCCCACAGTTTGACCAGTAACTCGTGCAAACTATCCACAAGAGCAGGTCCCCTGAATTTGAAAATGGCTGGAGGAAGATCATCAGGCCCGGCGGCATTATGTAACTTCAACAGTCCGATCTCAAGTTCGACTTCTGAGCCAGAGGGTGGATCCAAAGGGACAGCCCAGGGAGCGGGGCGATCAGTGGCCGGCGAGAAATCTAACCATTCCGACCGATTAAATTACCTTTTAAAGTGCTCAGCCCAACGCTCTAAGCGTTTTGTTAAGTTGTGGATAGGCTGTCCACTCTCGCCACAAATTGTTTCACTAACACCAGGTCTTACACGTAGCTGCGCTTCTACTTTATCAACATCGTCTACAGCCTGGTTACCATCCTCCATGGTTAGGCAGCCGACCACCTCACTTAGAGAAGCCTTTGCTTGGACATAATTGTAATAACACTTGGGAGTTGTTTTCGCAAATTTGGCCAACCTAAGCTCATACGAGTACTTCGCCTGCCGCTGCAACTTAATAGCCATGTTTCGACACCTTTTGTATTGCAGCCAACCTCGGAAGCCCCGAGTTTCTTGATATTTTATCCACTCAGCATCGCGCCTCTTTATAGCTCTATCAATTTTTCTCCTCCACCATCGGGGTTTCCCAAGATGTCTCCTGGGGCGTAGAGGAGCAGATTCACTCAGCAACTGTACGAGTCCACTTTTGAGTAGAAGCCACCTCTGTTCCAAAGTGGCCTTGTCCTGTTCAGGGATCCAAGTGATCTGAAAGGCTCGATCCCGCAGCTTCGTAAAATCAATACGATTTAAATCCCTTCCCATTCGACGGTTCTCTGCAAGACTCGGTGTGTCCAGAGAAAATGTCAAAACACAATGATCACTCTTACCTGTGGGTGGCTCCACGCATAGGTCAATCAAGTGACCATGTCTGGCGATCACGATATCAAGGGTTGAAGGGGTACTCCCAATATGACTTCTAGTCGGAACATTGACGTATTTCTCAAACGCATTTACATGCACCCAATCTACTAGTTCCTTCTCTAGAGTACCCACCCTGTTTTCAGCAAGCTGCCGATCAGCATGGGGAAGGTTTAGGGCATCGACGATCAAAAAATCAGGTGCGGCCATTGCCGCCTGTCTTAGATCTCTGTCCTCTTCTCGCGTAGAGGATGGGCTGCGATAAACACCTACTATAATCTCCAATCTATCCCATGCTCTTAAATAGCAGGATATCACCTGAACGTTAGCAGACCTCATGGTAAATGGAGTCTCCCAATGTTTATATTGGCACTTTATAAGCAAGGGTACTCCTCCACCAGCCTGATACCCGGGCCTGTCAGCTCTGTAGCACGCGAAGTCTATAAGCAGCTCACCAATAAGGTCATCTGGAGAAAGCCAGAACTAAGACACAACGGCCACATCAACATGCTCAAAACGCGTCACTAACTCCCCCCATTTGTTGCGCATACTTCAGCAATTAGTGTACCACACGCTTAGTCTCTCCGGACGCGGTTGTTTCCCCTCGGACGTAGAGCCCGAGGGGATAACCCGTTTTTTGTACCATTTCATTTCCATCGGCTTCCTGAGTCGATGAATCAACGCTGGGCTGCTGTAACGCATTACGGGATAATCCCTTTCCTGGCTTCGCCCGCCTGGGCTTGCTGGATAAACTCCCGACCTGAGTCGACCTAACAGCACTGCACTTCGGATTTTCTGTACGGTCCAGTTTACGTGTGGCAAGTATTTCATTTTTCCTATTATTTTGTGAAATAGGCATACCATCCATGGACTTTGGTGCCACTACTATCGAGCATGAGGCCTCGGTAGTTTTTGAACGCACCGCCCGAAGTTCCATCGACACATCTTCACTATCCTCTTCCGCCATAGAGTTATTATTCACATTTCCATCAAGAGCAAGTTTCTCCACAACCAAATGCAAGCCACGAGTTATCTCACTGGCATCTTGTGAAGGGGTTGTCCAGACCAGCTGACTGCCCTTGCCACAGAAGAGCAGTCACTAGAGTTTTGTTTAGGTGTCTGCGTAACGTGAGGCTCGCTATCGTGAATTCCAGCGTGTGAGACCGCAGATTCATTAGGCAAGTCGGTATAATAATAATATAATAATAATAATGTGTCAGCTGTACGCCGTAACGGCGCTTCGCTGCCGCGCAACCACCACCAGTCGCGCGCGGGCTGAGTATACCGCGAGGACGCCCACCCCAACCATTTGTCTGACTTGCAACCAACCCAGCCCTGTTAAGTAGAAGCTTCCCGTGTATACGGTTCCGAAACTCAACCAGGATAGGCCTTGCATAACCTTGTTAACGGAACATACTTGTTTCTCTCCAGCTGCCAACACGATATACTCTTTTGATACCAACGTATAACGGTA
Source organism: Dicrocoelium dendriticum (assembly GCA_944474145.2). Lineage (NCBI taxonomy): Eukaryota > Metazoa > Platyhelminthes > Trematoda > Plagiorchiida > Dicrocoeliidae > Dicrocoelium > Dicrocoelium dendriticum. Next base: position 135,687,441 of record OX104063.1, read on the forward strand.
TTCCGACTATACGAAGGATATCGTGCACTCGTCTTCTATCTAGGTCCCGTCGAGTTTTAGCTTCACGTATGCCTGGCTCTTCCCTGTTGTAGATAAGAAAGTTTCGTTGTCTATGCATAGCAAGTTCTGCACTTCGCAAGTAACCTTCAAATGAAGACTGCAACTCTTCGACTTTTGAACGCAATGTCTCAATTAGCAAGCTCTGGTCACGAATCCACTTCTCCGCAATGTGTAGTCTATGCACACAGTTTCTACTAGCAGAATCATACACAGCTGAGACATGAGTAACTGGATCAAAAGTCCGATCGTGTATCAAACGTGAACCAATGTCCGCTAAGCACGCGCAGTGGAAACAAATCCACTTTAATTGGGGATGTCGAGCATAAAGCTCAATAGAGTCCTGGTCTAATCTAGAGCAATTGTTATGGTACCATAACAAGCATCTGTTGCACTGAATTCGCTCTTTAACCTCAACGCCACAAGTGTACTCACCACATTTATAGCCAGCCACCGCTGTCCTTACGAATAGCACGTAACAGCCACTTATAGAATAATAAAAAGCCAGCTAGTATGGTAGGATTAAATAACCAAATTGATGCAGGTATGACGGCGTAAGATGAATAAATAGTCACAACAAGTTAATACAATAGAACATACAACAATATTAAATAAAATAATAAACACAGCGAATTAACACGACCAAAAGGAACACGAAGAGAAGCGATACTGGAAAGAACTCACACGGTTAACGAAGATCCAAGATGTCTTGGATCAATATTTGATGGAGCAGAGTAAAGATTTCCCACTCAGTCTCTTTAGATCTTCCTTCCAAGCCAAATTTGAAGTTAGAAACTTCAAGATGGAGCTTTCTCAAAATTGCGGAGCGCGCGCGGAACGGAGTGTATTCCTTCGAGTAAACCGAAAGAGAGCCAGGAAACCCCGTAATCTCTCTGCTAAACAAGAAGTTATAGTTGTCTCGGCACCGGAAACATGTCAGGTGTCGTTACTTATCAAACCCTCTCACGGTTATGCAAAGGCGAAGGTTCCGACACGCACTACTCGTCAGCCGAAGTTGCCGGATATCTCGGTTCTCACCGAGAAGGCATGTTCGGAAGGTTTGCTTGACTCTGCATAAAGCGAAAAGTCGTCACGGGACCCTGATCCCTTTATCAATAAGAAAAAGCAAACCAAATCTGCCATAAAGCCTTTCGGTGGAATCGATGACCCGGAAAAAAGCAAGACATCGACCATTGAGCGAAAAATATATGCTGCCGTTACTACATCATCGGACGGGTTAAGGACATTTCATCACCAGTGGTAAAGCCACCTGCTCCAAGTGTCGAATCAAAGACCCGTGCGGTTAATACACCCCGTCGTGGCGATTCTTTCACGGATAGTAGCGTTATATTCCGTAATGCGGCTGAATCTACTGCTGTCCTTCCTGCTGCTCGCATGTTGGACAGCCTTCAATGGGTTCAAATGTGCGTAACGAAGCGTCTCCCGCCTGGTTTTCCAGGCGTTACTGTCAGGAAACTGATTAGACTGGGGAACGTCCCAGTTAATGTACCAAACCCCCGACCGCGGCTACTTCGTGTGGTACTCTCTACCCCGGAGGAACGCAGCGTTCTTATGCGGTTTGCTTTTAAGCTGAAAGGTACAATATTAGTGTTCGGCCGGACCTACCGCTGACCGATAGGCTGAAGCTAAGGGAGGCCATCAAGGACCTCAAAAGGAGGCGAGCGGCCGTTGAACAAGGTCTCCGGTTAGTGAGTTTTCGGGTGGTCAGCCGACGGTCCTTTGCCGCCCTACCACTGCTAATTTTGGTAGCGCACGACCCAGGTCTGGACCTAGCGAATAACTTCAGATAGTGCTACGTAATGTGCGCAGCCTAAGGAACAAGGTGTACGAGTTAGGTCTGCTTGTAGATGGGTCTCATCCCGATATACTCGCATTCACTGAAATATGGCTGTCTCAGGACATCACGGATGGTGAAGTACATCTATCTGGCTACGCACTACTTAGATGCGATCGCACCGCTGGCCGGAAGGGAGGGGGCGTCGCTCTTTATGTGAGCTGTAAACCTGACGTTTTGAAGGCTTGCTTATTTCGGTCAGCAGACAAAACTGTTGAAGCTCTGTCGGCTGTTATTAGCACATCCTCACTTCAGGTTACAGTTGTAATTGTGTATAGAAGCCCTAGGAGCGTATCCAAAGTGGTACTTGACTTCATTCGTTTCCATTCCGCAAACAATTGTTTGGTGATGGGCGACTTCAACCTCACGGAGGTTTGCTGGGCAGATCTTTCTTGCGACTAAGCGCCAGGCACACATTCGGCGCTGATCTGCTTGAGCTTACGCTCAAAGTATCTTTGCATCAGTTCATTGACCTTCCCACTAGGTACATGGACGCCCAAGTACCGTCTATATTAGACCTTGTATTTGCTAAGTCACTCGATTTTCTTGGTGACATTACTTACGGACCTCCACTGGGTTCCAGTGATCATGTTTGCTTCCTCTTTAGTTGTACTCTGTCTATACGCTACCAGAGTACTGTTGAGTCTCGCCCGAACATATGGCACGCAGCCTATCAACCAATGGGAACCAAGGCTTTGGGTTTCCATTGTGAGATCTCAGACGACGATACTGTTCAGGTTGCGTGGGATAAATTTACGTCCTACCTTACGGAGGTCTCTGCTCCCTTCATCCCAGTCACAAGAAGAAAGGATGCATGAGCAAAGCCGCCCTGGATAGATTCCACTGGCAGGCATAGGCTCACAAAGAGGTCTAGATGTTGGCGGACTTACCGAGATGCTCCGTCCGCCGATACTTATGACAGGTACCGTAAGGCTAGAAATAGTTGTAAGCAACACTTAAGGAATGCTCGGCTCAATTTTGAGAAAAGGTTAGCGGACGAAGCTTCAGAGAATACAAAAAGCTTCTTCGCTTATGTCAAAGGGTGCTGCGGTTCGAACATGTCAATTCCAGTATTGATGCATGATGACGGTGCTCATGCGCATACGGACTATGACAAGGCCTGCGTACTTAGTGGACAATATGCGGCAGCGTTTGTAAGGGAAACCTCGTTGACAGGCGTTGAGCTGGTTTGCAGGATCCCAGAGGTTTCAAGACTATCTGAATTTATTGTAGCGGAGACGGAAGTTCGTAGGCTGTTACAAGGGCTGAACCCTTCTAAGGCCTCTGGGTCTGATTTAATTCACCCGAAACTGTTGCGTGAGTTGGCTGCGGAACTAAGTGGACCGCTCGCTATGGTGTTTCAGAAATCGCTCGACAGCTGTGCATTGCCTTCCGAATGGAAGGAAGCTGTCGTCTATTCCATCTTCAAAAATGGGGACAGGAGTCTGCCTACAGATTACAGGCCAGTTGGCCTCAAGAGTGTAGTAATCAAACTCCTCGAGAAACTGGTGTGAGATTCATTGGAAAGTCATCTTAGTAGATTTAATCTACTTAGCAATGTACAACACGGATTCAGGAAGGGATTTTCGTGCCCTACGAATCTACTAGTGGCTCGCGAAAGTTGGGCGGATGCAGTGGATAACGGCCACGCACTGGACGTACTTTTCGTCGACTTTTCGAAGGCATTTGACAAGGTACCCCATTTGACGCTCGCGCAAAAGCTGACCTCCTACGGGGTATCTGTCTGTGCCCTTCATTGGGTGACTGCCTTCTTGGGGGTAGAGAACAGTGTGTACGGGTAGGCCGGGGCCTATGGTTTAGGCAGTCTGTCCTCAGTGGCCTGCTACAGGGCTCGGTCCTTGGACCGCTGCTGTTCTCTATCTATGTGAATGACCTACTCGCGGAGCTTGAGGTACCATCGCTGCTATTTGTTGATGACCTGAAGCTGTGGAACATTGTCGATGTTCATGGGGGTTCCGAAGCTATTCAGCAAGCATTGGATAAGCTTTGGAACTGGTCTGCTTTATGGTTACTGCCCATAAATAAGGCAAAGTGCTCCGTTCTTCGAATTGGAGACGGTTATCCTCCTACGAAGTACTTGGTCGGTGAGGTCGAACTCTCCCGTGTATCTAGCCAGGTTGACCAAGGCGTTGTACACTCTTCGGCTTTACACTCCGGCGACAACTGGAAGAAAGCCGCAAGCAGAGGTTTCCGCATGTTGTGGTTAATACGACCTTCTTTCGGAGTCTTGACGGGCGGCATCTTTACGAGACTGTTCTCGGCTTTCGTTCAGCCTCATCTGGAATACTGCGTCCAGGCTTGTCCGCCCTGCCTCGTCCGGGACAAAATGGAGCTAGAGAGGGTTTTACGAGTGGGTACTAGGTTAGTCGAGGATTACAGGGACGGACGTACCCCGAGCGTCTACTTAGTTTGGGAATGCATTCAATGCACTACCGAAGGCTTAGAGCAGATTTAATCCTAACCTACTGTATCTTAACTGGGAAGGTTGGTCCAGATTTATCTGAGATATTCAGTCCCGCTAGATTGTCTGTTCTACGCGGTCACTCCTTGAAGCTGGACCAACCGCGGTCCGATCGGATTAGGGCGGAAATCCGGCTGTCAAGCAGAGTTCTCGAGTGCTGGAACATGCTTCAGGAAAGTGTTATCAGGGAATCTACGGTTAAGAGGTTTGAGCGGCAACTTGACGCTCTTGGGTGGCAACACGAAGCCTTTCCATTTTCCTGAGTAACTCGCATCTTCGTACTTCGGTTTTCTTTTCCCTACTTTTCTTCAAGCATTGGTATTATTTTCTTATTTCAAGCGCGCTTCCTTATTCTGTACCTTCGATTTCTCTTCCTATCCTTTGCTTACTTCACGTGACTGCTAGGGCAGGAAACGTGGGCATTAACTGGTTGGCCGGGGTGCGATACGGGTGTTCCGTCTTAGATCCATCAATAACTGAGCACTTCATCAGTTCCTGGCTAAACGCTCTACTAAAAATGGAACACTTACGGGATTCTCCTATCGTTCCAGTCCCATCTGAACTTGAACTTGACGTTGTGCAATCAAACGTTCCGGAAGCGGGACTCACATTTTGGCGGTGTCTGTGTACCACGTCACTGCCGCAGTAGCAAGTCAACGAGTAAGTTGTCGTTGAGCGTAGCGTATAGTGTAAGCGTCGTTTCCTCTTCGCTTTGTTTTCACATTCCGTCTTCGTTGTTGTATTAGCTAACCGTAGTACGCTTTCACACCATCCATCTAGTCGCCTCCTGCTCGGTCCTCTATCGGCAGCTGTGACAGTACCGCCCAGCCATCCACGAGATGTGACACAAGCACACCGTACATCCAGCTCTGACACTTACTAGGTGGTTTTCCAGCCGCCTATGTTGTATCTTCTTTACCTTTCAGCCCCCTTGTAACAGTATGGAGGTTCACCGGTTTGCCTGTGTAAAATGCTAACTAAATTATTTCATTGTACACCTAGGCAACCGGTGTGGTTTATTGAACTGATTGCTGAGTTCGAATGCTTGACTTGCTCATCGCCATTTTTGCTTGGCGCTTGTTTCGGTTGCAACGCACGACTGCTCTGTGTGCTGTGCATCCTCCGTTTTCCTAGCTAGATCGTCAACGGTGTCGTTTTTATAGCTAGGTATTGAGGAATCTTTTACTGTACCAATAACAGTTTCCCTTCAACCTGATCTGCCCTTTCGAATCCCTCTCCGGGCTCCCGGTACAGGCTACTCGCTAAACCCTCGGTCTAATACGACCCCGGACCCGGACACAGAAGCTCTCGGAACCTCCGAGCGGACGGACATTACAGTCGGGTTTCGCGAAGAACCCATATTATTACATCATTTCGTATTAGTTTTAGGTAAAGCTAATAAACGAAATGCGATACTTGTTAAAAATTGCCAAAAATATGTCAAAATAGGATAAATGAGAAGCGGCACGCATTATGCTTGCATACTGTATAAACTATGAATAAGTTAGGAGTGTCATAAAATAAAATATCTTAAACTTACCTAGGGTACATGAAAACCAATTCGATAATGTTATCTATATAACCCGGATCGTAACTTAATTAGATACCTTCATTATAAGTTTGAGAATGTTTGTCACCTTTTCTTCAGTCACCAACAGCTATAAATAGTACTTTTCATTGAGGAATGGCTTATGTACCTAGCCAAAACATTCAGATCTTTTCCTTTCTGGGATATTCTATTACCTTGCTACTAGAGAAGTGTTTTTAATCTTGAACCAACTCGTGACCTCAAAGCATTTTAAGCTAATTTTTCCGACGTATCTTTCATGTACTGGTTTAAACTGAGTTAGGACCGGTCAGGATCTAGGGATCCAACAACCTTCCGCTCGTAGCGCCCCAAAAGATAAATATTATATTTTGTGTACGATTTCTTTGATGACCAATTGTACCTTATTCCTACTAGTTTTAATCTCCCTTACCTTACGGCCATGTTGACCTACATCCGGCTCTTCACTTGACCGTCCTCTACGTTCCCGCGCTAACGTGTTGCTCTTGCCTCGCTTCATCCGTCCACGTCTTTTGTAGCCCATCGAATATAGTCCACTATCTCCTACTTCAACTGCCTTCTGATATTCGCGCTTGATTACGCGCATCGTTTCAGACTGGTATTTACTATTCCTACGTATTGGTGACCCCGATTCGCACGCGCCAAGTTACTTTTTTCACCGTTTGTATTTTTTAGTGAGCTCGTTCCTTTTTCTCGATTATATACATGTATTCATTTGTTGCTTACCTAATCTTGGTACTTTCTTCGTGTCGTTGTCAATGCTAGATCTCGATTCACAACTCGAAAGTGGTACCTGAGTCGTTTCACAGCGTAGGCATGCTAGTATAGCGAAATCGATGGGTGAGCGCTATATGCGCACAACCAACCAACCGATGGCAAGTAAAAAGACAGGTAAAAATAAGGCGACGTATACGTTTGTTACCGAAACGTACAGGTGCGCTAAGCTCAACATAGGCACCCAACAAAGCTAGTTAGGAAGAAGAAAGAAGTGACGTTCCGGTAGCGTAGGAGATTAACTCCGGCGGCGGAATTCCGGAAGTATGTGTATGCAAACAAAAGTGGTCAGCGAGCGACGGGCAAACTATTTAATTCCCCTGGGTACAAATGAAACCATATTTTGGTAATATTTTGCACATCATACTGGGAAATCTCCAGGTCACTACACAGCCCCCTCCTAGAAGCGAAACCTTGGGTAACTCTTCGATCTACGTGAGGACTGTCCGTTGACTGCCAGCCTTTTCCGGACCAAGTGGTGAAACATGATATAGCTGTTGGGGAGCACTAGTGCGATCTGACCCTAGTGGGCTTCCACGCGTGTCATCTCTACGGGTCTCAAAAAAGGAAAATAACGTAGTGTTCGACCACAGCGTTTGGCCACGTGATGTCCGATGGTATTCAAGAGTTTGGGATTGGGGATATGAAAAAAGCAAAAGGGGGACGTCAAACACGCGCAAATGACCAGAGCAAATGAAAAGCGGCAACACTTACCGAGTCTGATAAGTGAACAAAACGCATTTTTTGTGTTTTCAACGGATTTTACCCTTTTTTGGGATTTCAGAACATTTTGCAGTTTTTTTGCGTTTCGGTCTGGCCAAAAGATAAAAGTGCGGAAAGAGAGGACGTCAATCTTTTAGACGCGCCGGGCAATGAATTTGTCTACCGCACCTAGTCGACTTTTGCGGTTCCACTGTAAACGTAATCGAGTTAGCTGTGTCGTTTCGCGAGGTCTGTGGAGCGGCAGCTGGTGTGCCGTCCGGTTCGGCTGGAAGCGGCGGAACTGCTGTTATATGATCGTCTTCGTGATTGTCAGTGGATTCGAAATGAGCGACTTTGAGTCGGTCAATGGTAACGACTTTGCGTTTACCGTGGCGTTTAATAATAAGGACTCCATCGTTGCGTTGTATGACCTTAAATGGTCTTTTGTATGGGCGTTCTAAAGGTCTGCGAATGTCGTTGACACTGACAAAAATGTGCGAGAAGCGGTGTAAGTCTTTGGGAACGAAATATTTACGCATGGATTCCTTGGGTTCGTACAGTAGGGATAAGCGTAGTTTAGCCGCAAGTTGTTGGGCATAAGAAGCATCGTAGCGATAGGATTTCGGGACGGAGGAGACGAAACCTCCAGGAAGTCTTAAGGTTTGTCGGTAGATTAATTCTGCACTATACGTTCGAAGGTCGGTTTTGATTGCTGAGCGGATGCAAAACAGTACCACTGGTAAAACTTCAGTCCAGTTGAGTGCATCAACTGCGCTCAGGGACGTCTTGAGCTGCCTATGGAAACGCTCAACCATACCATTTGATGCAGGATGGTAGGCGGTAATGCGAATACGATGAGTGCCTAGCACTCCGAGCGTCTCTAAGAACGTGCTAGGTTCAAACTTTGGACCACTATCGGTAGTCACGGTTACAGGGCAACCGTGAGCAGCGACCCAACGGTCGACGGAAGCTAGCGTGGTTGTTTCGGCTGTGACGTCTGTAATCGGAATGGCCGGGCCAACGTGTGCAACGATTTATCATGGTCAGGATGCAGACCATACCCTTAGACTGGGCTAACGGTCCATGTCTAGATGGACATGTGCAAAACGCTCACACAAACGCCGGGTGGAATATCACCAGCAGAGGCAGTGATGAAGAGAAAACTTCGCATGCCATTTGATGCAGTTCGACCGTCCTCAGAGTCCACAGCTGGTGAAAGGAACCTTAAGATGGAACGTGACTTTGATCGGTGGTAGGGTGCTAAGCGACGTTCGTTTAACTCAGGTCAGTCAGTACTTGTGCGTGATTACCGGGATGGACACGCAAAACGGACACCAGGCACGATTCAGGGCAAGCACGGGAACGTCGTTTACAACGTGTTGGTTGAGTACGCCATGCAAATCAACTGCGACCAACACTGTGTCAGCCACAAGCAACGGAATCCTCCGAACTTCCATTTGACCTGTTGCCGGACAGCTTCAACTTGACTAAACAGCCCGTGGAAGAATCCTGTCATCAGACGAATGATACCAGATCGCAGAGCACGCAAATTGAATCTATAACACTACAGTCAATGCGATGGACCGATAGGCGTAGAACCCCTTCCAGGAGGCTTCAGGTCAATCGCAGACTAGCATCATACACCGCGGTAGCTGTTTCGGGAGGGGAGGTAAACGGGAAAAGATAAAAACGTAAAGGAAAACCATTGTTTTAGCAATTAGTAGATTATCTTCGATCGTGCATTGATTTCAAAGATTCCGGAACCTTCCATTCCTTCACGTGATCGCCAGCATACGGAGTATTGGAAGAGAGGCTACTAACTTTACCAGTTGACCTTCGTTTTCTAGTAGCCGAAGGTCATTGAACCCCCTATATATTTGGCGTAAGTTTGGCGTTGTTGTACAGTGTTTTGGCGGCATTTTTGGCTACGTTGGCAGAGTTTTTGTTAACACGTAAGGTCGTTGGAATTTTGACTTTTCTTTTCTGGGCTAGAATTTTTGCGGAGAAATCTTTGGGTGTTTAATTCAGAATAGCGAGAAAAAGTGAAGATCTAACAGGTTGATTCGTCAGAAGACGGGCAAAGGTTTTCCTGGAGTTCAGTTTCCATGTAGGCAACCTTGAGACGCTCAATCGTAACGGCTTTTCGTTTACCGTAGTAGTGGCGCGCGGGCGAGGAGTACTGTGAAGGCCGCCCGGTCTTCTATGCAACCTTGAACTCGCGACCTCCGGGTTGCAAGGCAGACGCCTTGTCCTATCGGTCAACCGCTGGCTCGGACTCAGATATTCCTTAACCCTAACCACAGACATCAGTATTTATCAGGTATTCTGTTGTCGTTTCTACCATCCCCGTACGTCGATTCAACGTCGGTTCCTGATACGGCGAGCCTGCTGAAGTATGCAACTAGCTGCGCTTGGGTACCATTCATTTGATAACGACCTCTTCCTTCAACCTAAAAGTTATTCTGAACGATTTCACCTTCTGGTTGGAAGGTATTGAGTTGTCGCTAATTGCATTAAAGCTCAATAATATCGCGTTTTCACTTCATAGAGGCCATAATCAGCAGGTAATCTAGCGGTGCACTAAACTCCACCTTGATCGCAGGGAGCTGTGCTTCTCCACATCACAGAAGTATCTAGATGTCAGAATTACCTACGATTTGCTCTGGTCACATCATGCAGGTATATCTCATTCAGGAAGTCAGGTTGTAGTTCTAACCTTCTCGTTTGCGAAATGCATCTGCCTGTTGTCTTACTGGCTGATGATATTGCCCTAATCTGTGATAGCTCACAAACGCGCCAAGCGGCACTGGACAGATTAGCACTAGCTGTCCGTAACTTCGGGCTTTGCTTCGCACCCTCGAAGTACGAAGCGTTCCTCCAAGATTGGTCTGGACCGCCTCCTACGCTGACTCTTGGTGGGGATCAGCTAGAGGTCGTTCAAAAATTCCACTACCTGGGAAGTTGTATCAGCGCCCGTGGGATTGAAGATGAGATCACGAATCGTATAGGAAAAGCTCGGTGCGTTTTTGCTAACCTTCGCCACTTATGGCGCTGGCGCGACATCACTCTTGCCCTGAAGGGTAGAGTGTACAATGCAGCGGTACCTTCGACCCTACTATACGGTTGTGAAACCTGGCCGCTTAAAGCAGCGGACCTGAAGAGGCTAGTTACGTTCGACCACCGGTGCCTTCGTAATTTAGCTCACATCTGATGGGAACACCGCGTGAGCAACGAGCGTGTTCGACGCCTCGTTTACGGCACAGGAAAAGGAACTGAGCCGCTCAGCACCGTTATTTCACGCACCAGGCTCCGATGGCTCGGCCACGTATTACGCATGCCTGCCCACCGACTTCCGCGACGTGCGTTGTTTGCGCGCCGGGGGTGTGGATGGAAGAAGAGGAGGGGTGGCCAAGCGATGACTTGGTCCAGAGGAATGAAGGCCCTCACTTCTGAGCTGGCCTCGGTTGGAGCGTCTCGGCTCCCTGGTTGGGGTCCGAAAGACGATGAACACGTTTGGTTGGACACACTTGCTGCTATGGCTAGGAGCCGACCTCGGTGGCGTTCATGCTGTAAGTTTCTTTGTCCCACCCCATCCCTCTTAGCCTTCCCCTCCAACCACGATCTCATTATTTAGCCTTTTATAATTTGCATAGTAATTTTTTGGTGCACAGCAGCCGGCTGATAGCTTACCGGAACGATGCCCATCCGTTACTGGTAGCTCAGCCGGCTTACACCAGTTGCTTTATTTCTCTCCTTTTTTCTATGTGTTGCGGCACAGTAGCTGAGGTGTTCCCCGCCTCTAGCTAACGTGTATGATGATGATGATGATGATGATGAACCGAAAACTAAGTCTGGGCCTTCATCAATATTCTGTACTTTAGAAAAACACGAGCTCATTTTTACTTTCTATCAGTTAGAGCCACACACAAATTGGCTCATTTGGTTCGGTCGATCCTCTTGTGGCAATTAATTGAGTTCTCTTCTCACCAGCCCAGATCAATTATCCACTTGCTGTCATCGATTTGGGGCTGTCGACTCGAGCAAGTAAAAGGTCAGCCCGGGGCCATTGCTGCTTACTCGACAGCTACCACCACACCTGTCATGAATTGTTACTTCGTGTTGTCACTGCTTCTGTTCTTCCTGTCCGGGCGTACTATTCTCCAGTGCTTTTTCTTGATCTACATGAAAATCACTTCAGAAGACCCGTCAGGTCGTGAACGCATATGTTCCGATGTAGATGTGTTCCGAAATTGACTTCTGTTGATATGATTTTGTCCAATCATATAAGTTGTTGCAGCAGATTAGCATCGACGAAACTTACCGGCACAAGCCACCTTCACAACACGTTGCTGTATATGTATTGACTTCGTCAAATCGACAGGAGTCCATATTTACCCTGTTCACCAGTCTGCCGTTCGTCAGTTATACTTCATCTGATGCTAGTTTTGAAACACAGCAACAATCACTTTAGAGAATTACCACCATTTTGCGCCCTAACGGTCTTGTGTTTGTCTTTTACTAACTGGTATTTTTCATTTTATATCATGTTCCTTTCGTTACATTGACGGAAACATGTGTTATAGCTGAACATTCATCTTTTCTGGGTGCAAAAATCACGTTTTGTCTTGAGGTAAAGTTGGCTAAAACTTGTACTGCTATCGAGTTTTGTAGCTTGTAACTGAACTACTCACAGCCATGAATGACAATCAAGTGGTGTGCCAAATGCAAGCGAACGTATGTGAGTGACACAAATATTCCCAGCGTACCTTTTGCGTAAAGCTACGAAGATAGCTAGAGCAAGTAATTCAGAGTAAAGCAAAAGGTTGTATGGCTCTCACCGGGCAAGAGTAGGCCTCAGTCATAACAGTCAGCAACATAGGCAAGAGTAATTGGCATGCAACCACCTAAAGCACGAAATGTGTATGAGCAACTGCCGCGTGGCGTGCTACGCATTCCTTTTCATTTCATTTTTGTGTGGTTCTCTCACTTTTGGACACAAATGCCACATCAGTCACATGCACAGTATGTTTCCACAATTCATGCCTCAAAAATAACGCGCTGTTTTTCCATGATTGCTTGCTGACCCGCTGTGTGCATGCGCATTCTGCATCTTTTCCCTGGAACCGGATCTCTCCTTTTAGTAAGCTCAGCAGAACGTTGTGCCTTACTAATCGTCATGCCCGAATCCAGCAATTTTCTCAATGGTGAGCGGGTTGATTGGACAAAGGAGGTAGGTAGAATTCCTTACATTTTGTAGTATAAAGCAAAAGAGCAAGCCAGAAAGCAAGCGGAATTCGATTTAGCAGCACACAGAGAGGAAATGAGTAAGCTGAAAATCGACCGTAGCTTGGAAGAGAAATACAGCTTGAAGAATCTTCCATCGTACGGAGTAAAAGGTAACTCTAAAACCGTTTGGATTTAGTTCCTTTTAACGAGTTCTGAGGGAAGATGACATTGCTTTGTATCATAAGATCAGGTATTAACATTTGCTGACTTTTACGAGACAATGCCTTAGGTCCGATGTTGAAAAGGAATTTGAGCCGAAATCATTTGAAATTGACTACCGATCTTTAACGAAATCCGATTTTCATGGTCACGTTTTACCAGAAAAACCCAAGCCAGAACCACGGGTAAATGTAAAAATTGGTCCTTAAATGAATTATTTTGGAATTACCTAACTCTTTGCAAGCCCATTCTTCGTGTTAGGAAACACTTTGAACCCTTTAACTTTACTTTATAATCTTTGCAATTGGCATACGATATTTATCAGAATATATCAACAGGATGAACGGAAGCCAACTTCGCGGCTCCTGGGGTACCCAGCCCGTCGGTTTGGCAAATATTTGCCCGCGTTATTATAAACATACTCTATAAAACTCTCCACTCTCCTCGATGACACTACCTGATAATGGGATTTTTGGCAAATTAGTATGCAAGCATTTCATATCTTACCGAGCCTAAAAGCAGTATGATGATCAGCCTGGTAGTCTGCATTGCTAAATGACTATAACCAGTTCCAGTGGGTTGGGATCGTCATGATGATGACCAAAATCATGACACCTAGATACCTACGGATGCATTGCTACCTACTCGGAACATACGACCGTGCATCTGAAATTTGCGCCAATTTGTCGAAATTACATGTTGGCCTAATATCTTGCTATGCTCTAGGATCGTTGCTTGAATTCGAAATTCAATAGGTAGAATGACGTCAACGTTGCGTATCAATATAGCAACCCCCCAGCACTGCTGCGTGATGTTATGAACAATGACGATTGAGAACCAACGCTAATTGGTAACATGGATGGATTCTTTATGCTAATCACCCCGAATATGGCACTCCACAAGCCCATTTTGCTATCACTCCAACCATTTGGGTGAAGATGGGAGCTCGAAACTGGTAGTGTAATTAATGATGTAGCGTTGAACTTCTTATTACTAGGCAACAGTAATTTTGCGTTAAGCTTAACGTAGTCATTTTAATGGTTTTATAGTAGGTTTTGGAATTCCAGCCGGATAATTGGATCTCAATACGCAATACTATGTTGGGACACAACCTAAGCCAAGGTGGACCGTAGCTATTGCAGTCACAGATGGCCTCTGCTCTTCGGATGCGGTCTAAGTAGCCGGAATGAGGAGTTTTAATTTAATATAAATCTTAGTCCAACTTGCGATTAAGTGTCACAGTTAAAGCACTTGGCGATGCTACAAAGGCTAACAGTAACTACCTCAAAATCATGCTCAAATTCCGTGATCTTACCTAATGTACAATATTCACACTAAATATCGCGCGCTGTCGATTACAGAAGGCTAAATTGCGTACATTTGCATTAGTCCCACCAACCGTTTCCTTGTGATACTTTTATCAATTCCCGCCACAATCGTTTGTCAAAGCTTTATAGTTACACTGTAGCAAAAATACTTCGCATATAAAGCCAAGTTTATAAATTAACACCTTATTTCATTCCGTGGAGGGGGAAAGCCGTTGGTAGGGGGATTGGTAGAACAGCCGTGCCGCTTGACAGCAGTGATAGTGTTAGATCAGAAAAGTTGTCGAATTAGCAAAGGAAATCGATTGTAGCAACGGTTTTACCAGGTCCTGACTTAGGAATAATCCATAACTTCCATTTTGATTCTTACCAGCACCATTTTTATTGCTTTACTTTTAGTAGGTAGGAGAAAAGATGTTGTGAGATGTAATTTATTCTCAAACACGCTAGTCATCAAGGCCACGTATCTATGTGTGACAGAGCACACAACCATTGTGTTTAAATAAATGCGATTTGAGCACATTGCCGATTTTGTGCACTTCTGTACAGGGTTTGGGAGCTCATCGTGTGATGTGAATTTCATCCTAATAATGATTTCTACATTATACAGAATCGTTTCGTGTGATAATTTTAAGGGGTTGAAAGCAGCGCGGGTGAATGTGAAGTTAGAAGGGGATGATAATGATTAAAACGTGCAAGAGGGGAAATGAGAGGGCAGGAAGGCTCTAGTAGTTGCATCCCTACCCTTCTCCACCCTACTCGATGTAGCCGAAAGGCCGCCTTTGATTATCCTCTTCGACGGCCAGAGCATCAAGGAAATGTTTGAGGACAGATTCATTGTATTGCGTGGGCAGCATACTGTCAGGTTGCTCTGGCCTGGACGGGAGAACGATTAGGGTTCTAAACCAAAACTTTTGGTTCAAAGACCTGGTCCCAAGGTAGCGGCTTTTTAGCACTTGGACTAGGGTCAGTCCGTCTTCTGGAGTAAGAAGCCACCCTCACTTCAACCCCTACCTGAAAGGCCGGGAGATTGAGTTTGTCTGGCCCCCAACCATTGGTACTAGTGGTTCTGAGAAGGTAAAAAGTATATCTCAATATAGTCTAAAGGATCGCTAAGGCACTGGTACCATCCAACGTTAACGTCCAGTCTCGTCGCAATGGTCTTTTTTTGCCCTCACTTCGAACTTAGCGTTGGTGTCTGCTGGGCTGGGACCCGAACGACGAGGAACGTGTTTGGTTAGATGCACTAGTTAACCTAGCGTGGACCACACCTCAATGACTTTTATGTTGTGAATTTCCCTGACCCATCCCATCCCTCTTATTTTCCCAATCCAACCACGATCCCAGTCTTGAAGCATAATATATTACTAAGAAGTATATTAGCTGTGTATTTTTGCATTCTAAAATGTTTCTTTTTCGTTTTTTTTCAAATATTTTTTTGCATTGCGGCACAATAGTTGAAGCGTGATTCTCACCATCAGATAATGTGTAATGATGATTATGATGTGATAATTGTATCTTTTAAACGCCGATTTCCAGATGTGCGAACTTGTACACGAGCAACCCGTAACTTTCTGGTCAGAACATTGCAGAAATATTCCGGTAAGCTGAATTTGGACGTACTCTTATGTGCGGGGACTATAATCAACTGCTTCATTAGTTACCAAATTGTTCAATTATCATATTACTTCATCGAGCAAAAAACTTAAGGTTCCATGCTACTATATGTAGTCATATGTTGCACCATTTTAACTGATGCGTTGGAGAACTGGTCGCTCAGTAGTATCTTCCGTCACATCTCATCCAATCGGTGCATAACTAGTGTAAACCTGTTTTGTCCTCCTGTAACCTGCAATTTACGGGAAGTTCCTGGCTTTACAAAGTTGCATTTGGAGTAACCGCTGTGTGATTGGATTGCGATACGCACTGTCTATTCAGACCTCGGTCCTCTTTGAAGTAGACCTCGATCATTACGATCACAAGGACCGCACCCGAATTGGAGGTGGTTCGATGTTGCTTCTCCCACTATTGTCAGTGTTTTGTGTATGGCAGTGTTAGGAGGAGCAACACCAAAGCATATCCAATTCCTAGCTTTGCCTTCAAAGTATGGCTTAAGATCTAACTTGATAGGGTAGGTAATGTATACTTACCGACTCTTGTTCGCAGTGCTAATCTAACCGAATTGTATGGTATATGCGCGTGAAAAGTCCGATATTCCTCATCTTCTGTTGGAGGTGAAAGTGATAATTCTATTCACATACGTTAATATGATTTCGAGTACCAGCATAACGTTCACTATACGCAGCACACCTGAGTAAACCTAACGGTAGTCTTTTCAAAGCCGCTTCGGAAACTCTATGCTGCATTGATTTAAAACGCTGATTTTATTCTAATGCTTCGGTCTTCCAAAACTTTAGACTGCTTTTGTGCAAACATTATCAGATCCGTGAAATGCCCTGCGATAACACCAGTTCGCTTTTACATCATTGCGCGTTATAGGAGGCATAGCATATCCGTTTACAGGAACGTAATTTTTCCGCATATGGATCATTATTAGTATATCAACAGTAGAACAGCATTTTATTATGCTAATTTAATGTGTTAAAGGAACATATTTAGTGACACCTCCGTTATTCAAATGTAAGGAAAAGTATGAAGGAGAGACTACTTGTAAAATGTTAAAGGCGTTCAAAAGAGATTCAAACTCAAACCGAATATACCTGCAATCGTATAGAGATAGAAGATTTTAGTGAGACGGCATCCTTGTGGCTTTCGCTTTGTTGTACCATAAAAAGATGTTACTCAGTAATAAATTCGGTATTGCACACAATATGTACAAGCATTCAGGCATTGAATTCGGTAGTTAAGAGACTCCTATAAATAGCCATCACTGCCTGTGACCGAAGTTTACTCAATTGTGTTGCAAAATATCATGGCTGTCCAATTTTCCTTCTTCATTGGATCACAATGGGTGCATTACTGCAAAACACATCGTCCTTATGTGTGTAAATGATAATTGGCTTTTCCACACTGCCGTATTTTGTTTTGAGCTCTGGGATTTGGGAATTAATCCTTAGATTTCTCAGCAAAAGAATATATTTACCGCCTTATGATTGCACCACTCTACGCTGCTTGTTGCCATCTAATGTAACTGTTAGTTCTACTACACACCTCTGTTTGTGGATGGAGATGCAGTAGGCACATTATCCTGCCTTATTAGTTTGCATTCGTGGTTTGGCTTTTGAAAAATACTCAAATTTATTTAGGCTACCTACATTCTTATCAATTAAACCTCCTAGCCTGCACATAAAAGAACACGCGCCACATGAAAATGCTTCCTAGTTAAGCTTGGAGTGGTCGTGCATTATTGAGAATGTGTAAAGGAAACTTTTTGATTAGTGTGTATGATTTTAAAATTTGAAAACGAAATTTTACGATATCTTATGTATTATGTATGGTCCTATTGCGAAGAAGTTATGCGTTCAACGCCGTTTTTACAATGGAATTTACACTTAGTTTTATAATCAAATAACTTTTACGTTTGTGCTTAATCCACTATAAAATAACGGAATATTGTTTATCTGGACAGAGGTACAATAAATCAACGGATGCGTTCACTGCGGCATTAAAGGCACAGTCATCACCCTGTGTGGAACTATTACAAAATGTCGGTAAAATGGGGTAAAGAGCCAAACTACATTATCTGAAAATGTACCTTCAAGGTATACAAAATGTGAGCTTGTATGAGACCATTATTAATGACCATATATAAAAATATTGCATACATGCAGGAGGCGTAAGAGGGGAGATTGAACACCGATAGTGATAAGAAGAAAAACGGAAAAACTAAGTGAAAATGCGTCGCGTGTCCTTCACTGAGAGCCAAAATGATAAGATTCACGTTTTCCTCTTAGTGAATCTTTAAGCGTAACAAAAATGCGGCATTCAACTTGGTACTGCTACGCAGCCCACAACTTCACACAAGAGGAAAAATCCATTCCTGCATTTCCAGCTTTTCATCACACAACAGTTCGATTGAGCGCCTACTTAATTTATCATGAGTAGGCAAAAAAGCGCATATTAAACATGCAGGGGAATCTGAAAAAGCACGAGTTAATTACGCAGTATTAACATGCCTCCGAACTAACGATTATTGCTCATACTTTCGGATTTCGATAAGAGACCAGGAGTGTAATGATAATCTTCTAACTCCCTGCCGAAGATCCCTGTTTATTTGTTATTGTGGCGGACACGGACCATGCAGGTGACATTTAAGACAGACGACCTCTCCGGCCCACTTCACCCACCCAGACAGTTAAGTCAGCCAGCCAGCCGGTTCCGTGCAGTCTTGTTCTTAGCTGGAACAAACTGAATTCGCAATTTCTTACATCCATATCGACCATCTCACTGTAAGGCGTGCAATATCGTCCGCGATGTCAATCACCTAACACTCACGTGTAAATTGTTGCCTAGTTACTTTTTAAAAATGGAGGCAGTTTTTTACAAGAGAACAGCTCGGTCGTTTCTACTCATAAGCATGACGGGCGGAACTTCGGCTAATTTGGAATCATCTACCGAACGGTCTTTGAATACGGGGTCAGGTTGGCCACTTATATACCAACCTGATGCCACTTGCGGTAAGCTCCTTCGGTCTAGCCCTTATGTGTATGGATATATTATTCAAATGTGACTGGAGTGATTGACGAAATCATTATCCTCCACTCATTGCAGAGGTTCGCACTTTGCACGAAAGCAACCAACTGCTTGTGAATGACCACGGCTAATTGGTATCGTGTACTCCTTCGAATTACTTTTCTCAGAAACTAACATCTTAACTGGTTCCCTTATGAAATTAGAATGAACTGCGCATGGTTCGTATCTGTATAAACCCTCAGGTATCTGTATCACCATGAGTGATGTTCATCAAAACTAAGTATTCTATTGCTAAATGTTATTATACACTTCCTCGCGATTCTGCCACGCATGTAGCATCATGAAATAATCAATGGTTTATCTAGTGAACGTTGAATAAACTGACAATTACGAATGGGACCTTGCAGCTATTCGACGATGTACAGCTGGCGACTGAGTTCGGTGTAGACAAATCCGTTGCAATTTACTCCTTTTGTGCATACTCTATATATTTGTGCGTAATACACGTGCAAATATGTGCATGTGACGTATTCTCATATATTTAGAGAGGACCTTCGGGGTCTTTTGATCGTTATCTTGTCTTGGCAAGCATGTTCGTGCCACCTGCTTCTCCTGGTTACACAATTTTATAAACCGAAATGCACGAATGGTCTCTTTGTAGACTATTTCATCACGTTGTATAGCAAGTAGGCTGCAGATACCTGCCTAGCGAGTGTCAACTATTTGGCAACCGTGACGAGGGCTTCCACCAGGTAACGAAGTGATAGATATAAATCCACACGGTTGGTGGACTAAACTGTCTGTGTCGCTCTTTGTTTTGCTTGTTATTTGCATAGTCTGTTTCCTTTTTACTTCTGGATGGTATCTGGAGACCTGCGGTGTGCTCTTCATCTCAAGTAGTGTACAATCTGTTACTGTTGCAACGTTTGTATTATTGGCTTTGTTGAGCTGTTATAGCCTGTTGCGGGAGATGTCGCAGTTTTTCCATTGCCGCTGTGAATTAAATTCGATTTGAACACTTTATACACCGATAAACCGCTGGTAGTATTTTGCTTTGTTGATAATTGGCTGCCTGCGCCCGTCTATACAATTGGAGGCGTCTTTATTTTGACCATTCTCAGCTTGTCATTCTGCAACCCTTTGTAATATTTAATTCGAACTAACTCGGGATACAATTTTCCCCGGGGGTTCGGTTATGCCGTCTGGCGCCTTGTTCACTTAATTGCGAATTGTCACTAGTGGCGCTTACGATTATGAATTCGTGTGGTGGACTGCGTACCTACAGATAAAAGTAGGCTGTCGTTATTGGTGCCCGCAACCCAATTTGGCAGCTTATTGGAATGGTGCAGTAGAAAGCTGACCAATGTTTTAGTGTACGGTATGTGGTGGCTGATACAGGATTAAATACTGTTTTCACTGCGCATTGATACTTTTGAGATAAGGCAACCCAATTAGTGACCCGTATATAGATTGGTAAGCGGATTAATTTATCTTGTGTGATAAGGATGATCAATCAGTACACGCATGCAGCCGCCATTTAACATAGGTAATACGCTTTGTTGTTAATGACATTTTGTCTTCTAAATATCATCACGCCAATTGTGCTTTTCCAACGGTTCCTGCAATGATAGTACAATTGACAGGATGCCACTGTCATTAAAGCTTTATATTCATTTGTAGCAACCGTTAAACGAAGCTTACAAAAGACCCTCCTACATACAAGAGGTTATCGGAAGCTTATCTTAAGATTGTATCTCTGTTTTTCGTTACTGTTTCAACCATATGTTTTATTCTTAACAAATATGGTCTAATTCTATTCTCGAACAGGGAATGACTCAAATAGGTTATGGAGCACGAACGCCGTTTGGTCGCAATGCTTCCTTCACAAAGCCAATCGATCAATACCTGAATGGCCCAATGCCAGGAGAGGCACCCACTTTTCAGCGGTGATTGAGCATCTCCCTTAATGAACCGATGCTATGTAACTTACCGCATAAAACCACAGGATATCCTTCAAAAGCTCAGAACTATTTTCTTGAATTCGACGATTTTTCACGACACATTTGCAAACCATCTCATGTGATGGGTCTGCAATGCAAATGATATATTTGCGCTGCTTAGCTCTCAAGAAACCCTATTTTCTCTGGAGATGTACGTCATCTTTAGCCTATCACTAATAAACCAATAGATTTATGGCTGGTGGATGATTTTGAAGTACAGGCTGTGCGAATGGACTGTGCCTGTCAATCTCAATGTGTACCGAGATTCCCATATTGATTTGTTATGTTGTTTCTTGCACACACACACACAGTGTCCGGGAATAATGGTAGGGAGTAAAAATTTGATGACGAAGTACAGATATGTATCGATGAATTTTATAACATTGCGACATGCAGAAATCGTGTCAAAGTATAAGTCAGATCTGTTGACTTTAGCTTGGCCACATAGTAAGTACATCTGTGAGTTCATAACTCGTGAACCCCCCATTAAAATATCGATGTTGGCTCTCGATTATATAAAACTTCAAAGCATTAGACATTTGAAATTGTTTAGAAAACCGGTATGTCGAGACAGATTCTAAGTCACTTGAATCTCTTGGTGTACATGTGCTTTGTATGACACAAGAAAAGTTGGTTTGCTTCTCGATAAAGCACAAGCAGAGGTAACTGTGAGAAACTGTCTTTTGATCTAAATTCTCTACCTTGGAAGCGTTTCGCGTGTTTGATAAGTTATAATGCAGTAGACGAATGAACTCACTAGACAAGACCTATTTAGTAAAAACAAAATAAGTAACCATGCCAGAGTAGATGCACAACATCTTCATCTTGCGCTGAGGATGATTAGGAAGTTGAACAGCTCTTTATAATGACTTAATCCTGAGTATACTGTAGGAAGACGCTGTAACTCAATACATGCTCACCTTAGGAACAGCAACAATAATTATGAAGAAGACCAAATGAACTCGCCTATCGTGGGCCGCAAAAATATGTTATGCAGGGGCCGAGTTTTCGTAACAGCAGGTTCGAAAACGAATCGAGTAATGGATAATTGCAAATGTAAACGAATTTGACCGCCTAATGAACTGCTCATTCATTGTCATTGTGGTTACCTATGTTTTGAAGCGATGTATCTGCAGGAGTTATGAGGAATGGCGCATTTGTGCAAAGTTAACTTATGTCCCTCTAGTAGCATGCTTCAGAGCAGAAACCAATACAGTTGGTCGAAGGTAAGCACAAGACAAAATAGGCGGACCAATCAGCCAAGCATAGTTATTTGTGACGGCTTCATTCATAAACATACCGCTATTTCGTCGAAGACGGCTTACTTAACTCCATTATAATTATCATTAATAAAATTTCCAACGAAGCCATTGGGACAAGAAACATTTATGATTCAAAGTTCTTGTCACGAATCGACATTTGTGTATTTGGAACAAAACGGTACTTTGTGTACAAATCAATCCTCGATCATTCTCAGGCTGTCCTGGTCATAGGGATAAGAATTCTGCTTTCGTAAACTTTTCTACCTATCACCTATTTTTGGTCGGTTAAACTAATTATTAGCCTGGAGCAAATTCAATTTGTCATTTACGACACTGATTTGACCACACGAAATACGTTATTTTCCTAAACTTCATCTTCTCAATGTGTTTCATGTTGGCCATGAGTATCAGGCCCCGAAACATCGCACGACATTAGACACCAGTAGGATATGATTCTAATGCTAGTCGACGACGAAGACACATAGTTGACCAGCGATATACGGAGTCACGGAGAAGGGTAAGACAGCCTGATCTAACTTATAGTTAGTAAGGAGCTGCAGTGGATTGGGTGTAAACGTTTCAGAGCGGGAAGCAGCGTAGTGCGCAACTAACCGGTCAGAAGCAGGTTAAGACGACTTACGATCAGTACAACAGATGGATGGCTGAAAGTTACATAGACCAATAAAATGCAATGTTAACATATATTGGATGGATAAATCTCTGGGATTCACTACTGACTATGGTCATCCTATGGCCTACAACAGTCAGTACTCGGTAGCAAGTTGCTTGTGTTGATCGGTAACGGCATGATTAGGTAACGAGACTCAAGTTAACATTCTGGAATAAGATCACTACGGCACTTTAAAAATGTCACCTTTCAGGTTACACAGAAGCTCTTAGGTAAGCCTATGTTATCAGTACTACTGTGTTTTAAGTTACTTCATGTGAGGAGCAATTTGGATGACATATTGTGTGATTGGATTGCGACGTGCAATCTCAATGTAGACGGCGCTTCACATTGAAGTGAACCTTGGTTACCGCGGTCACTGGGACCGTAGCAGAAGCAGATGGAATTTAGGTGTTGCGCGCTCGGTAGACAAAGAGGTACTGAATACTGTATTATAGAGCAAGTAGAAATGAATTCTGTAAAACTCTTTCGAAATATGGTGAAAAACGTTATAAAAGTTATCAGCCGTGAATATCGTTGTCGTTCTCCATGTAACATTTAAAATATCTGACTCACGATATTGCAGGACTCACAAATGTGATATGTCATTGTAAGTGTGCAATCGTTCTCCGAATCGAATAGTGGTAAAATATAAATCTAACAACGTTTTGAACAGTTGCGCAGATGTTGCCTCCATCACATGTTCAAGTAAACTGTTCCAAATAGTTACCACTCTTCGTTCGATGCACAGTGGGTGGGGAACACATTTCACATCCGGCACGACAAGTTTGTATCTGTGTCCGCGTGTGCTGCATCGCTCTCGTAAGTGCAGCATTGGCCTCAGCATTGGGAAGTCACCGAGATGTAGAATACGGTAGGTCATAATGAGGTCGACTCGCACCCGACGATAGGACAAGGTGTAGTGTCCTAGTTTCTCGCACCGGTCTTCATACCCGAAGCCACGTAAACTCGGGACGAGCCTGGTAGCAACGTGTTGGACCCATTCGCACTTTTGTGCCTCGCCTCGGGTAATCGGAAAGTAGACGGGCGAACCGTACTCTAGCATTGGTCTGGTGATGGAAGAAAAGAGGCGAGTGGCAACCTCTTCCGACCATGTGCAGAAGCTACGTTTGAGCGCCCAAAGCATGCGCAGTCCGTTACGATATGGCCTGTACGTGTTGTCCACGGACTTCAAATCGTAGCGCAAGAGTACAGCTAGCTCCTTCACGGAGGGTGTAAGATATAGCGGTTGGCCATCAAGGGTATAGGTTCGACCGTCAGCACCTTTCCTCAGGCTCATAAAAACAGACTTGGTTGGGTTGACCTGGAGAAGAACTTCTGCAGACCATATGGATAAGCGGTTGAGGTCTTGCTGAAGTAGGCCACATCCATCGGGAGCTTCCATTTCTCTCCAAATCATGTCGTCCGCAAACAATGCACACGGCGACCGGAGAAGCTGAGGTAGATCTTTGACGTTGATCAGGAACAGAGTGGGCCCCAGCACAGTGCCTTTAGGCACGCCACTTGTAGTGGGGTACCAGTCAGTTAGATGGTCGTCGACTTGTACCCTCCACTTTCGTCCAACAAGAAAGTCGCGGATCCACCGGTACAGTAAGCCACGGACACCACACATTCTGAGTTTTTGATGGAGAACCTCATGGCTGATCTTGTCGAACGCTTTACTGAAATCGATGAATATCACGTCGACAGACTTCATCTAGCTTATTGCCTTCAACTACTCATGCCTCGCGTCACAAGCAGGTTCGTAATGTATGAGCGACCTTGCATAAAACCGTGCTGTGCGGGCTCAGGACCTCTTTTGACTGTAGCAGCTGCAGCAATCCCATCTTTACGATTTTATCAGCAACCTTTGTCAAGATAGATGCCAGACAAATTGACCTGTAGTTGTCTAATTTGCTAGGGTCGCCGCCATTCGGAATAGGCTTCACCACCGAACATTTCCAGTCAACCGGCAACGAACATTCGGACAGCGACCTGTTGAAAAGGTCAGTTACGACAAGAGAGATGATGGTCGAAGGTGACTTGAGAACCAGTAGGTGAAGCCCATCAGGTCCAGCAGGTTTGGTGCCGTCAAGGTTGGCGAGTAGTTGACATACCTTTTCAACGCCGCAATGCAGACTATCGAGTTCGGTAAAAGCGGTACACGTCGAACTCGGAACAGACACCTGGTCATTCGCAAATACAAGGGTGAAGTGGGCCGCGAACGCGGACGCACGCTCAGTGCTGGAGGTTAGGGGCTGTCCATACGGGCCATCCAGCACTGGCACATCACCTGCCGGCTTCAGGCGTCGCTTCATGTATGCAAAGATTCGCTTTGGGGCGGTCTTCGCGGCTATTGCGAGCTGCTCTTCGAAGTATCTGCGTTTATTATTTTTTGCACCCTTGCTGAGGTTCCGTTGACTTTGTACCCTTTGTAATCATTGGCAGAGCCAGAGAGGAGGAATTTGTCCCACAGTCTGCGCCGACTCCCAGCCAGGTTTCCATGCTCCTCATCAAACCAGTGAGGCTTAATCGGTCCCACCTTCCGCCATTTCAGGGGCACAAATTGGGAACACAATGATGTCAATCTCTCTTTTATAAATATCCAACAGTCTTTCACAGATGCAGCTTGTGACAGAGACCAATCCAGTTGGCTCGCGGCTCGAGCTAGACCATCGAAGTCCGTTTTCCATTAGTTGGGAGCTGGTTCCAGCGGACGTGAATACGGCAAAAATAATTCCATATCAGCTATGAGCACTGAATGGCCGCTTGTAGCCAGGGGCTCCAGGATCCTAACGTTACGCACTCGTTGTTCGTAGCTCGTTAACATCAGGTCGGGACAGGACGGGGTTGAGCGTGTTGTTATGCTTGTTGGATGGCACATCTGTTACTATGAACCAGTTTCAAGTACCAAATCCACGAACTTTGCTTCAACCTCACTATGTCCAGGCATCAAATGCACATCAGGCCATCGTATTCGAGGGCAGTTAAAACGTCATAAGTAGAAAGTGTGGACGACTCATGTGGGTTCGAAGAATGGGCAACCAATCCAAACAACGACTCAGGGGGCTGCGATAAACTGCGCCCACAAGCAGTTCTGCGCGCCTGAGGTGGATGGTGCACCACAGTAGCTCACACATACCATCGTTACTTCGGTAGATGCTCACAAGTCTCCCACGCAGGGAAGACCGGATGTAAAATAAGATAACACAGTGGGCATTCTTTAGTCTTTCGCGTCGGAAGCGCGAGTAATCGTTGAGTTCAAGTTCTTGGGTGTATAACTCTGCATGCAGCCATGTCTCTGCGATTCCCACTACCTTTGGTCTCTCAGACGCAACGTAACAATAAAGCTCATCGCGCTTATTCATAACGCTGCAAACATTTGCGAAGGCTACTCGCAGGCCGCAGCAGAAGCTGCCGGGCGTGATTGCATTGTGAGCAGCTTGTTTATCCTGATTCGCAGATTGTTGGAAACCACCCGAAAATTTACGATACGAAGATTTGTTTCCCCCTCACCAGTGCGTCTTTTCAGCTCAATGATGGCAGACTTGAGCCGCTCTCTGTCTACTGGGTCCAGGTCTGGACGAACATAGATCTTCAAACCTTTCAGCCTACTTAGGCGAGACATGAACTGGCTTCGTCCACAAAAGTGATTCTCATAGGCTGAATTTTTCGATCACTGGTTTCCAAGACGGGTAATTTGCCTCATAGTTACTGAGTCCTCATCAGCGTCAGGGAGTCTGTTAACTAGACTCTAAAACGACATCGTGATCGTAGCGCACTTGGGGTGATGGATCACTGGACTCCGGCGCGTGAAAGATCACGAGATTATAACGCCTCTGGTCGGATGAGCTTGACCTTGCAGGGCGAAGTATATTTCCAGTCTCACGTGGTTTGGCTAACTGTTAACTTACAGAAGCGAAACACCCAACATCCCTTCGTAATTTCGTTCTTTGTTCTTTCCACTGGTTTTCAGCACTCAGGCTTTCACCCGCTGGGACACCGGTTAGACCCAACGAAGGTACAAAGTTTATGCCTGGTGCAACTGGGCTTCTCACAACGGTTGGACTTCGTGTCGGTGAGTTTGCACGAGTAGAGGAGGACGACTGAGCTGAGACCTGAAGGCTCTTCGGGCTAGGTTGTTGGGCCAAACACACTGAGCTGTTCGCAACAAAATGATGAAGCCTACACGTCGGCTTTACTCTTCCTGGCTGTATCTTAGTTCAGAAATTTTAACATATAGTTTAAACGAAATCGTGTTGGATCTCGCGAAGACGATGAAAATGCTCAACTGATAATCCGACAAATGAAGTGTGGTATTTAACTTGGCACAAAATACACGGCGGGTATTTGCGAGGTAGAGGTTTCGGCTACTATTCCAATGGTTGCGGGTTCGAGGCCTGCTATCTCCACCTGATATAATATAATCATGTCGGAACGCGTAGTGGTTGTGCAGTGTTTTCGGGTATGCGACACATTTCATAGGAATTTCAGATGACTAACAAGGGTCACAGAGGATTCATATTTTTGAGAGGTTCACAGGCTAGTATTATTACAGCAAAGATGACTAACCTCGGTCTCCTAATTCCACGTGATTAGCATTCTGATATATATATATATATATATATATATATATATGTACGAACGACCGCTAGTGGTGAGAGTCCGAGAATCATTGTCTGATGCAATCGATGTGTCCTGTGGAGTACCACAAGACTCGGTTCTTGGACCGCGTCTATTCTTGGTGTTCATTAACGATTTGGCGAGATCAGTCGCTTCTGATTTCCTATTTTTCGCTGATAATTTCAAGATATGGCGAAGGATCGGAGGATCGGACGACCACGAACGGCTGCAGTGCGATCTTAACACAGTGTCGAACTGGTAAGTTCAAAACGCCCTACCGTTCAACGTAGACAAATGTCGCGTTGTACAATTACGCCATAGACATAACTGCACCTATTTGCTTGGGACAAACGGATTGCAGACCAGCTCCCAGGAACGTGACCTTGGTATGATCGTACAGAGCGACCTCAACTGTTCAAAACAGGCTGAGGTAGCTGCGAAAAGAGGCAACCAGCACGTCGGCATACAGCGAAAGGCATTCGGGAGATTCGACCCATCAATCTTCCAAATGATGCACAATTCCTACGTGCGCGTGCATGTTGAATACGCCATCCAAGCTTGGCAACCTTGGTTGAAGCGCGACCTAGAAGCGTTAGAGGCACCTCAACGAAGAGCAACAAAGAATGTAAAGGGCCTGCGCTATCACTCTTACCGCCGAAGGCTGAAGTTGCTGGGAATTTTCAGCGGACGCTATCGAAGGCTGCGCGGCGATCTCATCTTAGCGTATCAGATGCTGAGTGTCTATAACCACGTATGCCGCCATTTTCTGAAACTTAGCTACAACACGCAGCTCAGGGGTTACTGCTTGAAATTGAAAGAACGATATAGCCGTCTAGAGTGTCGACGGGATTACTTTTCCCGTCGGGTTTTCCAACACTGAAACGCACTCCCAAAATCAGTTATATCCTCTCCTACCTTGGACGTTTTCAAAAAACGACTAGATGTTACTCTTAGCTCCCAGCATTTTTTACCTGAACTCCTCTATTGTGGATTACGCCAAGCATGATTTTGTACAGGATTTATGTATCAAATGGACCCAAGTGAGCGACCATATTTTACTTTTTTCACCAACATCAACGATCACTGCACCCCAGTGTCTTTCTGAACGTTTACACTCGATTTGTTTCAATTTTATACTGATGTAATTTATCAAAGTATTCACCTAGGCAGACGTTCGGTAGATAATCCAGACATATTCTGATTTCATCATATTCACAACAACCATCCTACGGGACGTGTCAAGCACTTGCTTTCATCCCGTGTTAAATCATTTTTCATATATATATATATATACATGTATATATACATATATACAAATATATATATATATATATATATATATATATCATTCGACCAATTTATCACTGGTAATGCGCCGCGACATATGGGTAACAACACTAAAACGCGGGAAAATGATAGGCTGTGGAGGAGAGCGTCGTCACACATCTGGCACTGAGTACCCTTCAAGATCAAGATCCAATAACTATTCTACCTAAGTGGGTTCGCGGTGTTTGGACCCTAAACCTGGAATTAGGGAAAGGTTTAATGCAGTCAACTGTAACCTTTGTCTTGACACCAAACCAAAGTTATGCGTTGATCCCTTTCCAACACCTTTACTCCGCATCGGCAAGCGCAGAGATGGCCCAGTGATGCAATCGCTGAGCAGGCCTACGAAGCATGTACCCCAGCCACTGAAGTATATGCAGGAAAATTATGCAGCTCGGTGTTTAACCCTTCTGAAATGTTCCAACGGTGACTTGGGCCAGTCAGATGCAACTGCCGATGCAGGCACAGTTCTTAATCTTGTCAGCTACGCGGTCAAAAGGAAAACATCGCGGTTTATGACAACCTAATCCGGTGCGGTTAAAGACACTAGACGTTAGAGCATGTGCTTACTAATTGTTTCTAGGGAATTATGGCATCAGTTTAAAGGGAATGATGACATGCAGTGGTTTGTTATAGACAACGAAGTTCTTTTGGTTTGTTTTATCAACAAAACGAACCGAATGGGCTGATGTTGTGCGTCAGTGCCAAGCACACCCGTTCAACGCTTACCGAAAACGTTGCTTGGGTTATCCGATCTTGGCATAAAATTTAATGGGGTTATTCATTGGTTTGGTGTTGGTGTTCGAAAAAGTAAAGCTTTTGTGCCATAATCTTTGGCCACGTGTCCACGGTTCATCCTATGAGTCTCAACACATTAAAGCAAATCGCATGCAACCGGTAGGAGAGCAGCATTCGGTCCTGTTTTATGGGTAGTGTTGCCATTTAAAATGTTTACATTGATGCGTTATTTGCGGAGGTAAGATATATGACTGCACAGAACATAAAAATCCAAAAATAAGGATACCTGACAGACGCATTGTCATCGCATTCTAATCCCCACCTTATGAGCTCACGATGTTTGCATCTTCCCCCTGCTGATGTTCCCTTTTGAACTCTGGATGTTAGCATAATATGTGTCATTCCTATGTGAGGTCGTCCTTTACCCTACGCTATTGCCGCCACTGATGACTACCGCTACACTTGAAACAGGCCTTTCATGCAGTGTCTACAGCTTTTTTATTTCCCTGAAAGCGAACATCAGCAACTGGGGCAAAACGCAAGTAAGCACTTCGAGTAAAATGACTAATTATCGCACTTTGTCTATGCCAGGAGGGTTCCGACTTCATTAGGGTTATAGACCCAAACTCGTGACCTGCAGTAGCAACTAGGTATAAATGAAACTCGCACACAGATAAAAACATGGAATACTTGAGACCGGGTTATTGCTAGCCAGTCACAATGCAAAAACAGGGCGCCTGGAGTTTGCGTATGCCCAAAACTGAGCGAAACCCATGGAAGTGGGCGCAAGAAATCAGTGCAAAACTGAAAACAGACACAGTATATGTATCAGAATGGGTAAATAAGAGGCAAATTATAAGGACACGCACACAAGTAAAAGGGCTCGGACGGAGTATGTAAACATTAAGAAGAGAAACTTCCGTAAGGTTAAAGAACGGAAGGAAATTACAAGTAGAAGAAACCCTGGCCGAGTTTGCACGCGGCTGTGGATACACTTGCACATAACGAATGGTTGATAAGCATTGCAACGAAGTGGTAGAAAAATAGTATTTCAAAAATGTGGAAAGGAAAAGGACGCTAGGATGAAGCGCACCCGAGTAACTGAGGGAAAACAAGCGGATCGGATATGTACAGAACAATGTGCATTTACAAACAGAGAAGCCAGCGTAGTGAGCATCACAAACAAATCGAGGTAGCAATGAAACCACGCAGTGTGATGCGTGGCCGATAGCTCCAAGCACAACAGGAACAATGCGAATGCACAATAAGAGACGATTGCGAATGGACTTTCGAGACTGGTGTACGGCTTCTAGGTCAAGAATATATGGTGTGAGAGGATAACGAGAATATAACTGTCAGCTCGTAAGGGGTCATTGGAGGTCATGCTTAACTGCGGTAACTGTTGTGGACAACCGGGGATGATTGGTGTGAAGGCGCTTGAACAACCGGTTCCGAATTAGTTTGCCGGCGAGATATATTGACGAAAAGTCCATCAGGAGGTTTAAAGTTAACTCCAAAGTCTTGTGGCATTCGGTACTTATCGTCTAATAAATATTTCAGCCTATCGTCAACTTTGACTTTACAACCACTATAGTGAAGATGGGCCTAGAATTTTTCCATGCCATCCATGTGTCCTTCTTCGTAGTCACGAAGCGCTGCATGGAAATCCCTGAATAGTGGAGATACATTCGTGAACCAAGCATCCTCAACTATAACAAATAATATTTTATTTTGTTCCAGTTTACCATTTACAGTCCGTGGTTATCAAGCTGGTTATTCAAACAAAGTCGAAAGGGTAGCGAAGCCATATGGGTGGAGCAAGCCACAATGGATCACCGCTAGTGATGGCACGCGGGTTTGCCACCACACAGGAGCGTTGATATACCAACGTGTTCGTCTGCACACTTGCCGACACACATTTCGTTGGATAAAGTTTGAACCGCTGCAAGACAACCATTCACACCGATAGCACCTGCATTCCGGTTACCGCGATTGCTCCGAATCGATCATTGGCAAAAGAAGTATTGTATGAGATAAGGTAGGGTTCGGGAAATGTCAGATCTTTCATTACAATCGCGCGCGCGTTGCTGATACATCGCCGACCATATAGAAATAAATATTTTCTTAAAACACGTATGTAAGGCGTCAACACTCTTACGAATCAGAATTTCGGTTACACTTTCCTCTAACCAAACTCACACCCTGCATCGTAACTTAATAATGCCATAAGCTCTGTCGTGCAAGGTAGCTTTTCCAATCATTGATTCGCGGTCGGTCTTATGATCTTTACCATGTTAAGCGGTGGTATTCTTCATCGTGTGCCCAGGGAGCAGGGTTCGTGACGCTGTACTCAAGATGGGGTCCGCCCACTTACTTTGCGCATGAAAACAACAAACAACGGGTCGTACGTTTCCTCGAGTCGGGGTAAAACAACCGTTTCCATTTTTCCGCCAACTTTTATGTACTGAGTGAGCCAAGCTACTAACGACAGTGCGATGTGTATGCTCAGCCTTGAGACTGCGCGCGTGACGCGTGCATTGCCTACTTGTCTTTTGAATACTGACCATCATATGTTTCCTTCACCAAACCCTTTATTAGAATACACGGTTCTTAACAGTTGATGGACCTCGTTGTGTTTTTCCTGAGGTCTAGTGTGCTTACAGGGCTACAACACTGTTCTCGGCATTTCAGATAAATTACCTTCTCGGCGTGCCTCATCCTCCACTCTCATACATGTTTGAACGTGCAGTGGTCAGGGCTGCTCCCGGGTGCAACGACTTCCTTTGCAAGCCGGATGCGTGGTGGCTGTCTACCTGAGTCAAAGCTTTACCAAAACCAAATGAATCCACCTAGTATTTACTAATTATCAGTAATCGTCTTAGCAGCTTATATGCCACCTCGATTAGCGGCGGCATGCAGAGATAGTCGTCACTCTGGGGACCAGTCCTATCATCTATGAATGGATCCAAATTCTGCAGGATTCGGAGGGCGCGTGCTACTGACGAGTCCCAATACGACGAAACGGCCGTCTACCTCTTTTCTGGTGGTGTGTTGTTGTCTTCCTGAGTTTGGCTGTAAAGAATTTACACAAAATACACACACGGGACGAAGGTGACGCCCCCAAATAATCTCACTGCTCCTTGCTTCACTCTGGTGGAGCACTGCATTCCAAAAGCATGTTCCAGCAATTAGGAGGCCGATTTAGCCGATGTTTGGTAACCGATCGAGCCAAAGGCACATGAACTGACCAATGGGTATGTAGCGAAGTTTGGCATTGATTGGAAAATTCCTCTGAGATAGACCATTGGTCATCACCTGCACTGTAAGCGGCAATCTGCTTGGAAATCTAGAGTGAACGCGTCTCTCCCGATTTCAACAAAACAAGACCGGAACTGGAATACGGTGCTATTACAACTAATCAAAAAGCAACAATGTACAATACCTCAATAATCGCGCTTCCGGTACAGGCTTATCAGACAACGACAACAATTCAAGGTAGCCAGCAAGCTGAGCTTTAAGTTCCCACAGAATAAGCTCATTTCAATGCACTGTGGCTTTAACAGGTTTACACATGACCGATCGAAAAAGGAGGTTGCAGTGAAACGTAGGCGCTCGGCCAGTGCTGATAGTGCTGGTAGTGTTGGTATTGCAGGTGTTTCAATTGTAGGTGGAGTAACATTTGCAATTGTCCTCACGTACCAGATGGTTTCATGTTTGTGAACTCTACTCACATGATCTCGCAACACAGTCAGATCACATACGATGGGAGGAATGTTTTACTCGCCAGTATTCGAGTGCCACGGCGAGGGAGTTAAAACGGAACATCATTAACTGATAACATGAGGCGGATCCACATGAAGCGACAATTAGGTCTGTTCAGAACTTGGATATATAGGTCAACGCATTCAGGGTTAACTGCACGTCATCTGTGTTTAAAGTGCGAAGTAAATCAAGTTGGCAGGGAACACTGTCTCCATTGAGAGCAAGATAACAAGGATCAGTTGGGACAGAGAAAGGAGTTGGGAAAATGCTAAAGGCAATCACAACCATGAGGCAGGGAGCGGAAGGAAGGCAGCAGAGGATAGGACATTTGGGAGCTCTATATGCACCTTACGTTTTCTTCCGCTGCATGTCCTACCTTCCCTACTGCGAGGATCTTTAGCACGCTGTCCGTGTCCTCAGCTAATCCGGATTTATTCCCCTCTCCCCCACCGCGTGTGCTGCTCACGCTCGCACTCACACTCGTATGTCGTGCTTCATCATTTTTACGCATACATTCCCTTACTAAACATAGTTGACCTTATTTGATTTGTCCCGTCGGTAACAGTTAACCCATGCACTAGGTATGGTGCCTCTATCTTCACGGCCTTGTAAGATAATTACCGCTCAGGTCGTCAAATTTGAAATCATGATTAATTGTATGTGTGCTTTCTGTAAACCCCTCAGTTTGTGATTGGGCCATTGATGATTGGCCAATGTCCATGATAATACTTTCACACGTCTATGGTGTGCTCACTTGTCCTCTGGCTATCTGTTTGAACAGCGCTTTCTTTCCCGTTGTGTAATGTTGATACACCGGGATCCTGGACGATTGAGGTATCCCCGAGTTACTTAACTGTATGTCATTTAACAGTACCGTAGTTATTGCGATCCAACTTTGTTTTGATTGCAGGATCCCTGGTTACGTGTCACTCAACGTTCAAACGGCGGAAGTTACAAGGTCACCAGCTCCCAATGGGTGCGATTCCCGACTTCGCAGCCACTTGGAATCCCATTGTAGCTGGCCAGCAACGGGTCCAAATAGAGCACCATGCCATAAGCTACAGGTGGCATGGATTGGATTGTTGCTCGTTTTAGAGTACCTTTGGTAACAGTAGAAAATAGCAGTTGAAACAAAGGCAATGCATGGCGCTGAACAGAGTTCTTCGACAAAATATCGGCTTGGCCATTTACTGCTTCAGAATCCGAAAACCAAAGCGACGTAGCCAAAAGTATCACGAGTCGCATCACCATGCATCTAAAAATTTACCATCTGTAGGAACAATGAAGCAAATCAATGTAATCTAGCGGTTACAATCCATCGTAGAATGGATACAAAATTCATACTTACATGTAAACTAATTAGATTAGTAAAACAATGGGTCTCCTTCAGCCATTTCATCAAAGCAGTGAGAAGGCAGAGGTTGCGATATGTCAACATTTCGATTGTTCTCTTCAGTCGCAAACACAATACGAGCAGAAACATACAAACGATTATATACCTGGAAAAAGTTAAGGCCCATCAATCCGTGCGATATGCACAGAAACGCTTGAAGCAATCGATTTGGTTGCCATGGTCTTGACTGTGACATTTTGATTGGTGTTACTTATTTTTCCAAGTATATAATCGTTTGTGTGTTTATGCTCGTATTGTGTTTGCGACTGAGAAGAAACCACTCGAAATGTTGACATATCGCAACCTCTGTCTTCTCTCTGCCTTGATAATTAGACAAGGGCAAAAAATAAAATCAGTAATATATTTGCCGGTTTATGATTGGTAATTTACTGATCAGCAGCTAGCTTGTTATAATTGGGGCAACCAATGCTTATGAATCCTAAGTGTAGAATGTAGTACTGCGTTTTTAAACTGCAATGGCCATGCAGTTTAAAAGCAATCAAAGGTGAGAAAATGATTTGCTAAATTCCCAAGAATTACACATTACTGCGGTCAGTCTTTCAGGAAGGTGAGTTTAAGTACTTACTGATCACAAACAAATCTGGATGTTTTTATATCACTTGGCAGAGACCATGTGGTCGATATGTGTCTCCACGATAAACACGATACAGCATCTAACCAACTCCACTTTAAGTAGTTATTGAGAAAACTGGTAGAACTTAGAAGCGACGAAAATGTGCAGGGGTAAACATGACGATGTGTAAACCTCCAAAGTGAAATACTAGCAGGATGGAAAACGTAGCACCCGCTACTTGACCTTCATCCTAGTAATGTCAAATTAAGTTGCCGGTGATAACTTTATTTCCATGCAACTTTTATAGAACTTTGTCTAAAGAAATTTTAGTGTCGTCAGCTGCTGTCGTCTGCCGCTGCTTCAGAAAAAGGGACCGGCAGGATAAATTACCAAACACGGGAGTACACGTTATATTTCCAAATATTTGCCTAAAAGATGGCCCTAATGATTTGTCCCATCTTAGTTAACAGTTTGTAAAACCATTCGGTGTTTACTGCTTACTACCGAAATAGCTAACTACGGTTAAACTACGGCATCTACAGTAAGGACGCGAATAAGTGCCTTTGTAGGACTAGTAAATATTAGTCCGAAACGGTGCGCGAAATTAGGCGCGGATATCAGAAGGCAATTGGAGTCGGACACCGCGGACTGTATTCGATGGGCTACAAGAAGATGCGGACAGATAAAGCGAGGCAGGAGGTACACGTTAGCGCTGGAACTTCGAAGCCGGTCGAGTGTCGAGCAGGTTGTAAGGAAGGTTAAAACAAGAAAGAATAATGTACAATTGGTCAACAATTCAATAGTACAAAAAAGATAGCGGTTATGATTTCAGAAGGTTTGAATACAAATCGGTTTTTGGTAGGGTTTTATTGTGGCAAAACAAGTCTATGCCGCTATCGCATCCTCTCTGTTTCACAGAGCCCAGACTCTGTGTACAGAGGAGGAGCACAAGAAGGCCGCTCGTAAGGAGGCGGTTAGCAAATTAGTAGACAGTGGATATCCGAGGCGGTTAGTGAAACGCCAATTGCAGAGCCCTAAATCCACCTCCGCGACGCACAACGGAGTGGATTGGGACAGTGGGAATCCCCTATAAAAAGGGAACCTCAGAAGCAATTAGACGAGTACTGAACAAGGAGAAAATAAGAGTGGTTTTTCGAAAGGGTCAAACGCTCCATTCAGCACTTGTGCGTTTGAAGGATCCACTTCCAAGAGACAGGACGACAAACTGTGTTTATAAAATCAATTGCAAAGACTGTGAACACATGCATATAGGTCAAACAGCGAGAGAGCTACGCACGAGGATAGCAGAACACAAGAGGTACGTTTCGCGTCCACCGAGAAATGAGCCTGAATACAGGGCCCTACTAAAAGATTCAGCGGTGGCCGTACATGCGCTAGAGGCAGGACACGCGATTGATTAGGACAATGTCGAGATACTTAGGAGGGGATTACTAGCAACAGGCCAAAGGTTAATTGCTGAGGCAATCGAGATTACTAAGGCTAATAACTGTGTGAACAGAACAGACGGGGTAGAGTTATCGAACGCGTGGCGGGCTGTGTTAACCCGGTCAGTCAGAGGTGTCGGCGGACGAACTCAGGTCGGAGAGTGAATCAGCAGCTGCAAGAAAGGAATGCCTCACATGTGAACGACCGGTGACGTGGATCAATGAGAAACGCTCGATGCTTGTTGTTTCACTAACATGGCCACTTGACCTATTGACCTGTAACATTATTAGCCAATGGTTCATTTTATGTCTTGCAACCTTCATCTTACGCTCCCATAAATAGCTAAGCCAATTTTGTAACGATTCACTTGGCCTGAATAAGCTCTTGTGTCAAGGGCGAAACGTTGCCACAATAAAACCCTACCAAAAACCGATTTGTATTCAAACCTTCTGAAATCATGAAATCCCAGTCGGTTCCAAACATATTCCGAGATAGCGGTTATATTTTTAGGCGCTACAACTCCCTCCATTTTAATCTCTTCACGTTATTATAATGCGTATGCGATTATCCGGCTAACAAATATTGTACGGTATTTTAGGTGCGTTTCAAATAAGTGATTCGCATGTGTAACCGACTGAATATCCGAGACGATTTGCCATAATGCCTATGGATGATATTCTAAGTCGGTAAAAGTTACATTTTGCAGTTCTGCTAAGGAAAACAGGAGTCGGTTGAAGTGAATTACATCAACAATACTGTTTGTTATCTTCTGCATCTTAGTCAACGATTAACGGTGGTTAGATTGGTTCTTCCTCATGATAACTGTATACTGCATTACCTCAGATACAAGCTTTATACCATTGTGTATTAAGTCCATAATAGCGAATTGGATGATAGGTTCACTTTCTCAGTTGAATCCTTCATTTTGTCTATAAAACATGGAGAACATGAACCAGGTCTTCCGCTGACGATATGTCCTTTGTCTATAGAATAAACTCCAAGTTGCCTGGTTCATAGGATGATCAGTTCGCATGTGCAGTTTGCGCGTTAGTCTATCCGTCAGAGATACAACGAAACTTTCCCGTCAATTGATAACTGACGCGTGCTCTTCATATATACCTTTGCTAAATGGCATCCAGTTTATGTGTGCACATACACCGATACGGAGAGACAATGTGGGTTTTTTGGTGTAATTTGGTGGGGTTTTCTTTGCAGTAGCTTCCAAAGCAGTAAGTCCTCCATATGGTTGGAAAAGCACTAGACTGTAGTTTAAACCCGTTAGGTTTCCTCCGTAGTGTGTACTCATATTGTCTATCAGGATCCGAACCCATGATCACTAGCGGCTTGTACCGCTAGGAGGTAGCTTACGCCACTGAGCCATGGGAACCAGCGACGGACCATCATGAGTTACAAGACAACTGCGATATAGCGTGTCTCATCCTCCACTGCCATACAAGTTACAACCACAGTAGGAGACGGGTTATCCTAGAAAGATACACGGCTTCTATGACCTTAGTTATGCACGACGTACTATTTAAAAGTTGTTAGAGTTGAGGACCATGTGACTTGGAAGCTACTGCGAACGAACCCCTAACAAGTTACACTACTGATTCCTATGGCATCAAATGTAATACCGTTGAAGGACGTAGCATAAATAGTTAAGTTCCTAGGAAGCCGTAGCATTGCTCTTCATGAGCATGTAAATAAAGAACCTTGCCTTACTTATGTGAGACATTGATTATTTCTGACTGTTATAGCAGTCAAGGAAACGTACAGAACGAGTCACCACCGGACTATGATCCGTAGAAAAACCTGTTTTAATTGAGGATTACCGAGATGATCTCCTTGGTGCACTTGGTAAACAAATGTAACAGGTCTTGTGCTCCGTGAGACTCGAGGTTTGGTACTGATCTACTTGACGAATTATCTTTGCGATTTAGCTCTTGAGTCTGATACCTCGTTCACGAAGCTGTGCTGATCCGTTGGCTCATCAGCAAGGCATATTGACTCTAGCAAATTGACAAACTTTTTGAAATCGCAACTGATCACGCGAAATCTATCATGGTGAATAAGATTCTGATACTTGCTTCTTCCAAAAATATGGATAGCGAAGTGTGGATACATCTGATCTCTGATGGTACTGGCGGCCACATCAAGGACAACGGAAGAAGGGGAAAGTAGAAATCAGTGGATCTAGAAATTAACAGTCCCTGTGTAAATATCAACCTGTTGCTTGGCATACATTGCGCCGCGTCCATCGGCGATAAGTGCTATGTGGGGATTATCTTCAATTGATAGCCATTTGCATCACACTATAACTGCTCTATGTTTTAAGCGAATGTAGAAAGACTCGGAGTTCACGGCAAAAGCAGCACAGAAGCAGTCACTAATACAACCTTTGGAGACGCTTGTCCACCCAACTTGAAGTCGCCGGGATTAGGATGAGATTCTGGATGGCTGCATGGCAGATTGATCTAATTAATCTACGGTGTTAGTTTTACACTTTTAGTGTCATTAAAACTGAAATGGCGTCTAACTGGCAGTCTTATGGTTGACCTAAGGGGTTGCTGAGCGACAACAATTCATGATTTGGAAAAAGCCATGGCAAGTGGCAACGAGTCAGTAGCTTTCCAACGTATTTGTAGCGAATGATCTTGAAAAACTAGCTAAGAAACATGTGAACCACCACCCCAACTGTTGGACATGGCGAATGAATCTTTGGTGAAAACCACCGATGCGCTAACCCACTTGCCATTGCTTCATCATTGCACACAAGTATAACACTGTGGTCACTGAGAATGTATGGTGAAGGTTAACATATCTTAGGACATAATCTTCTCCTTCAATTGTGGGACGGCTTGACAAACTACCTGCAGTTTCACCTCCTTGGAATAAAATTGCAAGTTGTTAAGTGTCGTGGCGGAAATTTGCAAGTGCTATTCAGTTACCCGAAGTGAAGTTTTATTTGGGCATCAGGACCAACTTGTACCTAGGAGAATTCTCAGGGAAATGTTGGAAAACTCCTATCTATTAGGTACTCCCGCTAAGTGGCTCCAGGAGCTGAGCAAAGCTCTACGGATGGTGTTTCCTAAGTCCTGCAAGAAAAGTAGTTTGTGTTAAAGTAGTTCAATAATATCGGCACCATTCAGTTTTGGTACCAAAAGGGCAATGATTGATTGTTCTCACAGTTTGTTCAAAGGTGAACGATTTAGCCCATGTCTAAGTTAAAACGCAGTGCACACGGACAACCTGGCTCGCCTTAAATCGAACTCATCCTGGGTGTAAGCGCATCTCGATAGATTGGGAAACAGCGCTGCATACCATGGTACGTTCTTCATGCCCTCAGTGTAGAAGATGGCTTTGCATAATTTTTATGACGAGACGATATTTGTACCCATCAGAAGACAACTCCTGGAACAGTTTTATCGGTTTACTCATCTTGAGAGCTACATATTTAAGATAGTCACATCACTAGAAGGTTGCCGTATGCACAATTAAAGCCCATAGTGATTTTCCAAAGTCGCAGTCTCGGTGGGATATTAACTTGTCAGCCAAAAGCAAATGATTTGATTGAGCAAAAAGTAGCCATTTCACACGAAGACAGCACAAAATAGGTTATATTTGATGACTATGCCTGGTGAGAATTGCTCACATGTGGTGGGTGTCAACAGTGCGAAACACTGACGTTACTCTGATGAAGTTTGTCAACAGACCATCCAGTGCTGTATTTCAGCGTCCGCTGAACTTTTTCTTACCCATATCATGTTCTTCATACAGCTGTTTAACATGTTACAGCATGTGTTAGTTAACGCCAAGTTAATTAGTTGGGGTAGGCTCCGCTGTGGTCAGCTGGTGATATTGCAGAAAGACATGAGGAAGTCTGCTCGTATGTTTGATCAAGATGGTGACCGCGTTGATACTGCATACGGACCTTATCAGCAGTTGAAGATGATTTTCGACGCAACATCACGGTAAAGCCAATGGAACTCCGACCTTTGCAGCTGCTAAGATGTTCCAAGCAGATAAATTTTACTTCCTTTTATTCCGATATAATCGATTAATATTATGGTGATAAAGAGAATCACGGTAACTGGGTCCACCGCGCACCGATTCGTATGTATCATAATAATCCAACTTAACTGACAAGGTCTCATTGTGCTGTCCAAACACGGTTGCCCCACCAGTTCGTACCTAGTGGTGATGATAATCTTGTAGAACAGAGAATGGTAAGAATTGACAACTCACCACTACTTCTTTTGACGAGCAACTTGCCGCACCGTTGGAGATGATGAGTAAGATGGACTTTTCAAGTCGGTATAGAATTATGTTTAACACGGAGATACTTACGTAACTGAGATGTGCACGTACATGTACGAAGCCCATGTGAACAGGATGTTTGCAGTAGCAAGTGTACGTCTTATATCATAAAATTGCAAACAACTGCGAAAAGTATACGATCGTAGTGAAGAGCGACCAAAGACGTACTAAGACTCGTGGAAAGGATCGGTGTGTAATCTTACAAAATTTTCATGGAACTACGATGGAAAAAAGCAAATCACGAGTGGACAACTCTTATTCTGCAATGATAAGTGAACTAAATCACAAATTCACTTAGTTTTGATAGTTTTGAATTCGGATACCGATGATGTGAATTGAAGAATAGCAATAAGCTGTACCTCTAACGACTCCGTTGAACTGTGTCGAAAACGTACTTCTAACGATTTGCGATTATTTCTCGTTCCATGACTTCACCAAGCGTCGTGTTGAGCACTGAGACACAAGAACTATTAGTGACCGCAAGAATAAGTTCAACAGATTTGTAGTCCAACTTAACATCCTTTGGGGATCCTATTTTCAGTCCCACTCTAATTTATTGGCTATTATAGTTACAAGCGTAGTATTGCTGTTCTAAGATATTCTTTTCAGTCGGCCTTCCATGTAAAAGCTTCCTACACCACGAAAGTACTGGATAAAGTAATTGACCACAAGAGATAAGAAAAGGAGGTGAACAAAGCCGTTATGTACTATGTGTGAAAAGGTGTTTACATGGCTTGGGGACAAAATTTTCGGTTGATAGCCTAGTCGTACCGGGTTCTAGACGCTGCGCTACCTAAAGGGTGCTAATCCGCAGAAGCCAGACTTTGAGTAGAAGGTCGAGTGCATGCAACGCCTTACATATATTTGCATTTTGTCGGTTTCATACTGAAAAGACGGTGTGATTGATGTATCCAATCTGCATTAAATCCCACGCGGTACAAACGATTTTGTCACATGCTTCGTCGAGCCGCGGCCTGCGTAATAGTGTTTGGATACCAACCACTGGAGAAGACTTGGAGTCGGTAGTAGACGCTGAGTAAGCGATGCCGATATATTTGACCCGAACTCGTAAAATCTACTGCAAGTCTCTTCCAAGTGTACGACTGTAAGGGTGACACAAACATGTGGTGGACTGATGGGCAATAATAACCATGAGCTGGAGCGAAGAACAACCTTTCCGTGGTTCGGAAATAACTGGCTCCAGCAAATAGGTCAGCA
Organism: Dicrocoelium dendriticum; assembly: GCA_944474145.2. Taxonomy (NCBI): domain Eukaryota; kingdom Metazoa; phylum Platyhelminthes; class Trematoda; order Plagiorchiida; family Dicrocoeliidae; genus Dicrocoelium; species Dicrocoelium dendriticum. The sequence goes on from OX104063.1 coordinate 135,729,627, forward strand.
GCAGTGTTTCAGGCACGGTGGATTTTCGCCTGACAAACATTCTTATAAAACGTGACAAATATCAGTGTAACAACATTATGACGTGGTGGTTGTGACTCGCCACCAAATAGAGTCATTGCTCCTGGCCTATCCAAATGATCGTACACACTCCACGGACGTCATTCATCTACTCTGACGATTTCATTTGATTCCTTCTCACTCTGTACATCTGACAGAACACAATCACGAAAGTAGCAACACACCTACAAATCTAAGCAACAGAACTATATACACATATGCTCTCATTCAGAAATATATTCTTGAAACAAAGATTTATTGTTGCCCGTTAACTTGCAACGTCCATCTTTCGCTCCTTGCTGTAGTTTCACCATGATCATACCTATGAAGATGTGCCTCACATTCGCAAGAATATACCATTTATTTATTTGTTTAAGTTAAACTATGCAAGGTTGACAGCCTAGCAGGCGCATGTAGATAGGTAGAAACCAGAAATCAGTCATAATTCTTGCGCAACATAAATGAGCTTTCGTTGGAAAATAGCAGGTTTTGGAGTTCACAACTTAATTTATCCTAGTGTCATTGGACCGCAATCCAGTAACAGGAGAGAATTGGTGCCTAACCAATAAATCACACTTTGCAAATGCTGAAGATCGGGGGCCGCAGTGTGTAATTAATTGCATATGACAGGAAGCGTGCTACTGGACAACTGAAGAGCACATGAAGCAACAGCGAGAAATTGGAATACCAATAAATCAGCAAGCGACCAACCAACTGACCGTTTCTGGTCTTTATATTAGATATGCAGTTTATGGGATTGCTAAAAGCAGCGCATTTTGTGACCAAAACAGTTTGGCTACGTAAGACATCGCGGAGATCATGAAAGTTCCATAAATTGCCGTCAGTTAAAACAAACCAAATGCCTAGTCGAAATAAATGACTGATCAGTCGACCAAGGCACGTCATCGCGTTGAGTATCTCGTTCAGAACACGAGAATTTCGCTAGTGTATGTAAGATATGTTTTAGACTGGATGGTTGGACAACCAGCCCAAGTAGTCACTTGCTTACTTCACGATGACCAAGACAACAACATCTCTCATGGATCAGTGCGTGAGTAAATGTAAGAGTGAAAAGAAAAATGACAAATCAATCATTACAGCTACTCCACCTGGAATAGGGAAGAAGCTTTAACTCCTCTGGTCGCATAAAGCGAGGGTAGGAGAACAATCGCAGTGTGAGGTCCTAGATGCAGACGACGATTCCAAAGATCCGAGTATGGTGGTTGGTACCTGTTCAACCAAATTCAACTAGTCCACTAATACGTTAAACATAATACACAGAGACACCTCTTAAACCCAGCGAAACACTGTCTGCAACCGTACTCTTACTGCTAGCTGACAGTCAGGGAGTATGCACCTAGCTGCAGGGGCTATGTTGGAGTGTTGCCGCAACTTCGTCTATACCAAACCTGCAGCACAGTGTGCTACAAGTCAAACCCAAAACTAAAATTCAGCAGCGAGTTGTTAAATCCCTTGTGGCTTCATCAGATTAGAGTAAATGTCTAACAATGCATGCCTCATTTGGTGTCACATTGATGCTTATTTCAGACACGGAGTTCAGTCAATGACGGAGTTTGACCTTCAAACATAGCCTCGTTTCGTTATACGAAGCACGATTAGACATTATAGATCCACACTATCGAGTCCGACAGAATTGTAGAGAGCTATTAAAGTTGCAATCATTAGTCGTTTAACGAGACCTTTTGGCTAGCAACAGAGCGCTTCTTAACTCACCTTAGCTTGTTAGGTAGCCTGTCCTCTTTGACAACAACCTAAACGATTAAGCCAAGACATAACTGTGTGCCTTTGCAAGAAACTCTTAAAAATCACACCAGTATGATAATAGTACGCACTATCAACTACCTGAGAGGTTTGCAACGCTTTCAACAACAAGTATACTTACTCGTTGGTTGGCTGGGGCAAAACTGGCCAAAAGATGAGCAATTTAGACAGTACACTTTATGTTTCCATATTTCGCTTGTGTGTTTCCACCCTTCGGAATATGCTCTACAAGTGGGACTTCAAGCGACCAATATACGCACAACACGATATGTATGCATAGATTTACGATATAAGTGTTGCTGCCAGGCAAACTGCGAAGGACACCATTGCAACCCATTGCAAGAACTAACATAAGGGGACACAAGTTGACCATGAGAAGTCGACGTCGTGCTAAAACAAAGCTGGTTTAAACTTTATTATTTTCATCCCAGTAGCTCACATGCTGTCTAACATTACCCTGTCCGGAAGAGCACCAGACGAGCGTTTCGTCGCATTAGGGCTCACAAATAGTGCGCATTTTTCGGTTATTTACGCATATTTATAGGCATTTCACAGAGTGCTAACAAGTTAGCTAGTTAACAAATCAAAATAGCGTGTTGTTTATCAAACTTCACGCGCACATCAATTCATTCTCTCCCTGAGGGGTTACATGCACTCACTAGCAGTGACACTCTCATTGGTCGTGAGACATTAACCAACGAGACTCCCTAGATGTAGGCACAGGGCTAGGTGCACGCGTCTATTGAAGGCAGGTATGCTCCCGAGAAGGTTGACACGTTGGTGTTAACGAAAGACAGACAGGGATGAGAGCGTCGGTGCTAGAGGGCACAACAAATACGCCTTACTGTAGCTGGTCAACCTACGATGAAGTGTTTGAACGTTCTTCCTCAGCACCCCATTAACAGATCGTTTTTCGGAAAGAGTTACCATTGCTTCGTGTTCTGACACAGCCGGTAGCCGGTGTTTCTGCGCGAAATTTCCAGCGCTTGTCCGGGCATTCCCTAACGTATCGAGCCCACAATCTGTGATCGGTCCAAGGTGCACAATACCCATGGCACATTTAGGCTCCAGGTTAGTATTGCCTCTGATCGAAACAAAATACTGCATGAAGATAAAAGTACTACTAGGCATATTTCCCATCAAGCAAAAATCTGTGACAATGTTTGGCACAGAACATACACGTACAGGTTGTGTCATGTTCTCGCGAGAGCAGTGTCGAATTATCTTCTTATATCTGTCTGCATTCCTGGCAAGGTATTTGCTTCATAGGTTTGTCTTATGCGATGGTAGGAGGCAAAGTTGTAGTTTAAGTATGTAGTGCACACTGAGGACTAAATACACTACCTGCAGGGGTGATATTACACACATTAGACGTTATGTGGGCTTTTAATGAATGGATGTTCAAATGCTCTTCCTCACGAAAAAGCGACATAATGCTATCCACCTACAGGAAGCTTCGCAACTTACTGTGGAAGGATTGCACAGTCTCACACGGCAGCCGATTCCACAGAGAAGCATATATAGTAAGACTAAAGTTTAATCGCAGATTTGTCCTGCATCGTGGTATAATCAACGTAATGTCTTTGTTATGTAGTTCTCGCGTGTAATTTTCCCTTACTGTTAAGGTGGATCGATTGCAATGTATATGGCCATGAATCAGATTGCGCAGTAGTCTCCAGCTATCTTTTGATCCTTAAAGTCAAAGCGGATCGAGATGAAGTTGCTGGTAGCGCTCCCGAGATTTTATGATAGAATTTCTTCCAATACGTCTTTAGTAAGTGACCGTTGAAGGCTATCTATTGATGTCCTGTCTGATTTCCTCATATTGTCTCAGCTTATGCTGCGATGCTCCAACATGGGGCGATTAAGGATCTTAAATAGTTCAATTGTAGCTGTGATTGTCTGCATGTTATGAGAGATGTTAACGAAGGATTGCCTGGATCGTACTATCTGGTACTCAATCTGTTCTGAGAACATGAAGGTACAAAAATGTTTGACTTCAAAGTCATAGGTAGACCATGGTACACAGATGTCTTCGCTGTTGCGTGTGCTGGATACTTTGCGTGTCAAGCGACCGCGACATAAGTTACTTGAGTGTTGTGCTTTAAACGTAATCACCAACTTGTCGCACCAAGTCTCAAGCGAATTAATGTATTCTTGAATCAGTGGTATTACTTTCGGGAGTTCACCTCGTCAATATTTGTGGACAAATGTTATATCATCAACCAATAAAACGGCACACCGTCTTTGTCAAACAAACTGCTAGCACTGACACTAAGAAGGGAAATTAATATACTGAACGCACATCCTTGTTTAACCCCGCTGGTAATTGCAGGCGGGGAAAAGTAACATTCGCGTAAGGTTATTATCTCAGGTCGATCGTTCGTTTATGATGACAGCCAACCCAACAGTGTGGCCTTCATAACCTTGACTTGCGTCTTCTCGGTTCATTTGGAATAATCCTCTTTAACTTCTCTCCATCTTTCTCGCCGCATATTCACCGCAAGCCCATTCGAACCGGATTTACCAGCGCTAAACACTGATCTATCATACGTGGAATAATCTTATGCCACTAAAGTTTTAACCATCACTAACCTATTTGATTGTCATCCGCGAGTGAACACAAGTAGATAACTCATTCACTTTCTGCCAATTACCATTCTGTGTACTAACATTCGGTGTACAATTCTGCAGACAGTCCGAAAAGCCTAAGCTTACTCCAAGCCGACGTTCCTCAGTGCATCCGTAAAAGGATTTGTGAGCTCGCGATCTGTTTTCACCGCTATGTAGTTTTATACACTGGGTCCCAAACCAACCAGACCTATTATCGATCGATCAACCGACCAACACTCGAACGTGTGCGTACAAGGGAACACTGGAGACAGTCAGGGCGCCGTGCTGACTCACGTTTGCCTTGACGCGGGAACCTGAAGTGACGAACGCGTGACCTTAAAACAGCACGCCTGCTGTGAACATGTCTCGTATGAAGAGCAAAGACGAAATATGCGCTAAAGTGGTACAAAATGGTCTGGTGTGTACCGTGTGGTTGGAATCCTATCACACTACCTGCCTTGAGACGGGACCGACAAAAACAAAACGCTACACTAACACGGCAGAGGCGTTTTGGTTCTTCCAAGTTTGCAACGCCATCCCGCTTGTTAGCCGTCTAGATGTGCTAATGAAGATGTGTGAAGGACTAACAGCAGAGGTCGAGCAACTGGTGAGCGCCAGGGTTGCCCCCATGAGAGGAAACAGACCTGCAATTGTAGTGGAAATAGCACCCGAATTTCCTAGTCAGGCCGAAGAAGAGAGCTAGGCGTCCCAACCTTACCCCAACGATTCAGTCTCCAGCAGTACCAACTCCATTCTCTCTCCCTCTCCTATAAGTAAAAACATTGAGTGCAGCGTGCCTGCCTTAACTTCTGTACAGCGTGTTGCACCTTGTAGTCTGTTCGCTACACAAGAGACCGTAAGCTACAGTCAACCAGCCATAGAGAACAACCCGAAAAAGTACGCATCGGTTGCCGTCAGGCAAACAGCGGAAAGAGCACCGATAACCTTTGTACCCGGACTAGAGAAAACCCAAGTGTAGAAACACGGATGGCCCCCACCAGTGACGTTCACAAGTCCACCAAAACACCGGATTCTAATGCACCAAATCCAAAACCAGTAGCCACCAAGCGCAACCATGTTGCCTTAAACCTTGTGTGCACAAATGTCTTCGAAGCTAAATCCAATACAAGTAAGAGTAGGTTGACGAACGATCGAAACCAATGGGGTTCTATCTGTATGTTGATTAATTTTCATGCTAATCCCACGACATACAAAAGAAGCTCGCGTCACCCAAAAGCGTTGCATTACGGTGAACCCCGGTTACTTCGGCTAACACTAAACTCGGCGGACGAGCCAGAGGCCGTTCTGCTGTCTACGAATCGTCTTCCCAATGACTCAGGTAAAGTGCGCATAATACCTAAAATCCCATGGGAAGAACCTTCAGCGGATCCCGCTAACAGAGAGAGGTACAAAAATAGTCAAGATAAGAAAACAGTGATCGCTCACGATATTCCTGAGCTTACAGCTTCCGCTTCCGACGACGCTCAGATGCACGACGGCCAGCAATAGCACTCCATCCGAGATGAACTTTCTCTCGAAAATGTCTTGACCATCTCGTTGACAAGGATCCCCTATCACCAAACTATAAGGTGTGCGATCCCAGGCTGTTAAAACTTGTGTTGCAATCAGAACAAACGGCGCAAATCCTTCTAGAAAACTGGATTAAATTTCGTGGCAAACTGCCAACCGAAATTCGCCTGAAAGCATCGGGAGCACCAGCACCTTCTATTGACAATTCAGTGGAGGCATATTTCCCAATGAAAACGTCGACTGCTGAACCCGACTCAGGGACGGTTTCAACAGTATCCATAATTTCCGAAGGGAAACAGCAGAGCACGAGCAAACCCCGGGATCCGGGGCATCTGATACTTGACTATATGACAAGTTCGTTCCAGGAGTCTACAACCTATCCAAAAATCGACTAGTCGTCGACTCTTTATTGGTCGGCGTTAAATCACTTGATTCATCCATCCAATGGAATACACTTTTGGTCTCCGAGAAACTCTCATCCAGGTACACAAATGCCCAAGGTCTACACAGAAAATTAGCTGAGTTACTACTTCGACACGCGTTAGCAGCTTTGGACCTCATCGCTGTCACCGAAACGTGGTTGCGCTGTGAGATAACGGATGCTGAAATCACGCCAACAGGCATGTCCGTTGTCCGGAAGGATCGAGCCAGCAAAGGTGGTGGGGGATAGCCCTCTACTTTCGTAACAAGTTGTAATGCGAACCCATAAATGATTCAGAAACCGACCTACCTGACTCTATTTGGTGCAATTTTCGGCTAAGAAGGAACAATCTTAGCCTATTGGTTTTTGTTTAGCGCGCACCGTCGTCTACTTCTGAGATGGACTGCAACTTGGCGGCTGCGTTGGGGAAAGTGATAAACAGGAAGTACAGTCACATTCTAGTCACCGGCGACTTCAACTTACATGCTCTACAATCCCTGACCACACCAGGAGAGCTATTCAAAGCAGACGTGCAATATATGATTTCAGACTTCCCGTTTTATGGCCACGTCACTACCCCCACCAGATACAGGGGAAATAACAGGCCATCCATATTGGACCGCATGTTCACTAATGAAGAACTGATGGTCGACAGAGTGATAACCGATACTCCTCTGCGCCACAGCGATCATGCGATGCTAGTGTTTCATTATTTGTGCTACGCGGATTATCCTACATATCATACCGAGGAATAGCATGTCGTAACCAACTATGACGACCTATCCGACCTCACTGATGTTACAAGCTGGTTGTTTTCAGCCGAATTAATCCCTGAGGTGACATGCGGAGATTTCGTCAACATATTTAACAAGCTCCTGGCAAGGAAATCTGAAACCCAAATCTACCTCCCTAAAAGGATGAAGTCTCTCGTACGGAGCAAGACACGTAAATGCATGGCGATTTTTCACCCCTGTCTCCGTTCCAACCAGCCCAACACATCGTATGTATCGATAGGTGAACTTGCCCTGTGGCGTGCAGTAACTCAAGTAAGTAAGTAAATATGTGTGTTATTCCCGGCCGTGCGGGGCACGCCTGTGTAGGCATGACTGCAACTCAACCATCCGCGCCTGATCCAGCGTTTTCATGATGGACGATACTGGCAAATACACTTTCACGCAGATACATGAATACGGTCGTTCTACAAACATGTGACCAGGTGAAACATTTTGAAATAGACCAGCGTCTATTGTTGGACCTTTGGAAACTATGGACGTCCATCCCACACCCGAATGAGTGACCTTTCTTCCCGCATTAACAGAGTAGAGGGACCAGACTTTGGGACATATGTTATAGGGAACGGGGATCTGAGAGATCCAGAATAAGAAACCAGCCGACCCATGTTTTACTGCTGAGTTACTTGTGGTCGACAGAGTAACAGTGGGTAGCCACTTGAGGTGCAGCAATTATGCAACACTGCTTTTCTGCTACCTCTCTTAAGCAGACTACTTCAAAGGCGAATGGATGAGGTCGGTTTCGTAACTCATCGCATTATGATATCCGATCTCATCAAGCTCACTGCTAGGCCATTTCTAGCTAAACAACGCCACTGTCGTTCCAGAGGTGTTCGTCAAGCAGTACAACAATTTAGTAGCAAATAGATCATCGACTAATATTAACTTAAAGATCAAATTAAAGATATAAATATGGGTGTGCACCAACCCCGGGTTATTTTAGAAGCATGTTAAGAAACTTGCAACGTACCGAGAGTTATTCCACCTCTAAACCCCGTCTATGGGCAAGAGAAAACTCCGCAACTAGCAGCAAACGCCCTCAGACATCTTGTTTGTACTTGACAGAACACCCAGAAATCCCATGACTTCCTCGTACAGATCACTACTAAGCCGCATCCCCGTCAGTGCCGCTGCTGTGCTGAAGCGACTGGTGTCCCAATGTACACCTGGTCCTGACATCATACGTCTAAAGTCATTAAAAGTTGCTGCCGTGAGGTTTACTGAACCGCTGTCTCGGTGTTCCCAGGGCTGTTTCGAAGAGATGTAACTTTCTGTAATTCACAAGAGAGGAACAGTCATCCCAATTTACAAGGGGAATGACTGTGCCGTGTTCGCAAACTACTTTCCGATTACTCTACTTACGGTGCCTTTTTTTATTACAGAAGCATTCTTGGGATATTTAGCTAGGTGCAGTGTTTTCGTACAGATGCAGCACGGCTTCCGCCAAAACAGCTTATTTCTTCCAAAAACATCGGAAGCCCTAGTGGCGTATCAAATGCTTTTGTCGTCTGGGAGCGGTCGTAAGATATCCACCTCTGAGCACTTGTAAATCCGCAGACCCTCAAATTTGCGAGCATCACTTCAATGTTTCCTTTCATAGAAAAACAAGAAAAGGTCTAAATTTTGTGTATTACTGTACGTACACGCACTTGTATCGTTGCAATAATTGTGTACAAATGTACAAAGAATGTTCCTGGTCTTAATTGCAGCAACATTATCGATAACATTGTCAAAATTCAGTCCACTAGTAAGTTCCTTCTCTATAGAAAGAACTGCCAAATCTGTGAGCCTGGTTTACTTCAGTGCTGATCAAAGGTCATTCTATATAAGTTTGAGTATTGAGAAAATGCTCCTAGAGCTGGCACTCCCAATAGCTCGCTTATGAAAGAGGCGCAGCAAGATCACAAAATTCGGTGCAACTGCATCAACACCATATTTCTTTATGAAACTGAAGAATTCTGCACTTAATTCTGTTCTCCCTGTGCCCACGCTACCTGTCTTTAAACAGCGAGTCTCCAATGTATTATACAATCTGCATTAGTTGATTTGAAATCTGTTCATGAAGTGCCGACGAGACGCGGATAAACACTGTGCTAAACAACTATCTAGAAAACCGCGTAAACGGATTTACTAATGTCCTAAAGTAAATAATATGGTGAGTCCACGTATACGCGTTTCCTTTAGTGTCACTGCTTTTGAAACTACTTAATGTAAATAAACCATTCTACGGGCTTTTGTATAGGTTTTATATCATTCTTTCATCGTTCCGTCTTATTCGAATTTGAAATTGGACAGTATCCCTGATATTCAAGTGACGCTCAAGAGCGCGAGGATCAGAAACCACTCGCGATTTGTGATCATTAAAGATCTAACGGTTTCAAACAATCCTATCATTACCAAGGAAGGGATGGCCAAGCACCCGACTTCCGCTTCGGTGCCATGAATTTCCCTGGCAGAGACTAAATTCCCAGGACAACATTCCCATATGCGGAAATCATTGCAAAGTTCATCCCAAATAACAGTCTTACGTTGCCTCCTGCTACAAACACTGTTAAAACCAATTGAGAGCAAACAGCAAGCAAGTATCGATCGGGAGAACGCAAGGACTAATGGTAGCACGAACGAAACGGCAAGAAGGCACAGTCTTGATTGCACGCGACCACGGTTTTTACAAGCTGTGCACACGAGCGCATTTATTGACCATGTTCCTGTCCCAAAACACAACATACATGGGGAATCACATGTCACCTTCATGCCTCGTTGATCCGCATATTTTGTAGCCCTGACTGTCTGTCTGACCCCGTGGCTTTGCTTCTGTAGCTCGTATTCTAATCAGCCTGGAGTTGTTCCCTTGGACTTGTTTCACTTTACTGAAGTCTCCAATTTTGCGCTGCGTATTTGGTATCATAGTTCCTCATATTGCTTAATTGTCAAGATTTGGTTTTTCTTCTGGAAATTGCTTCCAATTTCTCTTGATGCGCTGTCAGATGCTCCCACTCACCACCATTCATTAAGCAGGTGTCGAGTGTAATTCTTGGTTTTCTACTGAACTATAATTCGATTGGAGAAACCTTGGTGGTCAACTGCATGCTGGTTCGATAAGCGAATATAATTTCCGGCAACGCTTCCTCCCACGCCATTTTCGTGCATTTTATCCATGCCTTCTTTGTTCGAGCAAACTTTTCTGTCCTTCCGTTGGTTTGCGGGTCGTACGGTGACGTTCGTCGTCTCTGGATCCCCCACATGTTCGGCGTCATATGGAATGACTTGGATTCAAAACAAGGTCATTGGTCCTTAATAACGTCATTTGGTATTCCATACCTTGATGATAATAATGCTGCCACCCTAGAATAGCAGATAGCACTGAATAAGTTGTTTTGGTTGGGACACGTGCTACGTATGCCTGGTCGCAGCTTACCTAGCAGGGCCTTGTTTAGTCTACCAGGTGTAGGGTGGCGCAAGGCTCGAGGTGGACAGAAGTTGACTTGGCAGCGGGAAATGAAGTCACTGACGACCAAACTGGGTGTCGTTGGTCCGTCGTGCCTTCCGGGCTGGAGTCCACGTGACTCGCCTTGTGCTTGGCGCGAGACATTATAGGATAGGGCTAGCAACCGAAACCAGTGGCGCGTCTGCTGCCGTCTCCTAGTCGGACTGCCTGTTTAAAGTGTGTTTGGTGCTGGGTTATCTGCGTGGTAATGGATGATTATGAGGCGGGGTAGTGAAAGCCGCAAGGATGCTGTCTCGCCGATGCCGCGTTATCTTTGCACGATGGCCAGCTGTTTTGACGATCTGTTATTAACACAAGGTGTAGGCGCCTTGACCCTAAATGTTTCCTTACGGCATTCAAGTCAAAGACAATTCATAGTAAGCTTTAGCAACCCTGATTCCTTCATTTTAGACTTCACACCATTACTGCGAACACCTGGATGATAATATCAATATACATGCTTGGTAGAAAATTGGCAAAATGCAGAACTGTTACTCAAACAAACGCTTGCGCAGCATGTTTTTGACTTTCGCTGGATCAACAAGCAATCGTGAGAGATAAGGCAAAGTAGTATTGCGATATGATGGCCTGCGGGAGAATAAACTTCTGAATTTCGAACGGGTAGAAGAGAAAGAGCGTTTTGGAAAGATGATTGGGAAGTGGATGAAATCGATCAATTACTACCTTAGAAGAAAAATCATTGCAGGCACCAAGATATCTAGAATTAATCAAAGTAACTAATGAATCTCTAGACAAGCCGCTGCATCTAGCAATGTGCTTTGTAGACCGCACCAATAAGATGTAGTTTTTCTGAACCAGTTCAGGGACAATGACAGGAGAGCTGTATAGCCAATGGGGAATAATATAAGAGGTCACAAACCTGAATATTAAAGAACGAGGTACTGAAAGCTCCTTAAGTCTGAGGGCATAAAATAATGGTTTCTGACTTTTTGAAAAGTTGTACAGACTTGCACGGACCAAGAAAGATTCTGGTACAAAGAACCCCGAGATACTTGACGGTGGATGTGCTGGGTATGGGAAATTCATTTACAGTAAGTGTGGGGGAGAAAGCTATGATGGACTGTACCTTATCGCCATGTAGAAAGGAAAATATTATATCCTTACGTTTAGAGGCATTAAGTATAAGAGATCTGGATGAAGAGCATCCCATCAGATCTTCCAATCCACATTGAAGTGATGAGGAATCATGGTTAATGGAGGACATGCATCCCAGCACAACATCAGCAGCATACTTACACCCTATAAATGTGGTTTGTATAGGAAGATGTTCAACATACAAGGAAAATAGGAAGGGCGATAGGATCGATGCTTATAGAACACCACAGTCGGCACGGAGGACAGAGGATTTCTTACTGTTCAACTTGGTGATGAGAGTACGATCTGTAAAATAGTCACACAACAGATTACACACACTTAGGTGAACTCTGTTTTCGGATTGCAGGTTTAGAAACCTTAAACTATTCAGGATTCTAAAGGCATTCGAATAATCCAGAAAGTGAAGACATACTGATTTACATTTTTGATCTAGTGCAGAGGCTACAGAATGAACAACATATGCCACTGCATCCAATGTGGAGCGCTGGGATCTATACGCAAACTGATAGATATGGCCTTCAGAAGCGGCTGAAAAAATCCGCGAGAACTATTATGAGCACAGAGATACATGCAATTGGGCGATATTTATGAGGTCCAGGTTTTGGGACTGTAGTAATACTGCCAGTTCTCCAAATGTCCGGGATCGCACCCGTAGTGAGGCACTTGTTAAAGAGGTCTGTTAGAGGCAGTGTGAGAGAATCTGCACACTCCTTCAAAGCTAAGGGTGAGAGTATCAGAATCACAGGCTTTTGTTGCCTTTAATTTTTTGAGTTCCTTGTGGACGTGGCCTTGGTCAAAGGGTGTGGCTAGAATAGATCTAATGAAGAAGGGCAACGAAGATGAGCTTAGTGAGGCGGAACTAAACTCCGAATTCAGTTTATCTATGTCCTCTCCACCACTCCGACTGCAAACGCTCTAATCACAATCTGCCTAAGAAGCCCCCATAGATCGTAACAGTTATGATTGCCTAGAACTGCTTCGATGTATAATTGGTTTAATCTTTCATTTTGGATTTAATTGCCGTGGTTAGGCTTTTGACACGGGTAGCATTCTTGCACTTGTAGGCCCATTCTTTCATCCTTCGAGGTCACTTTAGTAGCGGTGCGAAAAATCTATCTGCTCTTAGCTAGATCGTTTCAACAGGGTAATACATATCAAAGCAATATTTGATGTAGTCCGTCAGATGGTCAGATTCGCGCGACAGGTCCACGTCGTGGAAGACCGAAAAATCAGTTAAACATAGTCCGAGGCCTCGTGATATTTTCCAAGGAGAAATTTCGCCGTTTGATAACCTTGTAATGCCGTCTGATGAGCGTTAAAAAATTAGACCTGCGGTAGACGACTGGACACAGTTTTAAAATACAATGCTCTGGGCTGCTCATAGGAGCCCGCTTTTGATGGCAAATAACTCATTATTAATTGTGAACAAAGCGTCCAGCTGAGCATTTTGTCTGCTCGAAACAATTACTAGATCTAGCAAGCCAAGTGTTTTCAAGAATGTTGTATCTTTTTTATTGAAGTCGCCAGCAACAATACAGATAGGACCATCTTACTTAAGCAGTAGAGTTGAAGAAAGTTGGTCTTCAAAAAGCTTTAACTCGGATGCGTAGTGTCAGGAGTAATGTAAACGTTTCCAACGATGACTGATCGAATGCCACTAAGGAATGTCCGTTTGCACTCAACTAAATGGCAGTTTATAGAAATCGTTGAGTACGTAAATATTATGCTTACTGCGTTATAACAACGTTGATTAACGTAAGTTTTAACGCCACCACCAGAAACTGGGGCTTCCCGGGGCGGTCAGACCTGATGGGAAAATAACCATTGAGTTGAATTACCCCATTTTCTACATTAGCATGCAACCAGCTTTACTGTAACAGAATGATTTCTGTATTGACGTACTAATTTCGCTGCATAATGGCACTCAGTTCAAAGATTTTACCAAGAAGGAGCGAAGATTACTGGAAACTATCAGAGGTCTTGCGCTTTATCGACAGAACAAAGACAGGCCAGATTGAGAGCCAGCACAATGCTTGTGCCTTTATCAAAGACATTTATCCTAATACGGTTTCAAGTGTTCCGGACGTTATGATCGTATTTGATAAGGCACGGATTTAAGGCAATATCATGTAAGGAATACAAATGGTTGACGAAGTAGGACAACACTAAACTTGAGGCTGATCAGAAAAAACAAATTGCTCCTTAATTAAAAATAAATAAAGAATCCTCAGTCTGCGGTGCAAAATAATAAAAGGGAAACAGCAACGGCCGAAAATGTAGGCCCCGCTATACATTAGTGCTTTCAGGTAAGTCCTCCTTTTCTCCCGCTTATTATTCTTTATTTCACAGCCTATCGTTGTTGTATGGCAGCGAAGCATCAGTTCAAATGGCTGATGTATTGCTGCTGTTGTTGATGAGGCTGATGGTTATAATTCCATACATTGTTGACGTAGTTTCGCCTGTTTGATCTCTGACCGGCACGGCTTCTGCCCATCGCATGAACCGGGCAATAATCCATAGGATGTAATTGCTTCCTGATCGACTCAACGGTAGAGCTCCAAAGAGGTCCAATCCCTAACTTGTAAACTGTTCTTTGGTTTCAATAGATTACATCGGCGGTTTCGGCGCATCCCTCTCGCAGCTTGTGGCAGCGTTGGCAACTCCGAATCTATGCAGCTATGTCGTTTTGCATGAATGGACAATACACTCTTCTCTGTAGCAGTCCAAAACCCCTCGCAAAACCCATATGTACCTTATCATGCATAAACTGAATAACCCGTGCTCGTTGGTTTTCTGGGATAAGCTGTATTTCTGCCGCTTTCGTTACAACTAGAAAAATACCATTGGCGAGGTGAAGCCTATCCCAAATCCGGGGGAGTTCCTTCAGCTCACCTGAGGTTGCTTCCGGCTTGGTTGCCGATTGTAGATTAGTACATGCTATCTTTACGAATTCCTCCGTTTTCTGCTTTTCCAATAGATTCCTATCCACCACTGTAACAGCGCACACTGGCATAGCATTGTCTGGCATGAGTTCGTCCAAACCCAGGCACGACAGCATGCCTGGTAGCACGTACTCCGTTCCGTCTCTGTGCTCGATGGAAAAAGTAAATTCTTGAAGCCGGTAGGCCCATCGTGCCGGACTCCCCTTCGGGTATTTCGTCGTCATCAGCCACGATAGCGGTTTGTGGTCAGTGATGACATGGAACTCTTTCGCTAAGAGGTACGTTCTCCACTTCTCCAAAGCCCACACGATCGCAAAACATACCTCCTCGGCGGTAGAATGCTATTCATCTGCGCTCGTGAGCACACTACTGGCATATTCTATCACTCAAGCTGGCTGAGACGGAAACGTACCGCTTGCAACGTTACTTGCGTCGACCACCACAGTGAACCTCTCACTCGGATTGGAGAGGCGCAAGCATGCTAGATCATTTTCTACGCAAGAATGCAGGTGTTTGAAGGTCTGCTTCGTCTCGTTTGTCCAAACGAACGGTTCGTCCCTGTAAAGCAGCTCAAGTAGCGGACTGATCAGCTCAGTAGAATTTGACACTAACTTCAAATAATATGACACTACTCCAAGAAATGTACGGTGCTGACGTTTGAATTTTGTAACGGCGATATTTTTGTTGCCTCACGTTTCTCAGGGAGTGGTTGTACTTGGCCATTCCTCACAATGTGACTGAGGCGCACACTAGACTTCTGGACCAGTTGCGACTTTTTGCGACTTAGTTTTAAACCGCCTTTTCCTAGTAGTGCTATTACGCCTGCTAATCTGACACCATGTTTTGTCTCAGAGAACATAATGGTATCAATTCCATAGATCGTCACTCTTTGAAAGTCTTCCAGAATCATCAGTAGTAGGTGTCGGAAGGCAGCAGGAGTGTGCAAAATCCAAATGACATCCCCAAAATGTTATACTGCTGGCCGTTTGCATTTAATGCTGCCTTATGACGATCTACTTTTGTGATGGGAAGCTGCTAGTATCCCGAGCGGAGATCTATCAACGAAATCTGCTTTGCCTAGTGTAGAATAGGAAAACTCTTTTTCATCTGTTGCATCGGAAGTGTGTCCTTCACTGTTATTTTGTTTTACTCTCTGAAAGCAATACAGAATAGGTAGGCTCCGTCTGTCTTCTTCTGCAATAGGACCGGTGATGAATACGGGCTGTTGGTTCTCCTAATTATCCCTTTAGCCTCCATCTCTGCCACCTGTTTCTGTACCTCCGACAGGATGTTCTGTGGTATTCTATAAACTGGTTTGCACTGTCCCTCCGGGATTAATGGTATCCGGCATTCTATCCAGTTGCAGAAACCATAATCATCATTCACATCGCTGGACAAGTGCGCATAACTCTTTATCCCTTCCCGTATCGTGCAACTTGGGCAATCAGGTAAACATACACAACACCCATTCGGTTAGATTGTCCTATGCTCATCTCGATTGTTTCGGCGCTCACAATTACTACGTCTCTTCTCAAATCGATTTTGGCTCCGAGTCGCTTGAGGATATAATTACCGACTAATGTTTCCGTAGCTCCCTCCATGACGAACATTGAATGATTAACAGGTGTTGCTCCTATCCTAAAGTCCAATCGCTTTGCCCCCGTCACCTTCAAGCGATGTCCCCCGACGGTCTTTATTACAATTCATGACTGAGTTGACGGAACCTCATCGACCCTTCGCGTAATGAAATTCCTCGCCCCCGTGTCCACTATGGCACAGACTGATATCCCTTCACTAGTGATATCGAAGGCCGGCACTCTCCATCTACTTCGCAAGGACAAAAAGAAGCAACGATAAACATTTCTATTCGTACAAATTCGGGCAAAAAGACCAGCATGGTTGCATCGAAAACAGCGATGGTCATCCCGGCTTTCATGTTCGTTGCGTTGTGTAATCTCTTTCATCCTATCCTTCGAAGTCAGCTTTGCTACCATCAGTGTCAGCACGTCTACCTTTCGTTTCAGCTTCGAAGGTTGGATCCTCCGTATCGTCAAATACTCCGAGAAACTTTGGGCCACCGTTACCAGCTCCTTCACCCTGTTGACTGCAAACATCGTTGCCAATTTGACTGTATCCTGGAGTTCGCTGGATAAACTCCGAATGAACTGTTCTCACAATAGTCGTTTCATTTCTGCTGTAGCTCTCATTTTATCCAGCCTGGACTGGTTCTGATGCTTTCGTTTTTTGTTGTTTGTTGCTTTTCTCGGCTTTTTCTTACTCCAGGATGCACCGACAAACTTTTTCTGTCTGATTTTTGGCTTGCCAACACATCCCGTTACAGTACTCTTTTCTTTAGGCACCTTTCCCTGCGTTGCTGGCATTCCGGTCTCTGTGCTTATCGTTTGGCTCGGGTAGCACCTTCCGACCCATCCATGATGTCTGTGCTCATGTCGGACCTTGCACGTTCAATTATTTTTCGATCTGAATGATCGCTGCCTTTTGCGCCACTGCGCAATGATCACTCGACCTTGAAACAGAACGAAAAAGAGGTTTAGCAATTACTCCCTGCTTGATGTGTGCTCAGATATCCCCGAGATTATTGCGTTCAAATTGCTGGGTTATTTGTCATACGAAGAAAACTAGAACTCATTGTGCATTATAATGACTATGAAAGCCAAGAGCGCAAAACTACTGAGAGTAACTCGTTGCATAGACTCTGCACAACGTGGAGAACCCAGACCTATTTGAATGACATTGTATTCTGCCATTAATTGTAAAACTTGTATTCTCTGCAAGTGAGCTAAGACGAGAATCCTGTGAGATCCGCATCCCTTGAAGCGCGCGGAACCTGAGAAGATACACCATAAAAGTACACTCAACGCTGAAACAATTTTATCCATATCATGTCAAAGCTTTCATCTCAAGATAGTCAAGAGACCGAGGAACAAGATTTGGAACGGTGGAGCTCCATTCGCAAAACTATTTCCATGGATAATGTTGCCGCGCGGTGACCCGAAAGGCTACATGTCTCACCAAGGTATAATGGTTGCAGCTCAATGCTACTGACACTCGAAGTTGTGACTGAGCGAACAGCAGTCTAAGTTCTAGAACCTTGGTAGACAAGTCGGAAAAGCCTTCCATCTGAATCTCGGTTACAGACTGCAGTAGGTATGCAAATACCAAATATGAACTAATCAGACAAAGCAAACCTATCAACCATAACATCGAATCTTCAGCTGTCCGTTCGGACACTCGATTATGAAGTAGATCTAAACGAGGAGTAGGAAGCGTCTTGGCTAAATCAAGTTGCGGACAAGTTTTCAGTGTCCCATAAAATAATAACACCTGACCTCGTAGTTTTCGACATTCTCTCACAGCTGACTCCATTAGCCCTCCTTGAGCTCCCAAAAACCGTAATCTTTGCCTGCATTACACAAACGGTCAACCATTACAATAGGCTGGTCAAGCAAAAAGACCGCTAAGATTACAAGTCATGCGATATCATCTGTGTCATCGAGAGGTGGCTGCAATCTGGGTTATCGGACGCTGAACGCTCTCTGCTGGGCATTTCAACCAATGGAAATGACAGATTGACAAAAGGAGGTGTGCTTCTGCATCTTTTACTTCCATTATTCTTCAATAAGTTTATGATAGTAAGAACAAACAACATTAGAGCGGGATAACTGGAATTCTCAATTCTTCTCATTCAGCCGCGTACCGACAGTGAAAAGAGTAAAGGAATGTAAATGTGAAGGAACCATAGGAAAATCAAGAGGACACTGTGAGATTCATGGTCGTAGATTGAAATGAGGAGAAATACACGTTATCTTAGTTACCAATGTTATCCTACTCCCACACTTTTTTGAAATCATTTTACTGTCCGACACGTAAAATTCCTTTTACCTACCACGGGCATAAAGCCAAGACCACTTTAAACGGATTGTGGGAAAATATATTGACAGTATGTATAAACATCGCGCCAGTTGGGAAGTTGGTCTCCGACGATTCCCATTACAGCAAATGCAATTTCCTTCACCTTGTCTCTCTCTCTCTCGCAATATGCGTTCATTGCTAGGAATAATCACTGACCTCCCAGTACTTGTACAACGAAAAGAATGTACAAACACAGGTATAATTACGTTACGGGAAACCTACTGGTACCCTGGTTAGTGTACCATGAACAATTATGTATCATGTGTAAAAAAGCATGTGCTTGACAAGTCCCGTATGATGGTTGGAGTAACAATTACAATTTGAAGGATCATCGAATAAGTAAATTGTTATTTCAGGCGTCCACCGAGTTAAATGCACTACTGCATAACGTTCGTTTTAAGTGGGAATGTGATGTACACAAGCAAAATAATATAGAGAGCTCTTATAGTTCAGTAAATGCGTGAGAAAAAAGAAAGCGACAACGTTCACTCGTTTGTTTCTTCATTTGACAGAAGTGACAGGTTAACCCAGTTTAGCTACATTCATGTTGGCTGTACACACAGTCGCCGCGGATTTTTGCTTTCTTGTGCTGGATTCTACTTTTGCTTTGGAAATGCGGAGTTATATGTGTTTGCTGCGGGTGAAGGTTACACAAATACCGCTTTTGGTGTATTTTCCATCCGTTCGAATTGGGTGGATATTCTCCGCGTACTGTCGGAGATCTCCCTGATTGGTCCAACTGCCGTCTGTGTCCAACATCTTGGATTTGTTCTATAGCCATCGAACATATGTCTGCCAGACCAGCAGCTTGACCGACGGCATTCGGATTCAGCATACGAGTGCAGAAGTTGCAACGAACGGCTTCAGCAGACCTGACAGTCACATGGGCACGTACTGGTTGCTCACGGAAATCTAAGTCCAACGCTTCCGAAATAAACGTTAGTTGTGGCGTAAACAGCTGTGTAATACTTTGCGCTTTGGAATGGAATGCAGAAGCTGCCGAAAATGCTTTCATTCTCGATGTGCTCGCCTTAGTCTCAGCCAGATAAAAATGCTTAATAGTACTAATGATTCTCCCTGGTTCTGCACTGAGAGTACGTCTCTTCCACTTCTGACAATCCCGTCCTTATATCTTGTGATGAAATTGCTGGAACAACCAGCATTACGTAGAGTAGAGGGGATACATTGTTATTCTGTGCCGATTTACATTTGCAAGCATATTGGGTCATCTAGTGTGAAACAAGTGAGAACTATTAACTCGTAGGTGCTGTGCACTTCAGCTCGATTTACGGTAATTTGCTCTTTTCAGTGAACCATAGGTTCTTCACTATGACGCAACGTCAAGGAATAGAAACGAATCTCATGATTCACTTTCCAATGTGAACTGGAGCTTAGGATGCAGCTGTTTAACTTGCTGGAGCATGCCAACACTTTAATGGTTACTATCCTTTGGACTACAATCGATCTCTAATTCTCACTTGTTTCATACGGGATCATCCAATATACACGAAAGAGTAAAGGTAGACAGAATTAAAATGAATATCCTCTACTCTATGTAATCATGGATATTCCAACAAATTTATCGTAAGATGTAGGAAAGGGATTGTCAAAAGTAAAAAACGCATAGATGCACCCAAGGAAAAAATCGCCGGTACCCGACCATAAAATGGTGAACAGAACGATGATAGATTCCGCTACCGATTGCATCATTCCATAACGAAGTGCTACTACGCAGCGGAGCGCGTGCTGTCACATTAGACCAAGAGACTGCTCCATGAATCCAACTAGAATGAGCCTAGTTCCCAGATTACCGCGTCATCAGTTTACCAAATTACGTGTACTTACGGTAGCAGGGGCATTAGCCAACACGAGAGAAGGGTATCAAAACGGACCATGAAACATGTTCCACGGAACTTAGAAACGAGTAGCCCTAAGCTTCTTGCCAGCTCGATCGGGCAACATGTACTTGATTACCCCTTATGCGAAAACCCTCGTAACACATTCAAGGTTATCAACAGTCAGAATGCACCGAGCCTGCTTCTGTTTGCTGGGACTTCCGCTATCCGGCGACTGAAGCCATACCTATGCAAATTGATGAACTCTGTGACCAGCCTCAGCTTGCCCTGGTAACGTGTATTTCTCCTCAATTTAATCTAGGACCATGAATCTCACAGTGTCCTCTTGATTTTCCTATGGTTACTCCATGTTACATTCCTTTAATCCTTTCACTCTAGGTATGAGGCTGATTGAGAAGACAGGGAATAATCTAAATTCCAGTTGCCCTGCTCTAATTTTGTTTGGTTCTAAATTACTAATTCGATCTAGAGTACGAGGCGGTACGGGATTAACATCAGCCCATCCCGATGTAGTTAATTGGCAATGCCAGATACATAAGCATTGGTGTACGCCCCTTAAACTCTTAACTCGATAGGGACTATCACCCTACGGCTTCTCTCAGACACTGCCAACAATGAAAATACACTCACATCCTTAGCATTGGTGATTTCATCTTGTGTTGCTCAGTATCTCCTGCTAGTAACGGAGAACGCTTCATAGCCGATCATCAAAAGCTTGGTACCATTTTTCTGCCTTGCACCCACGTTACTTTCCGTACTCGTTTTATTACAGACAATGACCACCTGTTGTACCTTGGGTACCAACGAGGGAGATGTGATAGATGTATTATTGGTGGACTTTCCTTTCTTTGATTCGGTAGTTCTACGCGTTGGTCCACATGCCGAAAAAATTTTCTCACTAAAACTTAACCTGTTTTCTTCTTATTTCCATTCAATATGAACGTCAAAGTATAGTAAAATTTCATACGTGTAGATTCAGCCAAATCAATAGTTCATTCGCTACACATCCTTAAACGGTAAAAACCATTTTCCATGGTATTCAGTTAACACATCCATTGCGAACATTTTTCATAGCTTCGCTTCGTTGTCCATAAAGATCATCCAATTAATCAAAAAAGTATATTGTAACCTGAACCAACTAGCCGGCATTTATGCATCCACTATGCTCTCAGACAAGGCATTTAATATGTCTCAAAACAATGGTCCCTTTTTATTCCCGTGCTCGGTGACCAGGGTTCATAACTTAGAGTGACACGAGAGCGCATTAACTTGCCAATTGTCTAATAGTAGACGGTCTCACAAAACGTCACTCAGTCTGGCACATGGGTGTGAACGACTGCACTGATGGCCGAATGCGTGGCCGGATAGCCTACATCCTCGGTGCTGGTGTACTGATGATGGATAGACAAACAGACCTCGACCGACATCATTTGCACACCGATACTGAAATACCACGCCAATACTCCAGCCTCGGTGATGGGTAAAACGCTGGATGGTCAGACAGAGCAACCTGAAGGAAATCACCGACAAAAGCAGTCGCCACACCGATTGGTCTTGACACGAGCGATGCATATGGCGCAGGTTAATAAGTTAGCCACAACCATCGCTGTCGTTCCGCAGTGTGTCGTTGGAATCACTGGAAGGGAACGCCTCATGAAAGTCACGGCGCTCCACGCTGTGTCTGTGTGAAGGAGAAGGCCGTGTTGGTCACCTGAAAACGAACATCCAAGGGCTACCGACCTTGCCATTGGAGGTTCGAAATGGCGGTGTTAGGGGTCGCGGTATTGGTTACACGTGGAGTATCATTCAAACTGCCGAAACTGCTAAGGTACACGTGGTGGCCAAATAGTGTTGGGATGCTTTGGTGGTCTTTTGTGGGTGTGAGCAAACAGAGTTGGGTCATGCAACGAAATGATTGTGAATGCATTCGCACGAAGGAGGTAAACACTGAGCCTAAAGTTTATTCGCTAGTGCAGTGGGGACCGAGACTGCGTATTAGTGAATACCATTCCACAGCTAGCGCACACAGGGAGAATATGTTAATGCACCATTATATCTGGGTATACTTCGTTAGTAAACTTATGCAGATGGCTTCTCAGGTGGGTGATATGAATGAATTATATGAGCTACTAAGTTAGCTGGGATTCTTCAGAATTTGGCAAGATATCATCCAGTAACGGATGCCCCGACCTTGAATACTTCTCGAAGCGCCTATTCCCATGAGGTACCTCCCGAGGTATTTTACTATGAGCTTGTAGACAGATGATGTAGGTTCTTGCTATTGCTTGGTTTCCCTTCGATTCGGTGTTTGGGGAGCAGCAAGATCTTGTTTCCGCCGGGTACGTCACAACGGTATGGTGTATTTCACGTGAGGTTGCAGACTAGTGACGACGATAGCGATTACAACAGAAATGTGGACAAACATGATCACAAGTAATCAGAGTTGGACCGTAAATTAATGTCGTTCATGAGGTAACGGAAGGCGGCTGATCGAGCGTAGTTTTACATTGTTCACTTATGGTTGGCGGCATCCGGTTTCGGATTTGCCTGTCACTGTGGCAAGCCACAGGACGCCTGCGCCTACAGAGGGACCATGGATGGCTTGCGCTGCACCACCCACAGCTCCAACCACACACCCCATATCCAGTGTAAACCCGAAGGAATAAGACCGGGAGGTATGCGGATGGGAACCACGTTTCATCAACGGAGCCGGCCCACACTCCTTCACAAGCAAACAAAAGCACGCTGTATTTGGGGAAATCAAGCGCACATAAGGTGGTGGCTGGACCGTAGTCCGCTCCACACTGAGTGCATGGAACCACTCTTCAAGCCTAGCACGGCCACAAGGACCGTGCACCCCGTCCCCTCCAGCAACGACCAACTGTCTCCTGGAGCCAGTATGGACGAGGTAGTGGGTAATAGACAGGTAGGCACCTTGTCAACATGCACATCAAGCGCAGCCACATCGGGGATATCAAACAACAGCCAAACAATTGAGAGAGAAAGAGAGAAAGAAAAAAGAGAAGTACGATTGATGCATAAGGAAACGGTGACATAGACCTTAATTTAATAAGTATATGTAGTAAGTTGTTTACAAACAAATACTAGATAAGTGCACGAGGTCAGAAAGTATAGTTCACGGAATACCACGAACACAAATATGCTACGGAAATCTAATACAATTGGCTTAAGCGAGGTGTGCAAGTTAATGGAATAGAGTACACGTAGATATTTATACGAGAAAGAAAAGCATTAAGGCAAAAGTTAAAACCCACCACCTGAAATATAGAGACTTAGCATGCAAGCACGCGGTTAGTAAATCGAATTCAGCGTGCCTACAAACGCTGCGCCGGCCCGGCGTACTTCTCTGAAGGACCCGTCGTCGCTTCTGTAGTGGTCGCGAATGGCCTAGCTCATGGCCCACTAGACATTTATATGAGAATGGATGAATAAAGCACTGGATTTGGAAGGGATTTTCAGGGCTCGCTAAACCGGAGGGAGAAGTTCCGTCGTGGATACTCTAAACGACTGCAATATTTCTCTAATTTTAGTCTGTTCCGGATGAACTTCCAAACGCTTTCAGTAACCGGCAGAAGATGCATGCTTCTAAACTGTCGTGTTCCCTTGGCTACAGGCCAACATACTGTCTGGTTTTTGTTAAGCAGTACTCCGACTGTCTGGAATAATAACAAATAGACAAAAACAGATGATAGATTGCTCATTCTCGGCATACATAAACAATCGGCGCCGTATTATCCTACTCTTCGTGAACATTTGATGATAATATTTTTTATATGTCTCCAGAATTAGCATGAATTAATGTATGAGAAATTTGGTAAAGCAGGTGAGGTGGAAAACCATACGTGTGATCTAGTAAGCAAGTAGGATTTTGTAATTTTCGTTAACATGCCTAATGTATGTCACTGAAATCACTTGAGTGAAGCGTTGTGCAACCCAAAAGGAGATGAAATTATCTAAGGTTAGATCAGCTTTTTCCCCACTTTTTCAAGGCCAACCGCAGAATTGCAGGAATGATTTCTGGACTGATATTTTGAGAACTGGAAAAACGAATAAAGTTCAGTCTGATGACTGCCGTGACCAAGCTTTCAAAAATGCCGCTTTTATTTCGGCTTCTCGCTCGGTTTTCCTGAAACCTATACACGAAATAAACGCGGTTGTTCTTCTACTTATCGCTGAAATGTCTTGACACAATGACCGGTCTACGTATCACGCAGGCTGTGGAAACTAGATTGAGCAGGCGAGCAGACGCCGTAAATTCTGGGATACAATGTACTTTGAATTATTTACTGCAATTGACGAAATGGGAAGAAATATGTGACCAAAATAACATATGCATCTGTACCTCTCATTTTGATACTGTTGATTCCGTTTATTTTGATTCGAAGCTTCTGGGGATCTGTTCGTTCAAAAGTCGCTGATGGACAGACACATCTTGAAACAAAGGTGCGGAATTAGTAGCAAACGTCTGTCAAACTCATAACCTTAATCTGCTCATAACCTTAATCTGGCTTTTCTAATGAAAAGCCAGATTAAAGTGGAAAATACAAGAGATGATTTCAAAAATTTGCTCTGCAATGGCGTTATGCATGGTTTATCGAAATTGCCAATAGTGATAGATGTATGACAGAGAATTTGTCATTCATCAATTGGAGTTGATGCTGAGTTGAAACAGGAAATGATGCCTGTCATCGACTAGTTGAATGAAGAAATGTGTTCTAGATTTAAGTAAATTTATTACCTTTCAAGCAAATATGCTCTCCTTACACCATCTATTCTGCTTGCTAATACCAATGACTGTCCATTTAGCTATGTTGATGAAGAGATAGCAAAAGTGGATTACTTAGAAGAGTGCAGTATTTTGTAAAATCATCCAGAAACGACAAAATCCGTGAACTCCTTTAACTTTTGAGTTTTATAGACAATTATGGTGTTGATGAAGCTGTACTGAATATGTGATCTTGTTGCGCCTCTCTCTTTAACCGAGCTACTAACATTGCTAACTGTGAGAGTATTTTCTCTAAACTCAAGCTTATAGAGAAGCACGTTCGATCAGCAATGGAACAATGGAACAATGGTTTATTACGGGCAAAAAAGCATTGCTTAACAAGTCCGGTGGGATGGAAATTATTGCGAAAATCAATTGCATGATAAACTGAAAAGCGTTGTGGTGAACTCACAAGTGACTTATGTGGAATAGTGGAGCTGTTCGCGTATTAAACGTATAAATCCATAAATCCATTGGTTAGGCGTTTGGCAAGACATCGTTTGATTGCGTTTTGTAGCCCCTGGCTAACAAATCATAAAATGAAATGTAAGTGAGACAATGTATCGTCAAAACGTTTTTTAGATATCGTCAGATTTGGAGCAGAGACGACATAATTAGGGAGGGAGATCAAAGGCTCACACACGCAGAGAGAAAAGAATTTTCTACGGCATTCAAGCCGGCTATACAGAATTGTCAGTTTCAGAGGGTGACCTCTTAAGTTAGTGTTGTGGTTCAATTGCAGCAGCGGACGGCAAATGTGGTTTGGGTTCTTCAGAATTTGGTAAACCATTATGAGATCCCCCCGCAAAAGCCGATATCGACTACTGTACATTCTTAGAGATTTCAGTCAATGAGGCACCACAGGCTTACAGATTTAAAAATTCTCTTCATAGAGAGGGAACTTGACTTTGAACTAACTTTCGATAGTCTTGTCGATGATTTTGCCTCAAATAAGGCATGAAAATTGTTTTTTATATTTTGTACACTGTTATTGCAACGATACCAATATCGAATGTTCAGTGTTCTATGGAACGAGATACTGAATAGCTTTTTGTAGTTGGGAAAGTTTACGTAAGTAGAATTACTGGGGTGGGCGACAATTTTGCGACCGACCTGGTGGTAAAGCGGTTACTACGCCTCTGCCTCAAGGCAATTCGATAAAGTATAGAAAACAGTGAACCACTACGTCGTGTTGTTGGGACTGGCGCTCAGACTTACAGACATCTAATTTTTCGACAGATGGCCAGTGCTTATGTTCGCCCCTATGTGGAATGCGCAAACCAAACTTGTCATCCATGGCTAATACACGACCCAACTGCACTGGGGCAGCATTAACAGCTGGTTTCAAAGTACGTCGTTAGAATGTGAGCAAAGGCTGAAGCTTTTTGAAACACTCAGCGGACGGTATCCCAGATTATGAGGCTACCTGACGCTATCATGCTGATGGTGGCCGACTTGATTCTGTAAGACCCAAATGATTTGTGCCGTTTCTCATTGTAACTCGATAGTAGAACAATCTTGAGAGGTCACTCCCTGAAACGGGCAATTCAGCACAGCAGTCTGGTGTTCCCCAGAAATGCCGTTTCTGTTGCGTGTAATATTGGTGAAATTTTATCCCGAATCGGTCGTTTCTGCACCGACATTAGCAGTAGTTAAAAGAAGGATGGATGGTGCGCTAAACCACTACCACTTTGTCACATAGCACAACCTCTCTGTCCAACCACTGGGAAAAACCTTGGATTTATTAGTTGCCACCCATTAGTGTTGTGAAGCTATGTGGAGTGCAAGTCTATTGTACGATAAACGATATGTCCTTTTATTTGTACGTAAAAGTAATAACGGCTTTTTTCTTAACATTTTTCGATAACCACACCAAACCATCCAACTGGGGTTTTAAAGCAGTGCATTGTAATCCATATGCAATCATTGTTCCCTCTTCATCGAAAACGATCAAGTTCTTCTGGTCTGTTCTCACTAGTTATTTTTTCTAATTTGGGCCAATTCCCATGACAATTTCGGAGAAAAGAGCTTGCAACCACAAGCGTCACTAATCCAAAAGCACTTCCTGAGAATAAGCATGGTTAAAAAGCTAAAAGTAGTACCTGTTTTCTGAGGCAAATGCAGGAAAAACAAGACAGCGACAAAACATTGCTACGTATCCTTTTCCGCGAATAACGGCATGCTGACTGGTAATTCACTAAAAATGTATCGAGTACTACTACGATCACCAATTTCATATAAACCCGGAAGGTCCTGCCAACCTCTACTGGCTGGCCGTCTGCAGAAAACAATAGCAGGATTGTCATCTTTATCGCTCGTAGGTGAGAAAGGTTGTTTAATGTGGCGTAGGTGGTGCATGCCAAAATATTAATCCCGTAACTTTGCCGCCTTTTGTTTGGTCGTGGGAATAAACCATTTGTTTTTCCCTCAACAGAAAACAACAGACTCAACCTTAATGCAATGGGCGCATAAAATATCAAGCAAGAGGAGAGATCAATCGTAGAAAAGGTTTGGTCTACTTGGGTCTTTCGACCAGGAAATAACAAAAATATTCCAAAGTAATCTGTGTCTACGGATTGATTTTCGGTGCGATAACTACATGAGAACTGTCACTGTTAGGTAAGCAGAGGTGTGCAGCGCTTATTTTGTCAACTTGTTCGAACGAATTGGCCACATTTTGCGTTGAATGTTGTGATATATATAACGATGGCTGTCAAGTGCTTATAATGTGCAAGTGAGCGATATGGTTTACATCGTGGCAGTCTTGTTTCAATTCCCGCACCCCAACTGGTCATCCAGGAGAATGTCCCGGAGATAACATAAAACAGAATACAGCTGATGATATGCTGGGTACGTATAACGAAGAATAAACAACCTGAAAACATTTGTTAAGAAATCAAGCGAGAAATGGTTAAGCTGTATTACGAGATCTCTGTGGTTCTGTGGATCTAATCCATCTAGATGCTGGTGGTCCAAGAGTATTTCTAGGCGTGTATGACCAGTATCAATAGCTCACCCAGGCCTGCAACCATCTATCAAAGCGGTGAGAAATATGAAAAACGTATGCCATAGACGGTGTTAGGGTGACAATTTCCAGATCACTGTGAATGAATGCAGTTGAAAGTGGGGTGCTATGGTGGTCTTAAAAAGTTAGTTGAAAAGATTTATAAAAGTGTACGTCTCTAGAACGGACAACCGCCAGTATTAAATCGAAACGAGGGCAGCTTCCTAACTGTTGCGAAAATATGAGCAGAGACAGACGTCCCAACAGTTTCAGGTACTTGTTTACAATTTTACACAGAGAGACGAAGAACCGAGTGAAGAAGCAATAAACATGAAAACAGGATGGAATATAGATACTTCGAACGGAATTCTTTGTTTTAGTATACAGGTGCTCTAGAGTTTCGGCTTCAATGTACAAGTTTTCGGGCGCGTGAATGTTAATGTGGAATGCCGATGTACTGGTTACTTTCCATTTGTCATTATTACCAGCGATGGAATGAATGTGACGCACGGTAATATGCACACAATCACGTCACCGATTCCGCGAAGGAATGTGGATATTTGCAATGGACATTAGTGTATCCGGAAATTGTGCATCTGTCACGTTAACCGAATCTTAACACTACCAGTGGACAAAATAAAATCCAGTTTTCTCAGTTCTATTAACATCGCAGGTGTCGAGGGGGCGTGCGAGGTGCCCCCACCATGCTTAATGACGCAGACAGCTGATTATTGTCAGGTGGAAGTGGGGACGAGTTGCGTAATATTTTGGGAACGGCAGTTAGGTCAACAAGATGAGTAGCATGGAGAGGCATCTCCTACTATAATGGTCGTACAACCTTCAAAAATTACTAGCAGAGTTGAGCTATTATAAGACTGAGAGTGTATTTATGCGCAGGTATAATGATTTCTGTACAACTCTATCGAAGTATGTAAAACCAAAAAGATTTAGTTGCGAATTGTCAGCTGCAGTGTTTGGCCAGTTAACACCTTGTCCTTGTTTGGTTTGGAAATTATATTAGTATCATTATTTCGGGGCATAAGATATATTTTTTGCATTACACGTGCATCGTTTCACAAAAGTACAGGTTTCCGAGATAATCGTCGTTACGTTTTTTAAAACAATGCACGGACTTGATCTGTATTAGTCCTTCTGGTAGTATATTATATAAGTTTACGTTTTTTCGTTTTGTACAACGCTGATGTGATAACTTGTTCATGCAGGTGACTCTGAGTTTGTAACGGTGTCCTCGGGTGTAACAGGGTTGCTGCAGGTGAAATATTGGCCGCAGTATGGGGAAGTGATTCAACTGTAGTACTCGATGGGTTATAATAAGGTCAATTCTTACTCGGAGATAGGATAGTGTGTAGAATCCGAGCCTTTCACAACGTTTTCATGCGGAGGCCTCCGTAGACTGGGTGTCATGCTAGCTGCGGTACGCTACATTTTCTCCAGCTTTTCAGTTTCTCACTGGGTTATCGGATGGTAAGCTGGGGCGCCGTATTCAAGGATTGGTCTAATAAGCGAGGTGAATAGAAGAGGGACGGTTTCTTCAGACTATGTGGAGAAACTGCTTCGTAACGCCCAGAGCATACGAAGTCCCGCTCGGCACAATTTCCCCGTATTTTCTAGTGGTCTCATGTCATGTCGCCAGAGAACTCGTAAGTCTCTGAGGGATGTGTTAGGGTGAGGCAACTGGCCGTCCAAGGTGTAGGATCGGGTGGTTGGACGTCTGGTGATACTGATGAACTCCGACTTGCTTGAGTTAAGTGGGTTGCATTTCAGTGGACCATGTTGGCTCTAAGTCAGGCTGAAGGCGAGCGCAGTTGTTCTGGTTCCCCATGATCCTCCAGATTTTGCAATCACCCGCAAACAGGGCACTGGTGATTGGAGCCGCTGCGGAAGATCATTGATATGAATAAGAAATAATACTGGCCCAAGTTACGGTTTTTAGAGGCACGCCACAGGTCTATGGAAACCAGTCTGTCAGATACTCATTTACCTGTGATCTAAACCTTAGTCCCACAATAAACTCATGTAACCACTGAAGCAGCATACTACCGATTCCGTATATCCTCAGTTTACAAAGAAGTACCACACGGTTCACTCTTTCAAACGCCTTACAAAATTCGATGTACACCACGTCAACATCCTTCGGTTGGGTGGGAGCTCGTACCCACTGGTGGTTTGCGTACGTCAAGTTGGTGATGCAGGATCACCCTTTCGTAAATCCTTGTTGCGCTTGTGTCAATACGTTCATCGATTCGAAGAACGATAGCAGGCACTTTTTCACATCCATCTCGAGAACTTTGGATAAGAACGAAGTCAAACAGATCGGTCTATATTTCTCTATTTTACTCGGATTACCACCCTTGGGAAGCGGTCTCACCATAGAGCTTTTTCAGTCGTTAGGGACAGGTCCTTCAGAGTGATTTATTGAATAGGTTTGTCAAGGCTGGTGAGATGATTTTCGTTATGGAGTTGAGTATTAGTGAAGTCTGTCTGGTCCGGAAGGTTTGCACCATCGACATTGAAGAGTAGCTGATACACTTCGACTACATCACATTGTAGGCTGTCTAGCAAGACTGCCGCAACCTGTGACGGTACTGGGACAGCCGCCTGTTTACTGGAAATATCGGTGAGGAATTGCAAAGCCAAGTCGTCCGCGCTCTTCGCTCTTAAAATGAGCGTTTGTTCCTTCAAGCTCTCTGAGGCCGGTAGGTCGCCTCCAGGCTTCAGTTGATGTTTCAAGTAGGTAAATAAACTTTGGGTGCAGTTGTGGCTGAGCTTGCTAGCTGCTCTTTGAACTGCCGGTGTTTCTTGATCTTTGCGGCGTTACATAAGTTACTCTGTTTCTTGTACACGGTGTAATCTTCATCACAACCCCAGCTGATGTATCTATCCCAAACCAATCCCGTTTGACAGGTCCGACTGTTGAATACTTCAGGGGAAGTAACCGAGTACCCAGCAAGTTAAGCTTCCTCGTCATTTATGACCAAGAGGCCTCAAGTAACGCTTCCTCTGGTAGTGTCCAATCAGCGTGACTTGCGGTTCGGAGGAGCCCTTTGAAGCCCGTTTTCCAATAGTCGAATGTCACTTTCCTTTGGTTGCAATACGGTAAGGACAGTTCTATGATTGCCACAATGGGGCAGTGATCACTACTCGTCAGTGGTTAAAGGACTCTGATCAACTTCAGCTTCTGCTCACAGCTCGTAAGCAGTAGGTTTAGACAAGATGCCTAGTGCAGAGTTACGCGCGTCGGTTGCATGACATATTGCGTTGCCCCGGTTTCAGTAGCCATTTTAGCAAAATGCGCCTCAAAGTAGCCATGGCCGGGAAGAAGCCAACCGTCGGGCCAAAATATCTTCGGTATATTTAGATCCCCCATCAGTAATAACCGAAGGCGGCTCGTGTGCTTTTGTACATGTGGAAGCCAATCGCAACAACGGTTTAATGGGCTACAGTAGATAACACCCAATATTAGTTCTGCGCGGATGAGCCAGATTGCGTACCACTGTTGCCCACATAAACTATCCTCGCTCTTATAAGTGCTGGTAAGGTAGCAATAGAGTGACAATTTTCTGTACAACAGAACAGCACCGTGAGCCTTTGATTTTCCGTTGCATCGGAAACAAGAGTATCCTGACAGCGCGACTTCTTGGGGTATGACTTCCGATTTTAGCCAAGTCTCTGCAAGTCTTAAAACTTCCGGCCGCTCCGAGACAGCAAAGCGACACATTTCGTCATGTTTGTTCATTAGGATGCACATGTTGGCGAATGCCACACGGTGGTCATGGGAAGTACAACGGGAAGTGTTTGGAGGTTGAGCAACCGGTTTCTACGGGTTCGTATAGCCTACTTGATCACCCAAAAATTTATAATTTGTAAGTCAGTTTTAGCTCCCTGTGTATGGCGTTTGAGTTCAATGACTGCAGTCTTCAAACGATCCCTGTCTTAGGGTACCAATTCTCGGCGGATGTGAAACTTTTTACCTTTCAGCCTTGACAGAGGACATAGTACGAGCTGCGGCATATTGGGATTTGCAAACGTCATTCTCAGCGGTCGACATGACTGGTTAGTTTTCCAGCCAAGTCGGAGTACTTGTTTAATCGGCACACTGTCTTCACCTATGTCCAAGAGTCTATCGATGAGCCCCTAGAAGAATTCCACATCGTGGTGACAAGGTATCTGAGGGTTTTCATCTTTTGACAGTGGTATGTGGAAGACAATGAGATAATGAAGACTCAGCGAAACTGGTGATGCACCTGTGGGAGCAGGACTAGAGGTGCTTATCTGTTTGGATTGTTGCTTATCAGCATATGACGCCTGAACTCCATTAACTTGCCACTTGCGCTTGTGAGTGGTCAATGGATCTTCGGTGTTCAGATGTTCACAGATAGGCTTTGAAGAATTCACACACCGATCAGTGGAGCGGCATTTTGTAGGTTCCCAGTCTGAGTTTTCCATTGGTGAGAAACGTTAAACATGAGGCTCGGCCGGGGTCGAAGACGCTGGTGGTGGTGCAGATTGTGGAGTGACAAGAGAAGGCGAGGTGACAGAGGTACTTTCACGAGGGTGTTGGACGCCACATGACGAACGATTTGTTTCTATCTTGAAGCGAGGTATTCCGGTAGCTGTTGACGGTCACTGTGTATTCTGATGTCTTGCAGCGCGACATTTATCACATCTAACTAGGTAAAACCTATGTCGGATGTCGAGAGATTATCGAAATACGTCAACCGATTAGCCAAAGCACGTAATATTGAACACAACCTCGCAACCAAAACACCGAAGTCTATGAGCCTTGCGTCCCACAAGTACCGAACACGAACTACAAGTAACTCGAGACAGCGACAGAAGATAGAGCAAATTCAAGCTGTCGGACAGATATGGCAGTAGGGCAAATCAATGAGATCTCTGGAATTAGCCAAAGAATAGCCACCAAATTTGCACCGATTAGAAAATACCCCAAAGGCAGAATCCTGATGCACATAGAAAAAACACTGATAACACAGCAATCCGAAGCAAAAGCAGTATCCAGCGCACAGTGATTCGAAAATCCGCGGCGTCCTTAAGTACGGCTCCAATATGATGCACTAGATTGAATGCTCCTTTTAGTGTGAGTGAGAATTTGTCGTCAGCGAGGTCTGTTTTTGATGCACCACTATTTGCTTCAATTCTGAGCTAATTTAAGTACCAAACTCATGCCATCTCCGGTTTCGGTTACCGCACAAGCCAATAGCGCACCCTTGTGCTACCGCCGCCAATCCGGGCCAGTCTTTTACTAACAATACAACACCGCGTGTTCGTAGTTATTTGCATGAATCGCTGAACGACACCAAGGATACATGATGGATGGCGCTTGTACTAATTTTTTGATTGTTTGATCATCACAACTTTTCGGTGGCCACCACACAAGAACTGCCATAATTTTTTAATACCGTATGTGGCGCTCTAGTGAATAACCTTTGGAAGTTAAAAAATGATAGCTTAAGCACGGGGCAGTAGTCAGTGTACGCTGAGCTGTAGATTATCTGTGACTGGTTGGCTGATGAAGTACTCTTATACCGGAACAGAACTTTCAAGGTAAACCATACATTTTCATATTCTAATTGCCATCATTTATTCTCAAAACATAAGGCGTGAGTGATGTGATGGGGCAGTGCCTCAAGAAGTGCTGGGTTTCCGTCTGGCAACCGTTCTGTCTATGAAAAGCCATTGACGCCTGTCTAACAACACTGCGACGGGGCGGATGTGACGCTCCAATAAACAACTTTACTGCCACTTGCCCACTCCAACACGGACGTCAGTCATTCACTTCGAAGAACTCCTATGATCCCTTTGGGCACAAATGGCCCGATCAAAGACAACTACAACTGCAAAGACACAAAGATGTTCAATGAAGTAAGCTACATAAAAACACTCGCACATATATTTGCACGCACATAGATCCAGTCTGTAACGGGTTAATGTAACACCGGTCTTTTATATTTGTATTACCAAGATCTTGCCCATAGAGATGTGTCCGTAAAATCGAGACTAAACCGTTTACGGACTTAGAATTTTGCGTGTATACTACTTGTACCTCCCCGAATAACAAGGATTTTACATAACGCTTTTCCGTTGGTTAAAGTGAAGTTTACTAGAGTTGCGTAACGGGTATGTGGACTGAGCCAAATTTGCCGTAACATACAGCCTGTATTGAGATTAACTGGGTCAGAGATTCATATCCGAAGTGAAATTTAGATGGCAAGTTGTGAAGGAGAGACTATAGGAGTGAGAAATATCAGTCTAAAGAATACGGATAAATCTGGCAGAAGATTGTATTTATGAGGATTGTTAAGGCAAGCTGATTTTCTGAATGAAGTCGAAAATGAACGGAAGTATATGTTAGCGAAGCTTGTAGTGATGGCCTGAATTTTTAAACATTCGTCGATATCACTTCCAATACTAAACCCCCCACTTAGCAAGATAATTGTGTTTTGTGTTTCACGTTATATAAATGCCATTAAATCTATCGATGCCCTAAATTAAGTGCACCGTCATCTATAAATTAAAATCATGCCAGTTGGACCGTGTAGTTTATGTTTATATTTTTCAATCAACGCTTAATGCACTAAAGGATAACAAAATTATAGGCAAAATGGACCCTTTAACTGGAAAAAGCGATAGTGGCGCCGAAACATCCAGGGCAATTGGAGACTCGAGCGTTGCGTGACTAGCGGAGTGAAAGGTGACACCGTTATGAGTTAATAAGGTTTGGATTTAAATCCACATTACACTTCAGGATGGATAAGATCGAACAGTGGCAGAGTATCTGTGGTCCCCATTGTACACCAGGGAAAGCGCAAAGTTAGCAACATTCGGCAGTTTGCGTCATAACGGCTTAGCGTAACCAACGTAGCACCTGTACGAGAAATCTGGAACCGGCACAAGCCTGGTTCAATAATCAGAGTATATGAGATAAAAAGTGCGTAATATATGAATAGACTCCTCAGCTTCTAGGGTCCTGGACTATGAAATGTCTCCATGAAAAAAACGGGGTCCCGATACGAATAGCATTTAGCACGAAGCAACCCATTTAAAAATGGTACCCAGTATCCCTAAAACTGGTTTTCTCAGCCCTGCATTTAACTATTAGTTGATGGGTCGATTATGCCCGCCGGTGAGTACTCTCGCCCGTGCACGTGATCTAGACTTCTGACTCTTTCCACCGTTGTGAGCTGACGGCGAAGCACTAATGTTTGCACTAACGTTCCCATGTAAAATGAATAGCATGGTCAAGGTTTGATAACTATTGACCTAATTTTGATCGATGTCCTATCTATTTGATAGTTATCTAGCTACTGATCTCATTGCTGTCGCGTCTATTTTTGTGACTATATTATTTAGGTACTCATATCTATCCAAGACTGGTGTACCGATAGAAATCGGCTGGATGTGCGTCAGGATGAGTGATTTACTGATTCGCTTTAACACTATTTACTCTGGCCTTTCTTCTGGAAGGCGCCATAATTGCTGCTTCCCTTATTTGCGTTTTAGTAAGTATGTTAGAACAAACTTTTTGTGTTAATGACATCTTACAGCTAAGCTTACTTGAATATAGCAGAGTTTACTGGATAGCTTATAATCAGCTAACGACAGCTATTAACTTTTCTCGGCAGACAGAAATCTAGACTCTGCTTATCACTGGGTTTGCTTTGTTTGCTTTGCTATAGAAACTATGTGGGCGGTTTGAATTCCGTCAAGGTGAGTCCCAGTTCTCTAGCTCCAAACATGCCTCACATATTTCCAGAGCAGAAATATTTCTAGAATATCCCCGTTCATCTGACCTATCAGCTTATCTCAGTCTACTATTCGCCTTCCGTCTAATAAACTACCTTTTATCTTCAGCCCCCGTCTTCTTAGATATGTAACCGTACTGCGTTATCGAATTGCTTTGAATAAAATTGCTGGCTTTACCAGTTAAGTGTAGCATTAGACTAAAAATAGAATGTGCTTGGCAGCGATTGGTTTCATGATAGCAGACATCACGTTCCCGAGTAAATAGGGGTGATGTCTGATTGCCAGACCTATCTGCTGGTTCGTCAGCTTTTCGTCGAACATTCGTCGTCAGTAATTCAAAGCGACAGTTTCCTACCGCAATTAATAACTTAGAAATCCGAAAAAATATGCCTAGACGTTCACTTCGAATTTTCGCCCAATCTCATGATGCAATTTATTTCAAATCTTTCCTCCACTGTTCAGCTTCTCCAAAGTAATCAAATGATGAGCTCGGGTAAATAAAAATTTTGACTCCACTGATCCCCGATTCTTACTACCCCAGCCATAGCTGAGACTTGTTCTGCAGCATATCAGTTTGGGTGTACGCTTTATTTAAACTATTTACTTCGTTGCTCATCACAGTCGCAACTATTGGTTTGTGAAGTACACGTCTCTTAGTGTATAGCTAGAAATGGGAACAGATGAACAATGAACAATGAACAACGAATTTATACGGGTTAAGCAGCGTTGCTTTACAAGTCCCGTTGGAAAGTTGGTGGGGACATCAACATAACAATAATGATAATAAGGATAGTACAATAATTAATACTTTAACTATGAAAATAAGGAGTTATCGTTTGCTTCGCTGCAGTCCTGCGATCCACTTAGATTCACAGCACCTACAGTTAACAACACAAATATTTCCCTTGTAAACTCCAGGTGTAGGATGGAGACGTATTGCTAAGTGACAAAGTGTAAATGGATGAGTGCATCGTCCAACCGTCTTTTAAATACTGTTAGTGCTGGTGCAGAGACGCCCGATTCTGGGAGAGCATTCCACGGGGGACAGACACGGATGGAAAAGAAATTTCTGCGGCACTCCAGACGACTGTACTGTTCTGTGAGTTTTAATGAGTGGCCCCTCTCCCTTTACTGCTGAGTTGCAGTAAAGAGCGGCACACATGATGTGGGTCTCGCAGAATCAAGTATGCCATAATCAGGTCGCCTCGTAGTCTGAGGTAGCTTCTTCTGAATACCCCCCATCGTTGCAGTCTCTCCTGGTATGAAAGATTGCGCATTTCAATTAGAATTTTTGATGCCCGGCGTTGTGGCTGCTCCAGTGCATTAAGGTCGTGTTTCAACCATGGATGCCAAACTTCAATTGCATATTCAACATGGGGGCAAACATATGCACTGAGAATTTGTCGAAATATGGAGCTGTTTATTTGTCCAAACGCCCGCCTCAACAGCCTGAGGTGTTGGTTCCCGGTCTTCGAGGCCTTTTCGGATTGCCTGGAGCAACCCAAGTCATCTTGAACCAGGACACCCAAGTCACGTTCGAGACTTGATTGTTGTAGTACATCCGTTCCGAGTCGGTATGAGTAGCTGCTCTGATGCCGGATGGAAAGCACCTTGCATTTACTGACGTTGAAATGCAATGAGTTTTGGGTCGACCATTGAAACACCGTATCTAAATCACTCTGAAGCACATGTTGGTCGGTGTTCGCCTGGCTCCTGCGCCAGATCTTGATATCGTCGGCAAACATTAGGAATTTTGAAGCGATTCCCTGTGTAAGGTCATTAATAAACATCAAAAACAAACGTGGACCTAGAACTGAGCCTTGGGGCACACCACACCCAACTTGTTTGGGATCCGATAAAGAGCTCCGAACTCTGACCACTAATAGCCGTTGATATAGAAAGTTGGCGATCCCGCTTAAAAGAGGGCCTCCGATCCCGTAACGCTGCAGCTTGGATAGTAGTATCCGGTGGTCTAGACGATCGATAGCTTTGGAAAAATCCAGGTAGATCACATCAACACCTTCTCCAGCGTCGGCTGCCTCGGTCCCACTACTGCGTGCAATGAGGAAATTCGGTGTATATAACCGCTGTCGACGAAAACCGTGCTGTTCAGGAGTGATGAGGTTGCAGTTTTCCAGATAGCACACTAATGCATCGGCAACTATGGATTCCATGATTTTGGAGAGTATAGGAAGAAGGGCTACTGGGCGGTAGTTGGAGGGATCAGTTCTGCTTCCACCTTTTTGAATCGGGGTTATCATTCCAAGCTTCCGCATGGCGTGAACTTGGTTTTGGTCTAAGCAGCGCTGGAAAAACTGCGCTTAAGGTCCTGCCAATTGGCTTGCTGCTGCTCCCAATGCCTCAGGACGAATGGTGTCGACACCCGGCGAGCTGTGTTTGCGTAGAGAAGTCAGCTTTTGCAATACAGCCTTGCGGTAAAAGTGATGTGGGTTAGTCCTGGTGAACAGAATACAAAGCTTGGTAGATCGCTTGGTGGCAAGACTCTTTGAAACGTGAGGGCGTATTGCATCTGCAAAGCATTTGCAGCTTCCATAGCCGTTTTTGTTGGTCCATCAGCCGTCTTGAGTGGAGGAAATCCTTGCCTCATCTTTCGTAGGCTATTTACGTGATGGTACAGCAGTTTGTGGTTAGCACTGAAGGTTTTTGCGATGTTCTGCTGACAGGCGGCTTTGTCTTCTCTTAACAGTTGAGTGCAGTGGTTACGTTGGGCTACGTAGTTGTCCCAAGTTTCTTGTGCTGGAGATTCTCTGTATACTCGCCATGCTGCGTTGCATACTGTCATCCATTTTTGAGTTCCGCTCCTAACGAAAGAAACTGAGTTGCACATATGGCAAGTTTTTATCTCTGAAGCCTGTGCAATCAGCTGACTGAATGTGTTGACGAACTCGAGCCAGGCGACTTCCGGGGGTTCTTCTTCGAGGAACGACCAAGTTGTGGCTCTGACAAGCTGGGCGAGTCGGTCGTACATTGTGATTGCTCGTACAGTCGCATCGTTATCATTCAGATGTTCTGCATAGCAGATGAAGTTGAAACTGATCACGGCGTGATTACTGCGGCCCAACGGGCAGTCTAAAGCCAACGCAGCAATCGTATGCTCTTCCTTAGTAAGCACAAGATTCAGCACAGATGGTCTGTTACCACTTCTGAATCGAGTGGGCAAAGTGATGTGATTGTAAATAGGAACATTAGTTACTAGATCTTGTAGATCGGTTTTGAATTGTTCTCCGATCATGGCAGGAGATTCTAAACAATGTACATTGAAATCACCCATGAGAAGCACGTGAGTGTACTTTTGTTGTAAACTGCACCTTAAAGCAGCCGCTAGGTGGTAGTCGGTTTCGGGTGTTGAGTTAGGGGCGCGGTACACCAAGACAATAAGGCAAGCGTCCCTGCCTTTTAACTGCAACCGGCACCAAAGAGAGTCGGGGAACTGCGAATCTGAATCCTCCACGGCTTCGCACTGTAAGTCGTTTCGGTAGTACAGGATTACCCCTCCTCCTTTTGTGAGCCTGTCGTTCCGGATCAGCATTTTGTAACTTCGGACCATATTTGAGCGATTGACGTGGGTGATCGTGTTCATGATAAGCATGCGTCAGTGATTTGAAATAAGCAAACTGCCCAGCATTGGAACGCGCTTCACTGCTTACTAGCATGTAGCTCTACTACGGTCAATAACTTTTGGAGGCTGCAGTGAGTCGCTGTTGTAGTTAGTGTACAGTCATTAAGAACTAATGCCCGACTGCCGGGACCCTTTCGATTATCGCACACGGAGGTTGCATACTTGGGTGGATCAAAAAGTTCTCTGCACGACATGGGAAATGCCAGATATCCAAGTCATACTTTAAAACTTTTCAATATAATCTCCTATAACTTGGGCGCACTTCGTCCAACAGCGTTCTAGCATTCATATCCCTGTGTGGAAGAAGGTCCGATGATGTCTCACTATAAATAGGAAAGGAATACTTTATTTTATTCTGGACAACTCGACACACGCCTATACAGACATGGTCATTGGGAAATGTACAAAATACATGTTAGCCATAGCAGTGAATAAATATTTTGTGAGTGTATATATGTATGTGTGAAGCTTGGGTTTGTACATGTGCCGCTGCATTTCTGATTGTTTGCTCTCATCACCAATGTGTGAATTGAACTCCGTGGATTAGATGTGATTTCCCAGCTAAGTAAAGAAATTGACTTTAGATCTTGGCCAGTCACATCAGCCACGGAGCAGTGTTGTTAA
This sequence comes from Dicrocoelium dendriticum, assembly GCA_944474145.2. Lineage (NCBI taxonomy): Eukaryota > Metazoa > Platyhelminthes > Trematoda > Plagiorchiida > Dicrocoeliidae > Dicrocoelium > Dicrocoelium dendriticum. Next base: position 135,769,994 of record OX104063.1, read on the forward strand.
ACTGACATTTATGGCTTTTATAAGGAGATAGATTGCCAAGCGAAAACCTACTTAGTCCTGAAACTGCTGCCGAAATATTTGCAGAACCGAGGTAAACCCAAACCACCCAGCTGGCAGCACGAGGAGGTTGTTCGACTAGCCAGACCTGATCAACTCATCTGCATCAGCAGATCTGTGATCCCGGAGATAATATTAAAGTTTATAAAACAGATAAAAGTCTGGTGCGGCCAGGTTTGATGAGTACGTGGGGTGGGGCAGCAATCAAAAGCGACAAATAGCTGCTTCTTACAGGGCCACTTGCGAACTGTGAGCAGTGCGTTGTCATGAAAAATGGCTGCTGTGGTGATATTCCTTTTCCGATTTTCTTTGCGTGGTTTAGTTAGCGTAATTGTGAAACATACTACTCGCTTATGATGTCCGTTAAAACAGTATTCACAGAGATATAACTGATGCGCATAGTCGTAGCTATCTAGGGAATATATAACCTTCTATCATTCAATATCACTCGGTGTAATGCATCCAAACGTTAAAGATTTTGGGCGGCGCAATCTTGGATCATCCTCAATGCTCGCCCTACCCATCTTTTTGTTTCCAGCCGCGTCTCAACAGTAGAGGTTAGAGAGTCCTTATCAAGTATACCAACTAAAGCAGAATAGAATTCGATTGGCGTTAAGGTGTTGTTATGCAAGTACTTGAGCAAAGTTTGAGTTTGAACTTCGTGCAATTTTAAAATTTGAGCAGCTAAGGTCAGTTCAACGGGAAATCATTAGCAAACAAATTACGATACAAACCAGAGACTTGGCACTAATACTTCTGAGTTATGATGGTTTGAGAAAATCTTCCTACTCTTCATTCAGTGAAGGGTAGAGAACATTTTGATCCGGCCTTGTCATTTGTATCAATGTGTGATTAACAAGCATTAACCTGGCATGGGTTAAAGGACAGAGGAATGCGCAATAGTAAATCTGATGGAAACTTGTCATCACAGCCACCGACAGGCTTTAGTTACCCTGTGAAATTTAAAGACCAATTCACTGCTCAGCAGATAAGGTAGTTTTACATGTAAGCGGGCTGGCACAAAATCAACTGGATGGCCAAAGCTATTGACGTGGGATGTCGCACTTAAGTATATATACCATTTCCCACTTGCTAACATCCTTAACGCAATCGCTTACATCCTCAGTGCAGAAGCTATCATTCTTAGTGTAGAAGCTATCATTCTTAGTGCAGAAGCTTTCCTCCTTAATGCAAAGGCTATCATTCGATAATCAGCGCACTTACATCCACGTAGCACTGCGTGGGAAAATGCTACCAGCCAATAGAATTCGGTATAGCGTAGAGACTGAACACAGTTACACGCAGAATACTCACGCTTACAGAATTGGGTAGGAAAACTGTGAGACTTGCGTGAGACTAGCGTGGTCCAACTCAAATGGACGGCAATTGAGACTTTACTAAACGGAGCTAAGCCGGTGCACAGTGTGCCGCGCGCCCTCACTGGAAAATGGAGGTGTCTGAGACATCCATTGAATCGCGCACAGTCCCTGAGGGAAGGGAGATGCGTGCGCTCAGAGAGCCGGGTATAAGCCTGAAGTGTAGTCAAACCCCTTTTGTAAGTGAGCTTGGGAGATATCTGAGGCTAGGGCGCAAGTGATGCACGTAGGACAATAGTGTACAACGTTGGCTTGGTGCTAAAGTGGTGCTCTAAACAAGGGGCGCAGATAGGTTGCCTTGTTTTGATGGGCATTCATGCTAGTTCGTTCGGATAATTGTAGGCGCAGTAGAAGCTACCGTTTGATCTCGAAGTCAAGTTGTCCATAACATAAGGAGCAGAACGATCTCCGTCGCAGCAGAATGGATTCCAATCACTACACGTAACTTCTTTCTTTATGCGATGAAATATCACCTTTGTGACGGATCCATAGGTCTAACTTGAATGTGGGGTAGAAGGTAATCATATTCCAAACAATTCACCCCCCTACGAAACACAAAGATCAAACCTGATCGAGCTAGACAGGACAGCTCCCGATTAGAATGATATAATCACTAATGGAGGGATGAAGGAGGCATGTGATAGATGTTTGCTTGCAGCCGTGCAATTTCCTTTCAAGGGATATATAAAACGGTGAATTATATTACTTCCCTCCTTGTTCCGCAAGTATGCAGATATGTAATATTTGGTTTCATGGGATTACACTACAAGCAGCTGGTCTCGTAAAACATGGGGGTATTACGAGCTGGTGCACTCTACGGCAGTGGTCCCTAACCTTTGTATCCCTGTGGACCGGTCGGCGTTTGATAATTATACTCCGGCGCGCTGAGGGGGGTTTGTTGAACTCTTACGGTATAAATTGTTTTGAGTGAATAGTTTTAATGTAATTCTGATTGAACATGTCTTGAAAATAAAATCCAGTCACACCAAACATAGATATAAAGTTATATAATACGTTAACTCACTAGAACTCTACATTACGGACAACCATGAGCGTGTTCCTCTGCAACGAGACTGCTCCATCTGGGGGAAATAGGAGACAATGACGCTTGATGTGTGCTGCCTACGCCCAGTTAATTTGGTTGTTTTGTTTCGGCCGCTGACACTGTAGAAAACCTCGCTTCACGCAGTTAGGTTGCCATAAATTGCAATCTGCGCTTAATTCACTATGACTTCAATTGCAGAACACCGGCGAAGATGTTTGTCACGAACTTACTATCAAGGACGCCATCATTTGGAACCTCAGTAGTGGTGCATAAAATGTGGGATAGATGAGTAATAATAATGCGATAGTCTCACAGATTGTGAGTCAACAGTATAGAAACTGACCTGCAAATCGTCAAAATTCACAACCTTTAAAAAAGCGTGCACACGTTTCTTTGTCATGATCATTATTCACCAGATGAAAAGATATCAAATATAGTGTTCTGTTGCTAGGCAATTGCAATGAAAATAATTTAGTTTTTCCCTCACGTCCAGAAGAAGTGTAAACATGCCAGTGTGTCCGCTATGTATTGCGTAGGAGCGCAAAATACCAACTTCACCCCGTGCGTCTGTGAATGTATACGTTTTCAGAACGTTTTTTGAATCCTGTTTACCACTGGTAGTATGATTCATTGTTCACATCCTAGCTGTTAAATTGATGTGGTTGGCAAGTCCCAGTTTATTTCTGTTGTGTGACATGTTTGGAAATAAGAATCAACCAGATGGCTTTCAGCCAGTTTGCATCCAAACAATTCCTCTGAGAGAGTATCTACAGCAATTGCGTTTGCAGAAGGCACAATTTGCTTAGATGTCTCAGGTCAACTTTGCATTGTTCTCTCAGAATCTATTTTTGTAGTACAACGAAACTCCGCATTAGAAAACAGAGATGCTTGGGTTCTGCACCTCCTTCCAGGTAGAAGTTACGTAGAACACGACGTCTACTAAATATACTCCTTTCATGAAATGAGTTCCGGACATATCTTTGTGGGATTCCATGATTGTTATAAGATGGAGAAGCTGTTTTCTAGTCAACTTCGATCTAAGCGCCTGAATGACATCATGGTCGTAGGGTTGACGTAACAGTATTGTTGGGTGACAGGAACTGCAATTTGATATTAAGTAGGTGGAATTAGGGTGGGCAACGGCTTTGTCGAGAGCAGGTATGATGTTGCGTTTTTCTGGATTTTGCTGTTAAATCTTCGGAAATAGCTGTACTCATCCATGAATTTTTATTATCTTTGTAAACTGTCGGTAGTTTTTCATGTTGATATTTCTAAAATCGAGTGTTGGCCCA